>JAJKFI010000014.1:15126236-15159004 GCA_029204185.1 Lerista edwardsae
CACACACACACACACACACACACACACACACACACACACACACACACTAAGATGACCCCTGCTTGGATCATGGAGCCTTGATTGTGTGGAGACAGTCATATGTGCATAGGCCTTATTCCAACCCTGAACTGAATGCAAGTTGGATTCCCCTCCCTACCCATCTGAAACCATGTATGAAAGCTGTTGCTTTCCAATCATGTGGTTAAGCTCAGAGTTCCTACCCTTCTACAGAAGATTGGACAAGGAAGCAGAGGTATGTTAATATTGAGCGTAGGCTGGATCTACATATACAGAAGAATGGAGCCCACAGGTGGTAGAACAGAACGTACCACTTCAAACAGCAGGCGGGGAGAAAAATATTTGAATGCTTACCTATATAAAAAGCTGTAAATTCAATATGTCTAAAAGTAAAACTAATAAACTAGGAGCATTTATTTGCATACTTTAATGTCAATCAAAATTGCTAAACAAAGGAAATAATAAGACACACCTCCCATATTTTATTGCTAAATAGTATTTAAGCCACTGTACGCTGTGCTATGCTTGTAACCTGCAGCTGGCTTCTTGCAAAGCTTCTCTTATTTTTGTTGCTGACATGCTAAGGTCTTCTAAGGACTTCCAATCATAACTGGCAACAACTGTTGAAAACTTGACATTACTTATATTTGCCAATACCAAGGTTTACAAATACTGTTATGCAAACAAACTGGTAATTTACATTAAGCATTGTCTGTGCTGTTCTCCCATTTTTATCTCCAATTCAAGGTGGTGGTTTGGGAGAGCGGCAGGGAACGTGATGTGGACAGACAGAAATATTTCTTGAAAAACCACTAAACTGTGAAAATGTTTACCCTTAAAAAAAAAAAATCTCTGCAGTTATTGTTGTCCCAATCTGCTTCCTTACCATGACTGGATCTTCCTCTTTCTAGGAAGTTTGTTTACATGACAACTTAGCATGCCACACATTTCTGGTTCTGGTCGCCGCATCTCAAAAAGGACATAGTGGAGTTGGAAAAGGTGCAGAAGAGAGCGACAAAAATGATTACGGGGCTGGGGCACCTCCCTTATGAAGAAAGACTGCAGCGTTTGGGGCTCTTCAGTCTAGAAAAAAGGCGCCTGAGGGGGGACATGATTGAGACATACAAAATTATGCATGGAAGGGATAGAGTTGATAGAGGGATGTTCTTTTCCCTCTCTCACAACACCAGAACCAGGGGGCATCCGCTAAAACTGAGGGTTGGGAGAGTTAAAACAGATAAAAGGAAGTACTTTTTTACCCAGCGGGTAGTTAATCTGTGGAACTCCTTGCCACAGGAGGTGGTGATGGCATCTGGTCTTGATGTCTTTAAGAGAGGATTAGACCGATTTCTGGAGGAAAGATCCATTGTGGGCTATAGGCAATGATGGATTGTGCAACCTCCTTACAAAGGTGGTGGGCTACAGGTACCGGGTGTAAGGGAGTGGCAACAGGATGCAAGCATCTTGTTGTCTCCTGCCTCCCTGGGGCACCTGGGGTGGGCCGCTGTGAGATTCAGGAAGCTGGACTAGATGGGCCCTTGGCCTGATCCAGCATGGCTCTTCTTATGTTCTTATATTCTTATGTTCTGCTGGAAAACTAAGCCAGCAGAATGAGGGCAACGGTTCCGTCAGATGGGCAATCCCAGTAAACTGGAAATGTAATAAATGAGATGTCATAATGCTATATACTGTAGTCAGATTCTGTTATGTGACATCACTAGAGTAATGTCACAAGCTAATGCAGAATGAGGGCAATGCTACCTTGTTGGTAAATCTTTTTGAACACTTTTTTGTCAATTACGAAAGTTACGTATATTTTTTGAATACTTTGCATCTGTATAGCACATCATGCAATGTGTTTCATACGCTTCATCATAATGTTGTCCTTACAGCAACCTTACAGTAAAGTGAGGTGAGGTTTCAAGTGGACAAGTTTTGAATTACAGCTGTTTTTCTGCCACTACCCTACAGCAGCAAGCCTTTTGTTCAGTAGGTTCAACAAGCCTACAACCTATATGGCAAGATACTCTTCCCCCCCCCTCAGGAGCAGCGCTTATGATTCCATCATACTGCCACTCTATTCTTCACCTGATCTGGGCACAGGACAGTTGTGTATGCTGGACATCATGCCACAAAGTCTGCTGGGATGTTGGGCAACAGATGCAACTGCCCAGAATATCTCTGTGCCCGAATTGGGTGAAGAATGGAGCGCCAGTACGGCGGAAGCATAAGGGCTGTCTGGGATGGGGAGGGCTTTTTCAGTGCACAATGCCCTCAAGTTTGGAGACCGCTGCATGTAACACAGTGCTGCATACAAATTCTAAAAAATTACCCTAGAAAGAACTGAATAGTATATGAAAGGAGAAGGCATCTCTCTCTCTCTCTCTCTCTCTCATTCTCGTTGCATGTGTGTATGTGTCCCAAAATACTAACAGTAACTCATTCCTAAACTGCAAAGATAGTTCAGAGCCAAACTTAAAATATCCACTTTACAGAAAAACCAATAAACAATGTCAACGTATTGGGCTCCCAAAGTTTATCTGAGCAAATAAACCATCAGAAGAGAGTCATAATCTTAAAAAACAACAACAAAAAACACAAACCACCAAGAAAGATTATTTTAAGGGACACACTGCCATCCTATGCTCCAATTGTCCCTCTTTACCACGGGCAGTCCCTATTTCCACGTACTTATCCCCGTTAAGCAATTTTTTTTATCCTTATTTTGCTTGGCGGGAATGCTTTAAAAAAATGCTAGCGTGATTACATATACTTATATACTAGCTTTCCTTACATCCATCCACCATAATATCTTCTAGACTATAAATGTTGCTGAATGTGTTTGAGCTGCAGGCACTCTTTAATAAGTACACCCAGATCTGTTGTGAACCTAAACATTCTATTAAGCTTTGAAAAAGGGAAAGCTGTCATGGCCAATTTACTGTTCTAACACACCTACTTCAGAAGACAGTGCATGTCAGAGCAACAAACACAGTATGCAGCCAGCAAGTGGGGAAGAACCCTAGCAATTTGTAATAGTGGTGGAGGAAAGGTGTTCAGTCTATGATTCTTGGCACAAGAATAGGAATGTGCAGTCCACAAAATTATCATTTGAGAACTGTTCAACGGCATGGGGAATGCAGGAGGCAAACGACTATCAAGGCTACATCTTAACATCTGTGTTAAAAACACTGAAAGGGCTTCTGTCCTTGTAAAATAAGGATTTCAACCACAGATTAATGTTTTTCAACCCAATCCTACCTCAATCCCCATGTGCTGATGCAGAGGCACAGCTTCCACTGCAGCCACTGCACAGGCCTGTTTCTAGCCATGCAAATATACCAGAAGGTCCTGTTGCTTTTGTTTCTGTCACTGCACATAAACACAGAGTTGCTTAGTAGGATGCTCATATATGAGTTGGGTTATTTTGCTCACTTGTACTTAAATGATTCCCAACTCTGGTGTCTGTTTATTAGAAGATCAGCAAATGCATGCGTGTGCGCGCGCGTGTGTGTGTGTGTGTGTGTGTGATCGCATGCATGTGTGGAGTTGTGTGTGGAGTTAGGCCTGTGTGCTGGCCTCTATGACTCCGAGAGTGGTCCAAACATACTTAACGGTGTCCCTTGTACCCTAAGTGTAACAGTAATATTTAGCATTTGTAGGACACACACATTATAGAACATGTTTTAGAACACATGGTTCATAACAGACACTAGCCAGCTTGTTGTGTCTATTTCTATCCTACATGAATTTAGAGGGCAATCCTAACCTGAAGTTAGGGCGGCACAGTTAGGCCAGCCAAGTTTGGCTGGCCCAAAGGCCCACTGTAAACCGTGTTTTGGACCACTCGCGGAGTTAGGGAGGATGGTACACGTCTGTGCACTGGCCTCTCTGACTCCAAGGGTGGTTCAAACATAGTTTATGGTGTCCCTTGTGCTGGCCAAACTTTGCTGGCCTAACTGTGCCGGCCTAACTCTAGGTTATAGGATCGCACCCTGAATGTGCATTGCAGCACACAGCCAACAAGGAACCCCAGACATCAGTGTTCCCCAGAAGGTACTGCATTATCTCTCCATCATCACTGGCAGCAATGATCTAGTATCAAGTCTCCTGTGATGGCACTCATGGGTGCTGGCTGGCTACTGTGTTGAAAGTAGCGTATATGCATGGGACATGACAATGAGACTGTTGGAACTGCTGGGAAATGTTGCCTTTGCCAAGTTTTTCAGTGCCTTTATCATTCTTTGTCTCCTTTGGAAAAAAATAGCTGCTACTCTTAGGGCGCAATCCTAAACTGAGTTCGGCCAGCATAAACTAAGCCAGCAAAGTTTGGCCTGCACAAGGGCCACTGTAAAGTATGTTTGGACCACTCTCAGAGTCAGAGAGGCCAGTACACAGACGTGAGCCATCCTCCCTGACTCCGAGAGTAGTCCATACATGCTTTATAGTGGTCCTTGTGCTGGCCAAACTTTGCTGGCTTAGTTTATACAGGCCCAACTCCAGTTTAGGATTGTGCTCTCAGGTTAATTAGCTAAGAGCAGCAACAGGACTATAGATTTTTGTCTGTCGGCCCAATCCTAACAAGGGTCTGCGCAGGCAGAATGCATGCTCTGCCAGCAAATACTGTTGCAAAAGCACTCTAAGAAGAAATAAAACAACCTGACCTATACAAAGAAACCATCAAACTTGCTTTGGCACTCTGTACTCATTCAAAAATGTCATTATAAATACTTATCTGCAGACTTGAATTTCTCAATCAATCAGTTAATTCACCTAATTAATACACAGATTGAAGATTTTAAAGGCTTTTAACTTGGAACTGCTCCCCCGGCTGATGCTCATAACTTTGTTGCAAATAGTTTTGTTTCTTGGTTCTGGCAATAAGCAGCTCTGTACTGGCTTTGCAGAGTACTCCCAGATCACTCACTCATTCCTATTATTAGCTCCTATGGATAATTAACCACAATTTTGTTGTATTATTATATATTTGTCTGGCTATATAAACCTTTTTTGTGAACTTTTTTTGTTGAAAAGCGATGTATATTCCTTTTCTTACTGAGAGCGCAATCTTAACCTAGCGTTAGGCCAGCACAGTTAGGCTGACAAAGTTTGGCTGGCAGAAGGGGCACCGTAAAGTATGTTTGGACCACTCCCGGGGTCAGAGAGGCCAGCACACAGACATGCACCATCTTCCCTGACTCAGAGAGTGGTCTAAATGCCCTTTATGGTGCCCCTTGTGCCGGCCAAACTTTGCTGGCCTAACGGTGCCAGCCTAATTCCAGGTTAGGATTGCACCTTGATAATCTTAACAGAAGAAATAGGAGCATGCATCAAACGTCTTCAGAGTGCAGAAGGTTAAGGAAACTACAGACAGATCTTGTTGTTCATACCTGGCTTTGATAAGAGTTGGCAACTGGTGGACTGAGGTTAGTCAAGAAAATAGAGGATTTATCTGATCTCAGTTTTTACCTATCCTTCTCAAGTGATCACATTCTTTCTGTTGCCTTCACCGTCTAAGGCCTTTTAAACTTCTCTCCCTTGAAGTAATATGCTCACCTCAATGCTTAGGTTGTTTAGATGAGTAACCACTAAAAATTCATGTTTAGCCCCTTAATGTTCCCTGTTTAAGATGTGAAGTCATATGTGGTTTCAACTAAAAACCATGTTCACCTACATTTGGGAATCTCAGCAAACCATCTGGTGAACCTAACTGTAATTGCATGTATGCAAATCAACCACCAAGCCAGGCATATTTAGATTACCAATGTCAAAGTAAAACCTAGTGGCTGAGTTTCTTAGATGTTGAGTTCAACCCCCATAGAGCTTAGTATGCCGGCTGTAGTTGAGGGCATGCCTGAGAATGCCAGTGGGAGTCTTTAGAGCCTCGCTGCCCTTTGCACGGCCCCCACCCTTGAGACTTCCTTATACCAAACCAGCTGCTGTCCAGCACTTTATTGGGGGAGGGGGGGTGCAGCGTAATGTATTGGAAGGGAGAAGGATCAAAGGATAAGAAACTTTTTCTCTTGTGATCAACAGTATGTAGAACCAGATTAAAATACTCATCATCATACAGTGTTAACTACACTACAGCTGGAAACAAATAGGTATTCATAGGATTATTCTACTGGGAGAGGCCTCTATATTTTGAAACATGACTTCCTTTTGAAAACTTACTCCATGTGTGATTTGTCTGAACGGTTACATAGGAAATATGGGGACAGAAAATTAACAAAAGTCAGATTTCATTAGCCCTGCGCAGAGCTTTTAATTTCATGCAACTGGCTACCTGGCAGTCATGCGAATTGTGGGACTCTTGATTGTTCAATCACAACTCTGTCAAGGAGCCAGCAGCACATTTTATTTGATACAAGACAATTTGACATTCATGCAGATGACACAGGAAAATTCACAGGCTTCACATCCTGCATCTGCAAAAAGTAACACAATCAGTATCACTCATGTCTCATTCAAATGCAGTTTGACTCTTTCCCAAACCAAACTTCTGGGGGGGGGGGGAGGAAACTTGACTAGAGCACATCATAATACTTCCATTAAAACCCATGACAACATTTTGCAAAATCATCACCTTTGTGTATGTGCGTGTGTTTGTTTTGAGCCTTTCTCCAGCTGCTAACACCTTGGAGAGAGCATCAGTAACTCTAATTATAGGCCAGCATTAGGGAGGTTCTCATGCCAACTGCAGTTCTAGCAAGCAAGCTGTCTCGACGCGTTTCTTCTTGTATGCAGAAGGAAGGAATGATGAATAGCAAGAACCTCACAAAGCCAAGATATAACATGTTACCTGAGTAAACTGAGGGAGGAAATTAAATCCTCCAGAAAAACAGAATATTGACCAATTTCTATCATGTTGATCTTTTGATAAAAAAAGGGACACGTCATATGGCGTACGAGTGTGTGTGAGAGAGCAAATTCTTTTCACATGGTTATCTGAGAATGTAGCTATAGTACAGAACTATGAACAAAGCCATTTTCATTTTCTCCCTCCTGCCCCCTGTGCTGACTTACCAGGCATGCTCAGGGGGGCATGGATAGATTGCTGGCGCACAAACCCAGCTGCTTGCCACGTGTGGTGACCAGGCCACGCGGAATGCTGTGTCATTTTGTAACAGCTATAAAGGACCTTATGCTGCTAGAACACAAGTTCTGGCAGGGTAAGGACCTTTTATGGATTGGGCCGTAAGTCCCCTACAAGTTAGATTCCAGTGGTTGGTATGTAAATTGAAATGTACGTAGCTCAAAACATACACATCTGGCTCTTGGTGGCCTAGCACTATCATCCCCTACAGAAAAGTGCTGATGCAGCTTAAAAATCCTGATCCATTAAAAGCCACAAAATTCCTGATCCATTATACAGCTGCCCATTACTCAGGAAGCCAGTGTAATGAGTTCTTTTGTCTCATTGCAACACTTTGTATAGCACACGGCTATCCAAGCACCCCAATCTAGAGGGGTTCAGGTTTTTTGGTGGTGGTGTGATTGTGTGCATTAGAACAGATTACAGTACCTTTAACTTCTTTGTGATCTGATATTTCCTTTATGCGTATAAACTGACCTGAAACAATGAAGGAAGCCACTTTCAGTCTAGGGGTTCTTTCAAACATACTCTGGGAGTGTTTCAGTACAATCATATGCAAGTATACCCAATAAATCTTATGCAGTATCTTATTATATGCACAAATACTGTGTTCAGTGGGGATTACTCTAGGAAAATGCGTATAGGATTGCACTGTTTAATTCATTATAAAGAGTATTAACAGCTATGCATGTCTACTTTGAAGGCAGTTCCATTATTTTCAATAGGGCTTACTCCCAGGAAAATGTGTGAAGGATTGCAGCCTAAATGTCTGATTTTCACTTTGAATGCCCTATTAGCCCATGTAGTCTTCATCATAATAGTCAAAGAACTACGAGAAAACGGCATAAGGAGTTGTAGCTCAGTGGTACAACACATGCTATGAATTCAATCACTGGCCCTGATTCAATCACTGTTTTTGCCAGGTACAACAGAAAAAAATTCCTATCTGAAACCCTGGACAGTTGTTGCCTGACAAGCATCAATAATACTGAGCTAGATGAACCAATGGTTTGACTCTGAATAAGGCAGCTTCCTTTGTTTACCCCAGTATGACATGTTTTGCTTTTGCTCCATTTTTGGACTTCTCTACCGATACAAAAAAAGTTATCAAAACCTTGACTTTGGCTGTTTATTTAGGAATGCATCTGCTATGAGTAGCATTTCTTGGATCCTTTTCAAAGCCAAGAGAAAATCCATGTGCCAGAAAGCAGCTAAACCTTTGGGGGAGGGGGGGGGAAATGGCATACACATTTTGGATAGCAGGCTCCAGCCCCTGGAAAAACTCTCTCTACATATGGCAATCTGACGTTCTCAGGGCATGACTTGGAGAATGCTTGACTGTGTTCCCCAATGAATCAAAACGTGGATGCTATGGAACTGAAAGATGCTAAAAAGTCCAAAGATGTTTACATAAATAACCGGCCAGCCGATCAAACAGGCTCTAGGCGCCTAAGAGCCTGCAAGTTAACGTGATATTGAGGCACCTTCTGCCAGTTCTCCAGAATGCTCACCTTTTCAGAGTCATCCCAGTATGCCATCCAGCATTCATATGTATGATCTACCTACTGTCAAACACTCCCCTCTCCCCTCTCCTGACCTGGTGTCAATCAACAGATTCAACCCCAATTTACTCATTCTGTGTATTTACTATTGAGGGATAGCTTTTTCTGTCAGTCAGGTTCTTTACAGAAAGGGTAGTAAATATCAATTTCTCACAGTACCTAATCTTTAAACGTGAGGTATCAAAGTGGCTTGTTTACCATCCGTGACTTGACTGTTTTTTCTCCAAACTTCAAATGTGGAGCAGGACTGTGGTTCCTCAATGCAAAATGCCAGCTTCTCAAAGTCCAAACCTGGGGAATAAGTGCTGGTTCCCTCCCATCATTCCAATAATTGCAATCCCCATCTGGTCTACAGAAATAATAACAAGCTATATTAAGAAATTATGTTTCAAAATAAGGAGGATGGTGCAACTGAGTTTGTCTCATCCAGGAAGTTGTAATGTCTTCCATTTTTTCTAAAACCCCTTGCTGTGACTACAGCAATAATCTTCAGGCTGCATGAGGACAACAGCATGTTTGGATATGATGATGCCTGTGACTAATAGGATTGGATTGCTTCTTAAAAGAAGTATAGTGAACATGGATGACCCATCTGCTTTTGGTGTGTGGTAAAATCCATTTCACACTATTGCAGAGGTTTTCAAACCGGGACAATGCGACACCCCAGCCTGAAACCTCTGCCTTTGGACTTTTAAGGGGCGGGGGAGGGTAGAAGGCAGCATCACGATCTCCAGGATCTGTGAGACCGGGGCTGTGATTTACTTACCATTTGTAGTGCCGGCCTCCGGGGTGTGTGTGCAGGGAGCCCTGCAGAGGCCTCCGCAGGGCTCCCCCAACATTGTAATACAGAAAAAAAGTGATTACTACCCTTTTCCGGTTTGGCAATCACAACCCAGAAGTGGGATGCAAGTGCTTTTTTCGATATTACAACATTGGGGGAGCCATGCAGAGGCCTCCGCAGGGCTCCCCACCCCCACCCCCCAGAGCCCAGGGCTACGAATGGTAAGTAAGTCACAGCCCCATTTGTCCCAGGAAGTGAGGCGATCCCAGAGAGTTTGAAAACTACTGCATCACTTTATAGAGAACCAAAGTCAATCTGGGCTGGTTTGGTTGTCTCTACGGGCTCATAAAAGATTTTGTGAGAGGTCTTGAAATTTGAAAGTGGGAAATGGAAAAAAAAAAATGAGAAAATTGCCTGGACACCAATGAGCTTTTTACCACCCATTCACAACTGATTTGTGGTAAAGTTTGGTTGCCTGTATGGGATCAGGCTCAGGGTTACAGAGCTAGGCAGCCATTTTACCAGTTTTAGCAACCAATCCTGTACTTACTAGCCATTATAGGTAGGGGTCCTCTGCTGGCGCTGACTGTCATAAAGCAGTAAGCACCAGTCATAAAAGGTGCACTGACAGCGCACTAATCACAGCACTGATAGGAGGGTCAGCAGGAAGGCCTGCACCTTCGTAGGAGCAGGTAAGTCAGTGGGAGAGGGTGAGGGAGGGCAGAATAGGGATGGGAAGAGAGCGAAACTGGGTGGGGAATGGGCAGATTGGGCCTTGGTAGGAGGCAGGTTTGGTGCAATAGCGGCAGCCAAATCCTAACCTCCTTCCCAGACTCGATCATGCAGCGTGGTTCTACATAAACCTGCGCCAGCTACTTACCTAGTGCAGGTCCAAACAGACCCCTTCACACTGTGGAGACTTACCCCCAAGTAAGGGAACAATTGTTCCCTTACTGAAAAGAGACTCCTGCAACTGCCTCTGAAACACAGGATGCAGCAGTAGCCATGTTGGTACCGTTGCACTGGCACGATGGCGGTGGTGTATAGGATTGAGCTGTGAGTTTTGTAAATAAACCTTGCTTGGAGTTCACTTGTTGGCTGTCACAGCATTGTGGCGGCAAAAGTAGCAAAAGGGGCCTGTACGATTTATGGAATGGACACAGCTCTTTCCATTATGATGACAATCGTTTTCGGAATAGGCAGGGGCAGGATCAGACTCATGTTTACGCTAATAAATCATTGCAGGCATTACGGCCTGGAAGTGAGGTTCTCACAGCCTTTGCCTAGAACCCCCTGAAGTTTGCAGGCACCTCTGACTGTAAGGATCATTTAAAAAATTACATATTCTGTATGTAACTACGCAAAAGAGAAGCACCAAGTGCAAAATCTATGCCAACTCTAATTCTGCACTTAAACTCTACATTACGAAAAAGAAAAACCCAAACCTACCATGTCCCCGGATCTGCAGTTAAGCCTAACATTCCTCCCTTTCCCTTTGCTGGCACTGTGCTGTCTTGCCAAGGCATCACGACCATCCTTTCTGAACGCCGGAGAAAACAAGTCCCATTCTGAGGTGTCCGTCGTGGCTACGCAGCATTTCTCAGAGCATTTTTCTTTGCCACTTGCTTGACCCCGAGCGCACTCCCACCGCTCTGCACAGGCAGCTGCAGAACCCTCTGCCCAACACTATCAATTATTTAGCGTCAAAGGGAAAGGCTTAATCTGTGTGATAAAAGAAAGGATTTTATCTGGAGCATGTTCTCTTTTACAAGTGATTTACACAACCAATCTCTCCAGGCCCTTTCCTTAATGCAATTATTTATTTTGCCTTAGCAGTGTTCCCTCAACTTAGGCTGTTTTTATCTGTTGCAGCCTTTAAATAGGAGAGGGGAAATCCACTGAGTTCCTATTGGTGATTTTTCAAAAGCTTGACTGTGTGAAAAATATAGTTCTCAGAGTTCATTCAGACTTACAGGTAGGAGGCTTATGTCAGTCATGGGAATCCTCCATACATCAAGTGAATGATGCCAGTTTCACATGCTACAGAGAACAGCAGATAGATGCCTGTGTACTGCAAATTCCTACAGCATCCAATGTAATGTGTGATCACAATGCTTGCCTTTGCAGTACATGCCAAAGGACACAATATATGAGCACATAAATGAAGCTTCATAACATATAAAACATCCTTGGGTCCACAGTCAGTTAGTCTTCCTGTCATTCCCTGTATTCCATCTTAAAGATCCCCAATACAGCTAACAGCATCACGTCAGCTTTAGAGCTCTGGAGATTGTGGCTTAGTTCTGAATATCTGGCGTAAGTTGCAGTGACATTATTATATAGCTGGAGCAAATCCAATGAAGTAATTGTTGACCAAACTTAAACCAGCCAGGCAAGAATAGAACTGTCCTTCCAACTGAGTGGCATTGCACATTTTTCTTCACATCCCAAATGAAGCCATGGTTTAAGAGAGTATATTTGCTTGCAAAGGTCACATAAGAAACTCAAGCTTTGCAAGTCTTAGAGTTTGCCAAAGAGTTGCCTTTTAAAACGCTTAGCAGCCCAATCCTAAGCTACCCGGCCCCCGTAGGAGTAGCTGTGCCAAAATGGCTACCGCTGCATCCTATGGGCACCACAGCAACCATAGGAAGTTCCATGGGGGAAGGAGACTTATGTCCCCTTTCCCCAGTTAAGGGCGCTGGCCTGGCAATGGGCGTCCTCAAGTCCGTACTGGTTATTTTGCCAATGCAAACTTGAGCACCTCCGTGTCGGGCCAAACGACCCAACACAGAGGTTAGGATTCAGTGGTGGAGGCCACCAATGGTCCCACCCCCACTACTCCCCCCTCCCCCAAAAAATTCTGCCCTCCCCCACACCCCAAAAGAACTCACCACCAGCGACGGTGAGACTTACCACTGGCTGGCTCTGTGCTGGGTCCTCCTGACACTGGCTCAGTGCCTGTGGTAAGTCCTTACTGCTGGCACTAGAAGTGCCTTATGGCACTTGGGCAACACCGGCGCCAGAGACGGGGGCTTACCGCCAGCACTAGGCCCAATAGGGCCCTATTACGCTCATATCTTCACCCCTCTTCACCCCTGCGCAGTCTTTCTAGTGGCTGTTGCTGGCGGTCTGCCTTTTTAGATTGTGAGCCCTTTTGGGACAGGGAGCCAAATTATTACTATTTGCCTGTAAACCGCTTTGTGAACTTCGTGTTGAAAAGCGGTATATAAGTACCTGTTGATTGATTGATTGATCTTTCAAAACTGTTTTAAGGCTGCAATCCTATACACACTTTCCTGGGGGTAAGCCCCTCTGAATTCAATGGGCAGACATGCATAAGATTAGTGTTGTTAGTTGCCTAAAAATTGCTTAGGCAACTCCAATGAAGGTTAATCTGACCAGAACCAAATTGCCAGGGTGAGCCAAGTTACGATTAATAATATGGAGATATTTTTTGCAAGACCAGCTTTCCATATGAAACTAGAGTGGAAATAATCTCACAGAGATTCATTCACCTTCAAACGGTTGTATGAATTAGTTCTTGGTAAGAATAGGTGAATTCCAGTTCAATCATTCAACTAGGAAAGTACTAAAATGGCATAGTTGAGGATCAGGGAGTGTCCTATCCATTTATGTTTGAACATGTGAACCTGAATGTATGAACCCCTTTATACCAGGCTTGAAGTGGCCAAGCTCAGAGCGACTCAGCTGAGCTGCTTCTGCATGCATTGTGAACAGGAAGCAACTTGGAGGGCATGAAGACAAGCCACTCAAGTCACTATGAACCCACCCAACTTGCTCCTTTGTGTTCTCGTGAGGACAGCTTGTGTGACCAGGAAGCAGCTCAGAACAGCCTCAGCCGTCTTTGGCCACCCTGAGTTGCTTTGGGTTCTCATAAGCTAAGTTCAAAAGAACACATGGAATAAGAGACAAGGCCGCTGAACCCAGGCAGTGTGGTGCATTTTTCCCATGGTGTCACCCACTCAATGTTAGCTGGAGTGCCCCTCTAGCGCTGGCACTGCTTATCCTGGTCCCTTATTCCCTGGCCTGCCCCATCATCACATCTCTACTATGCCTAAAGGACAAATTAATAAAGCCTGGAAACAATAGAAACAGAACTGCTTGCTGGAATAAACAATGTCTATTTGGTCTACCATTAAAATGTACCAATATGTCCCAAATCGTCTCTGTACCTTCTATTCATATTACCCTTTTACTTGGGAGGCCAAAAAGTAAAGAAGAGTCTTAAACTGCACAGAGCGCTTACGAGAGGTCTCACTTTACACCATTTTCTCTAGCTAACATGTTCTCATCGACTAAAAGAATCTTAAAGGTTTGCTCCGGATGCCTGATTTTAAAGTACTTGCCAATAGAGAAGTCACTTCTACAGCTACAAATATAGAAACTATATCTTGCATTTCTCTTTTCTGGCAAAACCAAGAAAGCAATTCTCTGAAGGAGTTGCTGGCCTGTGAAGGAGGATAGGTTAGATGACTTAATTGGCAGTTTCTATTTTCTTATTCCTTTAATTCTAAGGAACACACACAGTTGACATTTTTATTGGTTTGTTTATGTGAGGTTGACTGGTGTTCTCCTTTTCCTCCACCTTCTTTTTCCTATGCCCACAGCTCACCCTCCTCTTGACTTTCATGGAGATGATCCCATTGATGCTGCCACAGACAATAGTGGGAAGTCTCAGTGAAAAGCATTTGTTTACGTAGGTGTCCCTTTTTGGCCCAAGAATCAATATGTTAGCACATAGCTCTTGGGGACATCAAAATAATCAGATGCGCCATCATTGACTGGAATCTTGATGCTCAGTGGGATCTTTCCATACAGAAATAGTCTTCTTAAGAGGTTGCACTGCTGGTTTTCGGTACTCTTCAGGCGTTCTCAGCGAGGAAGACAGTAACGGCAGATTTCTTTCCTTGATAAAAAGCTTCCCCACCACCAACAGTCTTGAAACGCACAGCCCCAAGGGAATGATAGTGTTGGCAGTGTTCTAGGATGCTTTCTCCAGGTGTGGGGGATGACAGCTAAGCCCGACAGCCTGGCTCGTGCTCCATATTAACTTGGAATGCAGCCTAGAGTATACACCAACCCAGACTCCTAATGATTCTTCAGCAGACAAAATTATGAGCAAAGGGTTCCCCTAGGGCAGGAAGTTCTAAATCACCAGACTCACCCTTGACAATCACGTGACAAAAGGAAGAGTGATGAAGAACCCATACAGACCTGGAGCAGCTTGGCCATTGTGTCGTCCTGCCAAGCGTTATGAGGGATTTTACATATTTCAGGTGCAGCTGTGTAGTGCAGCATACTCCGCAAGGGCACGCACACACAGTACATAGATAACATGTCTAGAAATGTAAACGGGTGCAGAATGCAACTGTCAGATCTTGGTTGGGGTCCAGGAGTGGAGGCACATGACTCTCACAGTGCAATCCTAGTGTGCCCCTTGCATCGACGCTACGTCATAGCATCAACGCAAGGGGCAGAACGCTTATGTGGGAGCGCCGAGCAGCGCTCCATATCTGAAGCAGACACTACTCGCAGTGTCAGCTTCAGAGCGCTGACAGACAGCCTCCCTTGCACCAACCACAAACGGTCAGCACAAGGGATTCTCTGTCCTGTATTGGGATGGGGATTGGTGGGAGGGGGAGGCGGGACTTGGGAGGTAGCCGTATTCGGGCCGCGTGGTCTCCTCGGATCTGCACCCGCTCTAGCACATAGGAGAGTACATAGGGGAGGCTGGAGCCTCCCCTATGGTATGGGAGCGCATGCTCCTTTGCCACTGGGAGGCTCCAGCCTCTCCTAAGCAGCACTGGATATGGCACTGGCCCACTGACCTCACCAGTCTGGCACTGCTTAGGATTGCGCCATCAGTTTGTTCAAACCTGTGTGTTTCTGGGTACAATTTAAGCAGCTGGCTGTTACTTTAAAAGCTCTGCACATTTTGGAGCCAGAATAGCTACGCAATTGCTTCTCCTTATATAATCTGAAAATTGACCCTGAAAACATTGATCGACTTATACATGGGTCAATATGGTTAAAGTTTCTAACAGCAGATGGGGAGGGGACTGGGCTAAGAAGCAGAAAGCAAGTGGGTAGGAAAAAAAGGAGCAATTTTACTTACCAGTAATTGTTCTCAGTAATTGTTCAACAGACGGCAAGCGAAAAAACCATAGCTATTTTCCTTCTTCTCCAAACAGGCAGAGTGGTGAAGGTGCTTATGGGAATTTTAGTCATTATGAGAGCTGCTGCTATGGAAGCGCTGTACTGTATTCCTCACAAATGATTTTCATCTCTCTTCCTTCTTGTTTGGAGAATAGCTCCATTTCTATGCTGCCTCAGAAGAAAGTGAAATGGCTCCATTTTTTGGTTGGCTGTCTTTTTCTGCCTCAGAACAATTACTGGTAAGTTATTTCCAAAGAATTTCATCCCCCCTATTTTATCCTCAACTTATCCATAGGTCATAGCAAATTCTATGATTTTTGGTTTAAAATTTGCCCTTGTCATATCCATAAGATCAAATTATACAATAATATATATGGTAGGTCAGAGGTCCTACTCCATGTTCTTCCACCACCACCAGTTCATTTACTGGAAGCTTGATAGTCCCTTGATTCTGGGTCTTTTCAGTAGCAGCCCCTAGATCCTGGGATGCTCTTTTCCCTGTGGCACTTGTGGCCCCTTCTTTGCTAGCTTTTTGTTATACCGTGTATACATTTTATTATACAGTGAACAAGTTTATGTTTTGTTATACAGTAATTACAATTTTGCATTGGATTTGTTTTGTTTCCTCCTCTGCTTGTTGTTAACTCGATTCTTAAATAAGTCACTTATCAAATAAGTGACATCATTTGATTTGTTTTTATGATTTCTTCTCATTTGTTTCACTGTGTTTTAATATATTGGTGTGTGAGCCACCTTGGGAACCTGTTGAAGGATGAAAAGCAGAATATAAATTCTTGGGAGGATTAAATAAATGAATGAAACTCTGCAGATTGTCTACTGATACATGAGGTATCTGTACGGTAAGGGACAGACAACAAATTCAGAGGCTCAAAGCAAGATGTCATGATATAGGGCAAGACAACTCCATTTGAGTTCAGTCAATCAGACAGGGAAAAAAAATGTGCTTGACTTCATCTGTGAGAACCTTTTTAATTTCTAAGCATGAAAGAAAAGCCAATTTGAGGCTCACTGCAATTTTTTTTCTTAGCTCTATAGTAAAAGTCCACCATTTCTGATATTTCACCCAGCCATTCTATACGTAAAGCACATGTGGAAGGTGATGGGCTTTATTTAATCAACCAAGGCATTAATTTCTGAGAAATATTACCTACTGGAAGGAGGTGCAGCCTGGATTTCACTGGCTCCAAGCTTGGCTTTCCTATGTTTACATCAAATGACTTGTTGGACTTCATTATACGCCAAGTATTTCCATAGATCAGAGGCAGTGAGACCTATGCAACTAACATAAAATAAATTACCACCCCATGATAAATGGTTCTATTAGCAATCCAGATTGTTAAACTCCGATAGAACAGAATGGAGGGAGCACCGGCCCATTCATTCTCCCTCTGGCAGATACCAAGTTGTAAATAGGTTATTTTGTGTGTAAATAACACATTAAAAGTCAGCATTAGCCGTGTCTTTTGATAGAGAGGAAATTGTTCCAAATAAATAATCCTGGACAAGAATGTAAAATAAACCAGATTTAATAGTGCATGCCTTCCTTAGCCGTGTTAAACATGACTAAAATGATAAACCCCAGAATATACTAATAGTAAACCATGCTCTGACATCAAAGTAATGAGGCCATATTTTTACCTAGCTTTAGAAATGCTAAAATTAGTCTTGACAGAGCCAGATATCAGGGAAAAAAATGCTGCCAACAGAAACACCATCAATAGAGCAAGTTGGTATTTGCATTATGAGGGGCGTGCCGTATTGTGGGGTTCCAAGTGATGTTTCCTGGACCTTGCTAGCAATAAGATGCTTGACACTTTGAACTGGAGCAGGCGTGAATATTCACAAGAATTGTAAATTCGTCAAATTTTCCAGTTTCATCAACCAGGTTTCAAATGAGTTATTTCAAAGTCAAAGTCAAATTCAGGTTTCTCCCCCCCCCTCTAATTTTCACTTTGAAATGTGAGTATTTTAGATTGGGCATCAGTTGGTTTGTTTTGTTCTTGGTAGTTTTCGTATTAGAAACCTTACAGCATATTAGCATATAATGCTATAAGATTAAAAAAAAACCAACCCACACCATTACATGTCAGCTATCACGTTCTGTCAAATGAAATTATTAAATTGTGCTATTGCATAACAATAAATGCTGTAAAGTATGATGCACCAATCTTTTTAAAGTGTCCTTCTGGGGTAAAGTCAACAGTGTAGGACAGCAGTTCCCAAACTGTGGGTCCAGGATCCACCAATGGGTCATGACCCAATTTTTGTGGGTTCACAAAACCATCAGAGCCTCGAAAATGTTTGGGAACCACTGAGATAACCAGTATCTAAAAGAAAGCACTGAGGCTCCTTCTCATGAAACTGCTGGCAGTGGATTGGATATGAGCCCAAAAAATGTAAACTGAGGTAAAAGTAAAAAGCTTAAGCTCCTGGAAGGATAGATGGTGGAAGGCAGGTTTTGAATCTTTCAAATAAATAAAATTCTAACAGTCCAATCCTAGGTTTCTTTACCACTGATGCTGCAGCCCCAGAACCAGCACAGACCCAAACATCTTGTGCGAAGTCCCATTGAGCGGGCTGGGGGTGTACTCAGGGAAGGGAACAAATGCCCCCCTCCCCCAAGGAGGTGTTCAGCCTGCTTGTAGCCAGCACAGTTACAGCGGCCGGTGTTTAACGCCCACTGCTTCTGTGTGGACACGATTGGGCTGTGGTTTTGTGCGGGATGGAGGAAGCATTCCTCCCAATGCTGCTTCAGATCCGACAAAAAAGGAACTGAGGTACGTGGTATTCTACCAGTGTTTCAGGCACACGATCGTGCATGGGTTCTTCCAACTACATGCAGTCAGAGGCGTATTTACCCTGTAGCCTGGGGTGGCGCAAGCCATGGGCGCTGGGCAGCGGCGGGGAGGTGGGGCGCCATTGCGCGGAGTCCACAGAGGAAACTGCGCGCTGTTTGGCCCGCCCCCCCTCCCTTGCCTCCGTTACGCTTCGAAATGGAGCTATTTTGGGCGCAGGGAGGTGTGCCTGGATAACGCATGGTGGCGGGGTGATGTGCTGGGGGCGCGGTTTCGTCGCCTGCCATGGGCGCGCTCGGGCCTCCATTCGTCCCTGCATGCAACTGCTTAAAAATGTAAAACAAGGTTCCATGTTTGGCTCTGAGCATGCTCAGAACTTCACTTTGTGGGACAGAACAGTTCACATGTAGGGGAAACAAAGCTGTCAATGTGAACTAGGTCAGTATCTCCATATGATCAGGCCCTCAGTTTATTCAGGGTTCAATAAGAACATCTTTGATAAAGATAAAAATGTTTTTTTTTCATTGAAAAATAATAAAAAAATAAAAGCCATTAGTACCAGGCTCAACAGCCATTTTTGGTAATTTATCAAAGACCCCATTTCCAGCCAAAAAAAAAAAAAAGATTTTGATTCCTTACATCTCATTACACAATGCTTTTATCACAATCCTCCTGGCATTTTTCAACAATTCTCTTCTCACTTTTCGATTTTTTTTTCCAAAACTAAGATGAGCAACATGGAGTTTCTAACACACGTTGTAGAATGGATAACCCACTACTAATGCCAGTCCTATAAAAAGAATCCTGTTTCACCCTAGAAACGAATACAGGGGGGGGGCTAGGGCCTCTGATCACAGCTGTATAAATATTAGGGGTTTTTTTGCAAATAAGCCTGTGTTTTGCGATAGGTTAAAAACAATAAAGAAAAATGTGTCATAGGTGGAAAAGTTTCTAATGTGGAGCAAACACAACCATCTATTTGATATCTTGCCCCTATGTTTAGGGTTGCAATAACATCAACTCTAGGATCCTTCATGCGGACTGGATAACAAAGCCACTTTGCAATAATACTCAAAGAGGAATGGCAAACCAGGTGACCAAAGTGGCTTCAGCAAATGGTTTTTGCAGCCCAATCCTATGCACGTGTACTCAGAAGTAAAGACAACTGTGTTCAAGGGGCTTACTCACAAGTAAATGCATAGAAGATTGCTGTCTGTGAACGCCTATGTATGTTTACTGAGGAGCCTTAAATAGGTCAATCGGACTTAGATTTCAATTCTATCCCCCCCACCCTGCTGGTGAAGCCATGCAAAAAGTTGCAAGCTATATCCAGTAAGGGTGGGGTGGGGTGGGTGTGGGCAGAATGGAAGACTTTGGAGAGGAAATGGAATTATTTTCCCTTATCTCTCCATAAGCCTCCTGCTCCTTAATGGATCTTCTTGGACCTGCACAGCTCTTTACAAGGGCGCCGACTTGCTTTTAAGATTGGGGGTGCCCATGGCCACGCCCCCAACACTGACATGGCCATGCCCCCGGACATGGACATGCCCTCTGTCATCACTGCCAGGCCTCGGAAGCGGCTGCTGCTCGCAGCTGCCACTTCCAAGCTGGGTGCGGCCAGCCTCGGATGCGGAGGCTGCTCGCAGCAGCCTCTCCTGAGACTGGGGTGTGCAATCGCCACAGCGTTTGCACGCCTCGACTTCGGGAAGGGGTGCTGCGGGCCGAAGACAGCCTCTCCCGAGGCCAGGGCGTGCAATTGCCACGGTGGTCGCACGCCCCGGCCTCGGGAAAGGACGCTGTGGGCCGACAGCAGCCTCCCGAGGCAGGGGCATGCAATTGCTGCGGCGATGGCAAGATATTGGGTGGGCTCTGCCACGCCGAAAAAATATTGGGGTGGCAGATGGCCAACATGCCACATCCAAGTCGGCGCTACTGGCTCTTTAGCTGGCGCAAGTTCAAGGAGAAGAGGTAGGGAGATTTTGAAAAAAGGGGATAGGATCCAGTGCATGCTGTTGCTGCTAGATCCACTTCCTCCTGCTACCTCCATGTTTCCTTATCTCATGGGAACTGGCAGGGTGTTGAGGTGCTGCTGCATGTTGCCATCAACAGAGAACTGCACATGCCATCAGCAACCATTTTGCAACAGTGGAAGTGTCTTCCACAGTTGCAACGCACCTCCACACAACAGCCCAATCCTAGCCAACCTTGGATAAGATTAGGCCGTCTCCCAGGTAGGCGTACACAGGACTGTGTCTTCAGTGCATGGGCAGTGAAGGATACAGTACTTTGGGCATAAGCAGGTGGCTCTTGGTTAGGGTATCTGATCTTCTGTTTCAGTGAATCCAGTATCTATTATACACATGTGCACGAAGAAGCTTCAGTTCACAGTTGAAAGGGGCAGCTGAAGGACCAACTTGAGCGTGAAGCCAATATAGCTGGATTCTCATTTCCAGTATGTCTGTAGGTTGGATTGAACAATGCACCAGCATATTGTGTGAAAAGGAGCTCATGTGAACATCCAGGAAGCAATATCTACATACTGAGACAGAATGTCTGAATGCCATTTAATTGCAGGGTTCATGTACTAATATGAGTAGTAGTCCACATGACAGGCCAAAGTGGCATCCATATGGACTCTGTGTGTGTGAGTGGGTGGGGAAGGGGAAGGGGAAATATTTGCCTTTTTCAGAGGCACTTCCTTCCTCTCTGAGTGCTACAGATGCCGGATGGATGTCTTCTGCTTCTGATCACCCATTTTTTGCTTTTTTAAAAAGGCTATTGGGATGTTTCTCATTTGTCTAATTTGGCCCAAAGGGTACTGTCACTCAACAATGATGCCACCCAGAGTGCAGGAGAAGCAGTTATAAAGAGAGTGGTTCCAGAGCTGGTAATGATTCAAGGATCAGGTTTGGACAGGAAAGATCCGGGTTCAAATCCATGTTCAGCCATAAAGCTCACTGGGTGACTTTGAGCCTGTTACTGCGTCTTAGCCTAAGCTGCAATGCTGTTGTGAGGATAAGGATACTGCAAGGGCACAATCCTAACCTGCACTGGAACAGGCAGGCTAAATGCAGCACAGACTAGGCACAGACTAGGCTGCAACTTGGATTAAGGGAATTTTATTCCCCTGACCCCTATCGCATACCTCCTTAGAATATCACTTGAGTCACAACCACTTGCCAGTATGGAGTCTGATACCGAGGTCCAAATCCAGGTGTTTGGGCCCAAGGACTCCAAACTGATGTTGCTATGTATGGATTAGGGAAACCAAGACCAATATTGCTCTTAAGCAGGCACACAGGCAGTGCCAGATGATGTATCCCATTGAAATCTGTTCAACCTATAAATAGCAGGTCATTACAAAACCACCAAAACACCTCCACTCTTCTGCAGCCTGACTATGTATGGACTGCCCTGACCTTCTCACCACTGTGAAAGGAATGTGAAATACTGCAGTGCAGTTCACTCAGCACAACATGCATTTTTTATTTATTCAATCAATTAATCAATCAAAAAGTATTTATATACCGCTTTTCAACATGAAGTTCCCAAAGCGGTTTACAGGCAAATAATAAGGAAGTTAAATGGTTCCCTGTCCCAAAAGGGCTCACAATCTAAAAAATGCAGAGCACCGCCAGCAACAGCCACTAGACAAGACACTGTGCTGGGGTGAAGAGGGACAATTACTCTCCCCCTGCTAAATATAAGAGGAGCACCACTTGGAAAAAGTGCCTCTTGCCCAGTTAGCAGGGGTTATTACATTTATATTCAGCTTTTTGCCAGGAACGTAACACAAGGCAGTGCGCATGGGTTTCCTGGGTGGTCTCCCCTCCAGGCACTGCCCAGACCTTCTCTGCTGCAAAGATGCCATCAACCCAGGTGCTGCTATCCCCAGTACATGGCAGCAGGAGCTTTCATGTGCATGTCAAAGCACTGTAACATTGATTTTTATGTGTCATTTCTTTTCACGCTCAAGTCCCATAAGTCAACAAATGTACTGTCTTTAACTTTGGTGACAGTTCTGTTTGAACCCAGAATCTAAACTTCACAGCCCAGAGAAACTGCTCAAGAAATACTTCTCAGAAACTCTCTAGGGCTTTCAAGTTACTTTTGAGAGTGTTTTTTTTTCCAAAGATGTTTTAGCTAAGATACAGAATAACTCTGATCAATTAGATTCCCATCTCTTCTTCCCCACCCACCCCCAACCTGCTCAGCTCTTGCCCTGCACATTTGAAGTATCTACAGCAAAAACTGTCAAGTTTCCTTTGAACAAGCAAAATATAGATTTACACTTTTGAAACTCTCAGGAGGCCATAAAACAAAGAAAGGAGGAGAGCTCTGTTTTGGCCCAAACAAGGCCAAGTTATCTACCAGATGGCAGGGAAAGCAAAGAATCTCATAGAAAAATCTTTTCTAACATTCTTCTGCTCAGATAAGTGAGTATGTAAGCTCAAAGGAATGAGGAAAAGATATGTTCTGAAGCAAAATCTGTCCAGTGATGGAGGATATTTCTGACAGGCCAAAAATGCAGCAGAAGTTTATACAGCTGGAGATGCCACTTGTCACATTCCACTGGTCAGGCCCAGCTAATTTCTCCCTTCCTTTCCTGCTGTGAGAGGTCATTCTGACCCACGCAACAAAAGCAAGGAGTGGGTTGGTATTTACCCAACATAAGGAGTAGTCCTGAGAGTGTGTGTTTGTTTGTTCTTATTCTATGTCAGAAAATATTAACAAGTCCTCAGCTTACAAAAGGCAAGAGCTTCAAGGAGTTATTCACAGCATATGTAAAGATGACTTTACCATGGAAAAAATAATGTGAAGAAGGTTTACGCACTCATTGTTTCCTCATTGGACCCCAATCAGCAATGTAAAAATATTTCAAAATATTATTGAAAGCCCTAGCTGCTGGTTTCACATTTTTAGGGATTCACACCTAATTTGTATGCCCTCAATTTGTATTGAGCCACAAACATTCCAAATTCGTAAGCGTCACCTCACTTTTAGGGGACCGGCATCTTCTAAGAATTCCACCTTTCCTGGTATCAAACTCTATAATTAGTGAATGAGTTCAAATCTACATTTTGGAAGTTGCCAGGACCACAATAAGACACAGGGCACAATCCTAACCTACTTTCCAGCACGGCATAGCAGTGCCAATGGGGCATGTGCTGCATCCTGCAGTGGAATAGTAGCCACAGAGGCCTCCTTAAGGTAAGCGAGTGTTTGTTCCCTTACCTCAGAGATCTGCATTGTTCTTACCCTGGTGCTGGAAAGTTAGTTAGGATTGTGCCCACAGAAATGCAAATAATGAAACTTTATGTCTTACAGCTCACAGCTTCAAGTCCTCACTGATTGTATTTACTTCCAAAGAACAAAAATCTTACAGCATCTTAGGCCACTGAAGTCAGTCCAGTCTTATTTTTGTTTATATTAACAGCCAACTCTTGCTAGGCTCTCTGTTAATACTCTCAATACTTTCAGATGATTCACTTTTGTCCAGATACTTTCTGGTTTAGATTAATTACCAACAGGCCCATCATGGTCTGAATTCATTGTATCCCTTTTCAGTAACCATAAGCAAACAAAACTGAACTATGAGAAATAGACGACATGGGTCAGAGCTCTAGCATTTTTGGTGGTGAGGCCATGGCGTTCTGCAAGCCACAAGAATGGAAGTATTCAATCTCGTACTCTGTGTCTGCAGAGAATTCTCGGCAGCTATTGTCTTGATGTTCATGGTCTCTCCCATTTTCAAGCCCTAAAAACCAGGTTCCTCAGCCAAAAGAAACCACATAATGAACCACGTCATCTAAATAAGTTATGTGGCTTTGCCAGAACACAGAATTTGTGCTTCGAGGTGTTCAGGTTTTTTCCCCCATAAAATGCCAAAATTCCTCCCACCCAGGCATGCAGGAAACAGCCTAGTACTACCTGTGGAGTTCACGATTGCAGAAGTCACCATTAGTCTCAAGTGGGCCATTTATTCTTTCCCAGTTTTAAATCACACGCTGCTTGCGTAAAATAATCTGTTCTGTGATGGCACAGGATCTGCAAACTGTCAACCTTCCAGTTCCTGTGACTTTCTGAGAGCAAGAGCCCCAATAAACTCAGCATATTCACACATGGGCACATGGCTCTGTTCAAATTAAATTCTAACAGGCTCATGAAAGAGAGTCCCTGTTGCTTTCAAAGCGTGGGAAACAAAAAAAGTACCTCCTTGTGCCACTGCTGCTGCTGCGGCGGCGGCGGCGGCTGCTGCTGCTGCTAAAGGCGCCGTTTTCTTCCCTGTATCAGTAAAGCCATTCCCCTCCAAAAGGGTGCTTTTCCCTTCTTTCTTCCCAGCAGCGGTGGAGGTGGACGTTTCCATCTTAGACATGCATACTCCAGCTTCTCAGCCCTTAAAAACAAAACATAAGGCTGCTCAATCATTTCTTCTATTAAAGATGCAAAAACAGGCTTGATGGAGAGATCTTTCATCCCATTCCAAAGGATAATTAAAAACAATAACAATAAACATCTGCTTAATTGCTCACAAAGTCTTTTTTAAGCGGTTGTAATTATAAACAGAGCAGGCCCAAATCCACAAAAGTGCCAGGCTTTCAACTTTTGTTACTTTAGGGCTGACTCTGCCAAAAGTAAATTCATTTTTTGCGTTTGTAAATTCAAAGTTGCCCTTCGTGGCAACATCCAAAATAACAAAACCTTTGGTTGGGGCAGTTCAATACATCTGAATGGGTAGCACCACTAAAGGATCAGAAGTCATTTCTTATGTTTAATGGATATTCTTTTAAAATGGCTCATGCTTAAAGATTTCCTCAAACAGGGTTTAATAGTATTAGCAAGGAAAATAAACTTCTGGGAAATTGTGCTTAGGAATGTTGAGGTTATATCAAATTCACTATGATTGCTCCAGTTAAATCTTTTTGGACTTTTTATAAAGGACAACAATGGGCATCATCTAGCCAGCTAAGCAGTTTTAAATCCTATTAATCCAAATGAAGGCACAATCCTAACATGGAATTAGGCCGGAACAGTTAGGCCAGCAAAGTTTGGCTGGCACAATGAATACCATAAAATATGTTTGGACCACTCTCTAACAGCGCAATCCTATAAAGGATGTAGCGCTAATGCAATGTCATTGTGTCAGTGCTATGTCACTAGCACTGATGTGGGGGCACCAGGCAGCACCCCCATGTCGGCGCTAATGCTCTGAAGCTGATGCTACTTGTAGCATCGGCTTCATAGCACTGACAGAGAGCTTCCTTTGTGCCGACCGAAGCCGGTCGATGCAAGGGAGGCTCTGTCCCATATTGGGATGGGGATTGGTGGGAGGGAGGGAGGCTGGGGGCGGGACTTGGACAGGCTTGGGAGGCAGCCATATGGCCACATCCTATGCGTGTCTGCAAGGCCCCAATTCAGGCCGCACAGTCTCCTAGGATCTGCATCCGCTCTTTAGCAGGCACAGATCTGCGGAGCACACAGGGGAGAGGCTCCCTTGCCATGGTGGCGGGGGGAGGGCAGCCTCTCCTGTGCAGCACCGGAATGGTGAGGTCGACTTGGCAGCACCATATCCGACACTGCACAGGATTGCTTCCTAAGTCAGAGAGGCCAGCACACAGACATGTGCCATTCTCCCTGACTCTGAGAGTGGTCCAAACACACTTTACGGTGGCCCTTTGTGCCAGCCCAACTTTGCTGGCCTAACTGTGCCAATTTAACTCCAGGTTAGGATTGCGCTCTGAGTCTGTACTTTACTCTCCCATGGAAATTAGTGGAAGAAAGGGGAAATGAAATACCTGCCTGTATGGGTCATGTTTGACTAATACAATAACAGTGGACTTCACCATAGGAGCCACAGTTACTGAACACTCTATATAGGCTGGGTATCCCTTATCCACATTGCTTGAATAAGAAGGTGTTTGGATTTCAGATTTGTATGAATTTTGGAATAACTGAAGAGGAAGAGAAACGCTTCCTCTTTGCTCTTTTCACTGTTACCCGTATGGGTGTCTGCTGCATCTTTGACATTTTTCAACAATGTATCCACAGGTACACACTACAAAGCAGAGACTTAGAACTTGCTAGCCTGTACCTGCACTGTAGTGGGAATGAGCACAAAAAGGCTTCTTGTGTTCATACTACACAGGTGCTCCTTGCATTCACATTGCATTCACACTTCCTCTGTTCACATTTCACAAGTGCTCCTTCTGCAGTGTTTCCTGTCAGCTCTGCAAAGTGCCACTTTCTGCACTTCCAGGAGTTACAACACAGCCCCCTTCTTATTGCAAGGCATATGAAAAAAACCCAGCAGGATTGCTGCGTTGAGACCATGCAAAATGTGCTACCTGCTGTGCTCTGCTCCATTCTTTGCTGCTTTCTGCACTTCCGGGAGTCACAGCGTCACAGAAATCAGAAAAATCCCTGCAGGCTTGCTGCACTGAGTTTAAACAGCCAGCTTAGCACTGAATTGTGCCCACAATGCATTATACTATGGCTTGCAGCTGAAAAATCCCTGCTGGCTTCCTCAATGGGTTGCGCTGAGTGTCCAGAAACTGCGTACAACAAAACATTTGCTGCTCGTGAGTAGCACCAGCCAAGTGCGGTGGCATTAACAAAAAGACTTGGGACAGATTTCAGAACAGTTCAGATTTCAGATGTTCACATAAGGGGGTAATGCACCTGCTTTTATTCACCTGACGCACTCAAAATTCATTATATCAAGTGTAACATAATTGTTTTGATTTAGTTCACTTAATAATTCATTGTTAGAAAGGAACAGTGATGCTTGCATGTGCTCCTAGCTAGAAAGGCTACAGTCCTCTGCAGACTTCCTCAGGCATGGGCCATGCTGAAACACATCTAGACTTCCTTCCAACTACACTGGCTCCCAAAGTTTTGGATGTGTGATTTATGGACAGCCAAGTTACGGATAGCTGTGTCAGCACTTTTGTGCAAGTGCAGTACAGCCTTTGTGGTGCTTTCATGCAGGTGCAAATACATACGTTCCAACTTCTGGACAACCCTCCAGAAAGGAATTGATATACACACTGGAGATTTAGCATATAGGGTTATAGCTCAAAAACTTATCCGACCTGTTTGAATAAGACACAAAGAGAAAGGAACCTTCTATTGTTCACGCCACCAAAACAATGAAAGAGTTGCCCCTCCTCCTCCTTTCAAAATCATTTTGTCTGATCCTATATGCTACTGGCTCTGCTCAGGAGATCATATGATCAGACTGAGGCTGAAATGATGAATTTGGATTATACTGCTGCAGTTATTTTACAATCCAAACGTTTGGAACTCCCACCACCAATTATTCTGTGGTCATCATTGCTTCTTTTTACTTCCAAAAGCAAGAGATAGAATGGGAGATGTCTTATACTGACCATCATGTAACTGAATGCTGGGGAGTGATCCTGTTTCTCAAACATACAGAACCATCATATGAAGAGAGTATTGAACAACCCCCAACAATAAGCCCCAAACATCCCCAAAGAGCAGACTTTTCAAAAAGCCTCCTGGCTTGGTTCATTATTTGTGCTAATGGTGCCTCACTTTGCTCACAAGAAACAGCAGACATCTGACAAACATCAAGTCTAATAAGCCTTAATTTTAAACTCCTTTTTAGACCCTCAAAAATTATTTTCTATCTGCATAGTTCTTAGGCAGAGGTATCAAACATAGGCCTGTGGGCTGGATACGGCCCATGGAAGCTCTTTACCTGGCCCACTTGTTTTGGCCTCTCCCAGTGCTAACCACTCACCAGCGCTCCTTCTGCCAAGGCTCTGGGAGAGAGGAAGAAGGAGGACTGAGAGAGCATGGAATGCTGTGAGAAAGGCACCAACCAAGAAAGATGAGAGGGGGGAGACACTGCTGAGGTGCTGAGAGACACTAATTATCATGAGGGCTGCCCTTTCCTCCATCTTTTTATGGTACGCCCTTTCCAGTTGCATCTGAGGCCTTCTTAGGTGCAGGGTTTCTGCACTCTTGGGTTTCTGAGTTGCTCATGTTATGCATAATGAGCTGAAAATGCAAGACAGAAATCTTGAGTGAGGGACTTGCTTCTATTCTCCTATTTTTTTGCCTGCTGTGGGTGGAGAAATGTTTTTTCTAAAACAAGTTTTTGTTTCATGCATTGTTCCTGATTAGCTACCACTAAGTGGTTAAAATGTATATGATAAACTAGTGGCCTAGGGATGGGTGTGTTTGCGCATAATTCCTCCAGTTTGGGCACAGTCAGTTGACCGCGGGTGCAAGAAACTGGCTGTTGCTCATTTCCGTATGCTTCCAGTTATCCTTGATAGAGTCCTGTTCACATCTGTTTTTCATTCCAAGTAAGAGTGTAGTGTGATAAAGTGTGGCTTCCACCAGTGCAGGCATACCCTTTTTAATCACCACCTCTGATAAAGGACTATCAGCCTGTGTCCGGTCACATGTACCCTAAGACACGTGGGAGTCCTTTCATCACAGTGATATTCTACAAAGCCATGGGTTGCATGCTTGAATATCACAACTGTCAGGACAGGGCCAATTGTATCGGCTTTCCCACCCAGTTGGTACTTAGTGAAAAAGACATTTGTGCCATTTGGGTAGGAAACACTCATACAATTAGTCTGGACAATGTGGTGGAAGTATTCACACAACCCACAGTTGTGGGGGTGTCACCTCAAAAAGCAGCTCTGACACAACCCATTCTGCATATCAAGGGAATCTAAGTGGCCATAAACCACATGATTCTTCTAATACATTAAAGCCTAACAAACCTATCCCTGCATAAGATTCCATGGTCAGCTGATGTAGGTCCAAGGAGATCCATTGGAGACCAGGCAAAGTAAGAAAGAAAACATTTTACTTCTCTTTCCAGGGGCTGTCTGGTTGCCCCATCTCAGCATGCAGCACATGCTCCGGCAGAGGCACAGTATCCTTGCAGGGGATAGGATTGGGCTGTTAAAATACAGGCACACCCTGATATCTGCTGGGTTCCTTTCCAGACCCCACCATGAATAACTGAAACTGTGGATACCGGGGACGTCTTTTTAAAGATAGAGGAACATCAGTGATATTGCCGCAATAAGGTAAAGAAAAGAGATTTGTTTAATGTCCCCTTATCTTTTTAATAGGCATCCCAGTATCCATGGTACCTGTGGATAACTGAAACCATGAATATCAAATCAGTGGATACCAGGACACACCTGTAGTCACAAAACTAGACTTTTTCAAACTCTCCTGTTTCTAAGTCTCGCATTTCTCCCTTTCCCCATGATTATACATATTTGCATCCAATCTTAAACATGTTTGTTCAAAATATGGTCCCAATATGTTCATTCCGATGTAATTGTTGGAATAATAATAGTACTCAGGATTGCCTACCAAATGTGAATCCAAAAATAATAAAGTAATTATAAATACTTGCACTGAACAGGAAAATCCTTCTCAAGTGCCGGACTGAAAGGAAATAAAAAAGAATGTAGTCCCCTAATCTTTGGGATTTAAGGGACTTAGTATACATAAGTCTATAATTATTTGCTGATTTAAGGATACTGGCAGGCGGAGAGAATTAAAAATGGGACACAGGGCCTTTCACCTTGAGGTCAGAAGTCAGCAAGTTAGTAATGACCAAAAGTTCTTCCCAACTGCCAGCTGGTCCTCATTGCAAAAGTAATAACTGAAAGTAATTAGCATTCTGCAAAGGGTGATGGTGGCAAGGAGTCCTTTTCCACCTCCAGCTGCAGTGTGCTTCAAAGTGAGCAATGCTGCCGCCTGCCATTTACTGAAGGCTTCCTGGTATTTGTCTTGTATTTCTGAAATCATTCCTGGCTTGTAACCTATAACATAAGGCAAGAGAAAGTCCCAGAAGCTGACTCTTCGAGGTATAAGAATCAGTAAATGGAAGGCAAGGCAATGGCTGACTAGGTTCCCAGTTTTTCCAGAGCAAGTTTAGTAACCTATCTGAGCAAATATTTCTATCAACATTCAGCTTATAACGTCCATTGAAGCAATAGCAATACCAGCTATTGATGCAATCAGGTGTCCATTGCGTAATGGGTGAAAGGAGCAACCATCTTTTTCCCTCAGGCTTATCGTCTAGAAATAAGTGACCTCTCTAGTCCATTTAGAGTGCAATCAACTGTACTGCCATAAAGTGCATTTGCACCACTCTCAGAGAAAGTGTATGAATGTGTGTCATGTGCACTGGTCTCAGCAGCAGGTAAGGCGGGCCTACAGAAGCTGGCTTAGGAGTTTGGATAGGGCAGAGGGAAGACGGGGCGGGGCGGAGGGAAGCGGGAGAGGGCAGGTCTGTTGGCGGACTGGCCCTGGGAGGGAGTGGAGCACTTAGGCCAGATCCTAACTCCCAGCCCCAGCCTGGCCAGCTCTACACTGGCCGCTCGGATTTGCACAAAACAAAAGGAAAACATTCATACATTGAGATGTGCAACTCACATGAATCAGTCTAGCTCCATAGGTGCCCCCAGCAAAAGGTTTTGGTGGGGTGTATAAGAGAAGGAGGGTAGAAGGACAAAGAAGATGTTTGCTAAAACTTCTGCAAACATTGCAACATGATTGCAAACTGGAAGTGCGTCGAGATCTTTATTTTTGGCTCCCCACATCCCCAGAACGACAGCACTTCAATCGGTAAGTGGATCGAAGCCCTTGTTGCCCCAGGCAGCTGCTGCCTTAACTCCTCCCCCCCCCCCACGCACTTACAGTGCTTTTCAAATTCCAGGGGAGTTCGAAAACCACTGAACGGTGCCATCAAATCAGTGCCAGGATTTCAAGTCAACAGTAGCAACTGTTGCAAACTTCAGATTCAACATAATTCTGAGCAGAATCTTTAGACCTTACTGTCAGTTTGAGGCTTCCTTCATTTCTAAATCCACCTCAGTAATAGAATACAAGAGGTGAGGCATCAGTGGAAAGGTTGGCAGTTCCCATTCTACACAACAAACCAGCACACAGCTAGGTTTTTCTTCACAACACTAGACACAGGCGCCTTGTTCTACATTTTTTTAAATGGAAAACAAGATGTTCCTCAGGCTTCTGAGGAAGCCTCCAATTCCTTGATTTGTGGCACCGTGACAGCCATGCAGATTTGAGGCACCTTGCTCACGATCAACAAACTGAGAAAGCTCAGGATTTTCCACCTCCTGTTTTCCATGACTGGCTGTGCCAAATTGATCTAACATTGTTCATTGAAACTGGCTTCTTTATGGTTATATTAATACGGATATTTAGGTAACTTTGTTGCTTATCATAGCAATGCCTGAGATCCTCTGTTTTATATTATAAAGAATAACACTATGTCTCTGAGGATGTCAAACATACCCCTTCCATAAGAAATTAACTTTCGTTTAATGTTAAAAAGCTTCTTTTCCCCCTCCCCATGATTTTCCAACACTCAGTCCTAAACCTTTTGTTTGGTCTTGTGCCAGACAGAATGTATAAATCCAGTGACAAATTAATCCCAGAAGAGAGCCATTTGGCATGGAAAAAATCTAAAAGGAAACCTCCTTTTATTTACCGATAAAGACAATTCATAAGTAACTATACTGCAGCAGACTGTGCAAATACTGAGATGCGAATCTTTTTCCAGTCATTACTCAAAATTAGAAATCTAGGGTGCATTATCAAGCCTACTCAACTGTACAACTTTCTCTGCAGGCAGAAAGCTAGGCAATTGATTCTGATGCCAAGGCTGATGGTCATATTTTAGAACTGCAGTATGATTCCATCATGATGGTAAAATATTCCATAATGCCCAATATCTCAATAAGAAAACTGCTGTTTGATTTGCCATGGATGACCAGCTATTTTAACAGCTGCATTGTATATACACTGAAAAGGGTCTATCCCAGTGTTTCTTAACTTGGGTTCGATCGAACCCCAGGGGTCTGGTGAGTCAGTCTCAGGGGTTCGATGGAGGTGTGTGTGTGTCCAGTCCGTTCGCTGGCCTTGATATCTGTGCTGCAGGGAACTTGGTGCGCTCAGTAGTTGTTGGGATATTAAAGTGAGGCCTAGGAATTTGAAGACCTTTTTATTTTGTCAAGCTTTTAACTGTTGACAGGCTGGCTGGTTTTTATATTCTCTTTTAGGATCCACGGGGCTTCCTTTTAAATGTTTTAAATGTTTTAAATCATTTTAATATTGTTCTTAATTATTGTCTTTTATTGTTATACACTGTAATTTTATTGTATTTTATGTTGTAAGCCGCCTTGGGTGCCCATTGGGCAGAAAGGCGGGATATTAATTAATTAATTAATTAACTAACTAACTAACTAACTAACTAACTAACTAACTAACTAACTAACTAACTAACT
>JAJKFI010000014.1:15159878-15194202 GCA_029204185.1 Lerista edwardsae
AAAACTAGAGCCAATACCAATGCCAGCATTGGTATCAGTACCGCAAATATTGTATCTCGAAGAATGTATAACTTCTGAAGCACCAGAACAATTTTGTTGGGCAGTGTTATTTATGTATTTATTACAATATTTATATACTAGCTTTCTCAATAGACTCAAAGCAGTTTACATAGGCCGGCTGAACATAAATTCATTTTTCAATGAGATCTGTACAAACACTTTTCCATAAGACCTCATAGAGCCCTCCATTTCTCCCGTTGTTTCCTATCACAGTGCAGTTGGCAGTGTGTGGCAGTGGGGGGCAGTGGGTGACGCTATGTTTGCTGGGTCTCCTGCTTCACTAACAATGCAATCCTATGCAATGAACCTATAGTGTTCATTAGGGTGTACTTTCAGAAAAGTATGCACAGTGCAGGATTGCAGCATTTGGTATTCAAAATGTATATGTGGCAATCTCTGGTTTGCAACATGACAACTCTAAAAGCTGTAAAGAAGGGATATAAAACTCATTTTATACAGTGGGCTTTGGTGCCATTTTATTCATGGTGCCTGCTAAGGGCTGGGAGTGATGTCATTAAAAAGGAAGTGACATTATTAAGCAACTGATGGCCAGAAATAAGCACTTTTTTCTCAGCTAGGAACTCATTAGCTGCAAACAGCAGAAGAAAAAAATATGCAAATCTTAATCATGTCTCAGAAACTAAGAAGCGTTCTGCAAAGTGACGACTTGGGCAGAAGCGGCACTGCTAAAAGGGCAGCTCATGTGATAATTGGGATCTCCCAGGGCCTCAAAAGCATCTCTTTTCTCCCTTTCTCAGCCCTCTTGATCTGCCCCCCATACTATTCCTCACTTCTTAAGGCTTCCTTTGGATCTATTCCGCTGACTGTCTTGGCAGAGGTGGTACTGCTGAAAGTGCAGAGGTACTGGCAGAGGCTAATTCTCACATGGGTTCGCTCTTTCAGCAATGACACCTCAGCAGAAGCGATGCAACTGAAAGGGTGGCCTGCAAGATAAATGGGCTGTCCCAGGACTGACCTTTCAGCAGCACACTTCTGATAATGCATCACAGCTCAGCAGCCCAAAGTAACTGATGGTGGTGTTGGAGCCCAATTATCATGAAGTCTGGATGAAAAGCTTCCATTGGCTGCAACAGGCATGTGCACCTTACGTTAAACACACCTGCTATAAAGCATATTAATGCAGAGTAGAAGAGGAAATTCTAGTACTTCTCTCTTCTGAAAGGGGGAAATCAAGGTAACTGCATCCTATAATACACTTCACAAAAAAGAAGGAGAAACAGCTGTCAGAAAAGGTATTTCTCTTTAATTGGTGTGCCAAACACATTTGGAATATAATAATTTTCAAGGACATATTTTGTTACAGACCAGTTCATTGGCAAGCTTTTCTGGTTTCATTTTGTTAGAGGCTTGCCAATGAGCTGGTCTGTATAGAAGCCAAATATGCTCTTGAAAAAGCTTGTATTTGGAGTAAATTGGGGACGTAAATTAGATGCACCAGTCATGGCAGCTGTTCTTCCACATTTTTTGTGTTGGAATTACAGTATGTCCAAAAAGGAGAGGGGTTCACACACAAATGTCGGAGCCATGTCTATTGGTAGACTTAGGGGTATGACATTTTACTGTACATTTGAGTCAGCAACTTGTGCCGAGACGCCAGCATTAGACAATGCTCTGCGATCTGAAATTATCTTTCCTGTGCTGATTTAAACCTGTGGCAACACATCATCTAAATCTATGAGTAGACATAAAAGCCAAAAGACAGACACAGATTAGGTACCAAGTGCATGCTGAGACATGGAGATGGGGGGTGGAGGGGAGAAGGCAGGGAGACTTCTCTTTTAGGAGTCGCTTTCGTTTACTTCTTGGGAAGAGGTGAGAAGTTGTGGGGGAGGGCAGTGAAACAGGGAAAACAAAGTCATATCTGTACTTCAGAGATGGCATGGTGCTCCTTATCAGAAAAAAAAACTCTTTCTCCTGAAACATTCTTTCAAGCAGCATAGCTGTCAGTACAGAGACAGACAAGGTGCCGGTATGTTCCTTAGAAGGGGTCAAAATGCCATGAAAATCAGAATCCCCTAGAAATGATATCAAAAGCTTGTGTGCACCAAGTATGTTGCATATGGAAGACATTCTTAGAGGCAGCTCCCTGTTGTGGAACTTCATTTCCTTACATGCCCACAAGGTTAGATGTACTTCGGAGGCTGGCTATATTTTTCTTGTTTCTTTGTTTTCTGGCCAATCCGCTCCTTGGCACTTTTCAGGTGTTACTTTGAATGCACGTGCAGTAGTGGAGAGAAAGGGATTCCAACCACTGACCCCACCCTGCCTTTTTTTGCATTTGACGTATACTTTGAAAGTGCCTGCAACTGCAGCCAAAAACCAGGAGTAGATTGGAATCGAAATCTGAAGCATTTCTGAGGGATGGAGAGGGCTGCAGAGGGGCCCGCAGCTCCCTGCACCCTCCAAAGGGCCAGCACGACCCCTGGAAAAGAAACCCTTTTCCCCGGTACCAGCTAGATCATAGGAGCACTGGCAACACTATAAAGTTACACCGCCCCTTAAAGGGGCAAATGCCAGACTTCCCAGGCAGTTATAAGGGATTCTTGCATTCAAGGCTGCTTGATCACATATAAAGAGTCTGCATGTATACAGTTGGAATAGAACATTATACTTGAAAGGGACATTAGAGGTCAACTAGTCCAACCCCCTACTCAGTACAGGCCACTGCTACAACAGCCCTGACAGGCAGCTATCCTGACTATTCCTGAAAAAGGCAAACAAGGGAAAATCCACTACTGCATGGGGCAGACTGTTCGCAACTGGATAGCTCTTATAGTTGGCACGTGTATAGTGATATGCACATAGGCTCTTCTTGACATTATGCCAAACATGCATAGGAAGCAGGGCCAAGAGGTGCTCTCCCAGCACTATGCATGTGTCTGAATTGTGCTACTACGTGGCAGCAAACCTGAGTACGTGAATTATTTGTCACATGGAGAAAAGTACAACAGGTGCAATTTAGAGCAGTCTTGTTTTGGGTTCCATCTGGGACACAGTTACACTGAACAGAAACCAAGGACAGCTCCGTACTGAAGGATACTGCATGCCAAGACTGTAAATGGAGATGGGATTCAAGAGCCCCTTCCTGCCCCACTTCCAGTTTCATGCAACAGTACACGTACCACTTTGCATGCAGACGTTCACAATCTCTGTCATATGTATATTTTCTGAAGGGTCCTGGCTGTTAAAGATACAGCAGTATTCCAGCCCTCACGGTCACAGAACCATAAAAAGAAGAGGACACATGCTAAAACTTCTGAGGTGAAAGAGGGATGGGTGGAGCCTCTGAAAACTAGAAAGAGGAGCTGTTTGAATCATTGCATCTTGCTGTCCCTCAACAGATGTGAAGCTCTCCAAGGGAAAGCAGTATGTGGTAAGTCTGAGACAGGAAGTCAGCAATTCACTTAGCGGTGAATATACTCTGCCTGTAACCCACGTTGGTTGGAGCTTTTTTCTGGAAACCACAGTCTCCTTGTGCTTTCCACAATTCGGGTGTAGCAGCGGGTGAATAACAACCACACTGCGTTACTGTTTGAGGGAGCAGACCAGCCAGATTGACAGGACGACAAACTGTCCATGTTTATTCATTTATTTATATGGTTAATATAAATGTGTGCTTTTTAAGTAGCTTTAGACCATCAAGCTGTGCAAAGCGAACCTCTGAAACCATGTATTGCTATGACGGACATCCTTCCCCAACCCAATAAGGCTGCAAACATATCCATACTTTTCTGGGAGTAAGCTCTACAGAATACAATGGGAATAACTTCTGAGTAGACATGCATAGGATTTTGCAAAAAGTCTCATATTATTCAGACAAGATGCAACAATTAAGATGCAACAACTCTTACTGCATGGATTATGTTTCCAGATCCCTTTTCTGCAAATCTGTCTAGAGCAGTGGTTCCCAAACTGTGGGTTGGGACCCACCAGTGGGTCTCAAGCTAATTTCAGGTGGGTCGTGAAACAACTAGAACAGCCATATTGAAAATATGGGATGATGGAAAGAGGGAGTATGGGTGTTTTGCCTGTGTCAAGGTTGTAAATAGGATTTTTTCTCCTTCTGATTCACTTTGCAAATGGAAAATGACTGAGAAATAACCCAACTTATTGCTGCATTCTCAGGAAAGCAGCAGGCTCTGGTGTCACAATGACGGCATCACCTCTGGCCATGACATCACTTCTGGTGGGTCCCAGACAGATTATCATTCTAAAAAGTGGGTCACAGATTACGGCTGTAATCCAATACATTGGGAGTAAGTCCCATTGATCTTAATAGGGCTTACTTCTGAATAGACATGTATTGGAATGTTTTCTAAATTAAAACAAAATGGTGCTTGCAACTCTGCCGGAACTCTTCCAGCAGAAGACCCTGCCCACAGGGTTGGGCTTTAAAACCTCAATGAGCATTATTTGAACTGCTGTGCAACTTACAATGTGCATCGATTTTTTGAGTAAGTATATACTAGTGGAGCCTGTTGATTTGAGAAAGCCTTGGAACTTAAAAAATGGGAAATGCTATCGGATTACTATGCACCTGCTTCTCATTAGGGTGAGTGGACTTGAAACAGGAGTCAAGCACCCTTTTAAAAAAAGGGGGGAAGTGGTTTTCAATCATGTTTTTTACTGTTTACTTGACAAGCCCTGAAGAGGCATCTGTGGGGCTCCCCACTACTCCATAGACCAGCACCCCCTTAGGTAAGTAGAACCCATGCACCTGGGCAGCACTGTGAAACTGGAGTTCACATAGCTGCCTTCCCCCCCCCCTTAAAGAGACAGGGACAAGTGGGTTGCAGTGGGAAGCACTGCCTTAGTGGGATTGTTGGCTACGGGACCTTCCCAAATGGCTTCTAAAGACATGGAAGTGGAAAAACGCAAATAGAGCTGGAGCTGAGGTCTATTCAGGTCTGTTGTAGCCATTAGTTTGTTAGTTTTTACCATAAACAATCCATCAGAAATAATGCAAAAAACATGCTTTTTTCACAAGAGGATTTTACAAACTTACGTTGAAATGCTACTTCCCGCCCTGTAGCATTCACCTCAGAGGATAGAAAACTGCAGAGAAGCTGCCACAGGGCTCCTGTATGATGCATCACTACCTACCACCATGCTACTTCTTTTATGCTGCCATACATTGTGTGCTGCAACGTAGCCACTGCCAGGTTATCTTTTTCCATCAGAAACCCTTCCAAAGTTCTACACCTCACTGCAGCTGCCCACAATTCCTCAGCTGGACTACTCCCATTAGAAAGCCTTCACACTAAGAAGGCTGATGTGGGAAACAATGAAAGGGAACCAGTATCAATACGGAACCTTGACAACAATGACCCAACTATAGCAATGGCAGGGAAAAAATGGTCATTTTTTAAGAGGCATTCTGAAGTGAGAGTGCATGGATGAGGAAAAAAAATGGCAGGTTGGAAAGTAAAGAGGCAAGCAAGAGAAGAGATGCCACTTATGTGGACCAAAGTTGAAATCTTACATGCAACAAAAAAAAGGAAAGAGGAAGAAGATCAAGCAGGACTTGCCCAGCAACCTAGAAGTGAGAGAAGAACAGAGAGAAAAACTGTTATGCCTGTAACACCACATTTTCTCTCTTTTAAAAGTTTATTTTACAAGTGATTCCCCCCCCCCAAGAACCAAAATACTTACGTACTTGTTCAAGTACACGTAAGGACACTAACTTACTGGCTCAAAAAACAAGAACTGCTTGGCAATTTGAGCAAGAGAATAGTCCCATGTAAAAGTTTGTGTCACTGTTTCACACAGTTCTCCATTTGGGGCACAAAAACCTATGTAATTGAATCTTCTCACCTTACTCGCTGTTCTGAGGCTAGGAGTTCTGTCAGTATTTCCATTACACGAATACATAAATATGTACCCCTGTTCAAACAAAATCCAAAAGAACATCCTAGAGGGCTTTTTTTTTTTCTTCAACATAAAACAAAGTTGGCTATATGTCATTTGGCACTAGCTCCTAAATCAGAATTGCAAACTTGGCATTTTTCTCATTTAAACTTCATTTTACTTTTATACTAGTCAAATGTAAAATGTCCCAGGCAGGCATTGCAGGGAGCCTCTTTGGCACATGGGACACTTAATTCTGGCTCTAGATGCAAGGTTTAGAACAGCAGACCCAAATGCTTCATTCTAGGCAGAGACTGCACTGTGTCTGTGATGTGTCTCGCAAACTATGAGACAGACATGAATGTCACATAATAGTTTCAGACCATTAGCACTAGTGATTGGCTTAATGTTACATATAGTTTGGCTCTTACGGCCCAGACCTATCCAAGATTAGGCCAGCATACAGAGGCATTTATAAAAGTAGTTGTCAACAACAGTCAACTGCTGTAAAATGATTTATGGCAATGCATACAGTGCACCACAGGTGCCCATTTTAGGGCAGTGCCACAAATGGTGGCACTGCAGGAGACCCACGCCAGACCCAGCAGGGTATGTTGGACCGTGGTGGGGGCAGGGGGGCAGAGTAATGGGGAGGAATGAGGAGGAGATGGGATGTGGTGTTTGCAGTAGTAACCAGGAATGCATCTATGCTTGTAGAATGCAAGCTGTATTCACTAATACTAAATAAATTGCAAAGAACCTATCACTTACCTAATTATTCACAGCTATATTACTCTTTCACAGATGATGCCCTCCAAAAATTATCCCTAGAGTTAAACCTTGTATACACTACATAAGTGACATGGAATATAATTATTTAATGTCATTTTTGGAAGAAAATTAATTAGCACTAGCTGGAGCTGTCTTATATCTGTTTAAACAGTGTACATCTCAATTAAAATTAAATTGCAACAGATTCAATCACAGCAGGCTAAAGCTGATGAATTCAAAAACCAGCCTGCCTGATCTTCTGCAACAGATATGGAGAAGCAGAAAGTGAAGTGTCCCCAGAATTTTTTACATAAACCTGGGGTAGTAGCCCTTTAGTGAAACCATGTCTCCGATTTGTTAATCAATTAAGGGGTTAATCAGAGACTGTAGCAAACTGAAAGTAGCCCTGTTTTCATCTTCAAATGTGGCTGTGTGACCCTAGCAGGACTGTGCAACTTGTGACTCTTTACTGTGCTGAATGCAGCTCAACAACCATATCAAGGGGCTCGCTGGGGGCTCTGTAAGCCTGTGTTATGCCACCCTCCTAGGATTTCAATAACTGTAAAGCACCTGACAGGTTGCAATATATGGGATGGATGGATAATTTTGCCTGTGGTTTCCACAACACTTCAGTAGATCCTATGCATACTTACCCAGAGCAATTTTCACTGTTCTCAATGGAGCTCACTCAGAGGTAAGCATACATAGGATTTAGGCTGCAATTCTATACATGCTCACCTGGGAGTAGGCCCCATTGAACTCAGTAGGGCTTACTGCTGATTAGGCAGGCTTGGGCTGTTAAGCTTTATATTGTATGATGATGATGATGAAGCAATATTATCAGGAGGTTTAGCTGAATATCAAAATTCTATTCTGTAGTAATATCAGCATTCTGTACTAATTTGTAGTGATGCTGCCCCCCCTCTCTGCCCATGGTGCCACCCCGTTACACCTCCCACCTGCCTCTGGCACACCCTGCATCAGAAGAACTAAGCCGGTGCTCAGCCGGTGCAGGTGATGGTCGCGGTGGCGCTCATGCGCTAGCGCTGCCACTTGCACTGCCCCAGCGAGCGAATGCATAGCGCAGATGCGCCTTATGGCACATCTGCAACAGCACTGGTCTGGCACAAGAGTGCTGCGCCGGCACAATGCCAGGTTAGGATTGCGCTGTAAATGTCAGTACATTGAGGAGAACAATTCTATGGGAGAAACGATATCATATAAGTTTTGGTTTGATAAGAAAAAAGTACTGCACATATTTCAGTTTCTCCTGAAATTTCCATTTTAAAAAAAAAAATTTCCAATGACATCAAGATTTCTGCAAATTTTACATCTCTTCACATGAAACTTTGATCAGGCTCACAAGGACGTCGGTTTTGTAAAATGTTATTCATTCTTAAGTAAAAAAAAGAGAATATCTTGACTTTTTTTAAAGTATACACTTAGGAATTTATACAAACATGAAAAAATCCCTGACCCATCTAGAATGGGTCAAGGGGCAGTGATGGGGCACCTCCAATGGCATGGGGAGGTATTTCAATGGGGCCAGGTCAAATAAGTGTTACGGATTCCAGGCTGGGGTTACAAGGTCTCAGTCATTCATTTTCCCTGGGCCTCTCTCAAAATGCCTCTATCCTACTTTGGATAAATGAAGTTACGCTATCATTAGCTTGCTGCTTGTAGTTTCAGAGTTAGCCTTCACGAAATGTTTTCTTTAAACACAATCCAGCTTGCCTCAAAGCGCTACGTTTCCCTTCAACTCCTAACTCTGACTCAGTCCGTGCAACTTATCTTTCATTACATCGCATTACTTGGTCTTCATTTAGCTGTCACAAAACCATTTCCTTTTGTCTATAGATTAATTACGCCATGCTGGGATTTTCAGCATAAACACCTTTCGCACGCTTGAGACTCCCGACACACGGAGCACTCAGGGGTGATTCACATAGTATCTACGCAGAGACGGGAAAGAGGGAAGGGGAGGGAGGAGCTCATGGCACAACATGAAGGCAACAGATTAAGTATCAACAGAAGCAAAGTACACACCTCATACCCAGCTATATGGGCCCCTGCACGACCCGAGGCTGAGGCAGCCTGTGAGCTGAGTTCAGCACTAGGCTGCAAAGGCAATTGATTAATCTAGCAGGAAGATGACAAGGCAGGAAACATCACTCAGTGAAGAATTATATGCAGTCTAACACAGCTACAGGTGTGGGTATTACTTCTACATACAACTGTTTCTGCTTCAAGTCCCACATTGTTGGAATAAAATTAATTTTCCTGTTTACTGAAAAAACTAACAAAGCTGAAGTTCTTGAAGTACAACCACTGCTGCCACCTTGTTACTCTTCAGTCAGCCTTGAACAGAATTCAAGATGATGCCAGATGCCTGCAGGACCTGCTTTTCTTTCTCTTTAGAGTGGTACCGTCTTGCCCCACTCCTGACTAGGTTGGCAAATACCAGGGGGATTAGATTCCCACAGCCATGGAACTCACTGAATGTCTGTGCACTGACCTTTCTCTCTCAGTCTAACACAGCCCACATATCGCTGTTGTGAAGATAACATGGGAGTGGAGAGGAACGATGCATGCTGCCCTGAGATCCTTGCAGGAAGAGTGGAATAAAAGCAATATTAATAAAAGGCAGAGCCATTTTGATGTAATTAAAACTGTCCTACTATTCTGCTTCTCTTCAAGGTGAAGGCTACTTCTGTGAAGTTTTCATGTGAAAAATCCAAATTTCCAAATACAATGTGGGGCTTTTCCCTGCATTGGGGAGACCCACTGAGTGGGTTGCGGGTCTCCCCAACCCTGCATGAGGTCAGCATGACCCCCAGGTAAGGGGAAAAGCCCCTGAGTTCCTGCAGTACCGCAATCACTGCAGTGCCATTGGGGCATCCATTACTGGGACATTCCTCTTTAGGAGTAATGGCCCAGTTTAGGTATCCAATGGTGGATTGTGACCTACTGCTTTGGGTACTGCTGTAATAAAGAACATTGGGTGTTTCCGGGGGCCAATATATGTAATACATATGTCTGCAAAATCAAATTATAGATCCCTCCCTAAAACTCACCAGCCCAATCCTAACCTGACTGCCAACACCGGGCAGTGTGTACTGAAACAGTGGTGCAGAAAAGGCTGATGCTCTATCCTGCACAGGCAGTTGGTGGCCCTTGTACAGGCCAAACTTTGCTGGCCTAACTGTGCCAGCCTAACTTCAGATTAGGACTGCACTCTCAGTATGTGGGTGTGCATCCGTTTATTTCCATAACTTATGATGTGGTCCAAGGGTAAGCAGAAAGAATCACCAGACCACAGGCCTTTGGAATCCTACTGCGTTGGCAATACTCGCCTCCAAAATACTGAAAATCAGCAGGCTTTCCACCAAAAAAATCCAGCTTCTGTTGTCCAGACCACTACCTTAGCATACGTTCTACATTCTTGTTAGTACAGTAGATCAAAAAGGGGAAGAAACTAGAAAATATGAAAACTTAGCTAAATATTTGAGTCATCAAAGAGAAGAAAATATATCCAAGTGTTCCAGTTAAAATGCTCATGTTTAAAGTGAAATATTAATTGAAAATTGATATTTGTTCCCTTTAAAGTGCATGCAGTCATCTTTTATGTCTCTAAATACAGCCTTCAGGAAAATATGCAAGCAAACCATTTTGAGCTTGGAAACAGAATAAATATCAAGGAACAAAAATATTCCATAATAACCAAACTAGAAGGGCATGTGTACCTAAAAAGTTATGTAGACAAACGTTGTAGTCTCTCTCTCTCTCTCTGACAGACACACACACACACACACACACACACACACACACACACACACTAGTTTGCAGGTGATCTACAACTGAGGAGTTCCATCCCCTCAGGGACAGTAGAAAGGGTGTGATTGTGGAGTCATTAACTCACCCACACGCCAGTCCATTTCCTGGATTTAGTGATGGGTTTTTGTTGAAGAGCTGCAGCTGGGCTGGAGGATACAAGTTCACCAGGGGTTATTCTGCTCCAGACATCATTATTAACAGGACAAATAAGTCAGACCAGACTTTTCCCCCACCACCACACAAGCAATGAACTTCTGAACTCTCTATTTCTCTCTCTCTTTCTACAGTGAGAAGGTAAAAAACAATGGCAGATCTACTGTAACTCACACGTCGCTAATGCCCAGTCTGTAATTCATTCCTACACATGACATAGCATGTTTCTCCCAGGTCCAAGTAAAATTTTAATAACAGAGAACTGCTATGGCTCGTCTGGCTAAGCTTTCTACTTCTCTAACATGCACAATAGACCATTTTCTACTACAGTGTTCTGTAAAATGCAAAAGCATATGGCACAAGGCACGAACAGGAATGTAGTGGTTTCCCCTAACAGTTGCATTTTTGCTGTTGTTCCTGCACAACTGTATGATCTGCAATGGGATGTAAAGATTACTTTAAAGGGTTATATGGGTTCTAGAGTAAGCAGGCAGCAGCAGTATGTAGCTAGAGGGGACAAAACAGTACATACTGCAGGAGCCGCAATGGGCCATGTAAGCAGCCTCTCCTACTCGCCACTGGAACCATTCCATGTACCGACAGCAACATGCAAGCGCTCGCTGAACCAAATAGCATCTCCTGCACATTGCCATCACTGCTCAGAATGGCTATGATGGTGAATGGGAGGGGCCATTTGTGCATTGTACGCCTGCAGTATTTACTGTTTCCCCTCTCTACCTACGATACTGGCAAGCAACAATGGCAAAAAGGGGCTAAGTTGATCCAAGGCATGGTCAGTGATGATTGAGCAGGGAGTAAAGCAACTGCCTGTATTTAGCAGGCATTAAGGCACAGGAGAACACAAAAGTGATGGTCCCAATTGCTCACAAATATTTTTAATAGAAAGCATCAAATGCCTTTGCTGGCTCTTAAAGAATAAGAACTAGGCTGCATGATTGAACGTGATAATTTGTGCTCCTAATATTGCAGGTTCTAAATGGGGGGGGGCGCTTTTGGTGCACTGCTAAATGAATTGAAAATGAAAAGGGATTGTCTGATTTTTATCCATGTCCTAGACACTAATTCAAGCTCTGTTTCCAGTACTTGAAAGAAACAGAGATAAAATCGGAAGGACTGTCAAAAGCACCTTAAAAGATGGAGTTGCTTTTTGCAACACTAAAAGATTTGTTTTTGTACCAGCTCTATTATAAGGTAATCATGGGGAAAACTACACTGGGTACAAGGGTTATGGTTGTCCATCTTACAGATGGCCATGTTAGCACTTTCACAGGTACAATCCATGTAGTCTTGTGCTTTTGTGCAGTAGCCAGCAATAGCAGGCTGGGCAGCTGTATTTGCACTTTCATGCAGTGCTGTTCCTACATACATTCCTTCCAACTTCTGGACAAACCTCCAGAACAGAACCAGAACGTAAAAATTCTTTTTACCTTTCTTCATTTCCATGATCTTTCTAGTCTGGGTATCAGAAGAAGCTCAGAAGGCAGTTCTTAGGAAGGAGGTTTCTCCCTCTAAGCAATGATCAAGGGGGAGAGAGAACCTGACCATCATACTACAGAGAACTATGAAATGGCAGCAGAGATATGGAGGATGTAAAGTCATTACAGAGTTACACAGCTGCCGAGAGGCTACTAACATCCAGCAGAGGCCACTATTAGCCTATGCTGGATGCTGTTAGCTACTAAGCAGCTGCACATTTGTATAGTACACAGGTAGCAATCTCCAGGCTGTACACACTAATAAGTGTAAAGGGTTCTCACATCCTGCTATTGTTATTTCACACCAGAAGTCTATTCCCCTCTGGCAAACTGAAACAGTCCAGTGTTTCCTGGGTTGCCACCCACCAGTGAGTACTGACCTGACTGTTGATGGGTCCTGAAACTGACAAGCAGATAACTAAGAAAATGCATTGAGTCCTATGGAAAATGCGCATGTATCCATGAGTAGGAGAATTTGCCATTTTGAACGGCAGGCTGAAAGGAACACAATGCCACCAGAATAGTCCTGTTCTGATTAACACAGCCACCAAAAACACTCAAAAAGGAAGTTCCCCCCTCCAAACTGACAAGAAAAAATGTATTGAGCCCTGTGGAAAGTGAAACTGAGCCACACCTGTGTGTTTACTTGTGAATAGGGAACTGTGCCTCCGCTCTTATGAAGGGGAATGCAAGACTACGAGAATGGTCCTGATCCAATGAATATAGAGCTCAACCAATGCTCCAGAAGGTGCCCTCCATCACTGTGAAAAGGATAAAAACAGAGGCTTGAGCAGCTGGTAAAGTGAACTCTTTTTTTGTCTTATAGAGTTAGGTGGGTTCTGACCAAGTGTCATTTAAAGTGGGTCCCGGTGCAAAAATGTTTGGGAACCACACACAGGGGATGTTCATTGCGCACACTGAATTTTTATCCCTAATGATGAATACTAGAAATCTGCATTGGGCATGATCCATTGAAGTGAAAAATTTGTATCAGTCTCATGAATTTTAATAACTGGATAGCTGGATCATTCTTTTTGGTTTTAAAATTATCAATACCTTCTCTACCTTCCATTTTCCAATTCTTGCCAAAGAAATTCAAATACTCTTTAAAACAGAATAAATTGCACAAAACAGGCGAGCGTTCTTTATCAGAATGATTATGATTTTGTCAGTTTGGAATTGCTGAGTTTCCTTGACAAAGCATTTGAGTTTCTTTGGCCTGAAATGGAAATAAAGAGCAATGCGGACCAAAGTAAACAAAACCCCATATAGAGATCAAGCAAGACTGAAGTTCTCAAGACCACAGAGAAACACGATCGTCTTGTATATAGAACATTTTCCCTTTGTTTTGGAACTGAAAGCCAACATATGAACAAGGTTTCTAAAACTGCACGATATAAAAATCAAATTATTTCTTTTAAGTGCCTGGGACATGACTCTTTAGATTCTCAGGGGTTGGCCATGATGTCAATGGGAACCATCTTCTAGTCTGACAACACTGTCCCTGAACAGATCCCAAAAACCCCAGCCAAAATACAAGAGCTTTCAAGCAGTGAAGAATCCTTGTGTGATGATCACTGGCCAGCACTAAAGTGGTGAGTCACAATTCCAAAAAGGGGAAATTGCAAGGAGCTGATCCCAGCTGTTAAGGGGAATGTGTCAAAACTGACAAAGAACGAAGAGACCAGGTTTCCATTTGCTGAGATATTCCACAGGAGAGGGAGCACTCTTCACATCCTGCCAAATTGCAGCCCTGGCTTGGAATGCATACTGTTGTTTTGACAAACTGCAGCTTACAAGAGAAAACTCAATTTTCACATCATAAAGCTCTGCTTAAACCGGCTGCAGGCTTCATAACATCTAAACCACAGGATAAAAAAAAATTATTCAGAACAAGGGAGGTCCGGGGACACATCATACTTGGATATCTGACTAGCTCCACGAACATCTTCCTCAGAGGCGGCACTTGCTGACAGGAATAACACTGCCAAATAAGGAATGAAGTCTGTGGTAAATAGATAACAATCTGATGTGAGCCAGGAATTGGAATCTGTACTAAGTTCTTCAGCATTTTGTTCTCAAAAGAATCCTATTAATCACACATCATAGCTTGGGGTTTTATCCAACCAAAAACTTATTCCTAGTTAAGTTCAGCTGAAACCAACAGAACAAGTTAGTTACGACTGAGGGTGCAATCCTAACCTGGAGTTAGGCTGGTACAAGGGATTTGAGTCGGCCCAGGAGTGTTGCAAACACGCTGTAAAGCTCATTTGGACCACTCTCTGAGTCAGGGCAGATGGCACACATCCGTGTGCCGGCCTCCCTGACTCTGAGAGTGGTGCAAACACGCTTTACAGCGCGTTTATGACACTCTGTGGCCAGCACAAGTCCTTTGTGCTGGCCTAACTCCAGGTTAGGACTGCTCCCTAATTAAGAGAGCAATCCTAACCTGGGGTTAGGCTGGCCCAGTTATGCCAACAAAGTTTAGCTGGCACAAGAGCTACCATAAAATGCATTTGGACCACTCTTGGAGTCAGGGAGGATGGTGCACATCTGTGTGCTGGCCTCTCTGACTCCAAGAGTGGTCCAAACATGTTTTACGGTGGCCCTTGTTCCAGTGAAACTTTGCTGGTCTAACTGTGCCAGCCTAACTTCAGGTTAGGATTGTGCCCCTAAATAAGTAAATAACAGTGAAGCCCATTGCACACTCAGAAATGTTATATTATTAATATTTACCTACAGCACCTAATTAAGTAAATGTGTTTAGGATTGCAGTCATAGTCAAGAGTAACTTCAGAAGGATTGGAGAATTTTAACTGCCTGAATTTTACAATTAGGTAACCCAATATGGCACTTAGATGAAGGGATGGAGGTCTGTGAGATCTTTACAACTAGACTGCATCTCAAATGCACTCACCAGCGACATTTGATTTGGCTACTTTTTTTTCATGGTATCATAAAAGTAAGTGGACTTTTGCTCCTATAGACCTGTAGACACAAAGAGAGATCTAATATTGAAGTGCATACTATCATATACCACAGCATTTAAAAACCAGTTTTATTTTTCTTATGAATCTATGAGGCAGCCTTCTATTGAGTCAAGCCACTAGTCTCTTTCTCTAGTCTTGTCTGAACAGACTGGTAGCAATTCTCTAAAGCTATTCTCCAGTCTATCCTAAGATGCCAGAGTTTGAACCACGCACCTTCTACTGTATACGCAAAGCTGGCACTGAGTTTTGCCTTCATCCTGCTGAGCTACATAAAAACACTGAAGCAATATTCATACTTTAAAACCAGGAAAAAATACTTCATGGCCCATACATTAGTCACCTTTTATCTAAATCCTGTCTGCCGGATGCCTATTCAACTGTTTCTAACAAACCTCTGGAACACAAACTTTTATACCAGTATCTCCTACACTGAATCAACTATTGGTCTGAATCAAAACTGAAAGTTCGGAAGGAGGCGTGGCAGAGCAGCAACTCATTCAGAGACACTGCAAGTGACTGCATTCAGTTAATACTGGTGCACTTCTGATCAGCATCATTAGATCATTCAGTCATTCCCATTGTCGAGACACACTGCCTGTCCTCAGAAGAGGTTGACTGGAAGGTGGCCTCCCAGGATACTCTGATTAATGGATTTCTTCTCACAAAAGAAAGTGAGAAGTATTGGTAACTCTTGATTGACACAACCTACAGCCCAATCCGTTTCCCGGATTGGAGCCAGGCAGCCACAAAGGGACATTCATTCCATTCCCCCAGGGACAGCCCCGCCGCCCACAATGGGGCTCCTTGGCTCATCGCCGACTACTTTGCCAGCAGTGAATCAAGCAGCCCTGTGTCGGGCTGCCCAGGACACCACCGGGGATAAGATCCAGTAGTGGAAGCTACCACCAGGTCCCACCCCTTTGCAGGGTCACCCGTCCCTCCCATGCCCAATTCCTCCCCCTCCTCAGCTCCCTCCCTGCCCCAAACAGGCTTAGCAGTGGCTGGCGCTGCTGGAGTGCCAGGTGTCCCATCCACCCGCGTTGGAACCTGGCGCCAACTGAGTGCCAGCCCAGCGCAGGTGGTATGGTATCGTGAACATGCTTTATGGCACGTTCGCTGCATTTTCGCTGGCAGTACATGCGTACTGGATTGGGCCCTTAATTTGCACATTTTGAAAGCAAAATTTATAAATTAATACCAAAAGTCTAATTTATGCTGGCAGTTTTTGAAATAATGCAGTCAGTTAGCTGCTAATTATCAACCTCGTTACACACTGGCAGCTTCCGCTGTAAAACACTCACAGTGCTGCCGCTTACCACTTTCCCAGCATCCTTGTTTTCAAAATTGCTTTCTCAACCACTGACATCAGAAGCCCACTCCCAGCAGACACCCTCAACACTCACCCTATATCATCTTGGGCAACCAGAAGTCAGCAGTTGTGTTAAATGAGTATTAAATGATGTTTGACATAACGAATTATCTGAGCCATTGGCAGTGGCAGCCTTGTAGTAGTAGCCTCCCTCCATATTTGGCAGTTGTCATCATGAGCGCTCAATTTTACCCCAACCCATACCAATCCCATTGTTTACTATGGGAAATCCGGTTTTCATTTACACCCTTTCAAGATACACACCATTTTCTAGGAACATAATCCCTGCATACATCAAGAGCTACCTGTAGTTCTTTCAAGCTGCACTCATTTTGGAATCATACTCTATACCAGCAATTTTCAACCTTTTTCATTTCATGGCACACTTATAAGGTGCTAAAATTGTCAAGGCACATCACCAGCTTTTTGACAATTGACAAGGCACACCATGCTGCTGGTGGGAGGCTCACATTCCCCAATGCCCCTACTGACCCTCCCCAACCTCCCACGGCATACCTGTGCACCATTAGCAGCACATCAATGTGCCATGGCACACTGGTTGAAAACCACTGCTCTATACATTATTCTGGCAGCCAAATGCTCTTGAGGCCTCCTTAGCTTTTTTCAAGCCATCCTCGAATCAAAAGCTCCTCTTTTAAAATTTAGTTTAAACCTAATTTAGAACCAATTTAGCTTCTCTATTTTGTGTGCAGCACATGGAGGAACAACACTAAAATACCATCATTAGTAAAAAGACTGTGCCATAGTAGGAGCAAAGAAAAGAAATGTGAAAAAGAAGAAAAGATAGAAGCCAGAGTGCTTGCCCCTTCTCCTGAATCTTGATGAAAGGTTTCAGCCAAATCTCTGGTAACTAGAATGATCTGGACTTTGCGCTTCTGCCCATTGGGATATTCTACTATTGCCATTTTGGGTTTAATTCATCTGCCATCTTTGGAACAAAGAGACATCAAAGAGGAACTTCAGCTCTTTGCAGCAAAGAAACTGAGACAAACAAGTCTTACTTGCTATGTATCTTTTTTGTCTTTTCTGAAACCTACCCTAACATACCTCAACTTTGAGTTCAGAAACTCTCATTGCTTTTGAGGCTTTTCACTCCACTTGAAATTCAAACTAAGGTCAGGGGATCACTTTCCTACCTGCTGTCCAAACCACACTACCTATCGTTTTAAAATGTGTTGGGTTTTTTTTTTGCGCCGACCAAGGGAAAGATTAGTTTCTTTGATTCCTAGCAGCCCCTGTGTGTCTCCTAGACGGCACCTTGCCTTTCCTTATCCTGAAAACCTCAACTAGAAAATTAAGCAAAGTAGGCATCTAAATCAAGCTACAGCATCTCTGGTAAAACGGTAGTTTATCTTCTGTGCGAGCTGGATGGTGGAGATTCATGTAATTAGAGAAACAAATGCAGTCATAGCTCTTAACATCCACACCACTAATTCAGCTCTTCCATGAAAAGTAAGGGGGAAGGCAGACAATATGAAAGTGTTGGTTGGCTCAGATCACAAATTAGATCCACCGCTAAAACTGTCTTCCATAATCGGCTTTAAATACGTTGTATAGTTCAGTGTTTTGCTGGAGCTATACTGCACATATTCCCCTATTTAACCTAAGCGTGAGTACTGTATTTATTTATCTGTTTAAAACATTTATTCTCATCTTTCCCTTTCTGAAAGGCAAATGCACAAAGTACTTACTAATTTAATAAAAATAATCACAATGAAATATAATAAAAATAAAACCCATTCACTATTATACAAACCTGCAATAAATGATGATCAGCATCAACCAAATTTCCACACCAAAGGAGCACCAAAGCTGCAAAAGTAATAGAAAAACAGCAGAGAAGTCTACTCCTGGCCAATGAAAGAAATCAGGCCCCCAAAACTAAATGGAACAAAAAAGGCTTTAGCCATTGCCAGAACAGTGTTAGAGATAGCAATTGCCTTGTGTGCTGTAGCAAGGACTAAGAAGTCCCTGTAGCAAGGACCAAGTCTTACGGCACAGAAGGCCCTCTCATATGTAATCATGAAATGCACTTCTGCTAATGTGGAACACACAAGAAGGTACTCTCAGTTGACTGCAGGAGATGGACAGTTTCAATGGAGTATAAGCAGGACTTACAGCCCAATCCTATGTTTCAACACACACACACACACACACACACACACTCTAATGCAATCACAGCAGAACAGCTCACGCTACATCCTGCCTGGGGAGTGGGGGCAGTCCTGGAGGTCTCTGGATAAGTGAATATTAATTCCCTTACCTGAAGATAAGCATCCACAATGCAGAGGTTATTCAGACCTAGCCAATGAAATTGCTGGCACAGGTCCATGTGGACCCAGGCCGCGAGATCAGGTCCAGAAGGAGGCTTAGGATTCTTCAACGGCCACCACTCTTCCCCACCCCTGTCACCACCCTGTTCTGCCCTCCCTTGCCCCACTTTCCTGCTTGCTTGCTTACCTGAGTAGGTGGACAGATACAGCATTATCACATGAGGCTGCTAGGGCCAGCATGCGGCTTTGCACATTACCAGAAGCTGTTTTGCGTTGGCAGAATGCTTGTCCTGCCAGCATTAGGGCCCTACAGAATTGGGTTGTTACTTACTCTGCTCAAGTTAAACCATGTGTTACTTCACTACCATATAGGAAAACAAGTACACCAGATTGTCTAAAGTGCAATATAGGTGTGCAGGCCCTGGGGACAGATGGGTAGGGATGCTACCTTTTAAATGTGCATACTCACAAAAGAAAAAGACATGAATGCTACACTTCAAAATGATATATATGTATTTTCCTGCTCAGAGACAATCTTTAAATGGGAAAGAAATACATTTAGAGCACAATCCTAACCTGGAGTTCGGCCAGCAAAGTTTGGCTGGCACAAGGGCCACTGTAAAGCGCGCCTTGGACCAATCTCGGCGTCAGTGAGGATGGCACACGTCTGTGTGCTGGCCTTGTTGACTTGGAGAGTGGTCCAAACATACTTTACGGCCAAACTTTGCCAGACTAACTCCAAGTTAGGATTGTGCCCTTAATAGCTCTGCCATAACATGAGCAATGAACACTCAGAACAGGATGACTGGTGCATAGCCAAGGGTTAATTATGCACTACATGAGGGTAACATACAATGAAAGCTATGCTGGCGCATCTTCAGGGGAGTTATTCAGCAAATGGCTATTTAAATTATTCAAATGGCTCTGCTGAACATAGTTTCTCAGGAGTTGATAGATGGGGTGGAGAAAGAGCAAGTGACCAAGTTGGAGGAAGTAAGCATGCCCAGTCTTAAATCTCTGGACAAGAACTCAATGAAAGAATGGAATTACAACAGTTCTATGCACCAATAATTCAGCTACTTTCTGCATGACGGTAAAGGTTCTCTAAATCCTTAGGATTCTTCACCCATGCAATCCTGACTGGCTGCTGTTGAAAAAGAGTGCTGGACTGAATTGCAAGAGTGCTGGTCTGATCCAGCAAGGCAGTCCTTGAGCTCTCAGGTAGTCCTCATGCCAGGAGGCCTGCCTGCCTTGCACAATATCAGACATAGCATTTCATATTTTTTTAAGAAAAAAGCCACACACTATTTTTTTTTTGTCTCAACACTCCCTGATTGCTTTACATTAGCTTTTGGCAGAAAATCTGCTCTGAAGTGTCAAAAGCAAGAGCGTTTAGGTCTGTCTGTGCCTCAACAGACTTCTGACGGGAAAAATAATCCTGGATTCTAACCAAAGTCCCTAAAGTCAAATAATATTTTTAAGTGGATTCCTGATGGTGCAAGTGCCATCTTGCTCCAACAAGCAGAAAGAAAAGAAGAAAAATCCTGCTTCTGGTGTTAGTTTATTACATATCTCCTCTTATTAGCTGCAGTGATGATCTCTTTATAGTTATTAATAAGAAATGGCTCCAAAGTAGCTGAAAGAACAAACACCTTCAAAGAGTCATCCAGAAGCAGAGTTCTGGACATCATCTTTGCCTTTTTAAGAATAAAATTATGTCTAGTCAGGTTTTCCTAGTATAATCACATGAGCATATCATATATGTGCTCCCTTCTACTGAGTCAGACCATACGTCCCTCTAAGTCATTACTGACTTACACTACCTGGCAGCAGTTCTCAGACTAGAATCTTTCCCTGCCCTACTGATATGCTAGAGATTGGAACTGGCACCTTTGGCATGCCCTGAACCACAGCCCAATCCTCTTATTTGGCATATAACATCTCAGTCCAATTCTCCCCCCCCCATTGTCGCAAGCCACACCCAAAACATGTTCACTGTATTCAGCTGGGCAGGGTGGATCAGGAGGCTTCAGGGGAGAAAGAGGATAAATCCCCTTACACTTGCATAAGCTTCCCACTCCAGAATGGGTCTCCGCAATAGCTGGTGGAAGTCCACTGGATCCACCCCTTCTGCAGCCTCTCTGCCCCATTCTCGCCCTTCCCTGCCGCATCCCATCTTCCCTCACCACTCCCATCTCCCTCACTTACTTGGCCTGGCAAGTGTTCAGTGATCCCTCGATGTGCACAGGAAGGCTCTGGCATTTCTGCCAGCGCTTAAGCAGCATTCTACTCAGTGGTGGGTCGACACTCGCCGCCCCTGACACTAGCTTCCTGTCCCCTGGTGCTGCTCCCCCAGCACACTAAGCTCCATTTCTGAGCGGTCGGAGGCAAGGGTGGGCAGGTGGGCCAAATGCTGCTCGCCTTTGCACTTGCGGAAGCTACGGTGGGTGAGTGAGAGACTCACGCCACTGGTGCTACTCAATATGCTGCTGGAGGCTGCTTTATGGGCACTATAGCAATTGTTGTAAATGAACGCGTGCTCTGCTAATGGTAGGGCTCAATAGGATTGGGCCATCATTTTCATCCTCATTAACATAATCCTATGCAAGGCTACTCAGAAGTAAATCCCACTGTGTTCAGTTGGGCTTACTCCCTGGAAGATGCGGCTGCAGCCAAAAAATGTTTCTGTCCTGTTCTAGATAAAGTTAGCCACCCATTAACACCAACAGGTGGCAAGTTCTTCTTGACTAACCTGTCCCCTGGATTCCAACAGAAAATATGCACAATTCACTTCCTCCGGATTAAGGTCCTATTCTTTTAGAGTACAGTTTTCCATCAAGTAAAACCTCCATGACTAATATCATAAATATGGAAAGTGGACCTAAGAGCACCATTTATCTGGATATGAAACTCCCAGGTGCAGGCTTAGAGCTACACACAGTCCATTATATTACTTACCTGCTTATTAAGCAACTGCTTAATGGTCATATAAAAATAAAGACCACGGCACCTCACATAAACCCATAGCCTGGACTATGTCCAACACCTGGCTTTTCATAAATTTCTTGCTGGTCCTTCCGTCATGTAAAAATAATAATTTTAAAAAGTTCTGCTATATGTTCATGCCAATTAAGCAACCTGAACAAATATTATCAAGACAGGCCCTAAAATAGCTCAGGAGCTGTAAAACCACAATTTAAACAATTACCCGCTGTACAAGTGTGGTTTCACCAGAGTGAAATCACTAAGGAATGAGATCATCTACCTGAGATACAGAGCAGGTTCAGTCTGCAGATGGTACAGAGACAGACATCTACCAAACCCTTCTACCAAAAGTGTTCAATGACAGGGCCTTCTGCAGATACTACAGTCATGGGGTATATTAGTATAGTTTTCTCTCCTCTGCACATTTGGCCAAATATCACGTGTACTTGCGCTCTTGGGTGTTTTCCCAGTACTTTGCACCCAAACTACATATTATGCTCAGTTGCCACCAATTCATATCTCCTTGGTACTATTTAATTGTCAGAGCTGTCAGGCAGGAGGCGCCTGCCCTCGCAGTAGCCAACATTAAGGCACTGCGAGAGGTAGCAACTGGAGCTGGCACCAGGTGTGTCTGGGCTCCCTCAAGCCTCCCAGTCCGTTGAGGCTCAGAGATTGGTAGCCTCAGAGATAGGCAAGGGGGTGAGGGGCTCCTTCGCCCACTGGTCCTCCTCCTTTCCAGCAACGTTGCTTGCGCTTACTGGCTGGCCAGCATCCTACCTGCTAGCCAGCCTCCTCCAGACTGCCCTCATCACCAGCTTGCCTGGGATTATATAAAGCTTCCACGCCCCCTTGCTCCACCTCTTCCTCCCAATCAGATTGCACAAGTCCCACCTGACAGCCCAGCAGGTCCCTGATCCTGCAAGTGCTCACTACTCTCCTTTCTCTGGCACTTGCTGACAGGGGCTTCCTTTCTCTTGCTCCAGGCATCAGTTGGCCAGGTGGACTTCTCCCTCAATCGCAACAGGACGGGCCCGGCTGCAGTCAAGGGTGAAAGGGCGGGTCTCAAGCCCTTGTGCTGTCAGCTGCGGCAATGTCTGGTGCTTCAGTGCTGGACCTGCCACCCCTGCCTCCATCCTTTTGGCCGTTGAAGCATGAGTGCAAGGCCCCGCTGGGATCGGCATGCCTGTGGCCTGACCCGCCAATGGAGCAGGGAGGCCCTGGGCTGCTGCTGCTACTGTCCCGGTGGGCCATGATGGGCAAGCGCCGTGAGCGGAGCCCCAGCCCAAATCCGGGACATTAATTAAAGTAGAAATGTGCTGTCACATAATTTTGCCCACAGTATTCCAACTCACTGGCCGCCTAGTTACTCAGAGCATGATGATATCACATCACATGTCTTCTTTATCTAAATATTCCCAGGGGAACAGTTCAGTTGGTAATGGTGGCTTTCTTCCATTGTTCCCAAAATGGGTATTCCACTGTTGTCAAAAAGAGTACCCAGATAGAGGAAGAATGTGTCCACCCCCAGCATCAATGTGCTTCTTAACTATATGCTTCGCTCTGCCTGCGGTCAGCATGTGTCGAAGAGGGCAGAACTGAAAGAGTGGATAACTACAGAATGTAAAATGTTAAACTGCATGAGGAGTATGTTCTTGGGTTCAGGGCCAGAGTTCATCCCAAGGAGAGCAGGGGCCCACAGCCACAGAGTACACTAACACTAGGAGTGGGATTAGTGGTTAGCATATTCCCGTTGTCCCTCTACATAGGTACAGCATATCCAGATTAATACTGTAGGAAGAGGGCTAAAGTATATCTTGTTTTAGGGCAGGAAGCTCTTACGATTCCACTTCCATGGCTGCTGATCAAGTAATTGCTACTCACAATCTGATAGTGGACAATTTGTAGAATGAGACAGATTAATGTTAGTTATTAATCACCTGTCTGAAAGCTATAATGAAGGTTGTTAGAGCCAAGTCAAACTAATGTTCATTTACATACTTTGGCAATGCCAACAAAAACCTCCCCCTCATGGAGATTTTTTGGAACTCCTTGAAAAAAAAAAATTGCTTATTCATTTACTTGCCCTCATTCTGAGTTGCTCCGACTTGCCATCAACGACATCATTGTGTAACCAAATTTGATTGGCCATGCAGTGCTGAGATTTCACCCTACACTACTGCACTGTATGATCCCCAATTGGCTGCGATCACCTATTTGATTAACTGAGGAAGCAACACCCATCAGGGAAAAACCAAACCAAAATGGACTGATCAAAACATGCACATAATCCAAGTGTTCAGGAAAAAAAAATCTCTATGCTGCCAAAACTGCTAGTTTAAACCTAGATATTGAAACTAGAGAATATTCTGCACAGTTGTAATGCTGACACAGTGCATAGTTTCTGCCTTGGAGCAGTCTTCATCTCTGCCTCTTCCAGAGATGGAGCACAGGTGGCGGTGCTCATCTGAGCTGCCACACCTCACCTCCACCATTTCCTCCCTAGCCAGCTGGCACCCATCACCCACTTTATACCTCCTCAGACCCTGAGGCCTCTTGGCCACCCAAGCTCCCCCTTTTGAAAAGGTAGCTGGAGAGACCAGGACAGACTGGAACAAGTAAGTAGTGGAGTAGTTGCTTTTGTTGACCACTCCTCCCTTTTCAATTGTCATTCCCACCTCAAAGGCAGAGTGAGTGGGCAGAACCACATATTAAAGGCAGGAGCCAGAATTGGATAGCAGCAGAGAACACCTGCGGACAGAGTGTTTCTTGTCCCTCTCAGGCCTGATCCCACGCTCCCAAGGTGTTTTTATCTCAATTGAGATGGGTAGGGAGAGACTGGAAAATGGATCTTTTCCTAGGGGGGGATGGGGGGAGAATGCCTGGATTATGTGTTTAAAACAGAAATGTGTGTATATGCATACACATGAGTTTTAACTGACCAAGGTCCCCATTCTACCCAACCATCCAGTACTGATGTAGGCAGTGGCGTTTCTACAGGGATGGCAAAGCTCTAAGTTTTGCAAGAAGCCTTACCTTGCAGTGGAAATCACTCCTCTCCTGCACCGTTTTAGCCAATCTAGGCGTTGCTTACTGGCTACAGCAGCAAGGGAGAGGAGGGATTTACACGACAGGGTAAGGCTTCTTGCAAAACTTAGAGCTTTGCCATCCCTGTAGAAACGCCTCTGGATGCAGGTACAATGCAGCCCCAATACAAACATTCCCTTACCTTGAAGACGCCTCCATGGCTGTCCCCGCCCCACAGCAGGATGCAGCATATACAGAGGCAGATCTAAGGGAGGGCAAAGCTCTAAGTTTTGCAAGAAGCCTTACCTTGCAGTGGAAATCACTCCTCTCCTGCACCGTTTCAGCCAATCCTCACAGGGAAAAGCAACATCTTGGCGTTGCTTACTGGCTACAGCAGCAAGGGAGAGGAGGGATTTACATGACAGGGTAAGGCTTCTTGCAACACTTAGAGCTTTGCCCTCCCTGTAGATCCGCCTCTGAGCATACACCCTATTGGCATGGCTGCATCAGCACTGGAAAATTGGATAGGATTGGGCCTTGAGGGGGAAAAAATCTGGATGGTTTGCTAATTAGGAGAGGTGACCTGAATATGGAGTTGTTAGTCTGGCTGTTACAGGGTAGGATTTTATTTTTTTTGTATTAGTGGGATGTGGCTTTGGGTTGGACATGGTGGTAGAGGTTTGGCTATCTGGCATGTTATGAAAACCCACTACACCCTGGCTTGTAACAGATTGAATAAACAGAGCAAGACTGTTTGGCAACCAGACAATTCTGAGACAGTACTTACGACAGATACCAAAGATGGCCGAGTCCTTTGGTGCTTTTCCTCTTTCAAAAGGGTCTATGGTCTTATGACGAAGGGGGGAGAAGTGTATCTCAAGCTACAACCTGCACCCTTCTGCACACTCCAGACATTCTGAGAACATGAGGGTTAATACAGTCACTCCGACTGCAAAGCCTGTCTGGGTTTTAGAAAAATAATATTACAACAGATCTGGTGCTAAACTGGAACAAATTATATTCCATAAGGGAAAAGAAATTATAATGTGTATTTAGTTCCTTGGGAGTTCTTGATCTTAACTCACAACATGGGCTCCCACATGAAACTGACGCCATCCTGATTAAAAGCAGAAGGGGTTCAATTCTGCTAGATTCAAAACCTTGTAGAATTTTAACCTTTACCTGAACAGTTTATGTAATATAAACACAGCATTTAGAGAAAAAAGACGCACCTATCATTCAGATCCCCTTGCCACTAGGGCTCAGGAGTGAGTTAGAAAAAAAAAAAACCATCATCAATGCTTTCATTGAAGCTAATCTGCTGGATTAACCAGGGAAGAGATTATGTAGATAGAATGGAACGGCGGCCGGGGGTGGGGGGTGAGAGAAACTTAGAAATAACACATGTTCTGCTTTCAAATCATACTAAAACATGTGGTACTTGTCTCCCAAGTCTGGCGCTAAGGAGCCTGTGGTTTGGCAAAAGTTTGGATTTCTGGTTTTGATTTCAGAAATCATCACAAACACTGGAGCTGAAAAGCTCCAAACAACATCTGAAGGGAAGGGCTGTAAAATCCTGGTTTATGTACCATACAGCATATGAAATTATCTATTGTTCTCATTGGAGTTTGTGCTCTGGTTCCTCTTTTCACATCATTAAAACAAGCCTGGCTCTTTAAAATAAGAAGGGGGGAAAACGAAGAGGCTGGGACTATGTTGGATCTTGCCTTAACAACCCTTTTGGCACCAGAGCAGTTGAAACTCAGAGCTTAATTCTCTACTTGAGATGACAATTAAAGAAAGACACTTGGATATTTCTGGTCTACAAGTACCAACAGGGAGCCTTGCCTGTTATCTCCAAAGGCATGTTGATCTGATGGCTTTATCACAAAGCATCTGTCACCAGCAGATGCCATCAACACCTGAGGAAAAAGAGGGGTGGGTAGCAAGTTAAGATGGCTTTGATATACACATAGACTCACAACGCCCAACACTACCGGCATTACAGAAAGTATAAAAAAGTTTTATGGTAACATACTTTGCTATACACACACACACATTTACCCAAAGTATGATCTCACACAAGACATTGCCTTATTCTGCATCAGATCATTGGTCCATCTAGCTCAGTATCGACTCGCAATGGCTCACCAAAATTTCAGACAGCGCCATCTGGGAAATATCTGGGATTGAACCTGGGACTTCTGAGGGCACATGGTCCTGCCACTTTGCTGGAGCTAAGCAGCTTTAGGTCTGCTCAGCGCTTGGATGGATAACTGCCTGGAAACTGCATGTAAAAAAACCCCTCAAATTCCATAATGAGACAGGATATACAGAAAATGTTGGGGAATTAAAATCACGAGGATTTAGGGGAGAATTTTTTTTAGGAGTTTAAGCAGTTCCTTACAAAGTGAGGAGATCCTGAGTTGGAAGAGCTGAGGCCCCAATTCTGTCCTTTCCCTCCTCTGCCAGCCACACCACTGGCAAGGGAATAATTGTTCCCTTACCTTAGGGTAAGCCTCCAGTGCCAGAAAGAGTCTATTTGCACTGCACCAGTGATGTAGACAGATCAGAGGCGTCACTGCCACCAATACTGGCCTCATTCCAGGCCTCAATCCACCCTGTTCCGCACATGTCTACTCCCCATTTGTCCCCCTCTCCTCCTGTTCTGCCCCCACCCACCCCATCCCCACTGACCAGCACCAGAGGCCATATAGGGTTCACTGGTAGGCTGCTGCCTCCACTCACAGAGGCAGCCTGGGTGCTCTCAATGGTGTCTCACATATATGATTGCTGTAAAATGCCTTAGGCAGCCAGAACTCCACATGGGGAGTTACTCAGAACCGGGCCATTAATCAAGGGCAGTATGTAAGGGCTGCCAATCTGCTGGGCAGAGTTGAGGCCTTGTCTCAATCTGGGGGTCTCTCTCCGAGATGTTGCTTCCTGAAGGGTCTAGGTTACCTTGCCTTCTAGAAGTTCAGTCACCCTGATAAGCCTTTTTCTATGATTCTGCAGTTCTCTGGAAGGATAAAAGAAAAAAACGTGCCCATATTGCAGACTGAAAGGGTACAATAAGATGGCAGAATTCTGGGCTATGCCACTGTTCCCACTATAGTTGGAAAGTTATATTTTTTTTATCTTTGTCTTAGAGGGGGAAAAAACATACTGGAGTTTAAAAACAACTATGAAAGGGTTTGTGTTGTCATTCCTCCAAAATGCTCATTTACTACATGCAGGGTTTCAAATGGAACAGTCCAGAATTGAACATCCTTATCTGGATAAAGTGTGCAATGCTGGCAAACAGGAAGAAGGCCCTAAAGAACTTTGGGAATTATACCATGACACAATAGAGGCTATGCTCCTGTACTGCAGCTGCTCTTGTAGTTGCAAGAAGACAGAAGACATGGAGGAGGAGAATGAACTTCTAGAAGGTAACTATTCCCTGAGTCGATCAGGAAGGGCACTGGCCAAGAATCTATGCCTATAAGAGGGGTCCCCCAGCTAGACAAACCAGAAACCCCAGTACTGGTGAGTGGTATTGCCCAATGTGTCATCAAGAGACAGGCAGAGGATGCCACGGTGAGGCCAGGACAAGCAGTCTGGTTTTGGCACTGCCTCTCCTGTCTTGAGCAGCCAACTGACAAAGATTAAGGGAGCAATCCTAACCAACTTTCCAGTACTGACATCGTGGTGCCAATGGGGCATGTGCTGCATCCTGCAATTGGGGAGGGGCAGTCACGGAGGCCTCCTCAAGCTAAGGTTTGTTCTCTTACCTCAGAGCTGCATTGCCTTTATCCTGGTGCTGGAAAATCAGTTAGAATTGCTCCCTAAATAGAGATAGCTAAATTCTGTTGAATTTCTGAGAAACAAATAGTTGAAGCCGAGGAGAATTGCAGCTACTAGAGATGGATACAGGACCAGAGATTGAGGGAAATAGATTAGTAGAATGCTAGTATAGGTTATGAAAACTGAAACGAAATATTTAATTTTCCATTTCTGTTTATTTTATTTGCTCTCACCTGTCTTTCTCATTTAAGAAACAATCTTACTCATTTAGACTTAGATTAGTAATTAAAAGACTCCATAGACCCTCACCTGCACAAAAATGTTGCAGTGCACAATTTTTGTCCTACTCCACAAAATGTGTCTAGCTGCACATAGAATAAACAACACTGTACAGTATGCTGTACTGAATTTTACATACGGAAGTCACCACGGTCTTCTTTCTTAAGAAGTGCTCTACAGCACATCCTGGGAAATGCTGATTGGTTAACCAAAGACACACCCTCAAAATGTGCTGTGTCTGCCACATCAGTCCCTAATGGGAGGGCTGGAGATCTTCAGCTGAAGAGCAGTGAGCTCACAAGCAGCGACGAGAGAGAAACGCAGGGACCTCCGAGGGAGTAACTGAAGCACTGGGGAACTATTAGTGATGTGAGAAACAGAAAGGGATAAAGTGAGTGGTAAGTAAATAATGGGGGTGGGATCTTCCAGAATTAAGAACAGTTGAAAATTTGAAAACATTTTCAGACCCAAAGTATTTGTAACACCAAGGTTCTGTTTTATTTATAAATAAATAAATAAATAATTCCATCCAGAAGAGTGTTGTGTTTGTGTGCCAGGTGGCCCAATCCTGTGGGCCCATTATGACAGCAGATGCTCCTTTCCAGTTGCAACTTTGGCAGCAATGCCATAGAAGGCGCACTGCTGCACAGAGACTGGGGCTGGCTGCTCCTGATGCTTGCTGAAAAATCATTCAGAAGCCAACAAGGTAAGAACAATGGCAGGTAGGGCATTCTCAGTTTCAAACCTTTAATGGCATATAGGTAGGGCATTCTATGGGGTCATTCCTGGATGGGCTGGAGAGAGGGTATGTGTTATGGGAGAGAGGGGGTGCATCTCTGGAGATGTTTTCATGGGACCACTGTAATATCAATGACCATGTGGGAATGAACTGTACATTACTGTTACTGAAATTTTTGTCCTGCCTCTCCTTCATATATGGTCCCATCCTTGTATCCTCACAACAACCTTTTGAGAAAGAGAAGGTCCAAGACTACCAATTAGTTCTCATTGCTAAGCAGAGATTTGAAACCTGGTCCTTGTCTGGTACTCTTAACCACAGCACCAATCTGGCTCTTCTTCCTAGAGCAGGGGTTCCCAAACTGGTGGGTCACAACTCTGAAGGTGCAGGGAGAGGGAAGGCAGCAACATGATCCTCAGGATCCTGAGGATGGGAGGGAGTTTTTTTACACTTACAAGCCTCCAGCACTAGAGTTCAGGAAGGTCGTGAAGGTTTGGGGGACTCCAAACATGTTAAAAATACTTTCACACTTCCGGATGTGCCAGGTTTTTTCCCCCTTTTTTAAATATTTGGAGGCATAGGGCACCCTGCAGAGGGCTCCCCAGTCCCCCCATGACCCCCCCTCCAGAACTCCAGTGCTGGAGTCTGGTAAGTGTTAAAAAAACCCTCCCATCACAAGTAGCAGCGCAATCCTGGGGTTTGCGTTGCTTCTACACCCCCACCCCCACAAAGACTTAAGCAGTTGCCACCTCCCAGAGAAAACTCCGGGAAGCACTGTCCTAGAGGAATCGGCATGAAGTGTTTTGAATACAAATGATAACTTTTCAGATATTTGGAGGTGGTTCAACTGCCAGTGCCCATTGAACGGGTGAGTATGTGTCCCATTATGACCTCTGGTCAAGCTGATATTGATTTTATATCCCTCTGTTCTTCAGTAAATCTTCACAGATATGCACAGGGTTTGCTGAAGATCCCCCATCATTCTAGGCAATGACCAGTCCCAACCCCATTGAGCTTCAGCTAGACTGTTTGCCTTCAATCCATAACCCCTGACCACCTTGACTGTGGCAGATTTTTCCCAATCTATTGCAGGTACCATCCCACAAATCTCAGTGATTACATGAACAGCATTCCCCAGGATTCTTGTTATATCCTCAATAAAGTATATTCCTTCCTTATACAGTATTATCAGCCCTTTAGGGATCACTAGTTGCCCAGAATAAACAAAATCACACAGTGGAATTCCATATAAGAGTACCATCACTGCAGTGACAGAAGAAAATTTGCTGTCTATGGGATGGGGTGGCAAGAAGAAAGGAATGCAGCAGTAGCATAGCAAGAGGGGGTTTAAAATGCTACATATTTACGGCGCGGCAATGCGCCTTGTAAGCAGCCCCTCTCCCTCACCACCAGAGCCATTCCAGAAGGCAAACGCAGTGTGGAATATTTCTTTATCCACCCACTAGGCTCCGGAGGCTAGGGGGAGGGACTAACATAAATACTTCTTGTTTTGATCCCCCCCTTAGCTATACCACTGGGATGGAGGACACCTGGGATGGATCTTCTGCAACCCTTAAAAGTCTCTGATGTTTTCAAAGCACAATCCCAAGGTGCTGAAAAGAGAATAGCTGCCAGGAGGAAAAGAAAATGAGGCTGCAAGGGATGGCCAAGTTTCTGGGGCTCTCGGTGATGGAGTTACGCTCCTAATGTAAAAGCAACAAAGAAGGTGAGACACTGAAAGCAAGCCTGCCAATAAAAGCGGCACCCGCAGCACTGCACTCTGCCTGAACTTCTGCGCCAGTGGCTCCGTGTTCTCCAGCCCTGCGCACGGCAACAGTTGCACAAGCGTTCTCAACGACGGGCGATTTTAGTATGCCCAGAAGGTGCTGGAAACACAGCTTTTAATTTCACAAGTAATGACACGCAGCGGAGGAAAATAAGGCACTACATCTACTCTAAGGTAGTCACCTCTGAGGTGAAGGGTAAAACAAGCTGCAAGAGAAAGCTCTGATGTCTGGGGCTTGGGGGAGTGGGGAAGGAGGGGGCCAGGAAGTTTGCCTGCTGTAATGGGGTGTTCAAAATAAAAAGCTCATAAAGCAGAAAGGTTTACAGTTATGGGGAATCATAAAGAACAAGGAAGGTTTGTTTCATGAGGCATCAGATAAAAAAAAGAATGCGTTGTTTTTAAGAGCCACCAGTTTTTCTTTTTGTTGTGGACATTACCTTACAATTTACCTCCCCATCTCTTTCACATAGGTATCTGAAATCAGTTTTGTACACTATGCCAACCATCTCTTCAAACGTCTGTTTTTTTACCTTTTGCTTCCTGTCCCATGACAACAGGATAACTTTTTCAAGCTTCTAAGGGCCCAATCCTATTGGGCTTAGGATGGTGGGACAAGCATACCACCTGCACGTTTGTCATGAGCAGGGTGGATTTGATTTAAATCAAGTCGATTTAAATCATGATTTAAATCACTAGTAAAAAAGGCTTGATTTAAATCAACTCGATTTAAATCATAATTTTTAAAGAGCAGCTGTCATCTCTGTCCTGCAGTGGCTCTTCCTCTGACCTACTGTTGACTCACCAACAGTCCCATTCACTTTAATGGGACGGCTGATGATGCGGCAGTGACACAACAAGGTGATGGATGTGGCAGGCAGCAGGTGAGTGGATGCCTGCTAACAGGTGTTGCCATGATGGATCTGAAACGACAGGTGCTTTTTAAATGCAAGGACTCATTCTTGCTGGTAGTTAGAATCTTTAATATTATTTGCAAACAAAACTAAGGCTTCCTATTTAGAATAATAAGCTGTCACGTTAGTAAAACAGTGATATCAGAACCGATTTTAGGTTAATAGGTGAATCACACATAGTTACAGTTTGTAGTGTACATAGATTTGCAAAACAATGGGATAAAGGAATATTCCTGAACTTTGTTTTATCATTTATCTCATGGTTACCTTAAAATTGTGTGAATGCATCTATGCAGTGCATGTTATCTCAGCTTGCAGAGCTTGGATTCATTGAATAGTTTACCAAAAATGTAAATATTGCAGAACATACAGCCTCATGCTACATAACTAAGCTCCATTTCATGCTGCATAAACTAAATTATTAATGTATCTTAAATAGAAAACTATCTTTAGATATATTTTTACCCCAAAAGCATTTTATTAAAATAAATTTGATAAAAATAAAAAAATCTGATTTAAATAAAAAAAATCCACTGTTTGATTTTTTTTTTTTAAAAATTGATTTTTATCCACCCTGCATGAAGGCGCCATAAAGCGCATTCAATGCCAGCGGGAAGGCCTTACCACCGGCACCAGGCCAGCATTGGTCCCTCACAGCCCAGAGGTGGCAATGCAAGCCAGTGAGCACTAACTGCTACTGCCACCAGTGTTGCACCAGTCCCGGACGGGGTGGGAGGGTGTCCCTGGGCGGGGGAGGGGCAAAGTGGGGGTGGGACGGGCAGCACCCTGCACCTCCAGATTGCTGTGTCTGGCTACTAAGCCCCACAAAGAGGACTTTGCGTCTGCACTGGCTATTAAACCAGCGCAGACGTGAGAAGCTCCATAGGCGGCACTGTGACCTTATTCAGGGGAAGGGGAAGGATACTGATGCTCCTATGGGTGGCAGGAAGCATAGGATTGGGCTGTTAGTGATCACTCATCCTCCCCTATTACTATGTCTAATTCTACAAATGTTCCAAATGCCCAATGTATGGTGCCTGTTTCAGGCTCAGACAAGCAGGAGGACCATGTGCCTGATTCATAATTGTGTGCACCCAACATTAACAGCAGGAGTAATCTACAGGAACAACTTATGTACAATTCCCCTGAAAATAACAAGTGTACAAGAGCACAGCACACATTGCTGGTTGAGCTCTTATGCAACTCTCATTCATTTCACATGACTTTCTGCTGGTCAGGTCGCTGATGGATTTGTGCCCTTGTCCTGAATAATATAAATTTTACACTTTATATTCTTAACTTTATTGCACATTTTAAGAGCTGGAGCATATTTCATAGACTGCATACTTTTTGGACAGTGAAAACCAGACATTGACTTTAAACCTTGAACTTCAGGCCACTAAAATATCAAATCCAAAGTATATTGTCACTAGCCGAACGTGACCAATGTATCAAACCAAGGTGCCTCATGCCTGTCCATTTATGGGTAAAAATGACAGATTGAAAGATGATTAATCATTGGATTTACAAGACTTGCATTTTTTTGAAAAACATGAAACCTATTTTGTGTTCAGCAATTTCAGGTGTATTTATGTATCAGATGTTCCTTTCCACTGTCCTTAGCCTTTGGATAAAAATTGAAAATAATAAAAATATTTGGTCAAAAGCCCTAGAATAATGTTTGGCTGAAATTGTCTACATCTCTTGCTGATTTTTAGAGCATTTTGAAAATATAAGAGTACCAAAGATTCCTTAGGATATGCTTCATTGTAGTAGTGGAAGGGATGTTTCATCATAATGTTGTCCCCCCCCAAAAAATCACAATTTTCCCTCCCTCTCAAACCTTCACATACTAGCCGATTCCTTTTGAATCACCTTGGTAGGAATGCGTGTAAAAACCATGATTCACAAGCATCAATATATATTTACACCACACACACACACACACACACACACACACACACACACACACACACACA
>JAJKFI010000014.1:15194212-15234881 GCA_029204185.1 Lerista edwardsae
ACACACACACACACACACACACACACACACACACACACACACACACAAAATCCCCCCAGATTATGTGCTTGTAGTTAAAAAAAACAAAAACTCAACAACCAATAAACCTTCAAAATATAATGAATGGGCCTAAATATTAGAACTTATTATTAAGTAAATCATGGTACCTGCAAAGCTTCCATTTGCATAACATTAATTCATGATGGCATGTAAAACAAATTCATCATGCCTCGCTATATAATGACTTGATTTATGCTGGAAGGGGAAAAAAAAATCAGGAGAACAAAATTAAATTGACAAGATGTACGTGCTTCTTGAAGCCAAAGGTGGGCTTTTTTCCCCCTAAAGCATCAAAACAACTAAATTATGAAAAAGAAGGGTAGAGAAAGCATCTCTAGAAGTAAATCACACACTTGGTTCACACACACATACACGTCCGCCAATTATTAATGTCAAGCACAGGGAAGATACTCAAGAAAATCATTACCATTCATAGCCACTAACAGCCATTAAATCTCAATCAATTCAACTTAACACAAGTGTACTTCAGGGGCCCTTACAGTTTCTTACAGATGCAGCTCAAAAAAGTCCCATCTGACTTATTGCATTGTTCCGCGTACACAAAAAGGCCTTGCTAAGGGTCTCTCTGAAAAGAAATCATCTTAGCCTTTTGAAACTGATGCTCTTTTAACTGATTTTTCCTTAACAGATTTTTTCCTCCTTTTCTTAGCTGCTAGGAAAAGAGAACGTTCTATTAAAATCCCACAGGTCATGAGTGGATGACCTTTTTCCAGAGTGGAAAGGGTGGATATTTGACAGATTTTCACTCACTACAAATAAATGTATCAAACTATTTTTCAGCATAGAGATCTGCTAATGTTAGTAGTAGGTGCTACACAATGCTTGCTATCCATTAAAATGATTTGACTCAGGGTGCAATCCTAAACTGAGTTAGGCCAGCATAAACTAAGCCAACAAAGTTTGGCCAGCACAAGGGACACCGTAAAGTATGTTTGGACCACTCTTGGAGTCAAAGAGGCCAGCACACAGACATGAGCCATCCGCCCTGATTCCGAGCGTAATCTAAACACGCTTTATGGGGGCCCTTGTGCTGGCCAAACTTTGCTGGTTTAGTTTATGCTGGCCTAACTCCAGTTTAGGATTGCGCTCTCAGTGGTTCTCAAACTTTTTAGCACCGGGACCTACTTTGTAGAACAGCACTCATGTCGGAACCCACTGGATATCATTAACCTGGAAGTGTTGTCATAGTCAGAAGTGACATTATCAAGCAGGAAGTGCCATCATTGTGACATAATCAAATTACACTCTTGAAATGCAAACTGGCGGTCTTGGACGGCAGGAATTGCACAACAGAAAACAAAATTAGATATCTTGTATTATTACAATAATACAGGTTATCTTGTAATAGATTATGTATCATATCTTGTATCAATATTATGTAAAGGCATTTAACTAAAAACAAAATTTAAAAAGCCCTCAAAAAAGTTTAAAAATTTAAACTGTTAACACTCACAGAAGGAATATAGCAAGAGTAAGGTTTGCAGCTTCCAAGATGGCTTCTTCCAGCTTTCCGCAACTCACCTGACATCAGGTTGTGACCTACTAACTGGGTCCCGACCCACAGTTTGAGAAACACTGGTTTAACTTTCAATCAAAAGAATCCAGAGAATGTCTGCAAGCAAATGAGGCTTTCGTTGCTCAAAGTAGGTTTCAGTCTGGTCGGTGTCTGGATGCAAGGTTGCCTGGGTGCCCCAAATAAGCTTTCTTGAGTTTCCTAATAAAGGGGACTGTGCTAATGTAGCACTGCTCTACATTCAGGTTCACTGATCCCAGCAATTCCTGGCATCTCTAAGATTGGGACAGGAAAGTTGTAGAGAGTCAGCGGAGACAATACTAAGCCTGATAAGCCAAGTATCTGATTTTGTATACTGCAGCTTCCTATCAAGACCAGTTTTAGGCCAATTTGGCTTATATTGGGCCCTCCTCCTAAAGGGGCCTTGCATTAGGCTGGCAGATCGTGGCACTTGTCTGAGTCTGAGAGATCACTTCCAGGAAGCACAGTGCCAAGCCAGAAGAGATACTGCATGGACAGAACAGGTGCTTGTATACTGTGCACACATGTGATGCAGGAGTAAGCTCTTTGAACACAAAGAGAATTACTTCTTACAGGATTGCTCTGAAAGACGATAATCCTATGCAAATTTACCTGAGAATAGATCATACTGAACATCCTTCTGAGTAAGAATGCATAAACTAACATTGAAATAGATATTTTGTATTTATTTGGGACATTTTTAATTTAATTTTTCAATTGTTACATTTGTTGTAAAACTATTGTAAGCCACTTCAGGAGCTTGACATGACATGAGATTGATCTTTAAATGAAGTTCAATAAGTTCCAAAGCAGAAATAAGTGGCAGGAGAAGAAAACACTAATAAAAGCATTTAAAGTTAACTTTTTGTTGTTGTTAAAGTGTTAATGGGGTGTGGCTATTGGTGTGTGTTTCAAGAAGAGTTTGAAACTGCACTTTGAAATTTATGACTAATGAAATAGATAAACTGAAATTTATCACTGCTTGCCAGTGATGTAACAGTATGCAAATGATGAGTCAAGTTTGGTTGTGCAAATTGAAGAAGCCGTAGATTTGAATTAGAAAAATGAGACGATTACCGTATAAATTTCCCCCAATTCCCCTTTCATATATATAGTATAATTTTGTTGTGCTCATTTTGTTCTTTAGTTCATAACTCAGTACAGTAATAGGTTTAATGAATGCTTCGTGTCCAAACATTTAATGTTATTTTGTTCTCATAATCTGTCTCTAAGGAAAACTCTCTCTACTTAAATGTAATTGATTTAGGAATGACTTGGGAAAGCCTGCTTGTTCCCAGGGCAAAGGGGAACTGCATCCAAAAGTTTTTACATGTGGTCTGTATGTACAAGAATTCCCACATGTGATTCCCTGAGTATATAAACAAATGCAAGGGTCCTTACATGGGGTTCCCAACAGCATACCTGAACCCATACCATAATTCCTCTGGGTGACCCTGGATCTAACTTGTCCAATTACAATGGCCCAAGCAATGACCAATGATCATGAAAATCATAGTAGCTGTGTGTATAGGTCTTGCATAGAGGCAATGATTTTTACAATCCATCAGTGGTTCCACAAGCTCCTGTTGGTCTTTGGGCCTCCTAGCAGTACTACATACTCCCACTGGTAGTGGTATCACACTGAGATACTAGGATCTGAATCGAGCATTAGTCCTGACTTATGCTGGAGCATTCATAACATGGATTTGTCAAGCAACACTCTTAGGAAAACAAAAATCTATTTGGGTTGAAATGATAAATATGTGCATAAAACAACACATTTTAAATGGTGGTTAAATCCTATTCCCAGTCTCTGAATCTGTGTTAGCTAGTACCAGTTCTTTCGGTATGAGTTTGTGTGATAGAACAATTCAACCTCCATATACAGTACCAAAAGTTGGAGAACCAATATTTCTAGCAATATCAGTTTCAATGTATACCTCCTGAATCTGGTTTCAATTATCTCTCTTTGACCAGGCAATTCATTTTGGGCCACCCCAAGCAAGGTTTTGTTCATGCTAAGCACATATAAGTAGTACCAGCTTAGAACAAAACAAAGTATCAGCTAGTCCAGACCTGTAATTTCAACAGTGGCCAGTCAGATACCTCTGAGAAGCTAACCAACAAAGGAATGGTAGAAATAACTGTACGCTTTGTTTGTCCCAAACATCTGGTAATCAGGAGTAGTCTATTATAAATCCCATTTCATTCTGAGCTACCACAGCCAATTGCCAGTCTTCGTTTTCTGTTTAAAAATTGAATAAAACTAATGCAGTGTTAATGTTGACAGTTTGGTGACATGTGAATGTTCACTATTCTATTTTATGAATGTCTGAAAAGACATGTCCCAGATTCACGGGCAAATGCATTCAGACAGCTAAATACAACCTTCAGCGTTCACTGTACAACTGCCAAAAAAAGTGAGGAGATATTTTCATACATTCACAAAATGCCTGCAGATTATAGACATTCACTGTAACAAGTTACTCTATTGCGAAAGCAAGCAAGAGAATCACTGTAGAGCATTTTATTTTAAAAAAAGTGCTATACTGTACAGCCATTATTACATCCAAAGTGGGCATTTGGGGGACTATGTGGCAATGTGGTTTGTCTGACCATGTGCTCTGTTTCATTTTATGCTGTTCTAGCTACGCATACAATCAAGCAGGGGGGGGAAAATGCAGGGTTAATAAACGCTGTTGTTCAGATTAACCATGACTGAATCATAAAGTGCCAATAGTACAACTGGTTTCCTAAAGGGAAATTGCTCCAAAGAGGGCACTGGAAACAAAATATAATCACTCTGGAAGCCCTGTTTAATTACAGGGTCTGAGTCCAACTGGAAGAAAAAAAAGTAGCTTTTAAACCATGCCACCTGAGATCATCCAGATACTGAAACTATTTGTAAGTTAACAAAAACATTTGCATCATAAAACACGCTAAGACAGCACAGAAGCAAGGCAGATGTGGAATGAGCAAAGATCAGGGCACTAAAACAATCAGGGCTGTAAATAAGGACTGGTAATCCGCAATCACTGGAACCTGGGTTTAAATGCCAGGAAACTAATGGGCTTCGTCCTCCTTAAAGGAAATACTTTATCATATGCAACCCTGTGAGCGACAAGAGTCTACCATCTAACCCTCACAAAGGTATCAAAAGAGTGAGAAAAGCATTTGTAATTGGGCTTTCTGTCAGGTCACGCACATTATACAAACTTTTCCCAATGAACAGTTACCAGTGCAGCTGTTTTCTGCACTTTCTACTGTATGTCTTACAGTAACTACATAATGAGAGGGGATTTCGAGCTAAAATGGGAGGGTGCAAGGGGGGGGCGGCAGCAAAGAGAGAGAATTCAACTTAGTGCTAAAAGTCCCTTTTATTTCACTGTTGTTTTTGGTTCATTAAATTTTCCACAGATTTGCAGAGAAGAAAACGTGATCAATAAACCTTGACAAAAGTGAACGTGTGAAAAAGGCAAAAGAAAGGCAAAGGGGAGATAAAAGTGATATCCCGATTGCAGATTTCAGAGGCAGATGACCAGAGCTTTGAGTTACTGAATAATCTGAATAGACCATCATTTCTTTACAGCTTTTCACTTTCTTTCTCCTCCTGACTGTTGGAACTCTTCACTCAATACAATAGTAAATGCACTAAAACTGGTTTTCTTATGCTAATGGATGGGATCCGTACTCAGAGTTAAAACACACTTCCCACCAATGTGTTCTCCCTCTCTCTCTCTGTCTCTCTCAAAAAAATAACATTAACCTATTCAAGTTAACCCAAAATGTCACAGCCTGCTTAAAGCTTATCCTCACCAATGCACAAAATTAATGTGGGTTCTCCCTCCCTTTGCTAGCAGGAACGAGAGAGAAAAGTCTTGAATCAGGGTAAGGCTTCTTTTCAATGCCTTTCAGATGAGAGGAATACCTTGAAATACAGAAAAAAATGTCAGGCCCCAAAATTATAAAGATTGACATCTGGTACTCTAGCCAAAATTAACTCAGTGTATCAAGATCTTAGGCAGAAATGGTCCAATTGTTGTTTTTAAGTATGTTAATCTACAAAGCAACTAAGTACAGCATATTAATAAACGCTTACAATTTTTTTCTTTTGCCCTTGGCTGGTATATTAACAAAGAACAAAAACATATAAATAAATAAATAAATAAATAAATAAATAAATAAATAAATAAATAAATAAGGGTTGATTGTCATTGGTAGGCTCCATATACCTAGGTGTCAACAGAACTCAGTGACCCAAGTAAAACAACTCTTTTTCCAAAAGCACTAAGCATTCCTTTCCTGCTGTTTTTGGATCCTGGCACACTTTTGGAGAATCCCACCCTTGACGCCTCATCAAATGACAAAATTAACAGAAATTTAGAAATATTAATTTCATAAACACTTCCCTATCATTCCTCCAAATTAAAGAAATGGTTACACACAAGTATACTTTCATCAGTTTTCTGGAAGAACCATATGACCTTCATTAAGAACCTGTTGTGCGTCCTAGTTAAAATGTCTTCCCTATATGATGGCTCTCCTCTATTTGTGGGTTAATCCAAAACAAGTGGTTTGAACAGACTATCTTCTTCTTATCCTGGAGTGTTACATTGTCAGGTGCTCTGCGCTTTCACACAAGTGCCCTGTAAGATCTATAAGGGTCCACTAAGTATATACAAGTATGCAAGTGTACAACAATTGATAATAAGATCTTTTTGCCACCGCAGTGTGGATAACGAAAGGAATTAACTTGAAAATTTAAATACTACTCAGTGTTTTTCTTAGAAAAACTAGCAAAATAAACCCCGATTATTTTCTATATTACCATGCTGTAGAGTGTATGTCAAACACTTTTCAAGCAAATTAACTCATTGCAATCTACGTAATTCACAGACATTCAGATAACTGAGCAAGCAGCTCAACTGCAAATATCCACAATCCCAGTAGTCTTAAAGTAGTCACAATGAGATAAGAACTGTATTTTTAAACATTTAAAATAACCTATTTTTTTAACCCACTACTTCAAAATTCCTTGGATAAGATCATTAAGTGAACTCTTTCTAAAGAAAGCAATGGACGGGTATTTGCTACACAAATAAATATAGAGTTTGGGGTGACTGCAGGCTGAATTTGCTTTCTTCACTAATCCTTACTGGAAACTCCACTGTGAACAAGGCACTTCTGAGAGTACAAAAAGCTTGAAGGATTTGTGTATCTTTCAGGATGCAGTGCAAACAACTGGCTTACAGTAGGCCACCAGAAGTTGAGGGGTAGCATAATCTATTGAAGTTTCTGTGAATGTCTTAGCTTGTAACTTTGGAAGAGATGCTCCTTATAAAAGAATAATTGAAAAGTAATTCAAAAATTGCTTTCTAAAGCCAAGAGGATCTCAAACCAAAAGTAAATCAAAACATGACTGCAGAAAGAGAAGCTCTCTTAGCATCCTGAGCCTAATTATTTGACTCTCAGTGTCAGCAGGTAGTTCTTATGTAAGGTTTCCCAGGGCGCAAGCCTATGCATGTCTACTCAGAAGTCCTATTGTATTCAATAGGGCTTACTCCCAGAAAAATGTAGACAGGGTTGCAGCCCCATTCTATGAATCTAGTTCTGAAAATCTAGTATTTTAAATTGAAATGAATAATGAAAAATATTATATGTACAGATGACCCTCTTAGATTTTACAGTATCAGACTGAATTAGTCTCAACAACTTTTTAAACTTTCTCCCAACTACTCCTCAAGACTCATCATCACTTTACCTTGGTTTTGTTTCTCAGGATAATATATTTACTTTCTTCTGCTCTCTTCCCTGTTACTAATATGTCATATTCTTTTGCACTGTAAGCTTGCAGGCAGAGTCCTGTCCTTGCAAATTGTTAAGCACTTTCCAAATAAACACACAAGAAACATTTATATTAACAAATCTGAATTAAAGAAGAAAGAGAAACAAGCAGGCAAGTTGTCCAAGTATTTCCTCTAAATTTTTAATTATTAAAAAAACATCAGAATTTTAGAGTCTGGGTTTTTTTTGTAACCACTTTTATTCAGCCCAAGCAAAGCTAACTGTGCACTATCCAAGCCATATATTCATCAACTCTAATTTCTAAACTGGGTTCTATAAGGATCTGAAGTGACTTGTGGTTATTGACGTAGTCAGATCATTAACAGCCCAATCCTATGCATGTCTCCTCAGAAGTAAGGTCCATTATAGTCAATGGGTAACTCCCAAGTAATAAGTGTAGATAGGATTGCAGCCTAATACACTATCTTTCCTCAAACACTGAAACAGCTCACATCAATTTCTGTAGATGCTCCTCCAGATCCTTTTGCATAGACAGGGTAAGAGTTTGATACTAGATCTTCAGCATATGATAGCATTAGCTTTCCACAAGACAACTATCTGCAAGAAAACAATCCTGATTTGATTATCAGATTTACCCAAACTTTTTAAAAGATTTCACACACACCCACACACCCAACTGCAAACATGATTTATCCATGTGCATTCAACTACTCCACCCTACCCTCCTTCTGACACAGAAAAAGAGATTAAATGGTAGTTGGAAACAGTCCTTGGCGTATGTTTTTCTTTGCAGTGTAGTGGTTACATTTCTGGGCACTTCAAATTTATACACTTAAGGCAACAAAAGGTTTTTTTTGGATCAAATATATCTTCCTCCACACCTTGCTTTAAAGATGATCTCTTTCACAAACATTTACCAGAGGACAGAAAGTACACCAAAGATAAACAGTTCAATATTAGTTGGTTTTCCATCTTCTCAAAATTATGGGTGGGGTGTCTAATAACTTTTGGAGACTGACAATTTTAATTGCTCCACAAAAAGTTCCACTAAGAGCAATTTGTTTGGAAGAAAAAAAACTTTGCCAGATGTGAAGTTATACTCAATGTGCCATTTATTTTGAGGGCAAGTCCAAGTTTGACAGGTGTCAAAGTTTCCTGGCACTGGGCAAGATGCAAATCACTCTGGGCAAACATCAGGATTTAAATCATGATAATAATCCAACCCAAAGACTATTGCATGAACAATACGCAATAATCAATATGCATTTTGTAAGGAAAAGGTCCACTGTAATTTAGAAGACTTCCTTTCCCAGGTGAAATTAGGGATCATAATTTGTTTCCCTTACAGCAAAATATAACTTAATTTGTTCTAAGCCCTCTCAAAAAATGGCTTTCATTTAAATTTAAGGTAGCTAGAACAAACAGATCAAATCAGTACATCTTTACAAGAAATCAGTCTTTTCCACTTCTGTATATTTTGGATTTCAGAGTTTATTTACTCAACTCTTTTGGCACTGACTCCATGAGACATGCCAATACAATATTTGTTTAAATGCTATTTTATGCAGCATGCGACAGCAACGTTTACTTTCAAATTCTTGGACATCCCCAGAGACCCCATTGCATAAAAATGAGAAAAAAAGTTTTACAACTGCTCTTTTTATCTACAACAGTCCATAATACATAAATTTCAAAACCCAGGGAAACACATGAGCTGCAAAAGTGTACCAAAGTAGTATAGGATTTGAGGAACTGTATAAAATAAAATAAATCCAAATATACAGCCATGCCCCGATATCTGCTGGAGTTCCGCTCTGGACCCCACCATCGATATCTAAATCATGGATACTGGGGATGCCTTTTTAAAGATAGAGGAACATGTGGTTTGGCAGCAACAAGGTAAAAAGAAGAGATTTGTTTAGTATACCCTATTTTTTTAATAGGTATCCCCGTATCCATAATATCCGTGGGTAACTGAGACGTAGATACAGAATCAGTGGATAATGGGGCATGCCTATAGTATGTGCATCTTATAGGTGCATTTAAAAAATGCAGCCAAGATACAGCAATCATTCTATGCAGATTTCTTCAGTTATATACCTCAGGTGACACTGATTTCAAGAGGAGCAAGAGAAACATGTGTGTAATTCTAGCATTGAAATCAATGGGACTCTGAACTGCTTAATTTTGGCAGGACTGTCCTTGTGTTCATATAATGCATCCAACAAAGGCAGCTCAAACCCACCTGCTTCTTGCCCATTTTAGTTGTTTGTTGTGGCCAAGTATGTCATTTTGATAGGACAATGTTATTTCTGTGGTACTTACAATTCAACTTGGCAGTTCTGTAAGATTTTGTGAGTTTTCATACCAGATAGATGAAGGATATGTTCACTCTAAGGTTGCCAGGTGTTCCTTGTTTTAAGTAGTCTACTACTTTATAGCAGATCCAAATGTAGCTTTATGAGCCTACAGACTGTAAGCAGAGTCTCAGTTAATACTACTGATCTGCAGTGCGCTTCTGAATGGGTACCACAGCTCCATGGTGCCCCTACATTTTGGAAAAGATCACAGAAATTCTATGTGAAAACATCTGTATTTTTCCCTTGTCTAAGCTATTAGCTATATTGTTTGCAACACATCTAAACCACCTCCTTTTCCAGCTTTGAAGAAAAGTGAAGCAGAGTAAATTCCAAGTCAATGCATCCTTGGTCCCAGCTGTACACAAACTTAACAGCAGAAGAAGCAGCTCAGGTAACTAATGCAGACAAGCCCAGCTGCAGCTCTTCCAAGGTTGGGAAACAAAATCTAACCTGAAAAATCCCAACAAATTGAGCATGTGAGAGAATAGTGGGGGTGGGTGCATAAGACATCCAAGATGACTCAAAAAAAAACCCTTCCACAATTGTCTTTGAGTCTTTAAGTTCTAGGGAAAAGAAACCCCCTCAGCTCTCCAAATCCTTAATAGGATTGGCGCCCAGCTCACTCCAAGCCGCTCCCCATCACACAGGGATCAAATTGCAGGGGTGGATTTTTGAAATTCCTTTGCAAATATACTTGTTGAAAGGCTGGGGGGGGGGGGGGGTTGGTGGTGAAGAAGAAAAGGTTTGAGGGAGAAGATCAGGAGGAGCAAGTGAAATCTAGAGGCTCTTCCCCCCTCCCCCCAAAAAAAACTCTGTAAAGGGTTTAAGGATGCAAAAACACATCTCCCTTAAGTAAATCTTCTGTGTGACAGCCCTGGGTGCAAGGAGTTGCACAGAAGTAGCTGTCACTCTCCGTTAAGTTACAGCCCCCTTCAAGTTACCACCTTGTCCGGTCCCTGTAAGACCTCCCCCCCCCCCTCTCTCTCTCACTCACACACACACACACACAGAGAGAGAGAGAGAGAGAGAGAGAGAGCAGTGTGCGTGTGTGTGTACAGTACACATATGTGCATGCAAGACCTCTGAGCAAAATACCTGCAGCCGTTCGTTCACAAGGTGTGGAGCGGGAAACAGCCAATGCCACACGCTGTGTCCGCTAATCTGCGGGGGGGGGGTGTTAGACAAAAAAACAGCGGCTTCTTGTTGCGGAATGACTCCCCTCCCTTTTTATATCGTCCGACCCAGCACTGACAGAGTGAAAGAAAAGCCTCGTGGATCTTTCTATCCTGGGCATGAAGGGGGCAACCCCACCCCGGGACGGTGAAGTCTCCCGACATTCCCGCCGAGTTTCCACGTTTCCCCCCCCCCAATTCGGCGCTCCCCACCCCGACCTCGCAACAACGCGAGCCTGGCAAATTTCACTCCGCGCTCCTCCCTCCCTCCTTTCTTCCTTCCTCCCTCATCGTACTCGGCCAGAAGAGACACCACAAAGTTCCTGCAACGCATCTCGGCGCACGCTCCGCCGCCGCCCGTGCAGCAGGTCCCCGCCGCAAACCCCAGCCCCGAACCGCTGGCCAACTTTTGCCGCCACACCCCCACGAAGGGGTGGCGGGCGGGCGGGCGGGCGCGAGAGTGGGCCCCCCAGGAGGGGTGCGCCGTCAGGGAAGGGGCAGCTTCAGGACAATCGCGCGCGCCCCTCGCGCCCCTCCGAATGCCGACACACTCCGCACAGAGGCGGGGGAGGCGGGCGCGCGCGCGCGCGAGGGAGACACGCAGCACGAGAGGCTCAACTTTACCCGAGGAGAAGTTTGCTTCACAAGGCCAGCGGCGGCTCCGGCGCAGGGCTCCGCGCCCAGCTCCCCATCATCCACTTCAGGGCTGTGGGAGGGCGATCCGCTGCTCGTCCTGCTCTTTTGTGCTTCGTTCCCCTTCTCTGCCTCTTCTTGCCAAGCAGCTGCTGCCGCTGCTGCGATCACAAATCCCGGCTGCAGCCCAGGCGCGCTCTTCTCCCGCTCCGTCCTGCGCCTGGGCTCATTGAGGGTCGTCCGGGAAAGCGAGGGAGAGTTCAAAAAAGTGTCGGGAGCACCGGCAGCGGCTGGGGGGCTTCTGCCCTTCTGCCATCCATCATCCCAGCGTAGGACATCAACACACGCACGCACACAGACACGCGCGCGCGCGCGGGGAGAAGTTGAGGGAGGCGGCAGGGGGAGGAGAGACGCCGGGAGAGAGCGCGGCGATTTCGGGTTTCGCCCACCGCCACCGGAGTTAAAAAAGTTAAAAAAGGAGGGCGAAGGCGAGTCGAGTGACCCCAGGGGGAGGGGAAAAGAAACTTTTTCTCTCCCACACTTGGAAATCCAGTTGGGGTTTGTGAACTCAAGTCAGATGATCTCCGGAGTCCAAATCCATTGACTGATCTGTTTTCATTCTAATCCATTCCCGCTCCTCCTCTTTCTTCTTCTCCTCCCCGCCCTGAGTCAATTGCACCATTAGCTGATGCAGCCGGATAGGCTGGGCTTCTTGCTCGCATACCGGAGTGGAAATGAGGAGGTGCAGCTTGGAGGGATGGAGCGGGCTGCGAAGGAACGGAGGTGGCCGCTGCCAGACGGGTCGAACCCTGACAAGAAATAAGAGCGTGTCACACATACACACACACACTCTTCCAGGCCTCCAAGCCATGGCTACAGGCAGCCCCCAACCATGCGAGTTACTCGTCTCCGAAATGTTGCATGACTCACTCTAGTTCGCAGCTGTGATTATACCAGTGGCGTAGCTAAGCCATTTGCTGCTCGGTGCAAAGAAGATTTGGTAACCCACCACCACCACATAGCCCCTTCTCTAGCCCCTTGTTGGCCCTTCTGTTCTGATTCACACAGCAAGATTCATTACCAAAGTAGTCCCAGACTGTTGCCCCACCCCCAGCAGCTGGTAGCATGTAGCCTTGTGCAACCGCTTCCTGCTGCACTTATGTAGCTACGCCACTGGATTATACTCTGCTAAACATGGGACAGCATTTCCAATATAAAAGGCCCACCTTCTGGATTGTTCTATGCATTTCTGCAGCAGTGCCATTTCAGGACATGCTGAAATTAATTGCCTATGGTCGGGTACCAGGTACCATGTAGTTGTCAGAATTTTGAATTGGCCTCCCATGTAAATTGGCTGGTTCTTGGAATGTAATACCCACCGCAGTGCTAACCCTTTCCTGAAAACCTTTCTAGTGCTGCAGCTAATTCAAGGCCAAATGGGAAGGTGATCACAAGGTTCCCACAGTTGTGTGGCATCCCAAGTGATTTTTGGAGACATTCATCACAGTGAGAACCCTTGAACCTTAACTGAAAGACAATAACACTGATTATGAGCAACTAAGTATTACAACAACCTTGTAATGGTGGTGTTCTTGGTACAAATGTGCACAGGCATGCCCTAAACAGGTGGAAAAGGGCTATTGCTTGAGCACTCAGCGGCTGCCATTGACCATGTTGAGAGAGGTGAATATCAGATTTCTCTGACACATGCTGAAGTTGTGCAAAGCTCAACCAGTGCGTATGTGTGCGCGCGCACGTATACACATCCACTGCATTATGTGAGAATGAATGGAAAGAACAATATAAACTATGTCCATCATCTGACCTGAATCACAGATCCTGCTGTTGAGGGGATTTTTTATTTTATTTTTATTTTTTTGGCCTTGCCATTTCTGCTGCAGCAGCATCATGTGGAATACTAGTACTATGCATTGTGGGTTACAGTTAGCATGGCATATTCCGGGCATATCCCAAAGCTGCACAAGGGAAGACAGGTGCATAACCTACATTTCAAGAGTCAATCCACTTCGCCAAGCTACCATATTATACATAGTACTATACTGTGGTACTTATGAATTGACTATCATGGAATTACTTTGAAATGTGAAGCAAGCCAGAAGTGGTAGAATTGCAATTTCACTATGTGATCATGAAGACATCCCAGGACACTTATACATTCTTCATTCAAAGGCTTCATTTGAACCACTTTAAGAAGGCCAGCTTTTGTAGGAAATGGACATGTCTTCCATTACATAGAGAACTTTTCCCTTCACTCCAAAATACTTATTTCAGTATTGAAGTAATGAAGTATTTTCATTACAAAATACTGATTTCAAAGCGAAGCAGATTTGCAGCATCCAAACACAACAGAACTAAGATCTGACTCTTGATTATCCAGCTCTTAATTATTTGCATGAACTCACTTTGTCTCCGTCTGCATATTAAAATAGACTCTATAGTTAATTCACTGTTATTGATTCCAAGTTTTGATTATTTGAATGCTGTCACTGTCAGCATGCCTAAGGCCACTTTGATAAAACAAAGCTTTATTCAAAGAGCATTTCAGCACATCACTGCTGCTCAAGTGTATTTCTAACCATGTTCACCTAACAGTTGCACCAACTCATGATCTATTAGTGGAAGAACCTGCTAACATCCCTCTAGCCTCATGATAAATGAACATCAGCTAATAAATATTCACATTAGAGAGTTAGGGACTTCTGGGTGTGGGACAGGCTTCCAGAATGAGGAGTGGGGAATTGCCAGGGCAGGTGCAAAATCTTTCTGACCCCTTTCAAATAAAATGAATATACATTCATGTTGATTGATTGGGGGAGGTGACAGAATACAGATACATAGATGCCCTGTAAGTGGCTGTAATGGACCATTTGTACCATATTGTTTCAATGGTTGGGGGCCCAATGTGGAGCTGGAAAAGGTGCAGAAGAGAGCGACACAAATGATTACGGGGCTGGGGCACCTTCCTTATGAAGAAAGACTGCAGCGTTTGGGGCTCTTCAATCTGGGAAAAAAGCGCCTGAGGGGGGACATTATTGAGACATATAAAATTATGCACGGGAGGGATAGAGTCAATACAGGGATATTATTTTCCCTCTCTCACAATACCAGAACCAGGGGGCATCCACTGAAGTTGAGTGTTGGGAGAGTTAAAACAGATAAAAGTGGCACTTTTTCAAGTGGTGCTCCTCTTATATTTAGCAGGGGGAAAGTAACTGTCCCTCTTCACCCCTGCACAGTCTTTCTAGTGGCTGTTGCTGGTGGTCTGCCTTTTTTTTAGATTGTGAGCCCTTTGGGACAGGGAGCCATTTAACTTTATTATTATTACTATTTGCCTGTAAACCGCTTTGTGAACTTCGTGTTGAAAAGCGGTATATAAGTACCTTGATTGATTGATTGATTGATTGATTGATAAAAGGAAATACTTTTTTACCCAGCGGGTAATTAAGCTATGGAACTCATTGCCACAGGAGGTGGTGATGGCATGTGTCCTACATGCCTTTAAAAGGGGACTGGACAGAATTCTGGAGGAAAAGTCCATCGAGGGCTACAGGCAGCGATGGGATCTACAAATGACTTGGGGGAACGGAGGGCGGGACAACGGAGGGCGGGACAAAAGCGGAAGTGCACGGACGGGCTGCCAATCAAGCGGTAGTCCCGCCTAAGTCCCGCCCTCCGTTCCCCCAAGTCATTTGTAGATCCCATTGCTGGCTACAGGCCATGATGGGTTGGGCAACCTCCTTACGTTAATAGTAGGCTACTTCAGAATGCCAGGTGCAAGGGAGTGGCAACAGGATGCAGGCATCTTGTTGTCTACTGAACTCCCTTAGGCACCTGGTGGGCCACTGTGAGATACAGGAAGCTGGACTAGGTGGGCCTTTGGCCTGATCCAGTGGGGCTCTTCTTATGTTCTTAATTCTATCTATGATAACCCCAGCACGTTACCACCGGCGATAGTGTTGTGAAAGTGCTGTAAGGCACTTTTAGTGCCAGCAGTAAAGCTGACCACTGGTGCCAACCCAGCACCAGGCTCCAGTGCCCAGATGACCTGAAGCAGAGCCGCCTGGCAGTGAGCTCATTTGGGGCAGGGGGAGAGTGTGGGGAGGGTAGAACTGGGCAGAGAAGGGGCAGAGAGGAGGTGGGACTGGCAGGGGTGGGACAAACGTCCGCTTCTCCTGAAGTGCCTCCTATGGCTGCTGCGGTGCTTATATGATGCTGCTGTAGCTGTTTTGCTACCACTGCTCCTACCAGGGCCCAGCAGCATAGGATTGGGTTGCCCAGATATTGAATTCAGCTGTAAAGACTCTTTTATTGTGCTCCGGCAAGGAATCGCACAGACAACGGAGATTAGGGCAGCAAGAGTTTCTGTATTTCTAACTGACTCTCATTTACCTCATTTACAGTCTTCTGAAAGTCAGTAGCCATAGGAGTTTTAGCAGCTTTGCACCGTTGCATGCCATAGACGGCGAGCAAATGCTCTATCTTCTTTTGTTGGCTTAGGCCATAGCCCTGACCAGACAGTTTCTGAACTTTGCAAGTTCAGAAACACTCCAACACCAACAACACACACTCCACGCCACCAACAATGACCCAGACCCACAGGTGGTCCTGGTTTGGACTAAATACTCCCAAGCACGAATCAGAGTTAGGATGATCTCATCCACTAGCTCTGCTGAGTCAGAATGACTCAGCATTTCTCTGCTGGGCTGCTGAGTCAGTATGACTCAGCACTTTACTCCCTGATGTGCCCAGTGAAAGGCCTCCCCCCATTCAGGCCTGGAAATTTCCTTAGGGACTTGCTAGTACCCCAACAGTAAAGCTTCGCCTCGCAGGGGAATGCTTGATGTTCATTGATGACTTTTTGAATTAAAGAATTTCAGTGGGATTGGTTTTTTTTTTTTTTTTTTGTCTAGAAAACAATCCATGAACAGTAGGAAGAGTACTCCAATTCCTCTTTCAGAATAGTAGGAAGATACTGGACAGCCTAGAGAAAGTAATCATAGTGAAAAACTAGGCCAGAAAAAAAAAAGGCCATGGAGAAGAGAGGCCCTGGAGAGAACAGCAATGAACTGAACTGACTTTGAACTGACTTCTTTGAAAAGTGTCATGTTTGATGTGAAACATGGCTATATGAAAGTGCTGTCTGTGGGGCTGGATCACATGGCCCACTATTTTAATCCAGTTTAGGCTTGCGGATCACAGCAAAACTTGGGCATTGTGAAACAACTTCCACCCGAAAAGTCCCACTGGTAATGTAATGAAAGAGCACCAGAGTTCGAATTATCCATTTTCATCTCATACAACTTTTTTAATGCTATAAGGCAGCCATTCCCAAACTTACCAGGGTCACAACACCCTTCACAGTGGCCTTCCTGGCTCTCCCAGGTGCTGCCACTTTGGATTGTGTGAGATCTCACAGAGTCCAAGATGGTAGTGCCCAGAAGAGCTGGAAGAAGAGGCCAACAGCGACATCTTGCCTCAGCACACAGTTTGGGAACACGGGTTAGGGTTCCATGCTGCCCCCAATAGGATTTGAATAATTACTCATTACCACATCACACTTCCCTGAGGGTTGGCAACACTAGCTTGGCAACTTCCCACATGATTCTGTTGTTGGAATATTACCAGAACAGTGTGGGGTCCAGTCTTGGGGAAGAGACACCCCGATGGCACTACACTAGCCAGTGCATTAGCCTTGGCTTAGTCAGTGCATTCTGGTGTATTCAGACAATGTTGTGACTCTTAACACATGTACTAAATGCCAGTCCACTATATCCTTATTCAGGTGCAATCCTAACCAATTTTCCAGCATTGTGGTAATGCTTCTCTGAGGTAAAGGAACAAACTTTCTCTTACCTTGATGAAGTCTCCATAACAACTACTCCACTGCAGGAAGCAGCACAAGCCCCATTGGCACATCTATGCCAGTGCTGGAACGTTGGTTAGGATTGCACCCTCAGTTTGACCATCCTGCTTATGGTAAGTGACATAGGCTAATCTGTTACCATGTTTGGATATGTCATCATTGTCATAATTTATGTGAAGTGTTCAAAAGGACTTCAGTAATCCTTTCAACAGTTCTTTACAGGAGGTCAGTTTAATTATTCTCATTCAGTGTCTTTTCTAGTGGCTGTTCGCTGGTTTTCTGCATTTTTGTTTAGATTGTGAGCCCTTTTGGGACAGGGAGCTATTTAGTTATTTGATATTTCTCTGTAAATCAGTTTGTGAACTTTTTTTGTTGAAAAGTGATATAGAAATATTCTTAATAATATTGCAGATAGAAAACTATGACTGAGACCACAATCACTTTGGACCACTCTGGGAGTCAGGGAGGATGGCACACCTCTATGCGCTGGCCTCTCTGACTCCAAGAGTGGTCCAAACGCACTTTATGGTGTCACTTATGCCAGTCAAACTGTGCTGGCCTAACTGTGCTGGCCTAATTCAGGTTAGGATTGCACCCTGAGAGATGGCAACAGTTCTAACATCACCTAATGAATTTACAGCAGAGGCATGATTTTTGAACTGGGTCTTCCTGGTTAATAAATCAGGGCGCAATCCTAACCAACTTTCCAACACTGACATCACTGTGCCAATGGGGCATATGCAGTGTAGTCAATGAGGCCTCCCCAAGGTAAGGAAATGTTTGTTCCCTTACCTTAGAGCTGCATTGCCCTTACCCCAGGGCTGGAAAGTTGGTTAGAATTGTGCCCTCAGTCTCCTAACCAATGCACCAGCTCTCATTGCAAGAACTGCTAATATAACAAATCATTAAGGTAATAGACTATCTCAGTGGTTCTCAAACGTTTTACTGCTGTAACCCACTTTATCAGCCACGACAGCCATGTCACTCCCCAGAATGCCTTATGGGTGCCAGGTAACCAGCCCACAACCCATCCAAAATCAGGTCACATACCATCAGTTGGTTGTGACCCACAGTTTGGGAACCACTGGATTATCTGATTTGGTAGGACTCCTCCAGACCAATACCTTCACGATGTTGTGGACTGTTCTCCTTTTCAGATATCCTACCAAAGCCCAGTAACATGAAAAGGTCCATGCCTCCAGTTCTAGCCTTTAACACACAGCAGCCTATCACAGTCTGGCTTGAGTATGACAAAGAAACAAATCATGTTTGTGATCATGCCTAATATATTTCAGATTGCTTATATGGTTTATAGATTGCTTGTGTCCCAACATGGGAATTCTCTGGTGTGTTTGAGGATTTACGCATCTTTGCTCTTCATGAGCATTTGTTCTTATTTGTTGCTTCCTCCAAAAAGATATATCTCTTGGTCACAATACACAGTGGAACACTGCTAGGTCATTATTCCTTGAATTGTTAGGCTGTAAAGAAGCAATTTCTCACTAACTTGTGACACAGGAGGCTGGGACTGTGATGTCAGCTCATTTCTGGAGTTCCTTGTATGATAACTTGCATTTCCATCAGCAAATTACATTTTTTGGTTATTGTCAGAAATATCTGAGATTTGCACATCTAATATTTCTCCCTTCGATTTCACTCTTACTCTCTTGTATTGAGTTCTAATTGATGATCCAGTGGGCACCTAAATATTGTTGATGTTAAGGGTCTGCTGGTTGATGCAACTACTAGAGCTACTTATTGGAAAACTTTCTGTGACAGCTGGAGCTTTCTCTCCTTTTAGGAAGTGTTGTCATACATATGCAATCAATTATAGGCTGTTCCTTTGCTGCATTGTCCTTGTTCCTCAAGTCTGTTTTCACAGGTGAGGCTTTAAATCACCTTTGAGAACCTCTCTGGCTTCTTATGTTAATATCTGATTATTGTAAATGAGACAGAGAAAATAGACAAGAGGCTTTAGTAATGCAAATGTGTATTCTTTATCAATTCTAGGTTTGATAAAGCTGACTGAAAGAAGAGATGCTGTATGCTTCATGAGTGAAAGTAAATGACCTTACAAGTGCTATAAACAAAAGATGACTTTCAGCCATAGCAGTGAATCAAAACTAAATGTCAATTTTGTAAAATAGAATTCTATGCCTTGGACCTAACTCTTTTTCTTTTTCCAGTGATTATGCTATATAAATATAAAGACATTTTATAATTTGGGGGGAACAAGATTAAAAAAAACCCCTATAATTTGGTTCACATATAATCTGTGTTAATAAAAGAAATCCAAATCTGTATTCAGGAAACTTACAGTGCAAGCCTAGCCATGTCTATTCAGAAGTAAGTCCCATAGTCTTCAATGGGGCTTACTCTCAGATAAGTGTGTATAGGGTTGCAGCCTTAAATTTTGCCTAGACCATATAAATGCTACATGCAAAAATAAAGGATGCAAGTTGGCAAAGTCTATGCAACTTTCCTTGGTTATGCAATGTTCCTTGGCTATATATGACTTTTTTTAAGAGAGAGAGTCCATAAGTCTCCTTGTACTACTAGTGTTTTCAGCAGCATGGGAGCTGCTTCCAGGTGCATGGAGGCCAATACAATGGAGGACTGAGTATCTATACTTTAACCATTATACAGAAGAGGGAGTTTTGGCAGGTGTAGCTCAACATGGAAAGGTTTAAAATCTGCCAAAATTCCTTCTTTTATACAGTGGTTAAAGGTATAGACACCCTGTCCTCTGTTGTACTGGTCACACTGTCCAGGTGGCACAATTTCCATGCTATAGGCACATGGGTGTGAATAATGTTGACCACATGCCTGGCGCTTAAGCTTGCAAGTCTTTTCCATTGGATCAGACTCTCCCTTTTGGTAGGGTGCCCAAAGCATGGGACTGTACGAGTCATGACATAGGATCAGAGAGCTATGTAGGTGATTATTTGCATCCCACAGGCAACTGCTTTTGCAACAGACATGATGGGGAGGAATTACTGTATGTTAGGATTGTGCCCTAAATGACATAAGTAGATGTCAGGGAGACAACGTTTTGAGGTGTTTTTTTTTTTAATGCCACTTGCTTTACTGTGTTGACTGTTGTTTTACAAGTTTATATAATGGATTTTTTTTACCTTTTTGCCTTGTTATTTTTGTATGTTGCCTTGATAGTATTGTTAAAGGACAGTATACTTTATATTAGTGGTTCCCAAACTGTGGGTCAGGACCTACCAGTGGGCCATGAGTTAATTTCAGGTGGGTCACAAAGCACCTAGAGCAGTCATATTGAAAATATGGGAAGATGGGATGCTGGAAAGGGAGAAGGCTGTGTGGTTAGTTTCCTCAAGGTTGTAAACAGACTTTTTTCCCAACTTCTGATTCACTTTTGCTATTGGAACATGGCTGAGAATTAACCCAAGTTATTGCTGCATTCTCAGGAAAGCAGCAGGCTCTGGCGTCACAATGATTGCACGTCCAGTCATGACATCACTTCTGGCGGGTGCCGGACAAATTGGCATTCTAAAAGTGGGTCCCAGTGCTAAAAAGTTTGAAAACCATTGCTTTATATTACTTGATAATTAAATAACTGAGGGTGCAGTCCTAACCAACTTTCCAGCACTGACATAGCTGTGCCAATTAAATGGGGCATGTACTACATTTGGCAGTGGAATAGTAGTCACGGAGGCCTCCTCAATGTAAGGGAATGTTTGTTCCCTTACTTCAGAGCTGCATTGCCCTTTCCTTGGGGCTGGTAAGTTGGTTAGAATTGTGCTTGAAAATTAACCAAAGGCAGCTTCCTATATCTGCAGAAAAGCATAATGCAGGCACGGGTAACTTAAGCCTCAAGGGTGAGGATGCACGAGTTCCCTGTGCTTCTCTCACATACACAGGGAAGATCCATCTCTGACTTACAGCAGTTTCAAGAGCCAGTAAACAGTCATAAGTGGGGAGGGGGAAGGTCTAATTAGAGGCCTGACAGCATGTTTTAGTCATTAACACTTGCAGAGTGCCTTGCTTTGCATTTAAAACACTGTAATACAGATGGATGTTTCATTAACCCCTGAGCAAATGCTGTGTGTGGAACCTTCAGGACATGAGGATGCCATGAATAATAAGACATAACAGGTCTGTGCTGCAGTGTGCATGAAGGGGAAGAGACCTTGCACCTTTGTGCTAGTGGACAAAGATGAGCTGTTGGCTTTGCAGACACTTATTTAAGATCACTATGTTAAAGGCTCCTGTTTTTTGTTTTGTTTTGTTTTTTAAGTTGCAGCTCCATATGGGAAAGATGCAGCTGTGGGAAAAGTGCAGAAGGCCTGCTTTAAAAAAGAAAAAGGTGCCATCCCAGTAGTATTTCACCGTTGGGATTGCCAATGTTTTTATTGGTTTGCTCTTAAAGGTACAAGAGGTTAAAGGCACAAGAGCTAACAGCTGTCTGAGACACAGAAATTTAGCAGAAGGTTAAACTTTTCTAATTTCTTCATCTCTGTGTTGGGGAAAAAATGTCCTCTGCTGCACTTTGGTGTATCAGATTGCAGTGCTCAGGAACACTATCTGTAAGAATAACATTGTTGACAATTCCACTCTTCTGCCAGAAAGAGAGTTGTAGGTAAATCAAGTGGAATAAAACTACTACAAAATCCAACCACTGTCTCGCAGTATTTCTTTCATCCTATATATGAGTATACCTGAAGAATAATGGAATACTCCTGTAGTATTATTACATTTCTATTGGCTGGATGTACTGGACTTCTTGGGCAAACTCCGGAAGCTAGTGGAAGACAGAAAGGCCTGGCGTGCTGTGGTCTATGGGGTCGTGAAGAGTCAGACACAACTTTAGGACTGAACAACAACTGGGCTTCTTTAGCCAATCACCTATCCCAAGAAATATGTTGATTTATTCCTCTCTTGTATTGATTTAGTTACTTGCTAGATTTGTACAGTATATGTCCATTCTTTCTTCAAGGGACACAGGGAAGCAAAAGTGCATTTATTACATTTGGTTTTTTGCACAACCCTAAAGATTTTGATGTAGAAGTACTACTAAGTTCAATAAGATTTTCAGAGTGAGCCTATATCCATTTAGCTTGGAAGTAAGTTCCACTGTGTTCTGTAGTCTTAGTCCCAGGAAAGCATGCACAGGATCACAACCTTATGGCCCAATCCTATGAGCCATTTATGGCTGCAGATCTAGCAATCCAGTGACAATGCCAGTGTTGCAAATGTCACATGCTATGCAGCAAGACATGCAGTGCAGGTGATGCAGAACGACCCCACCAGTCCTTTGAAAAGTGCCACTGGGGTGGCAGTGATCCTGCAAACACTTACAGCCCACGGGCTCCAGCTGCTCAGAGCCTGTGGGTTGTAAGTCTTTCTGAAATGTCAGCAGTGGCAGCACTTTTCAAAACATTCCAGTGGGGTGGTTCTGTCTCACCTGGCACATCTACACCACATGTTGCTGATGCTATGAAGCCAACAGTGGAAATGGCTGGAGGCTCTGTGCCCCAGAACTGCCCAGGTGCTCCGCAGGTACAGGTAAAGTGGCAGAGGGGCAGTTTGGGGAAGGATTTATATGGCTAGTAGGCCAAACCAGGGTGGGTTTGGATGGCAGTTGCACACCAGATCCCATCACACATCCCCAGCCTGAACCAACTTGGATCCTTTTTTTAAAACATACCTCTCTTTGGCCAGCTTATTGCTACCACCATCACCACAGTGTGCAGCACGTTCTCAGTATTGGTGCTGCATGCTATGGCCCATGCTATGGACCGGGGTGCGCGTCACTAGACATAGAGTTACCAGATAAAAACTGGGACACAATGTCTATACCTTTAACCATTGTGTAAAAGAAGGAATCTTGGCAGGTATAGCGTTTAAAACCCTTCCATGATAAACTGCATCTGCCCAAATTCCCTCTTCTATACAATGGTTAAAGGTATAGAAATCCTGTCCCAGTTTGTATCTGATAACCCTAACTAGAAAATATACTTAGAATAGTAGTTTTAGGGCCCAATTCTATCCAACTTTCCAGTGCTGCTGCAGCCCTGGATAAGCAAACAAATGTTCTGTTACCTTGAGGAAGCTTCCATGACTGCCCCACCACTACAGAACATGGTGGACACCTCACTGGCATGGCTGCATCCGTACAGGAAGGTTGGATAGGATTTGGTCCTAAATCTTGTTCAGACAGTCTGTCTGCTCACAAGTTCACTGAATACAGGGCTCACCCAGTGCCAGCCCATCTATGAGGCCAACTGAAGCACCCACCTCAGGCAGCATATGGGCAGAAGGCAACACTTCGGTCCATTTGCCTCCATTGTGCCTTCTGCTCCAACTTCCTGCACTGGGAATTGGGGAACAGAGCAGCAGTATGGCAAAGTGTCGAGTGATGGGCTAGATTGTGAGAGGAGCAGAAGCTGGCACATCACTAGGTGAGGGGGGGGGGTTAGCATTTGGCAATCCATCCCAGACACCAAAATGTCTTGGGTCAGCCCTGGGTCCACCTATTAGGCCATCCCCTAACCCAGTGGTTCTCAAACACCTCAGGAGTTTGATGACCACTGTTGTTGCAGGGGAGGGGGCTAAAAAAAAGTAAAAAACAGCTAAAAAAAGTAAAAATGGTTACTTCTAGTTTTGTCACAAAACTGGAAGTGGCCATTTTTTTTACTTCTCTCAGCTGTTAGGAGGCGTGAGGAAAAAACCCCACAATCAGCAGGATCTTCCTGATCACGTTGCTGCTTTCCCTCCCACCTCTGCATCACTATGTTCCAGTTTGAAAACCTCTACCCTAACCAGCGATGAGATTCGCAAACGACCTGGAGGAACGCTGGGCGGGACATACGCGTAATTTGCAGCCCGTGATTTGCAGCCCGCGCAATTGGCAGCCCGTCTGTTCCGCCCCGCCGCATGAGGCTTGGGCGGCCTGCATGGCAGCGGGGAAGGCGGCAGGGTGGAACGGACGGGCAGCCAATCGCGCGGGAGTTCCGCGTACGTCCCGCCCAGCATTCCCCCAGGTCGTTTGTTAATCCCATCGCTGGCCCTAACCCTAACCTAATAGCAACTTGCTGAAGGTTAGTTACTGAGCTTTGTGGCCTCGGGAGACTGTCACACTAGTCCAGTGTTTTAGCCCAGTGTTTCCCAAACCATTTAACTCTATTATTATGGTTATTATTAGCCTGTAAACTGCTTTGTGAACTTTTTGTTGAAAAGCGGTATACAAACACTGTTGATTGAAACTGTGGTTTGGGATCTAATTTTTGGTGGGTTGTGAAACTGACAAGGCAGATTAGGTTATGTGCATTAAAGGTTAAACAAGCTGCTACTTGTGGGGGGGGGCACACCAATCACCATTTTAGCCACAACCCTTGCCATTCATAAATCAGGCAACAGCAGCCTTTATGTCTGTAGGAGAATGATCCTGATAGAGCTCAACAAATCCTGTAGGAGAACATTCCTGTAGCACTCAACAAATGCTCCAGAAGGCACAAACACCCTCCCCCAAATAGTAAAAAAGGCTAAGAACAGAGACTTGAGCAGCTGGTGAAGTGAAGACACTTTTTTGAGGCTCATAAAGCTAGGTGGGTCCTGACAAAGTGCCATTTTAAAAAGTGGGTCCCAATGCTAAAAAGTTTGGGAGTCACAGTCTAGCCACTATAAGAACACCTTCCTCTGCTCCTTGTGAGTGTAGGAAACTCTGAGAATCCCAAATAAGATGCAGGAGTTGCCACTACTTGGCTGAGAATGACAGTCAGTTATTATGTCACATCTACTATTTTGAAAGATTTTGTTACAGCCTCCATAGCATTTTGATCGCAACAGAGATCAATTAAGCTCTAAGCGGTTCTAATTAGCATCCCTGCAAACTGTTAAATTCATTACCCAGCCATCAGAAGGGGAGAGGAGTTCTAGCCTGTCACTGGAGTTATGATAAATCACCACCAATTAACCCTCAAAGCTGCAAGGAATATGTGGTGTAGTAGCTCTAGCAAGGGAAGGAAGCCTATGGACAACGTGTGTGAGGAAAAGAAGATATAACCTCCCTTGTAGAATGGAATGATTCCCATAGGTGAATCTGTGTTCTTGCTCTTAGTTATTCCTTAATGGTCTGTCTATGTGATCCAATACACTTGGCAGTAAGGCATTACAGTAGTGGCTTACTCTTGTTTTTTTTTAAATATATTTTTATATTTTTAATTTTTATTTTATAATGGACTCTCTGTGCCTTCATGGCTGCAAAAAGACTTTCGTTGCAACATTGGAAGGAAAAATGCCCACCTTCTTGTGCTCAATGGATTGAGTACATTTTGCATTTATCTATTTTTGAGCGAATGGCATATCGTCATCACCTTCATCTGGACACTTTTGAAAGCATTTGGAGGCCATTCCTTGATAAAATATCTCATTAGAATACCCTAAGCAGCATGAATTTAGTGGTTATATGAATGTTCTGGTCGTTTATATATCCCCCCCTTTTTTTCTGTCTTTCTTTTCTTTTTTGGTAATTACTTATGGTTATTATATCTATGTAGTAGTGGCTTATTCTTAAATGCAAAACAGTTTTTTGTTGCCCGTTAGCCTTGCTCTGTGCCTTGCCTGTAACGTTTTTATCCTGCTCCTCCTTTTACACAATAACACCACTATGAGGTATGTTTTGCTGAGATGACTGACCCCAAGTCACCAAATGAGCTTCATGGCAAGAGTGAGAACTGGAGTGCAAACCTATGCATCTCTTCTCAGAAGTAAGTCTTGCATTCAGTGGTTCTTACTCCCATACAGGTGTTTATAGCAGAAGTTCCCAAACTCTCCGGAGAGCTTGGGACCTCCTAAGTATTTGCTTTGGAGGGGAGGGAGTGGTGCCAATGCTTCCATGATCGTTCTGACGCCAGGGAAAAGAGGTGGGTTTTTTTTCAAACTTACCAGGGGTTGTGCCGGCCTTCCAGAGGGTGCAGGGAGAGCACAGACCCGTCTGAGGGGGACCCCTCTTAGAAATGCTTCAGGTCACAATGGTGCCAGCACTCCCGATGGTGCCAGCACTCCCATGATCTCTCTGGTGCCACTGTAAACATTGTCCTGCCCTTTATAAGGGGGGCAGGGTCCAGGGTTTCCAGACAGGGGCTTCAAGAGGCCCAGGTTTGAAAACCTCAAGATTATAGGATTGCAGCCTTAGAGGATCAGTCTCCCAAGCCCTAGCCTGACCACTATACCATCTCACTTTTCTCTCAATACCCAGAGACTTGGAATTGAATAGCTAAACTCCAGGAAAAGTTTCACTTGCTTAACTTCTGTTGTTGGGGTTTTGTTGAAGATACAGCAAAAATATTGGTGACCCTTAAATATGCTAATAGGTAACAGCAGTGATTGTGGCAAGTTGCTGGGGGCCTTGGGCTAAAGTCTTGGGCGAACTGATTGCCACTGCTGGGGGGGTGGTGGCTTGGCATAGCATGGCAGGTCCTCTGTTTGGTATGAGCCTTTGGCCAGTGCCTAATATGATGCAGTCTTGAGTATCAGGTAGTGATCTCTCTCTCTCTCTCTCTCTCTCTCTCACACACACACACACACACACACACACACGCACACAGACAGAGTACTTACCTGGAGAAAAGTCCTATGGAACTCAATGAATTGACTTCTACATAAATGTCCACAGGAATGTGCTACATATTATATGAACACTTTTTTGTTTTAAATCACTAGTTGTTTGTTTCAATGCCTGCTGCCCAGGCTGTGCAATAACCACTGATGACATGAATGTCTTTCCTCCAGTTAGGAAAATGCTCTTCTTTGATCCAGAAAAGGTGCACCAGTGGTTAATAATAACTAGAGATGTTTTGTTTCTGGTGAGTGAGCTAGAATTACAGCCAAAGTCTTACTGAACACAATGGGCTTGCTTCTGAGTAAAAGAAATAACACCATTTTCAAATACCTCTATTAATAATACCTATGATGGTTGGAATAAGCTTGCCAGAAATTTATTACAAAAATTGTATGTTTACAGCATCATACTCTCCACATACATGCAACCTAACTTATTAGATTTGTAAGCCCTTCTGATAGGATTACCAGCTGTCTAGAAAAATGGTCTGGACAACCTCTGTGCCATTAACAGCAATCTGAAAGGCAGAAGTTGGCTACTGAATTTTTTTCCTGATAACAATATGAACAGTGTCATTGGTGAGTGCCTTGCTGCTGGAAAAGTTGTTCAAGGCATAGAAGAGAGGCTGGTGGTAAAAAAAAAAAGTTGGCAACACTACCTTTGCCCAAGGAGCCAGGAAATCCTAAATGGGTTCGCGCCCAAATAATTGGCAGATTTAATAATGGGACTCCTTCAGGCAATCTCAGGCCATTTTGATATGTTACTCAATATTTCATTTTCCTATCTAGCATGTTTAATGGACTTGCTTAATAGTCTTACAAATAAAAATGTCCCGATTTGGTGGAGGTGGGTGATTCCATGCTCCTTTTTCTTTTCATAATGCATAAATATTGTCATCAGTGGATTATTATGAGGATATAAGATGATTATGGTAAAAAGAGGTTATGACACATTGAGAATCAGCAGCATTCTGTCTTCAAAGTACCTCCTGTGAATTAATCTTTCCCGTAGTACTGTACTTAGGGATAACATTTATATAGTGCATTTCAACGAAGAGTAGTTCACAAAGCAGGTTACACAGCAAATAAATGGTTCTCTGCCCCCAAAGTGTTCACAATCTTAAAAAAAAAAAGTTGCAGAAGAGACACCAGCAACTGCCATAGGAAAAGATGCTGTATTGAAGAGGGACACGTGCTTTCCCCCTGTTAAATACAACACCACTTTAAAAGGTGCTGTGGGGTAAGGCAGCAAAAAGAGGTTGTGCAGGATGACTATATATCAAGAACTCAGTTTTGATAAGGCAGTAAGTACCATTATTGGCTTGGATCCAAGCCTTCTCTTGCACAGGCTTTGAAAGATTGCTGTGACCATTCAAATGAGACTTCACAACTCCATTGCGGTCGCAACCTACAGGTTGAAGAACCGTGCTCCAGCCCAACAGTCTTCTCTGCACTTTTTCCCCTGCTCTGCCTCTCTTCCTTTTCTATTTCATGAACTGAAAGAACGGTGGAAGCAATTGGGCAGATAGAGGTTGTTGCAACCAAGCCAATTTGCTATCTGAGGCTACCTCTTCAGTCACGTCATGGACATGCTAGCATCCGTTCAATCAATCCATGAATATACAAGAGGCCCATGTTATCCACAGATGCCAGACCAAACCCCGTCCCCAAGTCCTCCAAGCCCCAGAGCACAGCTCTGGTTGAGTCCAGAGGCATTCTGCAGAGGCTGCAAATGGACCTGCCAGCAGCTACTGTGGGCTTCTGGAACTGTTTTCAGCGACAGCCACCTCGACCCACTTAAAGGCAACATCTAGTTTTTGGTAAAAACCTGAAGTTGCCTTAAATGGCTCTGGGCTTTAGTCTGAAGCCTGCAGAGGCCACAGGCAGACACACGAAGCTGCTGCTGGCTTTAGAATGCTTCTGGACCCAACCAGAGCTCAGCTCTGGTTAGATTTGGATTGTGGGGGTGGGGACCTGGAAATAATAGATTTGGGTATCTGCCATTATCCATGGGAACAGAACCCTGTGGATAATGAGGGCCCACTGTACTGTATTCACAGATTCAGTGTGGGTGGGAGGGCAGGGCTAACAGATGTGCCAGTTCTTCTCTCTCCACAGGTTCCCTTCAACAGGATAAGCAGTGGGCCTTGTTTTGTTTACCCAGGTTGCTGGAGAAGAGTAACACAAAAGTGCACCAAACTCCCTAATCTACTGAAGAGCAACTTTCGGCCTTATCAAGAGGTAGAATAAGATAGCAAATATGAGTACTATTAAAGAGCGGCAGGTTTCAGGTATTTAAATTATTATTCCTTTATATGTTGGGGGGCACTATTTGGATTTTTTACCTCAGAAAAATTGACCCTGGCTTGTAAGTGTGCAGAAGCAAAAAAAACTACCACCCTATCAATTGGGAAATAGACTGAAGATTGGAAAGTGACACAGTGCTTGAATCTCGTAAGGGGACTTCTGTTATCCCTCTGGATCAACAGGGCTGCATTTTCTCAATCCCTTTCCCCCCAGGGATTTTCCACCATTATTACAGCCTTCTTCACATCATCACTACAAAGATTGTCACTTTATTCTGGTTTTAGTACTCCAGAATAACTGCCACTCAAATTCATGATCAAACTAGCTAATGTGGATTATAACCCATATTCAGTCCTTTTATCGGTAGCCATCATTGTAGATGAGTTTCCTATATTTCCCAGATACATTGGGAGGGGGAAGAGGGAACTAATGAGGTGAGAATGGTAGTGTGATTCTGTATGTAAGTCCTCAGCTAATGTATAGAGATTTATTGTAGTTTTCTTGGTTTCCTAATCTGTTCTAGTTTGTTTTTACCTGTATGTTCACAAAAGTTTTCATACTTGGACCCTTGAGAATCAAAGCAAGTTACTATGCTATGACAATCTGCCACCTAGTGGTGAAGACAATTTTTTACGTTCCAAAATTAAAAATGGTTTGAAGAGTTGTTTTAACATTGCATGCAACTTTTGCTCCACTTTGTGGGAATGCAGGAAGTCCTTGGAGACAGCAGCTGGGACATGTAAAGTAATGCAGATGTGACAGCATGACTCATGTCTAACTGATTTGGATATTTCATGGTGAAAACTAAACAAGACCTCATGTATGTCCTTTTCACAAGGAATAACTGGAAAGTCTTTGAAAAGCATCACAGGTTGGTCAGGGAGCCATCTGCGTCAGCAAGCAGAAATCCAATGTGTCTACGGCTCACTAAAAAATCCAAAACACAAATCCAAAACCCACTAAAACCTCTTCAGTGCTTTCGTATCTGTATACTTTGCGTCTGCTAGAAAAGGAGTGGATTTTGGGGTGGGTGGTTGCTTTTTCCTAATTTCAGTAGGCATTCAGGGGGAATGTTGAAAATCATTTTCTATGGAAAACTAAACAGCCCAATCCCATTTAACTCCCCACGTGGCAGTTCAGTGGCACCGGTACAGGTTCTGCTGCATCCTCCAGGGGACTTTCAGCCTCCAGAGGCCTCCTCAGGGTAGGGAACATTTGTTCCATCACCCAGGGCAAGCCCCTGCACTCCTTGTGGGTCAATCCAGACCTGTACTCAGTGATGTCATTCAGTACAGGGGGAACGGACCAGAATGGGCATTCCAGATCCTAATGGGCTCTGTGGCTGCTTCTGGGTTTTTTTTTGGTTTTTTTTCAACATTTGAATTTGAACTCAAAAGTGAGTTCCTGTTCCTAAATCATTTGAATGACACCACTGCCTGCACTAGCTCAAGAGCTGGGGTAAGTCCAAGTTGATTCGTAAAGATAGATCAGGCTCAGGAAGAGGGTTAGGATTTGGTGTGTGCTGTCACTGCTGGGTCTGATCCATTCTCATTACCCAATTCCACCCTCCCCAACCCATTCCACCCCTACCCATTTTTACCTCTTCCAATGGGCATCCCTGTTCCATTGGATCACGGGCCTGGCTTCTTGCCACTTATGGCAGCAGCTAGGCCCCATGCACTGGGCTAGAGTTTATGCCGGTGGGATAACTCTGATTACTCTGTCCTTTGAACATTCAGTTGAAAAAAGAAGAGAAGGCAGCCATGGCTACTCCCTTGCCTGTTTTGACTGCAACACTCATCACTTACCCCCTCACCTGCTTAGTGGGAGACCTGTTTTCGGGCTCTTTAGCGGGTGCAGATCCAAGGAGCATATAGGGGAGGCTGGAGCCTCCCTTATGGTAAGGGAGCGCATGCTCCCTTGCTGCGGGGAGGCTCCAGCTTCTCCTAAACAGCATCAGATATGGTGCTAGCCCGTCGGCCTCACAGGCCGACGCTGTTTAGGATTGCGCTGTTTAGCATTGCACCCTGAATCTGAATGCTTTCTATTGTTATGATAACCTGTATTTTTTGTGATGTGGAAGAATTCTCTAGGAATTCCTGCACACACTGATGTCCTGCCTTTGTGGACAGAATGCCACCCCAACTACAAATGTGGCCAGGGCGTCATTTGCTCAGTCCCACTTGGTTCCAGGCATGGGTTCAAGTACAGTATTTGGGCAAGCACCAATGAAAATGGACAGTATGTTTTCCCAGTAGTAGCAGCCAGCTCTAGCAGTAGTTGCTGTAGTTGTTGCAAGGACAGAACAGGGGGTCAGACTGAATGGCCTCCAAGATCCCTTCCAACTCTAACATTTTATGATTACTGTGACGCTGCGCAGTATTTCATTATGCTTTTTCATTGCTCAGGTGATCCTTGCACACTGGGGGAAAAAGAAAAAAACTAATTTGACCAATGTATTTGGAACACGTCATCCATCGGGTAGGTAAGAGTCAGTTCAGGCAGAATGCAGTAGAGATTAGAGTATGGGAAATGCTGCAGCTCAGTGGTGAAGCACCTGCTGTTCATGCAGAAGATTCAGGCTCAATCCCTGGTATCCTCAGCTGGAACTGGAAAAAAAACCCTGCTTGAAACACAGGAGAGAAAGAGCTAGTCAGTGTGGACAATGCTGGGCTAGATGAACCAATGTAGCTTCTTGTGGTCATCTTTCTTGGGCATAGAACAGAAGCTTGGGGAGAATTGCACAAGAACTGATTGCTTTTTGTGACAGTTCTCATTATTTTGCAATTTCCTTTATAAATATCATGTTGAGAGTACACAGGTGGGTTTGCAACATTGGAATCTTAATGCTAACAATCAGAGTCAATTCTAGGTCAGCCAGATGTTAACAGCCAAGTGAAATCACAGCCCATGTCTGAATGAAAGTCATGTCCGTGGGGTCATATTTATGAGTCTTCCCCCTTGCACTCAGCAGATATCGTTGTTCCTGTGAATATGAATCTATAACATATGGATAGAGCTAACTGACATGTTCTTAGTACGCTCAATTTGAAAATGAGTTGGGAATTACACAGTCAAGTTCCATTCATTACAACTCATACAGTGTATTTTCCTACTTGGCCACTGCTGGGGATGATTCCTTTATTAAGATCTGTCTTCCAGCTGACATTTTTGAAACTATAGTTTTGAAACAACACAACTGAATACAAGTTCTGTTATGAAACATTGGCTCCATTCTGCCCCTAGAGGAAGAAGTTTAGAATAACAAAGTATTACTCAGAGCACAATCCTAACTTGGGAAGGGGCAGGCAGGCTGGCTTAATTGTGTTCTGTACTATGTAATGGTTCTGTAATTGTGTTCTTGAACTATTTGTTCAAGGCACAGGAAAAGGACCAGTATAAAAAGGTAGCAACCTTAGGTGAACTGATCAAGTGATTATTGATCATTGATTATATGAGACTGGGAATGATTTTATTTTACTGTATTTAAAATATTTTTACCCTGCCTTTTTCTCCAGTAAGGAGATTCAGCTAAAAGTCATATTTATTCTTAGGTTCCTATTGGTGAAGATAAACATTTTAATTTTAAAAAGGATGAAAGAAGAGTTCTGGAGAGTTAACTACACAATAGCATGGCTTGGCACAGAGAACATCTAGGTCTTTTTTCTCACTTAAAAATGCCATTCAACTTGCGTAAGGGTTCTGTGGAGCCACAAAGTTTGAATACTGCGTTTTGAACCTGCTTTGATCAGAACAAAAGAGACTGTCTCAACTTGTTCTGTGCTTTTTGTTTTGAGGAAGCAACGTGGCTAATGAAAACTTGGGCACCCCAGAAGCAACTCTCCTGGGTTGTTCCTTCTTAGGAGTTCTCCGTTTAATGATCCGCAGTGCCCCAGAGAGTCCCAGACTGTCTGGATTCTCTTACTGAATAGCAGCTTCAATGTGGGAAGCAGGGCAGCGATCTCACAAGTATCAATGTTTCGGTCTTCCTTTTAAGCTGAGTATTGTGGGAGAGAGAGAGAAGAGAACTGTAAGATTAAAGAAAGGAGGAAAAAAGTGGCCTCAGGTTTGCCACCATGCTGTAGCTCTCCGTTTTTAGCAGGGCTAGCTTTCTTTTTCCAGCATTGCTTTCCTCCAGAACAGGAAGGAAAAACAGAGGAGGCCAAAACCAAGATTTTCAGCAGCAGTGGGGCAGGGGCAGGGGGTTCATTGACGGTGTATCAGTGGCCACAGTTTGCCCTGGATAAATCAGATCATAACGTTAAAAGCATTTGTCTCTGGATAAGAAATTTCCACAGACTTGCACAGCAGGAAAATGGTAATGCCCACTCCATAAGAAATCAGTCTAACCATTTTGAATTTTAATCAGTACTCCTAGCTTGGCAACCTTCGGAAAGGGTGTAAAACGCATCTTTTCTAGCTGGTATTTGGTGTAGCAATATACGTTGCTCCCGGCAGTTGTCACAGTGTTGCCGTCGTCTGGATTGCTGTTTTGCGCTCTCTGCCTTTTTTGTTGGTTTTTCTGCTTGTTGCATGCTGCCTCAACCACACAGACTTATAAATAATTTTAATAAAAACCTGCCACTCAAACTTCCCCTAGAGACATAAGCCATACGGGAGAACCATTGGAATTGTAATGGATTGACTTCTGAGTAAATGCACATGAGATCAAGCTTCATGTCAAATGGAAGCAAGTGCAACTTGCTTTAAAATTACCCTATATATTAATGTATAAAAATTTATGCCTGAAAACTGACCCTGAAAACCTAGATTGACTTATACACAGGTCTATCTATCTATCTAAAGAAGTGTGTGTGTGTGTGTGTGTGTGTGTGTGTGTGTGTGTGTGTGTGTGTGTGTGTGTGTGTGTGTGTTTCGCATAGGCTCCGCAACGCCTGGAGCAATTGGCACGAAACTTGGCACGTATACACCTTGCGGCCTGGCAACAAACACTGCGGGGGTCGGGGCCCCCTAGCGCCCCTGGGGGTGGGGGTACGCGGGGGTCCTTGTGTGAAGACGGCCAAAAACGGCCAAAATCGGCATTGAGTCCATAGTTTTCGGGGTCACCAAGATGACCGGCGACACTCCTGACGCCACTGGAGTTTGGGTTCAGCCCCCACTCGATGGGGGGGGCAAGAAGGGATGCGAAACACAACGTCCGCCGTGCCCTGCTGGAACGCCTGGACCGATTGGCACCAAACTCAGCATGTGGAAGTCTAGCGGCCTGGCCACAAATACTGCGGGGGTTGGGGCCCTCTAGCACCCCCAGGGGCAGGGGTGTGCAGGGGGTCCCACATGAAGATGGTCAAAAATGTCCAAAATTGGCATCAAATCAACAGTTTCCGGGGTCACCGAGATGAGTGGTGACGCTCCCGACGCTGTTGGAGTCCGGGTTCAGCCCCCCCTCGATGTGGGGGGCGAGAAGGGGTGCGAAACAAAATATCCGCCACGCCGTGCTGGAACGCCTGGACCGATCGACATGAAACTTGGCACGCGTACACCTTGCGGCCTGGCGACAAACACTACGGGGGCAGACCCCCCTAGCGCCCCTGGGAGTGGGGGTATGCGGGGGTCCCCATGTGAAAATGGTCAAAAACGCCCGAAATCGGCGTCGAATCGACAGTTTCCGTGGTCGCCGGCGTGAGCGGCAATGCTCCCAAAACAGTTGGAGTCTGGGTTCGGGCCCCCCTCGGCGTGGGGGGCGAGAAGGGGTACAAAACAAAAGGTCCGCCATGCCATGCTGGAACGCCTGGAGCGATGTGCACCAAACCCGGTACACGTGTGCCTTGCGGCATGGTGATAAACATTGTGGGAGTCAGGCCCCCCTGGTGCCCCCAGGGGTGGGGGTACAGGGGTCCCCATGTGAGAACGGTAGAAAACAGATGAAATAGGCATCGGATCCGTAGTTTCCGGGGTTGCCGAGGCGAGTGGCAACGCTCGCGACGCTGTGGGAGTTCGGGTTTGGCCCCCCTCAACATGGGGGGTGGGAAGCAGTGTGAAACAAGATGTACACAATGCCATGCTGGAACGCCTGGAGCGATTGGCGCCAGACTCGGCACGCACATGCCTTGTGGCCTGGCAACAAACACTGCAGGGGTCAGGCCCCCCAGTGCCCCCGGGGGTGGGGTGCACAGGGGGCCCCATGTGAAAATGATCAAAAACGGCCAAAATCAGCGTCGGAACCATAGTTTCCAGGGTCACCAAGGTGAGTGGCAATGCTCCTGACGCGGTTTGAGTCTGGGTTCGGCCTCCGTCAGCATGGGGGGTGAGAAGGGGTGCAAAACTCATAAACTCTGGAAGATCATTTTGTTACCCGGGCAACACTGGGTAACAAAAAGCTAGTATGGTTAATAAAGCGTCTAACCTAAGCTGAAGGGAGGAGAGGCTGGGCTAAGAAGCAGAAAGGGAGGTTTGAAAAAATTACTTATCAGTAATTGTTCTCAAGCACCAATAGACAGCAAGCAACAAAAAAAGTAGTTATTTTCCTTCTTCTCCAAATAGTCAGAGAGGTGAAAGTGCTTATGGGAATTGTAGTTGTTATGAGGGCTGCTGCCATGGAAGTGCTGTATTGTAGTCCTCACAAATCCTAAAACTCCCATAAGCACCTCCATCTTTCTTGTTTCGAGACTAGCTCAATTTCTGTGCTGCCTCAGAAGATAGTGAAAAGGCTTTTTTTTGGTTGGTTGGTTGTCCGTTGCTGCCTCAGAACAATTACTGTTAAGTCATTTTCAGGGAATTTTATACCTTCCTAAGTTTTACCCTCAACTTATCCATGGGTCTTTGCAAATTCTATTTTATTTGGCTTAAAATTTGCTCTTGACTTATCCATGAGATTGACTTATACACACAGATATACCGTAAGTAAACAGGCATAGGATTGGTTGGCAACAAAGGTGTACCTAGAGGAGGATCACAGCACTAAGTTTTGCAAGCAGCCACATACACTCTCCTCCTTGGAGCCACTCCCAGTGGCTAGAGCAACACAGAGGCTCCTTGGCTATGAATGGCTACGAAGAGGAAGGGGAGTGCCTGCTTGCAAAACTTAGTGATGTGATCCTTCTCTAGGTACTCCACTGGTCGGCAAGTGTTCAAGATGTGTGTGCAACAAGCTTTATGGATTTTAGAGTGTGAGCCCTTTCAGAACAGGGAACCATGTATTGATTTATGTCTATGTAAATTTCTTTGTGAACTACTCTATTGAAAAGCCGTATATAAATATTCTTAATAATTAATAAAAAATGCTACAAGTTCAAATATGTAATTCCCTTGAAGTCTGTGATTTTATTTTAGCTGAAATTTGTTTAAAAAACTGCTTGGAATATGAATTTCAATAAGATAATTGATTATGATGCAATTGACGACAGCTTGACTACATACTGTATATCAAGCTTGCCAGTATTGATTTTATTTCTGTTCTCACAAACATAAATGAAGTCATTTATACATTGGTCAGTCTGGAATTGGGGGAAGAAGAGGCTGAGGAAGATGGGAGTAATCAACAGGATCTTTTCCAATCAGGGGTCATCGAAAGCTTTTGGAAAGAGCTTTTTTGACAGCTTTTCTCCAGAGCTTGTAGCAGTGACTAGCGCTGTTCTATCTGCCATAGAGAAAGCAATGAATTGAAACCTAAGCCTGTATAACCAGACTGAGCACACATTCTTCCTTGTTCAGCTTCCCCAGGGCCAGCCCATCCATGCAGCCAAGTGAAGGCCCAATCCTAAACTTCCTTAGGCTCCACGGCTCCAGCTGCGCTAAAATGGCTATCGCTGGCTATGGGACCAGGGAAGTGGCCACTGGTCTCTTTGGGGTAAGGGAACAAGCTTCAACCTATGGCAGCCCCAGTGGGTCTATTCAGATCTGTGCCCACCTTTCAGCAGGCATAGAATCGAGGAGACCCATGTAGGGGGCATAGGCTATAGGGCAGAGTCTGGCGCTGTCTTCAAGCCCCGCCTGAGTCTGCATCACTCTCCCTGCCTGCTGGTGCTGTTACTACTGGAGGCTCCAGCAATGCATCATTCTGGTGCCAACTGGTGCTGGCCTCAGCACCAGTGCAGGATTGTTGCCAGGGTGATGTAGGGCACTTTTTACAACACCAAAGGGAGGCACGTAGTCAGCTCAGCATCAATTGATGAAGAGGGTACCCACTTTGGGCGCCTTACTTGCTTTATGGTGGCTCTTGAGGGTTGAGAGCCTTCTTTCCTTATAAGAATGGCTTAAGCAGAACAGGAGAAATCTGACCTCATGTTGTAAGAGGTGTGTCAATGTGGGCGAACCCTTGGAAATTACATATCTGGATTTTCAGAAAGCATTTGACCCAGGACCCCACCGAAGGCTGCTGAGAAAAGACCACAGTCAAGGAATAAGATGGCAGGTCCTCTTATAGATTCAGAGTTGGTTGAGGGCTAGGAAACAGAGAGTGGGGGTTAATAGGCAATTTTCACAATGGAGAGAGGTGAAAAGTGGAGTGCCCTTGGGGCCTGGTGCTTTTAAACTTGTTCATAAATGACCTGGAGACAGGCATAAGCAGCAAGGTGGCCAGATTTGCAGATGACACTCAATTTTTCTGGGTGGTGAAAACTAGAAGGGATTGTGAATAGCTCCATAAGAATTTCTCCAAAATGTGAAAATGAGCAGCACAATGGCAGATGTGTTGTAAGCAGTGAGGGGATTGACCCGGTACGCACCACTACGATAGTTCTGGTTCCTAAAATGTGGGCTGGCTCCACCCACTCATCGCTGATGTCAGCTGGCTCCTAGAAACGTGTTCCTTCAGACTTCCCTCCCCCCTTGCAGGATCGTCCCCAGCCTCTCTGTTAAGTGCTCCTAGAAACGTGTAAGACAGAAGAAAATGCTGTGGAAAGTTGTTTTTATCCGCCTCCCCCCCCTCCTCTTCCATAAGCATGAGTAGGATCATAGCCCTGCACAGCTGTAGCAACCCTCAGCACCTGTTTCTCAAAGAACTCCTTGCAAAGCTGAGGTCTGCTAACTCTCTTCACCAGTGCAGGGTGGTGGTGGAGGAAACAGAGCAATTTTTTTAAGTGAGAGGTATGTGCATTTGTGTGTGTGTTTGGGACAGGGTCTGGGTGAGAAAAGTACATCCCCTTCTAAAGTTTTCCCCTCCCTTTTAATTGTATGCAATCAAACACCCAGCACCTCCTGTTTCTTCTGTTTCTCTCATCATCAATGCAAAGCGGTGGGGAGAAGAAACTGATTTTTTTTTAAGTTTGTGCATTTGTGGGTGAGGGTGGGACTGCGACTGTGAGAGAGTTAGAGTCCATCCCCTCTTTATTGTATGCAATCAAACTCCCAGCACCTGATTTCTCCAGGAATTCTTTTGCAATGCAGTGGGAGGGGGGCAAGTGAGTGAAGAGAGTGGGATAGGTTTGTACACTTGTGTGTTTTGAACTGCATCTGTGAAAGAGTTGAGTCCATCCCTTTTTATTTTCCCTTCCTCTTTCCTATTTATTATATGCCAGTGTTACATCACAGTTTATTATATGCCAGTATAACTGTGGGTTGCAACCTGATGTCTGTTGGAAAGCTGGAAGCACCCATCTTGGAAGCTACAGACCTTACTGTTGCTGTATTTCTTTTGTTAATATTCACAGAGTATTAGTGAAATCCTAACAGAATTTTCAAGAGAGGGTCTTTTTAGTTTTTTGTTCAGTGCTTTTACAATAATAATAATAATAATAATAATAATAATAATAATAATAATACATGTATTTATATACCGCCTTTCTTAAAGTCACTAGATTTCTCTAATGATTACAACTCAAGGCGGTTTACATAGGCAGACTTTTTCACAAACCCGAAGGTTTTTACAATTTACAGAATGTTCTATCTTTCAAGAACCACATTCAAACAGATCTTTCTTTCTGGATTTAGCCTTCTTTCTTTAGCCACCCGTCTGTCGTCTGCTGACTGATAAACGGCTTCCCTGCTCTCACCAGAGACGCAGCTGCGTTCAGCACACTCCTCCCACGGGCAGCTGAAACTCAGCTTTTTTAATCAGCCGCAGTTTGCAAGGTCTGCCGCTCACACAGACTTCCGGGAGTCTCGAGCTCACGACCTTGAGATCTTTAGTTGTTATCTTCGGGCAAACGGAGGCATTGCTTTCTGTTTGCCTCTGATTAGCAAAGATTGGCATTGCTAATCTTGCTTTCTGTGCCATCTTAAGATCTGAATGTATGTGAGTGTGCTTATGAACAGCATGTTGTGCTTTTGAACAGAATTATAGATTGTCTCGTTCCAATCACTTATATGGGAGCTTTGTAGCACACTGATTCTTCCTGTGCAAATCAGTTTTGCTCTCTACTCCACCCAAGACTTTTTCAAAATCAATTACCCCCTCTTCTGATTTTAATGTATTATTTTTGTGGCAACACTGGGCAAGCAAAGGCTAGGCTCAGAGGAGGTTTACTAATGTGCATTCTTGTTTCCAATTTTTCACCAAAAAGCCAGGAAAGTTTTTTTTCTAAAGTAAGTAGTAAGGCTGCCATCTTATGCACCTGTTCCTAGGAATAAGCCTTATTGAACACAATGAGATTTACTTCTGAGAAGACATGAATAGGATTGCCTCCAAGTCACTTATTAATACTTGTGTTTTCTGATGATCAGATTGCAGGTTAATATTAAATGTTTTAATGTGAATTCTTTCTCCTTATCTGCATCATAACATAAGCAACCAGTCCCTAAAACACATACACAGCCTGCTCTGTCTGTGTTGGCTTCCCCAGGCAGCCATGGACAATCAACTGTTTAATGCCTTGTTTGGATTCCCCCCCCCCCTCAAAGTATTGTGCTGCATTGTACATTTACTGTGGGGCTTGTAAGCCACCTTGGGCTTTTGCTTTTGAAAATTTTTTCAAATAAAACGACGACACTTCCTGCTTGATGACATCACTTCCGGCTGTGATGTCACTTTCGGTGGGCGGGTCCCAACACAAGTGCCAATCAAAAGTGAGTCCCGGTCATAGTACCTGTTGCTAAATCATTTAGATCCCACTGCTGGTTGTAAGTAAGTGTAATGTGATGTACATTGAACAAAAAAAATAAAAAATCAAACTCCATATATATCTTTTATATCTTGATTATATCTTATGATCCACGGGGGCTTGTCGTTTTTTTAAATTTTAAATTGTATTGTTTTAATATTGTTTTTAAGTTGCTTTTTAATGTTAAATTTTGTATTGTGTTTTTGTGTTGTAATGCCGCCTTGGGTGCCTTCGGGCAGAAAGGCGGGATATAAATCCTATTATTATTATTATTATTATTATTATTATTATTATTATTATTATTA
>JAJKFI010000014.1:15234891-15252081 GCA_029204185.1 Lerista edwardsae
TATTATTATTATTATTATTATTATTATTATTATTATTATTATTATTAATAATAATAATAATAATAATAATAATAATAATAATAATAATAATAATATAGGCTAATTCAGTGACTTTCAAACCTTTTAGCAGCAGGACCCACTTTTTAGAATGACAATTTGTCTGGGACCCATGGGAATCTCATAGCCTGAAGTGCTGTCATTGTGACACTGTCATTGCTTTCCTGAAAATGTAGCTGGGGCCCTCCCCTATGAGGAAACATGCAGTGTTTGGTATTCTTCAACCTAGGAAAAATGTGCTTGAAAGGGGACAGGAGCGGGATGTACAACATTATGCAGAGCATGGACAGAGTAGACAGAGGGCTGCTCTCTTCCCTCTCTTCCCTCCATCAGAACCAGGGGACAGCCACTAAAATTGAGTGTTGGGAGGCTTAGGACAGATGAAAGAAAGTATTTCTTTACCCAATGTGTAATTAGTCTGTGGAACTCCTTGCCACAGGATATGCTGATAGCATCTGACCCTTGTTGTTGTTGTTGTTGTTCAGTCACTAAGTCGTGTCTGACTCTTCGCGACCCCATGGACTGTAGCATGCCAGGCCTCCCTGTCCTCCACTAGCTTCCGGAGTTCGCCCAATTTCATGTTCATCGCTTCGGTGACACTGTCTAACCATCTCATCCTCTGCCGCCCCCCTCTCCTTTTGCCTTCAATCTTTCCCAGCATGAGGGTCTTTTCCAAAGAGTCCTCTCTTATGAGGTGGCCAAAGTATTGGAGCTTCAGCTTCAGGATTTGTCCTTCCAGGGAGCAATCAGGCCTGACTTCCTGGAGGATTGACCGATTGGATCTCCTTGCAGTCCAGGGGACTCTCAAGAGTCTTCTCCAACACCATAATTCAAAAGCATCTATTCTTCGGCGCTCTGCCTTTCTTATGGTCCAACTCTCACATCCATACATTGCTACTGGAAAAACCATAGCTTTGACTATGCAAACCTTTGTTGGCAGGGTGATGTCTCAGCTTTTTATTAAGTTGTCTAGGTTCGCCATAGCTTTCCTTCCAAGAAGTAAACGTCTTTCATGGCTGCAGTCACCATCTGCGGTGATCTTGGAGCCCAGGAAAATAAACTCTTCCATTTCTTCCCCTTCTATTTGCCAGGAAGTGATGGGAGTGGTTGCCATGATCTTAGTTTTTTTAATGTTGAGCTTCAAGCCAATTTTGGCACTTTCCTCTTTCACCCTCATCAGGAGGTTCTTTAGGTCTTCCTCATTTTCTGCCATTAGAGTGGTGTCGTTTGCGTATCTGAGGATGTTGATGTTTCTCCCAGCAATCTTGATTCCAGCCTATGAATCATCCAGCCCAGCCTTTCTCATGATGTACTCTGCATATAAGTTGAACAAGAAGGGTGACAGTATACAGCCTTGTCATACTCCTTTCCCTTTTTTAAACCAATCGGTTGTTCCATGTCCAGTTCTAACTGTTGCTTCCTGACCCACTGTCATCGTCCATGCCGCCGACCGGGACAGGGGGGCTAGTACTCACCCTGCGAAGACTCTTATCTCGGGCCGTGCGGCAATAAGCAAGCGAGAGACGGTTGCAGGTGCGGTTCCAGTGTTTTATTGCAGTGAGAGCCTTTACACGCATGGAGGCTTGTCCTCAGGTTCCAGGAGTGTTTGCCCCACAAAAGGATCCCCTGTTGCAGTCACAGGGGCCCTTTAATAGTCCTTACACCGACTGGCGGCGTTTGCTTTCAGGAATTGCCTTCCCCTTTCTAGCGGTCATCTGCGGGGGACCCCCCCAGGGGTGGGGTGGTCATCCAGGGACAGGCGGGCGAGGTGAAGTGGGGGCTGGCACTCCTGGCTGGGCCTACCCGATTGGCGTGTCCACGGGAGCCAGGTAGGGTGATGCCCCCAAGCGCCCCATGGCACGACAGGCGGTGCCCTGGGGTCTCCAAGGAGCGGGGTACTGGTTGCCCCGTTAAGGCCAGGGTAAGGAGCGAGACCGGGTGCGCAAACTGGCTCGCCAGAAGCCACCCGTCCTCCAGCCCTCTAGCTCGGGGCCAGACGACCTCTCTCCTGGCCGGCCCTGCTCCTTATGAGCTCCCCGGCCTCAGCTGGGAGCTCCGCCCCTTCCAGGCCTGCCCCCCTCGCGAGATCTCGCAGGATCTCGCCTAGTGACCCAGCGCCTGGGATGACGTCATCTCCAGGCGCCGGAGGGGACGGAGGCCTGTAGCGTGGAGCTCCGTGCTCGGCCGTCCCCCAGCACTCTCCTGCCGGTGTTCGCCCCGGCAGGGAGGCCGGGGCGACGCGGCCGCGCCCCCACCAGCGGCTCTTGCGGCTCGGGGGGCTCCATGCTGCAAAGCCCCGAGCCGGCGAAGTTGGTGCGGCCGCCCACGGGGCGCTCTGGGACGGCTCCTGCGCTCGCCCCCAGCCCTGGGGCAGCAGGTAAGACCCCCCGCAGTGGGCACTCTTCAGGGGGGCCGATCCCGGGGTGACAGACCCCCCCCACCAAGACCGGAGCCACGGGGTCGAGAGGCCATGGGGCTGCCATGTCCTGCCGAATTAATATGTTGTTTCCCCTTGTGATACTTAACTGTAAATGAAAAGGGCTGTAATGATAGGTACCACCGCATTAACTGCGGATTGGTATCCTTCATTCTTTGTAGCCACGTGAGAGGGGCATGATCAGTTACCAATATAAATGGAGCCCCTAGCAGGTAGTATCGGAGGGAGTGTAGGGCCCATTTGATGGCTAGAGCCTCCTTTTCTATCACGGAGTAGGCCCTTTCCGACTGGGTTAATTTTCGACTAAGATACATTAGAGGATGCTCCTCCTCTCCCTCCCCCTGCGTTAGGATGGCCCCTAGTCCTGTGCCCGAGGCATCCGTTTGTACAATGAATGGCTTTGAGAAATCAGGGGCCTTCAGGATCGGCTTGCGGCAAAGGGCTTCCTTGATTTGTTGGAAGGCCTTTTCGCAGTCCGTGGTCCAGTGCCACGCGGATCTTTCCCCCCCCCTTCGTCAAGTCTGTTAACGGGACGGCCATGGAGACATAGTGGGGTATGAAAGCCCGATAGTAGCCAGATAATCCCAAGAAGTGCCGGACTTCTCGCTTGTTCCAGGGCCGAGTCATTTCCTGTACAGTCCGGACCTTGTCCATAACAGGCCGGAGCAGTCCACTACCCACTATATGTCCCAGGTATTGCGTTTGGCGTAACCCAACCGCACATTTGGCCGGATTTGCGGTTAATCCGGCCTGCCTCAAGGCGTCCAAGACGGTCTTGAGGTCCTGGAAATGGCGGTCCCAGGTGGGGCTGAATACAATGATGTCGTTGATGTAGGTGGCGGCGTATGCCTGATGATCGCGCAATACCTGATCCATCAACCGTTGAAAGGTTGCCGCCGCCACATGGAGACCTAACGGCATCCTTGTAAATTGAAACAGCCCTTGCGGGGCCGCAAAGGCGGTCTTTTCCCGAGAGGACGGGGTCAGGGGGATTTGCCAGTATCCTTTTGTCAAATCCAGCTTGGAGAGGTATTGGGAGGTTCCCAGTTTCTCCAAAAGCCCCGGAACAATCGGCATGGGGTATGCATCAAATCTAGAGACGTCATTGAGGCCTCGGAAGTCTATGCATACCCGCACGGAGCCATCCAGTTTGGGGACCATCACCGGGTGGCTCCTCCAGGGACTTCGCGAGGGCTCGATCACCCCTAACTGTTTCATGGCCTCCACCTCCTGCCTCAAAATTTCTTCCAGGTGATAGGGTCCGCGGCTTGGGGGGCTCCGTGCTGCAAAGCCCCGAGCCGGTGAGGTTGGCGCGGCCGCCCACGGGGCGCTCCGGGACGGCTCCTGCGCTCGCCCCCAGCCCCGGGGCAGCAGGTAAGACCCCCCACAGCGGGCACTCTTCAGGGGGGCCGATCCCGGGGTGACACCCACATACAGGTTTCTTCTGAAGACAGATAAGGTGGTCTGGTACTCCCATCTCTTCAAGAACTTGCCACAGTTTGTTGTGATCCACACAATCGAAGGCTTTAGCATAATCAATGAAGCAGAGGTAGATGTTTTTCTGGAACTCTCTTGCTTTCTCCATGATCTAGAGAATGTTGGCAATTTGATCTCTAGTTCTTCTGCCTCTTCGGAAACCAGCTTGTACATCTGGTAGTTCTCGATTCACATACTGCTGAAGCCTAGCTTGTAAGATTTTGAGCACGACCTTGCTAGCATGTGAAATGAGTGCAATGGTGCGGTAGTTCGAACAATCTTTGGAATTGCCCTTCTTTGGGATTGGAATGTAAACTGATCTTTTCCAGTCTTGTGGCCACTGCTGGGTTTTCCAAATTTGCTGGCATATGGAATGCAGCACTTTGACATCATCTTTAAGATTTTGAGTAATTCAGATGGAATGCTGTTCACCTCCACTAGCTTTGTTGTTATTGATGCTTTCTAAAGCCGGCTTGACTTAGCACTCCAGGATTTCAGGTTCGAGCTCAATGTCAGGAACATTTAGATCAGCCTTATATAGTTCCTCTGTGTATTCTTGCCACCTCTTCTTAATCTCATCTGCTTCTGTTAGGTCCTTGCCGTTTTTGTCCTTTATTGTGCCTACCTTAACATGAAATTGTCCTTTGACATCTCCAGTTTTCTTGAAAAGATCTCTAGTCTTTCCCATTCTATTGTTTTCCTCTATTTCTTTGCATTGCTCATTTAGGAAGGCCTTCTTATCTCTCCTTGCTGTACTCTGGAAATCAGCATTCAGTTGGGCATATCTTTCCCTTTCTCCCTTGCTTTTTTGCTTCCCTTCTTTCCTCAGCTATTTGTAAAGCCTCGTCAGACAGCCATTTTGCCTTCTTGCATTTCTTTCTCTTTGGGATGGTTCTAGTTGCTGCCTCCTGTACAATGTTACAGACCTCTGTCAAAAGTTCTTCAGGCACTCTGTCTACCAAATCTAAGCCCCTAAATCTATGTCACCTCCACTGTATATTCATATGGGATCTGATTTAAGTCATACGTGGAGGGCCTAGTGGTTTTCCCTACTTTTTTCAGTTTAAGCCTGATTTTTGCAATAAGAAGCTCATGATCTGATCCACAGACAGCTCCAGGTCTTGTTTTTACTGCCTGTATAGAACTTCTCCACCTTTGACTGAAAAGAATGTAATAAATTTGATTTTGGTGTAAACCATCTGGTGATGTCCATGTGTAGAGTCGCCGCTTGTGTTGCTGGAAAAGGGTGTTTGCTATGACTAATGTGTTCTCCTGACAAAACTCTATCAGTCTTTGTCCTGCTTCTAAAAGGGCCTTGGACATATTTCTAGAAGAAAAGTCCATTATAGATTACAGGCCATGATGGGTGTGTGCAGCCTCTTGGTTTTAGAAGTAGGCTACCTTAGAATGCCAGGTGCAAGGGAGTGGCAACAGGTTGCAGGAGTCTTGTTGTCTTGTATCCCTGAGGCATCTGGTGGGCTGCTGTGAGATACAGGAAGCTAAATTAGAAGGGCTTTTGGCCTGATCCAGCGGGGCTCTTCTTATGTTTCTAAGTAAATACAGTATATGTGAAATTACCACAAGGTGGCACTACAGTATAGCAATAAAAGTTTTGGGAAAGTTCACAAGAAAGAAGGAGCATAGCAGAGGAAGAAGGCAGCGGAGGAAGAAGGCAGCTACTGTTATGACAGTTGTCATAAATAGTCATGCAGTGTGATCCTATTATATGTTTTACTCAAGACCTTAACTAAACATTGTGAGATGAATAGAACTTAAACAGGTCTGCTTCTCTATTCTTGTCTTTCCAGCAATGTCTTGTTTTATATAGCAAACAATGTGATGTCATTGTCATGTATTTCCCTGCCCACTGCTAATGATGTAAGATAGAGAGGACACACACATTGATGTCACATAAAACTAGATGTTATTAGGAAGAAAACACAAAACTAAGCTCCTCAATGGAAGTTATGCCCAAGTAACTGTGTAAGAGCCTGAGAGCACACTTTGTAAGTCAGATGTAAGGCCTGCTGTGTACAATGAGATTGACCTGGAGTGTTCATTCATTCATTCTGATGGATCATGTTTGCTAGAAGTTTAGAATTTTTGTTTCCAAATTCATAGTTTCTTTGATTCGAAAACCCTAGAGCAGTGGTTCCCAAACGTTTTAGCACCTCTTTTCAAAATGACACTCTGTTGGTACCCATCGAGCTTTATGAGACTAAACAAAATGTTTTGCTTTACCAACTTTACTCAACTCAACTTCACTTTACTCAACAGAGGTTCTGTTATCCTTTTTACTATGGTGGGGGAAGGGGCATCTTCTGGTGCATTTGGAGAGCTCCCTTTGCATCAGATCAGGACCACTCTGCAAGCAGTGCTGGTCCTGCTGTGCCTGCGCTGAGCCTTTCTCGTGCCGACTGAAGCCGGTTGGCGCGAGGGAGGCTCCGTGCTGAGGCAGCATGGGGATTGGAGGGAGGGAGGGAGTTCTGGGGGCAGGACTTGGTCGGGACATGGGAGAGCTTGGGAGGTGGCCGTATGGCCACATCCTAAGCCTCTCCGTGAGGCCACGTGGTCCCGATTCGGGCCACACAGTCTCCTCAGATCTGTGCCCACTCTTTAGGCTGGAGCCTCCCCTACAGTAAGAGAGTGCACGCTCCCCCAACCCAGCGTCGGATATGGCGCTGGCTGGCCGGCCTTGCCATTCCGGCGCTGGGTGGGATTGCGCGCTCAGTCTCAAAGTAAATCCTCATGTATGGCTCAGTTTCACTTCCATAAAGCTCCGTATAGTTTTGTTATCAGTTTGGGAGTGGGTCTTTCTTCTTGAGAGTTTTTTGGGGGCCTACGTTCATTGGATCAGAATCTTTCTGGTGGCATTCTTGGCCTGCCCCTCAAACTGGACTGAGCCACACTCGTGCATGTAATGGCCGTTGCAAGGCCAGGAAACCATCTTCCATTTTGTGTGCCTGTCAGCCAAATTCTGAACTGTTCCCATGAGAAGCAAGAATATTTGGACTCCAACCAATGACCTTGGTCATGGCACCTGCTTGATCTTAGAGTTCAGCGACAAGGCGTATGTCCACTTCAAAGCCCCAGGCTATCAACTTAGATGTACCTGCTAGATAACCCCTCTCCCTAATGAGGGGGACATCCCTTCCTGGCATCAGCCTAGCCAGTGTCCTTGCACATGTCTTGATAAGATGCTTTTTAATGATTAGAACATTTCCCGCTTGTTTCCACTTATCTGTGGCAGTTGTGTGATAAGGTGATATGATCCCAAGTAATAGTTTGATATATACCATTGTGCTATCAACTAGTTTGTTTCTGCCAATTAGCACTTGATTACCCAGTAAGTGAGCACCTAGCCTATAAAAGCCCCTTTATTTGGCCTTTGCTTTACTCCCGAGCCTTGTCATGGATGCTAAAAGTGATGTTGTATGTGATGGTTGCCTAGAAATGCCTAGAGACTATATGCCTAGAGACTATATCGAGATGCCTGTATAAGTGTTATAGTTAGAAACATTGTATGTTTTGTGCCTTGAGAGGCCTCTGGATGGCTGGAGGTGCTCCTGTGAGACGATGCTCCATTTAGACACACAAAGCTTTTTATGACAACTTTGGACTAACATTGCTTCTTCCTCTGATCCAAAAGACCCTCCAGCCCTGGCGAAAGCCACTGCCCTTACATCATAAAAGGTAAAGGTTTCCCCATGACCGAATGGTCTAGTCTTGACCCACTGTAGGGGACAGTGCTTATCTACGTTTCTAAGCCTGTAGAGCCGGCATTTGTCCAAGGACAAGCTTCCGTGGTCATGTGGCCAGCATGACTCTACGCTGTAGCACACGTAACGCCGTTACCTTCCCACCGAAGTGGTCCCTATTTATCTACTTGCATTTAGGTGCTTTCGAACTGCTAGGTTGGCAGGAGCTGGGACAAGCGACGGGACTCACTTCGTTGCGCAGTCTTGAACTCCCAACTTTCTGGTTGGAAAGCCCAGCGGCAGCAGTTTAACCCGCTGCGCCACCATGTCCCTTTACACCATACTCATGAGTAAATGTACACATGCTGTTCCATTTCAGTTTCCATAGGGCTTAACATATTTTCCTTGCTAGCTATCAGCTTGCCAGTTTCACAACCCACCCAAAACCAGGTTGCTAACCAGTGGTGGGCCCCTACCCACAGTTTGGGAGCCACTGCCCTAGGCAGATTAATTATCAGAAGAAACATATATAATAGAGCAGTGTTCTTCAACCTTGGGGTTGGGACCCCAACGGGGTTGCACAGTCTCAGTTGTGGGGTCGCAGCAACTTATGGGAATGAAAAAAGGTGAAGACTACTGGATTAGAGCACCCCCCAGGAAAAGGGGGAGGCATCTGGTGTGCCAGGAGATGGTGTCCCAGTCCTGCTCAGGATCTTAGCAATTGTGCTAAAATAGCTTTCACCAGTGCCAGGCTTCATTGTAGTTTTTTCTGTTCTCTCCAATAAGAATATTTAGTTACAGTGAACAGTGCTGGGAGCAGGGGAGGGGGGGGGGGGGCATCCAGATACATGGGAGGGGGCAGGATCAATAGGGGAGTCCCCATATTCAAACCTTATATATATATATAAGTTCGCACAAACGTCCATAAGCTTGGTGAGAGAAGTCAGTCTACTCCTGAGATTGTTCAACCGGGAAGATATCTGCTTTGAGTAGCACAGCCACTTACGTTCTTTTCTTTCTTTCTGAGAATTATAATTATCACTTCAATTATACAATGCCTCTTAATTACAGCTTTTGTTGTATCCCAAACAACATGAATGGAAGTGGAGCCATTTAAATTTAAAACAAAATAACCCCCAGGGGCATCCCTCAAGTGAAGAACACAGTAGAGTAGGATACTGCCTCCAGATTGGGGTAAAGGTAGAGACTCCAGTCCAAGAGCCGTGTGTGGAAACTACAGCATGGAGCATGATCAAGCTTGTGACTCCACTTGAGTAGAACCTCCAGACTTTAGAGGTCCAGACTTTAGTGACCAGGACTCACTTTTTGGAGTGACAATCTGTCTGGGACCCACCACAAGTGATGTCATGGCCGGAAGTGCCATCATTGTGATACCAGAGCCTGCTGCTTTCCTGAGAGTGCAGCAATAAATTGGGTTATTTCTAAGCCATTTTCCAATAGCAAAGTGACTCAGAAAGAAAAATGTCTATTTACAACCTTGACCAAGCAAAACAACCCATATTTTCAATATGGCTGCCCTAACTGCTTCGTGGCCCATCTGAAATTGGCTTGCAACCCACTGGTGGATCCCAACCTACAGTTTGGGAACCACTGGTATAGGATCGTGTTAAAATTACCACTGATCACATCAGGGACAGTCAAATAGTCCTCCCGTTTGTAAAGCGGAAAGTATTTTGCTTGGGGACAGTATGGTGAAACCGGTGACTGAAAAACCAATTTTGCCCTTTAAAAAGTACGCCTTTCCCTGGATCCTTAGCTGCTATACGAACAAAGTTCACTTTTTTCTTTGCAGGGATTACATATACTCCACCAGACTCAACCTGGGACCAAGACATGATACCCCCAAATAGGCATTGTTTAGCAACCTACTTGGACATTGAAGACACTGTAAGTGCCTCCGGGGATGCGGGGAGGATGCAGAGCCCCTGCAGCAATGGTGGCACCATGGGCATTTAGTGGCATGTGCCCTACTTGGAGGTTGAGGGGGTGTCAGAAGGGTTAGGGAGGCTCACTACCAACTAAGCAGGCCTCCTCAATGCTTAAAATAGGGCAAGAGGGTCTGGCAGAGTGGAAGAGTTGCCGCCTCTGAAGCCTGAAGGTCACCTCAGATGGCAGTTGGAGCCAACCAGAAGTAACGGTGAACTGCTGATAAACACAGCTGATAGAGATGAGTCTCTCCAGCTGGTGAGAGGAGCGGAGATGATGACCCTTGAAGTGAGATAAGAGTGGAGGAATGCCTGTCAAGCCATGCATGGGAGTGTGAGCAGCCAGATAGATGCTGGACTATGAAGGAGACCACCTGGACTGTAGTGTTCTTGAAAGACAGAACTTGTAATTGTAACAATCCCTATATGGGGTTGAGAAAAGCCTGCCCATGTAAACCACCTTGATTAAAGTCAGAGGAGAAATCCAATGACCAGAAAGGCAGTATATAAATACAGGCATTATTTATTATTATTATTTTATTGTTGTTGTTGTTGTTAATAATGGAGCTTGCATCCTGTTTCATGTGAAAAGAGGAAATAAGCGCCAAAATGGCTGTGGAGCTATTTTAAGCATCAGGGAGGCCTGCAGAGGGGACAGCGGGTCTCCCCAGCCCTTCTGGACACCCCCTCAACCCCTCAGGTAGGGCACATGCCCCTAAATGCTCTTGGCTCCGTGATTGTTGCAGCGCCTCCGGACAGTAATTTCTTGGGCCACTCCCTTTTCTGCTCCCTATGGTGAGTTGTGACCCACCATTTGAAGAGTACTGGAATAGATAATGAAACTACCAATGTAGCATGATGATGCAGTAACGTGGCTAGAGGGCGTCATCTTGGAAGCTTCAGGCCTTACTTTTGACATACTGTATTCCTTTTGTGAGTGTTAACAGTTTGAATTTTCAAGTTACTTTTTAAAACCATTGTTTTAAATTCAGTGCTTTACATAATATTTTGTCCTAATTTTGCTTTCTGACAGGGATGTTTCATGGTTGTGCATTTGCTGCTGTCCAAGAGTGCCAGTTTGCATTCCAGGAGTGACATTTGGTTATGTCACAATGATGGCTTTCTGCTTGATGATGTCATCTCCATCTATGACAGCTATGACATAACTTCCAGGTTAATGACATCACTTCCAGAGGATCCTGACATGAGTGCCATTCTAAAAACTGGGTCTAAAACGTTTGAGAACCACTGTTCTACAGGAATCAATATTGGGCAAAAACTGATCATGGAAAAGCAGTAACCCAGTTTCCTGGATGGCTACATGTACTGTATTCAAAGAGTAAAGGTAGTAAGGAGGAAAAGAAAGGGAGATGAAACAGGCGGTGATGGGCAGAAAAGGGTGTGTGCAAGACTAATGACAGTGTTGCACTTTCTCTTGAATGCAGGTCAAAAGCATTCTGCTTTAAAATGACTCTGTTTGCAAAACCTTCTCATAGATTAAAAGATGCTTCTTAGCCACTAGGTCAGCACTGTGCATGCCTGACAGGGAGCAGCTGCAGCTGTTGCCCCAAATGCCCAGAGGCAGGGCTTTGAATCCAGAGTCCCCAGGCCATGCCCGGAGGTCTGACATTCCCTGATGGAAAGTGGTCAACTGTACACAGGAAATTAATGTGGAAGACTTAAATTTGATCAGACTGTTACTTCTTGATCATCCAGTTTGGTTCAGAATTATCTTTTGCTTAGTAGGAAATGCAGGACTCAAATATTGTGCAGTGGTGGGTGCTCTCCCAAATGCTGACAGGCTAGCCACCTGGGGTCTGAAGGATAATGTACAAACATACAACATAGGCTTGCAAGACATTTCCTTGCAGGCTATGTCCCTGCTCAGAAAGATCTGCAAAGGATTGCGTTTAGCAACTGGAAGTGAAGAATCCAAGCTTCTGACAACAGTTGCACGCTTTCAAGGTGCTAACAGAACAGCCTGCGAGGACTTTCATTTTAACAACCATTAGCATTCACCAAACAGTGAAATATAGAAAATGTGCAAAGAATTAGGAGTTACCCAGCAACCTTAGGAGCCTGGAAATAATAATAATAATAATAATAATAATAATAATAATAATAATTAATAAACCGCTTTTCTTTGGTCATTAGATTGTTCCTCTGACCTTAATTCAAGGTGGTTTACATAGGCAGGCTTTATTTCTCTAAAACCTCAAGGGTTTTTTACAAATTACAAAGGTGTTCTGTCTTGCAAGAACTACAACAACATACAAATGGAACTTTTGTGGTCTAGTCCTTCATTCTGGCTGCATGATTGCCTTCCTGCTGGCTGATAGATGGCTTATCTGCTCCCACCAAAGAAACAGCTGGCCCAGCCCAACTCCTCTCTCACAGGCAGCTGGAGACAGCTCAGTTCTTATCAGTTACAATTCTCAAGGTCTGCCACTCACGGAAGCTTCCGGTGTTATCGAACTGGCAACCTTCGGATCTTATCTTCAGGCAAACGGAGGCTTTAACCGTCTCGACTAAACCTCCTGACTAAATATCAATGTGAGATGATATTTTAGATTTACAAGTACATGAGAACTCTATGTAATGTGTGTGGCTATTTCTGGGTTTTGGGGGAACTGCAGCAAATGAGTTTGTTAGGTGCTTGAGGAATGCAAGGGCAAAACAACTATACACAGAACATTTGCTGAAATCCACCCCAGAAGCATGAGAGATTGGAGAATTAGAGATTAGAGAGTTAGAATTGCATTGAAGGCCGCCCTGAAGGACATAGAACCGGTTGTTAATTTATTTGAATCCTACCACTGGATACAAGCCTTGTTTTAGAGCAGTGGTCTTCAAAGTCCTCCGTGGGAGACCAACGCAGAGCGCAATCCTAATCTGGAGTTAGGCTGGCACAGTTAGGTCAGCAAAGTTTGGCTGGCACAAGGCCCACCGTAAAGCGCATTTGGACCACTCTCGAAGTCAGGGAGGATTGTGCACATCTGTGTGCTGGCCTCTCTGACTCGGAGAGTGATCCAAACATACTTTATGGTGTCCCTTGTGCCAGCCAAATTTTGCTGGCCTAACTCTACTGGCCTAACTCCAGATTAGGATTGCGCTCTGCGTTGTTCTCCTCCCACGGAGGACTTTGAAGACCACTGTTCTAAAACAAGGCTTGCTCTAAAACATGGCTGTCCCCTGAGTTCTCACCTGTCCCCCTTGTAACATGCAATAGAGCTTACCCATGTCTTTTTGACTATACAAAGATGGTGATGTAATTCTTTTTCCCCTCAAACTGTGGGTTGGGACCTACTTGGTGGGTTGTGACCTGATGTCAGGTGGGTCGCAGAAAGCTGGGAGCAGCCATTTTGGAATAGTCCTTACTCGTGCTATATTCCTTTTGTGTGTGTTACAGTTTGAATTTTCAAGTGAGGGTTTTTTAAAATTTCATTTTTAGTTCACTGCTTTTACATAATATTTTGTCCTAATCTTGCTCTCCATCAGGGTTGTTTCATGGTTGTTTCATGCAATTGCTGCAGTCCAAGAATGCCAGTTTGCATTCCAGGAGTGTCATTTTATTATGTCACAATGACGGTGCTTCCTGCTTGATGATGTCACTTCCGGCTATGACATCACTTCTGTTGAGTCCCAACACAAGTGCCATACTAAAAAGTGGATCCCAGTCTAAAAAGTTTGAGAATCACTGATCTAATAATCTTTCCCTACATGCAAAAACATGTGCGAGTGCGCACGCACCCACACACACCATTGACTCCCCGTTAAAGAGCATGTGGTATCAGGGAGCCTTTTACAACCTGCTATGAAGCAGAAGGAGGAGAATGCTCCACAAGTAGCACAAACTGCAGGAGGGGAGATTTTGGTTGGACATCAGGAAGAAATTCTTAACACTAAAAGCGGTTCAACAATGGAACTGACTACTGAGGAAGTGGTAGGTTCTCCCTTGCTGGAGGTCTTTAGGCAAAGGCTTGACAAACAACTTTTGGAGTTGAGAGCAAAAGGATATTCCTGCTTTTAGCAGGGGGCTGGTCTGGTCTGGAAGGCCTCTTTGAACACCATGATTCTTGATCAGCAATGCCCTCTATTGATTGTAGTGTTGAATTTGTTCTGAACACTTCATGAACAAGCCATAGAACTGAGCACATAGACTGTTGGGATAGAAGTATTTAAAATTGTATTGTCATGGCCCTTCACAAGCCCCAGGTTGTCACAGGGGAAGTGCCACTTCACATAGTTCAGCTATGTTCATGGGCCTGGTTTAGGTGTGGGGAAAACCAGAAAGGATCATACTTAACCAGGAAAGTTTGTTGCAAATGAGTATCTTATTTATTTTTGTGAATAACAAGGAGCCTCGCTGTTCTCCTGTGAATTCATCTTCCAGGCCATCCTTTTGCCTCAACTATCAATGCATCTTGTGACAAGGCACCTCTTTGGTCTTCTCACATTGACCTCTATTGGCATCCTGTAGCCAACTCCCATCTGGTCACTTCTCTCCACATGAGGTTCCTTCACCCAGGGCCACCTCTGTGCAGTTTATTTCCCTGGAAGGATAGAGATATGACCTATAGCCCATAGTGTGCTAGAGCACAGATGTCCTCTTCCTAATGGGCTTTGGAGTAGGGTGGTGGTGGACATGTTTGTTTGCTGGACCAAGGAACCCCAAGTTGCTCAGCCCACAGAGAGGCCTACTGATTGGTTGCTGTACCTAATCCGGGATTTAAAGATGGCCTCCCAGAGCCAGGGACATATCTTTTAGACCCATTGTTATCATACCCAAAGATACATCTGCCAAGGGACTGCCTGGTTCACCTGGGCTTGCAGCCCCTGCTCTAAGGCCACTCAGGATCAGTGCAGGGCTAGATAGGCCTGCTGCTACGTTGAGCCTAAGATGGTGGCATTCCTTTAGGGGGGCAAAACTCTAAGTGTTGCAGAAGACCAAGCTCCTGTGTAACATGGCCCCTCCCCTTCACCTCCAGAGCCATTCGCTGCTCGGGGAGCCAGCTCAGAGGCTTTGCTCTCTGAGCTGCGAATGGCTCTGGTGGCGAGGGGTTGGAGCCATGTTACACAGGAGCTCAGGCTCCTGCAACACTTATTTTGCCCCCCTTGCAGGAATGCCACTGGGATAAGAAAGTCTGGATAGTAGACATTACAATACCTGGAGATAATAGAAGATAAAGAAATGGAGAAAATTATTAAGTGTAGAGATTGAAAGACTGTGGCAAAAGAAAGCAGTAGTAATACAAATAGTCATAGGGGCCTGGGGTCCTATTCTGAAACATTTGGAAAAGTATTTTAATTCCATGGGGATGAGCACGAATATTATCAGTCAATTACAGAATGCCGATGTATTCGGAACAGCATATATATTACAAAGTTATTTGTAAAGCAACAACATAAAATTGAAAAATAGCTACCTATCCTAGGTCCTCGGGTAGGACCTGGACCTTGATAAGCGGATACATACAGAATCCAGTCAAAAACAACATGACGGTGCGAAATGGAATGATGATGATTCATAAAGCCCAAATGGACATTTATTAGCTCCAGAAAGATTTGCCGGCTCAGTGGAACCAGTTTTCCATTTCCACCAGTTTGAGGCAAGAATGGAAGAACAGAGCCCCCTCCCACATTCTTTTAGATGTTGCCAAGAAAGAGGGAAGACCCTGGCCCTTGACTTGCCTGCTCAGCCCGCACTCTTTAAACCTGAAATGTTCTAGGCATTGCAGTGCAGCTGTGAGAGGTGCTTTTAAAGAAGCCTCTTACATTTTTGCAGCTGTTCTGCAGTCTGCTAAAGTGAATCACCATTTCCCACCCCGGCTCGTGACCCACAACCGTCACTAAGCAGATTCCTTCAAGACTCCCTCGCTCCTTCCCTCTCTTGAAGCAGCAGGATGCTCACCATGGCAAAACAGCTCTCCTAAATGCTTCATGGAAGATAACTTAGAGTTTATGGCACCCAGTGGTAACAACAAGAGAGGGTTATTAGGGATGGTCTGAGGAAGTATGGTGAGTGTTCCCAAGAGAAATTTCTGGCAACAGACGGACAGAATAGCAGAGCACTCAGCAGATCCCTCAGGCACTGGCAAAGAATCTTGGTTCAAGCAGATACAGAGGCTGAAAGACATTCACAGGCAGGCTCTTGGCAGTTAATGAAAAGCAATATAATGTACTCTGTGTGCACTGGGAAATGGCGACTCCTGCTAGATGAGTTGGGTCAGGGCCTGGTGACTCAGTCAGAAACTCAGAGGTAGGACCTGTCTTGGTTTTAAAATAAAAACAGCGGACAGGTTTCCAGGAGGTTTTTCATTCCGGAAGGACACAGTAACAGCCTTGTCTCCAGGAGGCTGAAATATGGGAAATGAACAGGTTGGTTTGTAGCAGGACTTCTCAGGCTTGACGTTGAATCTGAAATTGTTCAGATTATACCTTTGTAGGTGTGGAAGCATAATGACAAAGGGATAAAAATTAGAGACTGTCTCCTAAATTTGAGATGGAGGAATGCGCTCGGGTGGCAAATCCGGGGATAACTTTTGCATGAGCTTCTGCCAGTCAGATGACACAAAATGGCCACATAGACCAATGGTCTGATGTAGCAAAAGGCAGTTTGTATTTGTCCCTAAATTTGCTTGAGAGTTTCTCTGTGACTCTCAGACCCATAGAAATGATCCATCGTCCTGTCCTTCAAGAAATATAATTTAGTTCCAGATCCTGGAGTCAGAGGGATCTCCACCAGAAGACTGCAATTATATGAAGTGGCCCTATTCCAAGTCAAACCATTGGTCCATCTATGAAGCGGTTCTATTCTGTCCATTTGTTGTTTGTTCTGAGTGCCAGTAACTGTCCAATGTCTCTATTCACTGGAGATATCAGGGATTGATGTGGAGAGCAACTATAAATAAAGCTTGAGCACTACCACTGAGATATGGCCCTTTCTCAGATTCATGTAATCATGCCATTTACCCACTGGTTGGCAGATCACCTGTTCCTGGATGAAGGCCTGGATGATAGATGAAGGGCTAGAACTAGAGATGGTTTAAATTGTGGGCCCAATCCTAAGTGGCCCAGTGCTGGCGGTAAGCACTTACCACCAGCACTGATGTTGCAAAAGTGCTGCAAAGCCCTTCTACCGCTGGCAGTAAGGGCTTACCACCAATGGTGTCAGCCTACCGGTTCGCTGGGCGGAGTTTTCGCTGTCGCTGGGCGGGTTTCCACGGTGATCGGCAGCGTGCTCGCTGCGTCCCGTTGCGTTATGGCGAAAGCACGCCCGCTGCAGGGGGCGGGCTTTTGCCATTACACAATGGAACGTAGTGAGCACGCTGCCGATCACCGTGGAAACCCGCCCAGCGACCGCGAAAACTCCGCCCAGCGAACCGGTAGGCTGACACCACTGCTTACCACCACTGGCGGCCCAATGCCAGGCCCTAGCACAAGGAGGACACGATGCCAAGCTAGTGGGTGGTAAATCTCACTGCTGGCAGAAGTGAGCTCTTTTGGGGTGGGGGAGGACATGGAGGAGGACAGAACTGGGTGGGGAAGGGGCAGAGCAGGGGTGGGACCAGTAGTG
>JAJKFI010000014.1:15258622-15277395 GCA_029204185.1 Lerista edwardsae
AAGGCATCCCCAGTATCCATGGCTTCAGGTATCCACCGGAAGGTCCAGAATGGAACCCCAGTGGATAAAAGGGCATGCCAAAGTTTATCTAATTTTTGTGCTTTGACCCTTTCTGGTTTATAAATTTCACTGTTGGGTTCTGAGACAACTGAAGCAGTGTAAGTGCTAATGTTCTGTGTCTGCTCAATCAGCTGGTTCTCTACTGCCATGGTTGTAAACAGACCAGCTTTCAGCTGCAATCCTGAAAGTCATTATAAACTGCATAAGCCCCATGGACTTCATTGGGATTTGTGCAGCAGATGGCAGCCTCTGGGCACAGTCCACCAATAAGTTCTCCTGCACAAGCTGCATTGAAATGAATGGGAAATCCTCTTGTGCCACTCCCATTCATTTCAGTGGGTTATATCAGCGGAATAACTTTCCGGTGGATTATCTCCTCTGTTGACAGTATTTTTCCATCAAAGAATGTTTCCATGGTATTAAAAAGTAAAATGAAATGAAGACTGCAATCTTATATCCTGTTATGTTTCTTCATTGCTCTAACCCAGCAATTTTTTCAACTCATGGCACACTTGACAAGGTGCTAACATTGCCAAGGCACACCATCAGTTTTTTGACAACTGACAAGGCACATCAGCGAGCTGAGGCTCATATCCCCCAATGGCCCTGCTAATAAATAACCCTCCCCCAAACTCCGTGGCACACCTGCAGACCATTTGCAGCACATCAATGGGCCGTGACACACTGGCTGAAAATCTCTGTCAATTACTCCAGTTGATTAGGGTGTGCAGCAGGCCAGGCCAGGATGGTTCAGGGTTGGGAGGGGCTGGATCATGGTAACAGCCATGCACACCAGCTCTTATTCCCTATTCCCAGTCTGGACCCACCCCCAGAGTCTCCACATGCACATATGCATAAGAGCTGGCATAGGCCTGAGGATACCCATTGAGGACCAAGAGGTCTACAAGAAAGTAAGTTTAAAAACTTACCTTACCTTTCCTTGCCTGTCTTGTAGCATAGGCTGCAATGGTGCCGCAGTATGGTCTGGACCAGCAGAGGATAGGATCGGGCTGTTTGGCTCTGGTCACTGGATAAGCGGACATTTGTTTCCTTACCATGGGGAAATCCTCTGCCCCAATGGGAATCTTTGGATCTGCACCAGCCATTTTGCAAGGAGAGTAAGGGAGAAGGAAGGGGAAGGGAATAGGAATCGGATCTTGATATATGCTAGAGATGCTGGGAACCACTCTCTCTCTCCCCCATTCCGCATTTCCACCACTCTTTTCCTGATGGAGGCTCCATTTCAGAGCCGTATGATGGCAGGGGGCGGCAGGCGGGCAAAAGTAATGCTTGCCTCTTGCAGAGGTGAGCTCTTCATTGCCACCCTCCACCTGCTCCAGCAGCGCTGCCCAGGACATTTTCTCCCTCCTGCAAAATGGTAGGTCTGTGATGGGCAGCGCAATCCTAGCGTGCCTCTTGTGTCGATGCGACATCATCATGTTGACGCAAGGGGCAGAGCGCCGGCACCAAGCAGCACCCCCATGTCGGCGCTCCAACTCTGAAGCCGATGCTGCTCACAGTGTTGGCTTCAGAGCGCTGACAGAGAGCCTCCGTTGCGTCAACCGAAGATGGTTGGTGCAACGGATTCTCTTTCCCATTTTGGGATGGGGATTGGTGGGAGAGGAGAGGAGGGAGGCGGACCTGGGCGGGTTTGGGAAGTGGCCTAACGGCCACCCAATTTGGACCATGTGGTCTCCTCAGATCTGTGCCTGCTCTTTAGTGAGCACAGATCCGAGGAGCACATAGGGGAGGCTGGAGCCTCCCTTACGGTAAGGGAGCGCACGCTCCCTTACCGCCGGGAGGCTCCAGCCCGTCCTGAACAGCCTTGGATTTGGCACTGGCCGGCTGGCCTTGCTAATCCAGCACTGTTCAGGATTGAGCCCTGAATGCTGGGGAAAGTGAACCAATCATCTAATTCATTATGATAGAGTTTCATTTGTCCTGATTTGCATGCTATTGTCATGAAACAGAGTCCACTGTAATTTGCAACATGTTGTGCCAGTTAACATGAGACATTTGCATGCACCGAGTGCTTGTATAGCATTATAGTAAACAGCCTGGTGAAAATCCATCAATACCTGACCTGAACTCATTACATGGTAACAACTAGCATGACAATAAGCCATTTAAACTGGATTTCCCAGGGTGATTGTTACATGGAGACCAGCTCCATATGACAAGCATTTCCCACACATTTTCCATTTAAAAGGAAGTTATTTTTACTTAGCTCAAAGTTTTATGTTGTCAACTTTTGTTGAATATAGTGGTTTCACCACACAGGGGCAGGAAAGAGCTAAGTTATTTTTCTCAAATAGGGATGTCCATAAAGGACCATAACTAACTGGAATCCATATTTAGAAAATACTAAATGGCCAAAATTTTGGCAATATTTTGAATGCTTTTCAAGTAAAGAAAAAAATCCAAGGGTGTATAAAATCACAGCAAAAGGATAAATGCAATATTTAAACACAGGCTAACCTGTAAAAGGAACTTTAAAATGCAGCAACAAACGTCTTATTTCAGATCACAGAACTCAAATAAATAAATCTAAGAACATAGGCAATGAATCTAAATTGATACTAAATAATCTTTATATGATATTTTAGGTTTTTTTAATAGATACTCTGGTGTGTTCTTTAGAGACAGAAGAGTAGGTTATACATGTTTAAACTAAATAAAATTAAATCAGTAATGGCAGCAAGAATAAAATCGAACTCTGTATTATTGACTGCTGCAATTTGAAAAGTGGCAAAGACATTTACATTGTGATATCAGGATACTGATAAATTGCCATAGACATTTATTAGTTTATTCAATTTTTATCCCACTTTCCTTCCAAAGTTTTGGCTTACAATAATTTTAAAATATGAATAATTAGAATCAAACTATAAAATACAAAATAAACACTGAAAACATTAATATTGAAAATATAAAACATTAATGGTGCAATCCTAATCTGTGCTGGAACAGGCAGGCCAACAGGTATCCAGCACAGGTGAGTAGTCAGCACAGGTGGATACAGGTGGATATCCAGCAGACCACATGGCCTGCACTGCATCCTGTGCAGGTTAGGAGGCAGCTGGAAGTCACTTCAGAGTCAGGGGATATTTTTTCCTTTACCCTGAGTAAAGCCCCATCTGTCCCTGTGGGGCTTCTCAAATCAGCGCCAGCTATTTAGCCGGTGCAAATCCGGGAAGCCCGTGTAGAGCCGCCCAGGCCAGGGATGGGAGGGGGTAGGATGCAGATTGTGCCACCGCCATATAAATCCCACCCCCTTTGTACCAGCGCTAGTGGCTGGTAAGCACAGATGTGCTTCATGGCATCTTTACAACATTTGAAGCCTGTGCAGGAAGACCTGTGCCAGCACAAAGGTAACTTCGGACTGAACTGAAATAAAAACAGCCACTTTGGAGACACTGGGAATTTATCCCTCCATGCTATAATGATTGTAATTATTAGATATGGTCAGCATACACTAGACTTCTGATATTGCGCCTACTTATCAATTACCAATCCAATGAAAAGCCCAAGATGGAACAACTGAAACTGGGTGAAATAAGAAGTCCCTTTTATCTGAGAACTCTCTCTGGTTGCTGGTCCATTTAGGTCTGTTTAGGCCTCTGAGAGTGCAATCCTAACTTGGAGTTAGGCCAGCACAGTTAGGCCAGCACAGTTTGGCTGGCACAAGGGACACCGTAAAGTATGTTTGGACCCGGAGTCAGAGAAGTCAGCACACAGACATGTGCCATCCTCCCTGACTCGGAGAGTGGCCCAAACGCGCTTCACTGTGGTCCTTGTGCTGGCCTAACTGTGCTGGCCTCACTCCAGGTTAGGATTGCGCTCTCATGAAATCATGGAGGTGCAAACACTCACATAGACCTCTGAGGCTGCAAAAGTGAAGCTGTTTCCTCCAGTTGTTCACATGACCTGTCTTGAGTCATTCTGGGCTCACTTCTTAAGGCAGTGTACAACACAACATCAAGCAAGCAAGCAAGCAAGCAAGCAAGCAAGCAAGCAAGCAAGCATAGGGTCAGTTACTTAAAAACAAACAGGAAATAAAAACCTTTATGCAACAAAGAAAGATCTGACTCTCAGTAGAGGATAATTTCTAAGGGATCACATGCATCAGAAAAGTGGGAGGGTGTGGCAAAACTGTTACAGTATATATCATTGCTTAAAATGAACCAGAGGATGGCAAGAAAGGATAAAAAGATTATAAAAGGATAAAAAGTTTTTTTTTTAAAAAAAGTGACATACTTTGTGATATTTTCCTAAACCAATCTGTCCCAGAGTTAGTGATGCTTAAACTCTCTGATTTGCATTGGCCATTACATTTTATTTTGGAGAAGAAACTTGCCCCAAGTTGGGGGGGGGTGTTGTATAAGTAATTGGCATGAATGGTCTTTGTTTTGACATAAATTACATTTGTACTTCTGAAAGGAAATTGGTGCAAAAGGATTCAAAGCCATACTGAAAATCAGGAACTTGACTCAAGTCGCACCACCTCTGAAGGGTCTTGTCAACTTGAGTCACAGTAATCAATGACTCACATTAGACTCATGACTCATGGGCAGTGACTCAAAAAATGAACATGGACTCAAAACTATTTCAAGTCCTTGTGTCTGTGTCTGTGTGTGCATGCTTGCTTGCGCACTTTGGGAGTGGCTGTGGGAGGGATGAGGGGGCAACCAGGACATGGGCTCTTTTATAAATAGAAATGAACTGATTTTTTTTTTCTGGATGCGTGAGGGACAGACAAGAAGGAGGCAGCCAAATTCAGGGTGGGGGAGTCAGGAAGATCTCAAAGAGAGACTTGGGGGTGTCTTTGCACGAGAGAGAAATGAAATGATGTAGGCAAACATGGAGGGTGGACTTCAATACATAGCTAACTGGAGTGCAGATGGGATGGCAACATCAGGGGGGTGTTAAATGACTACTCCCACCCATATATACACCCATCACCGTCTCTCTTTTTCTGTGAATTTTTGCTCAAGGACTTGAGACTCAAAAAGACTCGAAGTGATTTACAGCTGAATCTTGAGCTGCCGAACTGCCCATGCAAGTAGCAAACATAAATTAAGATCATTTCCACCGCTTTTGACGGCTGACGTATCCAGCAGTAGCTCATCCTTTGCTGCTGCCCTATGTTTTGCTGTCCTCTGCTCTCTATCTTGATGTACGTGGGGTGGCAAGAAAAGGAAGTATGTTCCCTCTGCAAGGATGTTCCCTTACAGTTACATTTCTCCATAAGTGAAAGGAAAGGCTGCAGGGAGAAATTGTGGGCTTTCTGCCCCTTCCTCAGACTATTGTCCCAACAGTTTTCTCATTGGGAATTTTCCAGAGTCTTCTGGCACATCCCAGGATGTTGAGCCTATTGGATTGGACAAGTCCTGGATGTATCTACAGTACAAACTGTCATAGCTTCGCTTGAAGAATCCTAGCAATTGTAGTAAGATGAAGGGATTGAGACGTCCAATACCCTTCACAAAACTGCAGGAGTTCCCCGGGCTTCCTTAAGGATATGGGATATTAAACCCATTTCTATATATGCAGAAAAACAATGTACATTGCATTTCTGGGATGCAAAATATCAAGTTTGTTATTAAGAAGGATTTTCTGAGATTACTGAATCCCACATTCTGCTGATTCATTCTCTTGTACCTTGACAATGAACTTGATAACATAAGCAAATGTCAGGCCATTCTCCGTGATTCATGCACCAGTACGTGACCACAAGCAGCATGAGCAAAATAAACCCTGAACATCAAAGTGTTCTGAAGGTTCTTTTGATCTTCCTTGCCAGACCCCCAAGTAGATGCTTCGGAGTCCCACAAAAGCATTGCCACGTGGCCAGATGGATTTGTGATGTTGTGTTCTTTTAAATAGAAAGCAGGCATATGTGGATGTCCCTTTCTAAGCAGTGATTTCTCCATTGTGCAAATAAATGGAGTATTCTTTTTTGAACTTGACCCCACCTATGATTTTTCCTAAAGTTCCATATTCAGTTATATACATTTAGAGAACATTTGTAAACATCCAGAAGGATATATAAAACAGGGATGGGGTTTTTTGAACCCTGAAACCTGTAAGCAAACTGATGTGAGGACCACAGTGCTTCTCTCTGCATATCTCTGGCAGTCTATATCAGAGATAGCAAGACAAGAGTAGTATTTGCACTAAGCATTCAGTCTGGCTCGGATGACAAAGTCTCTTCTTCCTGCAGCGATTCTCTTCCCAGAGCCTTCATATGATAAGGATTTCATTCATGTGCTAATAGGCGTTCAGCAGGGCTGCCTCTCACCCACTATCTGACGGGGACCCCTTAAGATTGAAGGCTGAAGGTCCATGCAGGTTGATGGAATGAGGAAGAGATTTAATTGTGGAGTGGCTTCCTTGGATAAGAGTTACTGCGCGCCAAGTTCCCCCTATCTATCAATGTGAGTCCTCCCCCAGAGGCCCTCACATACTCACATCTGGGGAAAGGTGCTATTTGCAGTTTGATTGAGAGACAGGAGGCAATGACAGAGTTATTCAACCGAAAGTGTCACTGACACACAAACCTATCAGATGCGTTCTCAGGGATTGGCAGTGGGTCCTTTGGAGGGGGCAGTGTTTGGCATGCTGGCTCAGGCATCGAGATGTTTTCGGCTGGCCCTGATGCCAGTATCTGAGACACACATGGCACAAACCATGGTAATACTTAACAGCCGACAACTTGTGAGATTTCATCTTGTACACTCGCCAATTTGGCACTCAGGATTAGCAAACTTGAAAAAGGTGGTGAATTGTGAACATTCCCAAATATTTGTTCTGCTTTACGGCCTATTAATTCTTGCCTTGCTGAAGAACACTGTCCCACTGTGTGTCTTTGGGGAATCACTGTGTGAGTCAGTGCAGGGAAGTTTGGGAAACTTAATTGGCCCAGTGTATTGTTGAGGCCTTGGAAAGGGAAACTGTCAAAGGGAGAAGTATTTATGATGACTGTTATTATCTAAGCTCCGTGCAGATAAGACACACAGGTCTCCGTGGAGTTTTATGGGACTGTATAAAACCCATCACTGCCATTATCAACAGCCTAAGGAAATAGACTTTCCACAGTACTGAGAAGTCTAAGCTGGCCACTGGGGCCTATAAAAAAATCCATCTTCTTAGCTACACAAGCCTGGGAAAAGTTTGGCACATTTGGACTCAATCTACTTGTTTGAGTGATAGAGAATTTATTTCTGCTTCGCTTCAGTATGGTTGGTTTCACATCTTGGGCACATCTGCTCAGCTGTGAGAAGGAGGTCAGGTAAGTATCTGATGCACCCAGGTCCACAAGGATGGAGACTTAAGCCTTTACTTTCCTCCCACTCATCCATACAGGAGATAGGGAGAGGGGATATTGTCTGGGTGGCCGATATGGACTGTGCAGTCCAAACCATGCCTGGCTCCCAGGCATGGCAAGACAGACATGCCAGACTGCTACTTATGCATGTCATTTATTGCTCCCGTTTTGAATCAAGAGCAGTACTGTACAAAGACAGCAGGTGGGCATCTGACATTGAGAAGGTGGATTCATCATAGGTGCATAAGAAGAGCCCTGCTTGATCAGGCCAAAGGCCCTTTTAGTCCAGCTTCCTGATTCTCACAGTGGCCCACCAGGTGCCTCAGGGAGCACACGAGACAACATGATGTTGCAGTTTCACACCACACACTCCAGAACTGGTTGAAACTGGCATTCTGTCTCTTCGTCTCCAGAGCAGATAGGACACCTGCGTGTCCTTGAATCCTTGAGCTAATCAGCCTCCCAGCTTGGTAGTGCAATGTCTCTCACGGGAAACACTGGCTAACAAACACCCCACTCTCTCATGAGCTCATGGTGTTCTAAAGGTTACCCCATTGGTTAACATGGGGCACGAGGGTCTCTAAGTACCCACCTACCAGATATAGTCTGACTGCACCCTTTGTTCTTCTGTCTGTACCATGTGTGCGCTCAAACTGTGAAGAATACGCTGAAACGCCGCTTGTACGCGGCAAGCCTTCGCCGGCTTTTGCTAACTGGCAAACTAAACTTCTCATCTTCTCACTTTCGCTACTGAAACCAATAAAATGGCTTTGATATTCAAATGTAGCGATCGCTTCGTTCCTTCGCTCCGATCGTGCTAGGCAAGCGCTGAATGGGTCCGCGAGCCTCCAACTCTGCTATAATTACCACAAATTCACAACACATGATGCCTGCCTCCATCCTGTTGCCACTCCCTTGCATCCAATGCAATGGCTGGAGCAGGGTTCCGGAAATTCAGTTATCTCAAATCCAACTCTAGGACATAACGAGCCAGGCTGGAAAGCATGACTGTGGAGCAGGCTTCAAATGTAAGAATGGCTTCAAATGTTCAAATGTTGTTGTCCTTTGGGGAATGATCCAGAATGGTCTGAAGGCATATGAAGCAGTGTATGGACATGACTTTAAAAGGGGATTGGACAGATTTCTGGAGGAAAGGTCCATCACAGGCTACAGGACATGACGGGTTGTGCAACCTCCTTATTTTAGAAATAGGCTAACTCTGAATGCCAGATTCAGGGGAGTGGCAAGGAGATGCAAGTATCTTGTTGTCTTGTGTGCTCTCTGAGGCATCTGGTGGGCCACTGTGAGATACAGGAAGTTGGACTAGATGGGATTTTGGCTCTTCATATGTTTTTATGTTTGTGCTGAAGCAAAGCCATTCTGGCCTTATGTTCTACCTGAAGTGAGATGGCCTCAGAACCAGACAGAGGTTTCTCTGGATTTTTCTGGAAGAAGAGGCCAGGAGTGTGTGTGTGTGTGTGGTGGTGGTGGTGGGGGGGTTCAAGCTTTTACTGGGACTGTTTTATCTTGCTATTTGGTTCTTGTTGTATTACTTTGTTTTACTGCCTGATAGGAAATTTATCCCCTTTATTGTAAGCAGTTTTAAGAGGCTTTCTTTGCCAAAGCATTTAAGTAATAAAAATATGAATACCAATAATAATATTAACAAATGTTTGGAGCAAAGGCTTGGGGCATAATGAGTAAGTTGCATGGGGTCCAATAGACACCACTGATAAAACATCTTAGAAACCATTACTGGAAGAAACCATTAACTAGAGGAAAAAAGCACAAGGAAAAGAATGCTTTGGGTTACATAATCCTCTGCAAAGGATAAATTCCACCATTGGACAGGTGTCATATTACTTCTTTAAAATATAACAGTCCATATTTTCCTCTGTATTTGAGAGTAGGGATTGGGATACATAGGGGTTAAAGATGTTGGCACTGCTACCCTGGGACACGGGTTAGACTATGACTGGCCAAAGACCACCCAGGGAGCTTCATAACAGAATGGGGAATTGAATGTAGAGCCCTATGCCAATACGCTAACCCCTAGACCACATTAGCACTCAATGAAATACTGACACTAATAGGATCATATTCAAACAGCCAGGTTAGGAGCCAGGGAAAGTCTGCCAAAAGGCCATTTGTGTTTCATTTCCATAGAAAGACAACAGTTTTTATCTCAAAACCATAATGTGAGCCTACAGTTAGAAGGGGAAAGCTAACGGTATCAAGAAAATGAAAAACATTTTCACAGAAATTCTACATTCAGTTATTTTCATTTTAGATGTGAAGTTCTATCTTGATATTCAAAATGTGAATGCTTGACATGTCTTGATTTTGGCTGGAGCCAAACATGAAATTTGTTAAACGCTATCAGATGCAAAATACCATTGCCTGTTGTTTTGTTCTGATATGAGTAGATAGTAATGTATATCATGTCACTGTCTCTTTTTCATCCATATGTTTTTCCCCATGAACAAACTCAATGAATTGGCAATAAGGAGGGTTATAGGAGCAGTGGTCAGACCGCAATGAAGTTGAACGCAAGAATAAGATAAGATTGCATCAGGAATAGATAGGGATGTCAAAAGCAGAAGATCGTCTCGGAGGTTTCTTTGAGCTTTCAAAAGATTTGTGCAACTTTCTTTTTCACAGAGAACTTCCGATTTCTACTTGTGCTAATCATTTTCAGAGAGGTGCGAGGTGTAACCTAATCAGAACTGGTGATCAGCCAACAGAACAGATCTTCAGGGTCCTGAAAGACACAAGCGTCTTTCTGAGTAGACTGAAAGTTTGGATCAAAATTTCTCAAATGCCCCCAGATGTTTGGAACAATCATTCTGATCCACTTTCACAAGACTATGTCTCACCAGCAGAAGATAGTTGGTAAGAACTGGACTTTCTCAAATCAAAAATGAACTATTCTGTCACTTTTATAGCTGCTGTGTGGAACAAAAAATAAAAGCAATTCCCACTTTATCACCTGGTTTGCTTCAAGGAATAAAAAAACTGAAAGCAAATCAGGTTCCTATTAAATCCACCAAAGTAGAACTTTCTCATACACGTGCCCTGAGCAGTGATGTTTCTTGCAGTTAGGAAAACATCTTTTTTTTATTGCTCCCCACTGGTCATCACCTGGATCTTCGAATTTGGCTTGAGTGCTGCAAAGTTCCTTGATAATTTTTTGTTGCAATTTTCTTTATTTGATGGCAAGCTAGGGCAGAGCTGGGAGAGAGAGAGAGAGAGAGAGAGAGAGAGAGAGAGAGAGAGAGAGATGTTCATTTGTGAAATTGTGTAAGAGAGGATTTTTCACAATATTTTTACAGAGCAATCTTTGGCACGTTTACTCAGAAGTAAGTCTCATGATGTTCAGTGGTGCTTACTCCCAGGAAAGTGCACACAGGATTACAGAACTTTGGCACCATTCGTAGGCTGCTCATTCCAGGCTAAAAGTGAAGCATATTTTAACAAAATTTTTTTTTAAGAACTACATTATGAATACATTAATCAAATAAGCATACTTCAGTAAAAAGGAAAGTGAATACTGTGATCAAAGCTGCAGTCATTTAGTTGCAAAATTTAGTTGCACTTGAGTCCTCCTGAAATTAACAGCTCAAGTTATTTGACGCTAACTTACGCCCCATTGATTTAAATGGTTCTTAAGCATGGCTGAGAGCCACATTAGACATGACATTTGAAGCCGCTATTGCCTTGAGAGGGAAGCTTCCATTGACACCAGTGGAAGTCTCCTTTTTGCAAAGAGCAGCTTTGGGGTGATTTTCGTTTGGACCATGGCACAATTGCTATTGGAAAATGGCTGAGAAATACCCAACTTACTGCTGCATTCTCAGGAAAGCAGCAGGCTCTGGCGTCACAGTGATGGCACTTCCAGCCATGACATCACTTCTGGTGGGGTCCTGGACAGATTGGCATTGTAAAAGGTAGGTCCCAGTGCTAAAAAGTCTGAGAACCACTGGCCTAGAGCCATTGGCATCTAGTTAATGGTATGGGCTTTGGTACCAAACCCTGCCTAGCTCAAAAAGCAATTCCTCTTTCACTGTATTAACTGTCACTTGGGAAATAGGGAGAAAAATATAGTGCAAGGATAAGTCCTTGAAAAGAAAACAGTGTTTCAGTCCACAAACCCAAGCAAAATCAAAAGGAAAATTGTTCCTGGAGATAAAGAGGGGGAGCCGGGAGAAACAGAGCAGCCTTCTCCCTGCGGACTTTCTCTGTGCCTCTCTCTTCACTGGAGTCTAGTATCAGTATCAGAACCTGAATAGGGAGGTCTGTGAGTGGCACCTGCACGGCCCAACGGTGAAGGTCACATACCAGCGTGCAAAACACTCCCTCCCCTCGTATTAGAGATACAATATGCTACATTCCTGCCTTTGTTTGAACACGAAGCAGCTCCAAGTCCATGTGCCGGCCGAGAGAGGTGCGAGGTGTAACCTAATCAGAACTGGTGATTTTCTATAACCTGTCTGACAATGGAAATCCGAGGTGCCTGACCTTCCTAACCTCCCGAGTTACTGTTGTTCTCCTTCCCACTGATGAGGAGCAGTGATAGAATCCAGCTGGAGCAAGCTTGTAGAGAGAAACCTTCGCTAATATATTTTCTGGAGGGTTTTTTCCCCCCTGAGCTGCCTCATTGGTTTAACCTGGCAGGACAGGACAGCAGAAGAATGTCTTTTTATAGAATCTAGGACTTTGGGAGCCCATTCTTCCCCCACCCTCCGCCAATGCAGCTGTGCCAAAACGGCATGTGCTGTATCCAGAGGAGGGCAGATCAAGAGGCTTTGGATGGAAAAGGGGAATTATTTCCTACTAGCCTTTTGTTACCCGGCGTTGCCCGGGGGACAAAGTATCCCCAGCTTCTATTAGGAGAAGGAATGAATACAGGGACAGAATCAAGCAAAGGAGCATAATGAAATTGGCATACTCACTGAACAATGTCTGCAGGTCCTGTGGTAGGGCAGTTAGCCCTCTGGAAATAGGTCCCTCTCAGATCCGACTGGGTGTTGGAACTCTCTGGATCATGCTGTTTCCAGCCTGGGCAACGCAGGCAGTGTAAAGCAGTTTCACTTTCGTTTTGGATTAGTCCCTGTGTATCACATAACCTGCAGAATTGCTTGTGACCACAGGGTGGCAGCAGACCTCTAGTCCAATGCAATTCCCTTGGTTCCTAACGATCTGGCCCCCCTCCCTGAAAAACGGGGGGCTGTAGGGGGGTCTGACCCCCGCAGTGTTTTTTGCCAGGCCACAAGGTACGTGTGTGCTAAGTTTCGTGCGGATCGGTGCTAGTGTTGAGAAGCCTATGCAGAACATACATACCCGCATACATACCCACATACATACATACCCACACACACACCCATGTCCATTTTTATATATATAGGTTGTTGCCTCCATAAGGCTCTCACTCCATCTGCCCCAGCTTTTTAGCTGGCACATGTCCAAGGAAAAGAAACGGGTGGGAAGTCTGAAAAAGAGGGGATAACATCTAGCCTTTGCCATTGCTGCTGGATCCACTCCCTTCCACCACTTCCCGCCCTGTTCCGCTCTCCCTACCCCATCCCACCTCCCCTGCTGACTTACCTTTGTTGGTGGGTCCCAACAGAGCACCTCCAAGCACTGTCGGAGTGCCTTTTGCAACTAACGTAAGGTGCCAGCATTAAAGTCCAATAGGATTGGACTGTCAGTTTTATACGGTTGCAAGGAAGAGCTCGACCAATTGTCTAGTTCAGCATTTCTCAACATCTGCCCCTTGCTGTACCATCTCACATGGTCCACCGGAAGTAACTGGCAATGTTGCCATGATCAGTTACTTCCGGATTGGGAGGCTAGATGCGATGCAACAAAGACCAGTAAGAGGTTCAGAGTGGGTGGGTGGGGGGCTTTTTCTAGGGTGTGAAGAGTGCCTGCTTGGGGTCCCCCTGCCAGGCTGATCCTTCTGCCACTGCTTGTTGCATTGCGTTGCTCGTCTAGCTGCCAGGTGGCTGGGGTTTCCATGCATTCCACTGGACACTACCTCAAGTATCACTGGTGGTGCAAGTACCGTTGGTTGAGAAACACTGATCTAGTTCAAACTTCTGTAATGAAGCAAGGCCCCGTCCTATTGAAATCCTCCCCTACCAATGCAGCAAAGCCATCAGAGCATGTGCTGCATCCTGGGGGGGGGGGGAGGAGCCTCCGAGGTCTCCTTCAGGTAAGGCAGTTGCAGAAGTCTCCTTTGGGTAAGGGAACTTTTTTTTGCTTGCCCAGGAACAAGCCTAGGATCTGCTGCCCTGCTGGGTTTACTCAGACCTGTGCCAACGATTCAGCCAGTGCAAGTCTGAGTAGACTTGGGAAGCTGGGTCAAGGCCCAAAAGGGGAATAGGGTATCAGTGGCACAACTGCCAACAATACCAGCCCCTTCCCGGCTTTGATCTGCCCTCCTGCCTGCCCTGTTAACCATCTCATCCCTCTCACTCCTTGCCTCTCTCCCACCCACCCCATGCTGATTTACTGGTGCTGGGCCTTGTAACACCCTTCCCCTAGAATTGAGAACTGCTCCCTCTTTGTTTACATTTCGGCGGGGGCTGAAGACCTTTTTATTCCAAAAAGCTTTTAACTGCTGACAGGTTGGCCGGCTGGTTATTATGATCCACGGGGTTTGTTTTTGTTTTGTTTTTTAAATTTGTTTTTATTTATTTATTTATTTATTTGATTTATACCCCGCCTTTCCGCCACAAAGGCCCTCAAGGCGGCATTTACAAGGTTAAAACACAATAAAAAACAATTAAAAACAGTATTAAAAGACAATAAAAACAATATTAAAAATACAACATACAAACAAATTAATCCCTAGGATCATAAAATATATAAAAAAATTTTTAAAATTTTTTTAAATTGTTTGTGTTTTTATTTTGTTTGCTATTGTTGTTTAATACTGTTTTAACTGTTTTTAATGTTAATTGTTATGCTGTATTTTTAATATATATTTTGTAATGCCGCCTTGGGTGCCTTCGGGCACAAAAGGCGGGGTAAAAATCTATTAATAAATAAATAAAATAAATAAATGGGCTGCTGGCACACAACCAAAGCCCAGTTCTGCAAAATGGAGCGCCGTGTTTTGTGGCAGCCATAAAAGACTGTGCGCTCCCGTAATACTAGTTCCAGCAGTGCAAGAGCCACATAGGATTGTGCTGTAACATTCCAAATATGATGCCAGCTTCTATCACCCATGCTATAGTGGATGAAATTATGTCTGGGGTCCAGCACAAGCAGTCATATTTGCAGAGGCGTTTCTACAGGGAGGGCAAATCTCTAAGTTGTGCAAGGAGCCTTACCTTGCAGTGGAAATCACTCCTCTCCTGCACCGTTTTAGCCAATCCTCACAGGGAAAAGCAACATCTTGGCGTTGCTTCCTGGCTACAGCCGCAAGGGAGAGGAGGGATTTACATGACAGGGTAAGGCTTCTTGCAACACTTAGAGCTTTGCCCTCCCTGTAGATCCGCCTCTGCATATATGTGATCCAAAGCCTGTGCAGGAGGAAAATGCCCTGTGAAATATTCCACATAGGTCTGATTGAGCACTCCTGACTTCCGGGCTATGTGGCCCAGAGGCCAGGGGTTAGAAGCAGTGCTCTGGGAGCTGCTGGGCACAAGATCAAATTCTGCACCCAGCCCAAGTATATTCCCATAGGCAAATAACTTCAGTGCAAGTTACAACTTGGGCTGTGTCTACAGACAGCTTTGCTTGGAAGAATCAGATGCACTCATGCAGCACATCCAATCACATTGTCCACGTATGGGTTTGAGCTGCATTCGGTCCTTGCTAATCCAGATGTGTTTTCAGAGTCACTTTGGAACCTGCTGGGCACTTGAGTGAGCTTCACTGCCAGCTTTTCAGTGCTGATGTGGCAGTTTCCCAGGGAACAACGGCCTTTTCTAGGGATTTTTTTAGCAGGAATTCCTGCTAACTGGGCAAGAGGCATTTTTTCAAGTGGTGTTCCTCTTATATTTAGCAGGGGGAGAATAATTGTCCATATTCACCCCAGCTGTGTCTTTTCTAGTGGCTGTGGCTGGTGGTACTCTGCATTTTTTTTTTTTTTTAGATTGTGAGCCCTTTTGGAATAGGGAGCCATTTAGCATTTATTAATATTGGCCTGTAAACCGCTTTGTGAACTTTGTGTTGAAAAGCGGTATAACAACAATAAAAGCAGTTCAATACTGCAAAGTCAATAGTACCGATGGCACAAGAGGAAGAAAGACAAAAGCCTTAGTTTTTACCAGGCTCATAGTGAGGTGGCCCAAGAAACTTAGTTAGGAGGCTGATTCAAACACTCATAGCTCTCTTGGACCCCACCAGATTCAGGGTGCAATCTAACTTGTGCTGGAATAGGAAGGCTGGTGGGCCTGTGCCATACCCAGCTCAAATTGGTGTAGCCTGGAGTCTTCCTGGGGCAAGGGCACATTCTTGCCTTTATGCTGTGGTAGGAGCCAGCTGCCCAAATGAGCTTCTTGCTGCTAGCAGCTAGCATTGGCTCAAAGCAGGGCCTTGGATTGCGCCCTCAATCACATCTAAAGACAGAGCCCATCCCTAAAGGCCCGTGGCAGATTTTGATAAATGGGAGGATGGGGAACTGATGAGATGTTCCCATGGACATCCTGGACCCAGGCCACTCTGAGCTTAGAAGAACAAAATAGTACCAACACCTTGATGTGGGTCTGGCAGCAAGCAGGCAGTGCAGACAAGTAAAATCAGGTACAATATGTTATCTGTGCCATCCCTGGCAGTAGACAGGCTGCCCCCCTTCTGAATCACCATCTTTTGAACCATCTTCAAGGCAGATCTCCAAGCCCCATGGAGAACGTATTACATTAGGTTAGACTGAAATGCTCCCTATAATCAATAATTAATCAAGAATGGAGTATATAATTCTTTAGAGATTCTTCTGGCCATGGCTACCACTATATGCCACACACTGGTCAGGAGTTAATTGCATCTTTGAAAATGGTGATGTTTTCATCATAACACATTGTATCCAGACTTGCATGAGTAGAATTAGGTTTATATAAAGGACCTTCACGGCAGCCCCCACAATACCCCCGTAAAGCCAAGGGTCAAGAAACCCTAGGGAAAAGTATGGGATGTAGCCTGGGGGCTGTAATGGTGGGGGTCGTGGAGTCTCTATGTAATGAACAGAGGCATGTTCCACAAACAGAGCAGTCTCTCCTCTAGCCTACAATTAGGACTGGTCCGTTCAAGAGGCCAACTGAGATGATTGCCTGAGGGAATTGATGGGGATCCCCAACTCCTTCTGGGCTCTTGCCTCCAGTGTTGGTCCTCCTCCCTGGATTGGAAAAGGGAGAAGGGGATGGAACAGAAAAGGAAGAAATAGAGGCTCTCTAGCCCACCACTCCTTCTCATCCACACTTCCTCTTCTACTCTGCCTCCCTTTTCCTTTTCCAATCCAAGGAGTGGAAGAAGCAGTGGCTGGTGCATCAGGAAGAATGGCAGGGTAGCACTGGGCATGCCTCCTCACATACCAAGAGGTCTTGGGAAAGCTCTGCTATAAATACTGTCAAAATCTTATGCAGCCTTATTTATCCTGCTTTTATTTGATTGGCCCTAATAAAGATAATCCCAATTTTACCTTTCTTTAAACTTTTTTTTTTACTTCTACTGAACTAATGCAGCTACCTGCAAGCTTTAAGAGATGAGTGGATTCTTTTAATGCATTGTGAAAAGAGCAACAATCTTGTCTGAGATATAAATGTTATATGACAAGCTGAGAATTTTTTAATTTGCTGTGACTGGGGAAGGGAAGGTGTGTGTGTGTGTGTGTGTGTGTGTGTAAGAGAGAGAGAGAGAGAGAGAGAGAGAGAGAGAGAGAGAGAGAGAGAGAGAGAGAGAGATGTTAAGTTGCAGAAAGACTCACTTTTCTCCGAATAGGTTACTACGATGATGTGCAGAGCTGCTTTGACAGTCCCTGATGAAAATTGTCACAGCTGGCAGCTTTTGAGAACTGGATTTCAGCAGGGTGCCATCTGTTAATTCCCCAGTTCACATAGGTGATATATTGGCAAATGGCCTTTCAGATGTCCCATTGGGAAGTGTAAGCTCACTTGCATGGTGCTCTTTCTTCAGATTAGTCAAGCCAATGAAGTGAATGTCCCATTCCCCTGAGGAGATTCTGGCAGTGGCACCCACAGAATACATCAGTAGCTGTTTTGGTGCTGTTGCTCCTTATGCGCCCAGAAGATTACGAATGAGCTGTAAGTGACTCTCAGGGCCCAATCCTGGACTGCCTAACTGGCGGAGGTGGAGCGGTAGCCAAAAGGCTAACACAGCATCCAGTTGCATCCAGGCAGCCACTGGGAACTCCCCTGGAGAAGGGGACATTTGTCCCTTTTCCTTGGGGAAAATCCCGCCACCCACAATGGGGCTTTTTAGCTAGCTGCTGGCTATTTTGCTGCTGGCTATTTTTGAATCGAGCAGCCCCGTGTTGGCCTTCCTGAGCCACTGCCAGGGATATGATCCGGCAGTGGAAGCCACAGCTGGTTCTCATCCCCTCATGTCCGGCTCCTCCCCCACCTGATTCCTCCCCCTCCCTGCCTCCCCCTGCCCCAAACAAGCTTACCAGTGGCCGGTGCCACCTGGCCACCTGCTCTTGTTGGGGCCTGGCACTGAATGAAAGCTGCTCCAATGCAAGTGTAAACATGTTGCAGAAGTGCTTTACAGCACGTTCGCAATATTTTCGCTGGCAGTCCAGATGTACCAGAACAAATGGGGAAAAAAAACTATTCAAGGTGAATCTATAGCAGAATGGAGTTAAAAAATACAGTACAGGCATGCCCTGGTATCCGCTGGGGTTCTGTTCTGGACTCCACCATGGATACCTAAAACCGAGGATACTGGGGATGCCTTTTTAAGATAGGGGAACATCAGTGGTTTTGCTGTAACAAGGTAACAAAAAGAGATGTGTTTAATGTTCCCCTATCTTTTTAATAGGCGTCCCAGTATCCATGGTATTGGTGGATAACTGAAACCATGGATACCAAATCAGTGGATACTGGGGCACACTTGTATACTGATCCAACTACTTGAGGTCCTTCGGAAAAATTCTGATTTGAGTATTCTGTAAAGCAGATTGTTAGTTTACCAGGGAACGCACATTTCATCTGGTGTCTCTATTTCCCTATAATGGAACAGTAGACCGTAAGTCTGCTAGCACTATCTTTTTTAACGTCATGATATTTCATTGAATTCAATGCCAGTAGGTATTTGTTCAAAAACAAATGATGCCAGATCTTTGTGCTCAATATATCACAAAGAATACCCTCCTCTCTCTCTCTCTCTCTCTCTCTCTCTCTCTCTCTCTCTCTCTCTCTCT
>JAJKFI010000014.1:15277405-15308929 GCA_029204185.1 Lerista edwardsae
TGTGTGTGTGTGTGTGTGTGTGTGTGTGTGTGTGTGTGTGTGTGTGTGTGTGTGTGAGAGAGAGAGAGAGAGAGAGAGAGAGAGAGAGAGAGAGAGAGAGAGAGAGAATCACTGGAGTAATTTTTGTTAACTTCGATAAAATACAGGCAATACTATTTAAGATAAACTAGCTTCACAGATCAAAGCAACAGTATGCATGATAACTACTTTTTGGAGTGGTGGATAACTGGATAACTTTCTGAGCTATATTTTTATGATATTAAATCATCTTAGGTATGTCCTGAAAAGTTAAAAGCAATCTCTACTCAGTTATGTGATTGCTATATTTATTATTCAGGGCGCAATCCTAACCTGGAATTACAAATGCACCATAAAGTCAGGGAGGCTGGCATATGGACATGGTGCCAACGTGCTTTATGGTGCATTTGCGACATTCCGAGGCTGGCACAAAGTTCTTTTGCCGGCCTAACTCCAGGTTAGGACTGTGCCCTCAGAGACATAGAGACTGGTCAACTTTTTGGCATTCTCTGGAAATAGCCGAGTTGGTTTCATACGCAGTGGCGTTTCTACAGGGAGGGCAAAGCTCTAAGTCTTGCAAGAAGCCTTACCTTGCAGTGGAAATCACTCCTCTCCTGCACTGTTTTAGCCAATCCTCACAGGGAAAAGCAACATCTTGGCGTTGCTTACTGGCTACAGCAGCAAGGGAGAGGAGGGATTTGCATGACAGGGTAAGGCTCCTTGCAACACTTAGAGCTTTGCCCTCCCTGTAGAAACGCCTCTGTTCACACGTCAGTCTTTGTTGTGATTCAGAGTCTCATCATATTGAGTCTATTTTTCATCCTTTATAATTTGAAAAACAAAAAAAGTTTAAACTTAATTGTGTCTGTAGCAGAAGGATGACTAAGGAAACAAGAATGCCAGGAATTCTTGAAAATGAGACTAGCCACCCCAAATGATTTTAACAAAATGCAGTTTATTGCTAAAGTTATTTCTCTTCAGAAAGTTCTTTCCCCACATCCTGCTGTCCTCTCCTTTTCAGAATCCTCCCTGCCTCCTTGGCCCAATTTAAGTAATGGTCCATGGAATGGATCAATCACAAACCCAGGAGTCATGTTCCTCAAAACTAGCAATTTGCAGGCAAAGTATCTGTTGGAACAAATCACATGTCAAAAATATTGAGCTTGTGGCTGTCAGTGGATGCCTCCCAACCTTTGTTGACGTGTTCAGTGTAGCAGAGTGCAAGGAACTCTCAGAAATGAGATGAGATAAGCAGAATGGTCTTAACAAGATGCAGAAGTTGTTGCTGAAGTTCTTTTTCTGCAGATGGCCTCACATTGAATTCTTTCTAGGATCTTGCCTATGTTTTTGGCCCAGTATAAGTCCTGGAATGGGACCAGCTCTGGGAACTCCAAATATCAGCCTGGATCAAGGAATGGCTCAATCACAAACAACATAGTTGAATTACATTTATTCAGGAATTCCCTTAGAGCAGTTCTCAAACCTTTTAACACCGGGACCCACTTTTTAGAATTTCAATCTGTCCAGGACCCACCAGAAGTAATGTCATTAACCTGGAAGTGATATCATGACCAGGAGTGCCATCACTGTGACGCCAAAGCCTGCTGCTTTCCTTAGAATGCAGCAGTAAGTTGGATTATTTCTCAGCCATTTCCAATCGCAATCAGAAAGAAAAAATAAAAGCCTTATTAACAACCTTAACACAACCTTGTTAACAACCTTAACACAAGCAAAGCAACCACACAGCCCTCCCCCTTTCCAGCATCCCAACTTCTCATATTTTCAATATCGCTGCTCTAAGTGCTTCGCGAACCACCTGAAATCAGCTTCTGACCCACTAGTGGATCCCGATGCACAGTTTGGGAACCACTACCTTTGTCAGCTTTAGGGGTCTCCCAGTGCTCTCCTATCCTGGCATTGATTGTGCCCGCATTCCATTAATCCTGTAGCTGGGTGTTCTCCGATCATTCACTAGGCTATTCATTATCTTTTAAAAACATCTTAGTGTTAGATATTAGAAGCTTAATGCACTAAAGAACTGTATGTGAGATATTTCTGGCATGTGGTGAGTTACACAACTCCACCATCAGCCATGGTCTATCTTTACAGTGTTCACCTATTTTGGTGACGTCAATCCCATGTAAACAAGTCCGTGATTTGCCGTGACCCCAGATCACTGTCAAGAGAAACCTCAAAACACAAGGAAAGCAGAATATTTGAGATAAGGATGACTAAGGAAACAAGACATATACATATACATACACACACACTAGCCTGAGATAATAGCAGGTATTTATTGTGAAATAAACAACAGGCTTATTGTTACCTTGACTGAACTACAGGTTTGTAGGACAGCTTGACACTGATCTGCTATTCTTTATGGAAAAGTTTTCCATCCAAGAGGTTGAAATGGCTATTCTACAAGCTGAAAAGTTTACATCATGTTTACGTCATGGAAAATCACCCGGTGGTATGCACAAGCTGCTTTTGTCAGATTCTATAGCAGGGGTGGCCAAACCACGAGCCACATGAGGCTCTTTGGCATATAATAAGTGGCTCTCAGGACTATGCTGGCTGAGCTCCTTTTTGCATCACAATATAAAACGTTAATAATCTATTCTCAAACTTTATCATTATTTACCAAGTATAAACTGAGAGCCCACTGGATTAAAATATGTCTAATGTTTATGGTGAGTAGAATTTAACTGCTTCCTAAATATTGTGGCTGTCAAAATTCTTGCCTGTGGCTCTCAGACCTCTGAAGTTTACTCTTGCGTTAAGCAAGTTTGGCCAGACCCGGTTCAATCTATACCATCAATGGAACAGTACTGTGGAAATGGGAGTTCTGCCTTGACAAGTTCTCCAATAATTTAAAGCTCTCCAATATTTCCGAATACAGCATTACATGCTCCACTTTCTGAATGCAGGCAACTGCCTCAGCATGTAAACTGTAAAAATCGATTTAAAGTTCACAGGGCAAAACAGGAAAAGATGAGAAATTCAGCAAAGACTTGAGTGGATTCAGACCCCAAACAAGCAAAGGACATGCTACATAAAGGCCTAACTGCCTAATACGTTAATAACGTAGTTTTGATGGGCTTCATCTGGAAACATCAGAGAAGCCAATATGGTTTGCACAGAATTACATGCTTTTCTGCAGGTTCTTCTGAATATTTGCCTTTGAGATGGGCTGTAGACAAAAACAGCTTTTCTGACGTTATTAGTCACTCCTATTAAAAAATGATCAAACAATGCAATGCTATTTCCTTGAGTTCAGAACACAAGAATACATACTGATGGCCCAAGTCTGATCCCTCTGTTGGCAAGATGATATTCAAATAAAATACAGAAGTCACTCCCTGTGTAGCATGATAGGTGCTTTCAAACAGGTGGCTTTTATTCCTCATGCTTAGAATTACACAGCAAGCCCTGGCTTACATAAAGCTACTGGAATCCAATTAAAGACTTGAATGGAATCCAGTCTAGACTTGAATGATCTTTCCTTGGGCTGCCTGTACCATGAATGAACAGTTCTAGGGAATGCGTGTTTAAAAATATCGATTGCCGGTCAGTGTGCTAAATTCTGTCAGTTACGTAATAGGTGCACACGTCACAGGATTGGAAAAGCCTGTCATGTAATTTGAGGTTTAGTTGGAAAGGGGACATTAGTATTAGGCTCACTTTTATACGTCACCTGATGCCGTTGTGCACGCACCAAGAATCCTCCATAAGCCCCAGGGCTGTTAAATAATTGTTCTGCACTAAATAAAAGAAATGCAGGTTAGGTAAAGATTTTGGCCATAAATAGAAGTGAAACAACATTTCACAACATTTTGCAGATTTTAAAATTCAACAATTCTGATTTTGATATAAATTTGAGCCCTAAATTCAGTTTTTGCTTTTTGGAATCCATATTGTAAGAAATGATCACACCCATATTGTGAGAAATTTCACTGGCTTTGGCAAGGCTGTTTGCATCCCTTGAAATTCATTGTTTGAAGGGGCATGAATCAGCAGCCATGGCGAAGCTGGTCAGAGCCTGGATGGGGGAATCATCTGGGAAACTTATGCATACTGTGGGCGCAATTCTAACCAACTTTCCAGCACCAGGATCAGGGCAATGCAGCTCTGAGGTTAGGGAGCAAACATTCCCTTACCTTGAGGAGGCCTCCATGACTGCCCCTGAACTGCAGGATGCGGCGCATGCCCCATTGGCACGCCTCTGTCGGTGCTGGAAAGTTGGTTAGGATTGCGCCCTGCGTGGAGTTATAAGGGAGAAAGATGAGGTGCAAATGTAATGACATGCAAACATCAAATGCTTTATCTAAGCAAGAGACCCTGGTTGGCTTTAGATGGCTTGGGGGCAATTCTTGTCAGCAAAGCTTATGATGGCATTCATGCAGTGGCATTCCACATGGGTGTCACCCTTCTAACATAGTTGCTAGTAGGTGTAAATAAAATATGATGATTGCAAGAATGGGAAGGTACAATACCCCTCATTACAAGTGCTGCTTTAAGAAGAGGCATCTGGCTTCTGTGCAGCAGCTGGCAAACATAGGCTCTAAAAGCATTTGTCCAGAAAGGCCTTAAGAATTTGGCACAGCTTCAAGAAGATGGACACAAGGAGATGATCGAAGAACCAGTCAAAGACTGCTGATCGTGCAAGCTGAATTTTTTTTTTCCCTCCCCGGGAAATAAAAGTTATGGTTTTAGCCAAAACCTCAAGAAGCCTTGAAAATGACTGCGACGCAGCTTGTGTACACAGAACACCAAGTGGGTGTTCTTGCGTTAGATGTTAGTTTCATCATACTCTGCCTCCATGTGCCGCTCTGCACAGGAAGGCCATATAACAAGACAATTAGCCTCTGTTCATATTTGATATACAGCCAAAGCTCTTTTGTGCTGAAACTGAGCAAACTACCCATGGGAAAAAAATCAATTGCTTTTCAAGAACATCCATCACTATAAGTAACTAGTTTCCTTGTCCTCACACAACCCTTTTCTAAAAATAAGAAAACCACCCCAAATCTCGAGGCGGGGGAGGTCTGCTTTCAAAATAAAGTAGAAACATTTGGTGTAAGCTAATTTTGCACAACACTGTAACTAGATTTCTGAAATTAATTTTAATTCCGTCGGTGTGTGGAATTTAACGGAGTTAATAGTAGTAACTACGGAGGACCTTTCCGGGCTCACAGCCCAATCCTATCAGGCTGTTTGCGAAGACCTTACAGCATTGCACAGAGTGGGCTGCCATTAGCCATTTTGGATCCGTTATCTGAAACAGCTACAGCAATGCCGGCCAGCTCGGACACCTGGGTCCATGCAGGAGTGCAGGTAAGTCAGCAAGGAGGGGGCAGAGAACAGGAAGAGGAGGTGGGAAGAGTGCACATGACCTGTGCCAGGACACTATCCCCTTTCTCGCCACTCAACACACCCTCTTTTTCCCCTTAGACTTGCACCAGCTAAAGATTTGGTGCAGGTCTGAGGAGTCTCATTGCTGATCATCTTCCCGGGGCGGGGGGCCCCCCCCGGGGGCGGGGGTTGTGGGGAAAAATATTTTCCCTTACCTCTCTCAGGACGCAATTCTAAGCAGCGCTAAAACAGGCCGGCTGGCGGGGCTGCACTTTATCCAGCACCACTTAGGAGGCAGCAGGAGCCTCCCCGGCGCAAGGGCACGTTTGTGGCACAAAATCACGGGCACAGGTCTGAGGAAGCCGCATGGCCCGAATTGGGGCCGCCCAACCTGGGGATCGGGCCTTGGATGCGGCCTAACAGCCATATTATATCCCACTCCTACTCCCTCCACAGCCCAGGGGGCGCCCCCCCCCCCCCCCCCCCCCACGCCCCCCACCCACCTTCCCGCCTGCCAGAACTGCCTGTGCACCAGCTGAGTTTGGCTTGTGCACAGGTGACTCTCCGTCAGCACTCCTGGGCCGATGCTACTAGCAGTGTCAGCCTGAGCCCTGTAGCTCTGACACAGGGGCACGATCGGTGCCCCCTCGTCAGCGCTAGTGACGTAGCACCTACGTAACGATGTTGTGTCAGCACAACACAGGGTGTAGGATTCCGCCCTCAAGCTTCCTAATAGCCCCCAAATCATACCATGCGCTGCAGGCTGTTCTGGAGTGGCTTCACGCTGTGGTCTGGGAAATAATAGAATTGGGCTGTTTGTGTTCTTTTTTCCACAGAATCTAAGCCTTTTCATCAAGTGCTTCTGTTTCTTTTCCTTGTGCTTAAATTGCACCGTATCATTCCTTGAAAAGTGAAACTCTTCCCTAGCTAGGTAGAACACGGCCCTTGGCTGGGCTTATACAGGGAATTCTCAATATCTGCTAGGGTTAGGTTCCTGGAAATCCTTGCAGATCGCGAATTCACAGGTAACGAATCATTGATCCTATGGGATCAATGATTATCGGACTCTTCCCCTCTTCCCCTATCAAATGTTTCCTCGGCAGTAATTCCTAGTGAGCAGAATTTGGGTTGTGATCCATCAGGATCTAATGGAACAATCGGGTCCTTCAGTGTTAATAACAGTACTGATCATTTTACAAACGGCAACTTTTTCTACTTTGTCCAAAAAGTGGGAGCTGAGTCTGCCATTACTTGGGGAATAGATACAGATCCCCCACCACCACAATTGCCCCTAATCTTTTCCCTTGCCTACTAATAATAGCCTAATTTATTCATGCTTTTCTTTGGCTACAGAAACTAGGCTGACCTGCCTCCCTTTTTATTCCCACAGATAAAAAGAGCTCTGGCCGAAAAAAAGGGCAGAGGACTCTCTCTGCATTTAAAGGTGTCTAGCATCGCTCCAAAGAAATCACAGGATTGTTACAGCCTCATTCATTGGTCCTGCATTCCTCCCTTGTCCCCCCCCTCTTGCCCAAAACTAGGTTAAATCTTGGGAGGGAGAAGGGATGATGAACAGAAGCCAAGAGAAACTGAATGCCTGGGATAGCTGGTTCAGAATACTGTACTATGGTACAGTATTGACATGGATGATCTTTGCCCATCACCAATGTCACCAGAGCTTACGACAGGCAGTGAGATTTAGGGGATGTGGAGAGAGACATTCCCTTTTTACCAAAGAAAAATGAGATTTTTTTTCTTCTGAAACAATGCATATGGCCCTGTCAAGCTGTATACAGCCCCAATTACAATCATTTGCAGAGGATCTAGCACGGATAATGACTGAGCTGAATGCAACGCAGCCCGTTGCTGTATGTCACTGAAAGCTGAAAATGTCATAAAAATGTAAATCCAGAAAAAAAAGGAAAGGAAAACACAAACACCGATAATTGCCAAGTGAAAAGCCAGGGATCTTCACAGCTGCTCGCAGGCACATCCTCCCTCCCACTCACATGCTGAAATGCCATCCAAGCTCCAGCTTTCAATGGGCAGCCAGAGGGCAGGGCCCTGTGCCAACCATCCTGGCTCATGGGCAGAAAAAGGCATTTGAGTGAATGAGAAGAGGGCAGCTGCTTACTGGCTTGTAAGGCCTCCGTTTCGGCAAGGTTTGTTTTTTCTAAGCCGGCCTGCTTGAGTTGAGGAGGAGTGTGTTGGCGCAGGCAGCGGAAGGCCAGGCAGTGGGACTCTCTGGCCGTCACATGGTGGGGTGGGGGAATGTGGGGGGGGCACTCGACGACTTATGAAGGCCACCTGCATTCTGCTCCTGATCAAGCATCCACTTTTACAAAGTCACTCTTGAGCTGATCCAGTTCTGGGTGGGCTTTAAAAAATTTATTTGTGTGCAGTGTTCTTGACAGTAGTTACTGAATGCTGATGGTATGTTGTCTTTTTCCTTTTTTTTTATGTACAATGGAGGTTACTCTATTAGCATTCTGGGCCGCAGCTCAGATGCACATCATAGGATGAAGTCTAAGAGGGGTAGTTTGTGTTACATGATCACATTCGCCAAATGCAAGCCAAGCATGACTTAGCAAGAAAGGCCATGACCTTCCACCTCACCTTTGAGAAGTCTTACCCCAGAAATGATCATACAATACCATACCTAAGGCCTGATTCTATGGCCTATAGCGCCAGTGGTCTCTATTTACTGACATCTAGAAGTGTCGTGAATCTCCGCGTTGTAAAGCACCTCCGCGACACCTCACCACTAGCCCTGGGGCAGTGCTGAGACAGCGCCAGGCCCCAACGTGAGCGGATAGGATGGGCGGCACTCTAACAGCACCAGCCACTGGTAAGCCCATTTGGTGTGGGGGGGAGGCAGGGAGGGGCAAGAACGGGGCAGGGGGTGGGGCTAGCCTGCAAGGGGGGTGGACCTGGCAGTTGCTTCCACCGCTGGCTCCACACGGGGCTGCTCAATTCACTGCTGGCAAAATAGCCAGTGGTGCACCAAGCAGCCCCTAAGAGCCTCCAAGGAGCGGCCTGGCTACCGCGGGATGCAAAGATAGCCATTTTGCTACTGCTGTTCCTATGGGAATGGGGCAGCTCAGGATTGGGTTGTTAGCATTTATCCAGTGCATTTTGCATTATTGTAGTGACATATGTTTTGGCTGAGGGATCATCTGTGTCATGTGCATATTCACATACAAATGCACATGTTTTTTCTGCCTGTGAATAAATCGCTAGGCATGGTTCTTTGGACGTGTCACCAAGAGAAAATCACAATTGTCTGAACTAGCCCTCCAAGTCTTGTTTTCTTTTCAGGTACATTATTTCTGAAAAGTGTAAGTGAGAACATCCATTCCTGAAGCCACAGTCACCTTCCGTAAGGTCAAGTAGTTCTCCAAGTGAAAGCTTTCAACATTTTATTTGACTGTTTACTTTTTCAGAGGTCAAGCACTAAAGGTTTTCTGCTCCGTTTCAGTTTTCGTGAACACGTGTATTTACGTTGGCAGTTCTTTTACAAGCAAACCCTTCAACAGGTTAGCAAATATTGGCTCCTCGTCAAGACCCCCAGTCCAACTCCTTCCTTACTGGGAAATCTATTCCCTGCTCCACCCCCATCCACAACCAATCCTTTTTTTCCCTTCCCACCTGTTGTTTTCAGGTTGCCAAGATTTGGTCATCTAAAGGGGATCACAGCAATTAATGCCTCTTCCCCTCTTTCATCTGGTTTTTTTTTTTCTGTTTCACCAAAGGCAAAACATAAAGACTGTTGACTTCAGAAATGTCAGGCTTTTAAAACCAGGTTCTTTTTAGAACCTTCGCATTTTTATGTATATCACACTAATCTAACTCATGTAACATCCTTGCCCAATCTAGTTACAAACCATTGTTGCTAATGTGGCTGTGTGCTGCATCCAGTGATGGGGGTGTGTATCACATAGCAGTCAGGACGTATGTTGACATAAACTTACTCACTTCCCCAGTAAGCTGCCCAATTGCCTATGGGTGCCCTCAGACATTTTGAAGGCATATGTCATAAGAAAAGCCTCATTGGATCAGGCCAAGGGCCTGTCTAGTCCAGCTTCCTGTATTTCACAGTAGCCCATCAGATGCCTCAGGGAGCACACAAGAGAACAAAATGCCTGCATCCTGCTGCCTCGCCCTAACACCTGGCATTCTGCGGTAGCCTGTACATGCAAGCCTCGCACCCTCCAGTTAGACACCAAACTGCGGTTGGGGTTTAACTTTTTAAAACACAAATGACCAATGTTTACGTCATAAAACCTACTGAACAAAGTTGCTGAAATTCCAAAGTCGTGCAATTTTATTAAAAAGAGGTTTGTTCAGATCATTTGGGAATCAAAACATAAAAGCAAAAGAAACAGGCACAATGCAATGACTGTTGGTAACCAGTCGGTTCTCCCCCTAGACCAGCAGTGGTCAAACTTGCTTAACGTAAGAGCCACATACAATAAACTTCAGAGGTTTCGGAGCCGTAATATTTAAGAAGCATTTAAATTCTGAAATATATTTGCTCACCATGAACATGAAACTTACATTTTAATCCAGTAGGCTCTCAGTTTATACCTGGCAAATAATGATAAAGCTTGAAAATGTTGATGTATCTTTTATAATAATTATGATGCAAAAACTAGCTTAGCTAACATATTTCTGAGAGCCACACATATGTCAGAGCTACCATTTGGTCACCCCGGCCATAGACAATCTACCTACTTATGGGAGCAGACATGAATATGTATTTGCATATATTTCATCCCTGTATTGGTTGCATGCCACACTTTTTTGCACCAAGGCCATGACACTGAAGTTTTACTTCTTTGAGTGCTGGGGGTCTTGCTTATGTGCAAACATTTCCTAATTAAACAGTAAGCAGCTCTGTAATGGATGTCTCTAAAAAGGAAAAGAAAAGATTTTGCTTAATAATCAAACCCAAAACAGGAAATAACATTTCAAGACAATGTTTCTTGGAGTTCATTGACATTGCTACCACGATCTGATGATGACATGATCTATAGCAGTTTCTTGCATTAAAAACAAAAAAGGACTTGGTGTGGGGACCATAAGAACATAAGAAGAGCCCTGCTGGATCAGGCCAAAGGCCCATCTAGTCCAGCTTCCTGTAGCTCACAGCAGCCCACCAGGTGCCCCAGGGAGTACACGAGACAACAAGATGCTTGCATCCTGTTGCCACTCCCTTGCACCCGGCACTCTGAAGTAGCCTACTACTATTGTAAGGAGGTTGCACAACCCATCATGGCCTATAGTCCACGATGGACTTTTCTTCAGAAATTTGTCCAATCCCCTTCTAAAGGCATCTAGGCCAGATGCCATCACCACCTTCTGTGCCAAAGAGTTCCACAGATTAATTACCCGCTGGGTAAAAAAGTATTTCCTTTTATCTGTTTTAACTCTCCCAACACTCAATTTTAGTGGATGTCCCCTGGTTCTGGTGTTGTGAGAGAGGGAAAAGAACATCCTTCTATTGACTCTATCCCTTCCATGCATAATGTTGTATGTCTCAATCATGTCCTCCCCTCAGGCGCCTTTTTTCTAGGATGAACAGCCCCAAATGCTGCAGTCTTTCTTAGTAAGGGAGGTGCCCCAGCCCCGTAATAATTTTTGTCGCTGTCTTCTGCACCTTTTCCAGCTCCACTATGTCCTTTTTGAGGTGCGGTGACCAGAACTGTACACAATATTCCAGATGTGAAGATATCTTTCATGGCTGCTGGGCATATTTGCAGAGAGAAGCTTTGTTTACGGTTGTATTGGTCAAACATTCTGGAGGTGCTGCTTGTGCCTGAAATGATAATCGTGTTCACATGTCCAAAGAATTGGGAAAAGCAGCTGTTTTTACTGGAGTTCCAGGAACAGCATAATGGGGAGGGGGCTGAATCCACTTTACAAGAAGGGTTCCACCTGAGCTGTAGAGAGAGCACCCAACATCACAAGAAATGAAACACAAGGAAATCCAGCATAGCCACTGCATTGCATATGATTATCCTGAAACATGATGGTATTGAATGAATTGTGTTTTTTATTAATGATGGTACTTCTTTAAAAAACTGTAATGCCCTCCACACTGATATGGCACTTCTCCTAAGTTTCCAGAGTGCTTCACATATAGCTTCACAGAAATCCTTACAACAAAGTCAGTTACACATAAGAACATAAGAAGAGCCCCACTGGATCAGGCCAAAGGTCCATCTAGTCCAGCTTCCTGTATCTCACAGTGGCCCACCAGATGCCTCAGGCAGGCAGGAGGGAAGAACTGGGTGGGCCTCCCGGGGGAGGAGGTGGAGGGGGTGGGAGATGGATGCAGTTGTTAGGCCACACGGCCTCCTTGGCACTGCACCTGCTATTTAGCAGGTGCAGATTCAAAGAAACCAAAGGGGATGCTCACCAAAGCTGGAATGGATTTGGCGCAGGCCTGCTGGCCTCTCTAATCCAGCACAGTTTAGGATTGCGCTCTTAATGTCACAGGGCCATTTTGGTAGTGGTTCTTGGCCATTTGCTTGGGTCTAATGAAACTATGTGGAGTTTGCAGAAGTAGACAACTGTACAGTGAAAGTCTACCCTGGATATGGGTGAAAGGTACAGTCTTTAGTGTACTGCTTGCAGCTGTTGTATAATGATCAGAAACCAGGAAGAGGGACCTTATTAGGCCTTGAATTCACAAGTGGGTCTTAAATTAATGATGCAGATAATAACAGACTGGGGAAGCAGGCTGTGTACCACCAGAGACGAACCAAGCGGCAAGTGCGCCCATGGCAGGGTGATGAAACCGCGCCCCCTGCACGTCACCCCGCCCCCATACATTGCCCCGCCACACCTCCCTGTGCCCGGAATAGCTCCATTTTGGAGCGAAACGGACACCAGGTAGGGAGGGAGGGCCAAACAGCGCGGGTTAGCGCATGGTTTAGTCTGCGCAATGGCACCCCGCCACTGCCGGCACCCATGGCTTGCGCCACCCCGGGCTACACCCATGCTCCGCCTCTGTCTACCACTGCATGAAGAGCAGCCACAGTGGAAAAAGAAAAAGTGATACAGAAAGGATATAGACATAATAGGAAAGGCTAGTCTGTCAGGCATTTGCTACTTGGTTATCACTGTGTTGCCAAAGGCACTGGCATCAGCCAATAGGCACAAGTGACACACACATAATCATGTCCCAGGCATGATCATGCTAAACATATATAGATGCAGGGGCAGGAGATGAAATTTTCAAAGGCAATTTCCTGGCAACAGAAGCACTACCTTAAGAAAAGACATCTGGATCCCACATAACAACTGTGTAACAATGACACATTTAATGCATGTAAAAATAGTCTGAAAAAGCCGTGATGATCATCCAGTATGATCAGGCAAATCTAAGATAATAATACAGCATTGATTAGTGTAAGGCTGGAATGAGCCTAAGGGCTATTCCCAGAGGCGTAGCCAGGTTTGTTGTTGAAGGAAAAACAGGAAAGAGACTCATGGCACTGTAAAGACTATCAGATTTACTAAACCATAAACTGTTGTGGGCTACAGCTGCTGGTCAGCTTAAGGATTTGAGCATAACACAGAAGCCACAATGTGCTGCTTTCAACAGAAGAGAAACTATGATGTCGCTTGTCTTCCCTAATGTGCAAATCTGTTGCCTAAGCAAATCTGCCTCATTTTAATCAGGAAATGGAGCCTTTTGGCCACAATCGCTTCCATCTGCTCCTCTGAGTCATGTTGCTCTTTTTTTTTCCAAAAAAGTTCCAAATTCCTCCATGAATCCTTCGGAGCAATTTCCTCAAATGTTCTTGCTTCCAACTATATGATCATACTTCCTTGTCTGTCAGGCTATTCAAGTGCAGGCAAAAGCCAGGTGTCCAGCATGGACCAGGCAGGGGGTGGGATAGGGTGGGGTAGTATCAGTTCCACTCCCCTCCTGTTGGAAGATGTCAGCTCCCTCAAATACTCCTTTTCCTACTGGTCTCTAACCAGTGGTGTCATCTAAATGATTTAATAACAGGTACTCACTTTTGATTGGCACATGTCGGGACCCGCCCACCGGAAGTGACGTCATAAGCCAGAAGTGATGTCGTGGCAGGAAGTGACATGAAAAAAGCCCTTTTTGAGGCCTCAGATGATTTTAAACTGACCCAACAGTTGCAACAGTATTCCACAGCACCCCAGAATATGTTAAGGAGGCCTGGCATCATGTTAAAACCCCAGAGCAACTCATTTTTCAGTGGCAAGGAAAGGAAAGGCTCCGCTCCCTGCCTGCCTGCCTGCCTGGCTCTGAGAACATGCAGGCAATTCAAACATGCAGGAAATTCAAACGTTGCAGAGGGCGGAGTTGACGAGTGGGCGGGTGAATGGGCGGGGCCAGCTGTAATCCTAGAAACCGGTACTCGCGTACCCCCACGTACCCCCTGCATGACATCACTGTCTCTAACTCTATAAGAGTGCAATCCTAACGTGGAGTTAGGCCGGCACAAGTTAGGCTAGCAAAATTTGGCCAGCACAAGAGACACTGTAAAGTATATTTGGACCACTCTCAAAGTCAAAGAGGCCAGCACACAGACATGCACCATCCTCCATGACTCAGGGCGCCACCCTAAGGTGCCCGTAGCGCCGACGCTATGGCATAGCGTTGGCGCAATGCTGATAGCGCCGATGCAGGGGTGCCAAGCGGGCACACCTACAGGCAGTATCGGTCCCATTGTGCCCTCACCGAGGTTCCCTTGTGGTGGCTGGCCAGCTGGCGCGAGGGAGGCTCCATGTTGGGACAGGAGTGGGATTGGTGGAGGGAGGGAGATTGTGGGTGGGGGGAGGGCAGACCATGGGTGGACTCCAGATTCGGCCATAAGGCCGAATCCTAAGCCCGTCCAGGAGGCCGCGTGGCCCTGATTCGAGCCGCGCTGTCTCCTCGGATCTGTGCCTGCTGTTTATACCAGTTTGAGGCAGATTTTTCCCCTTCGACCGTGCCAATTTGATTTGTGCCCTGTTCCACCGCAATCTTCTTTGACAACAGCACCTGCTGTATCTAGGATCCACCTCAAAATACTCCATAGCTTTCACTATCCCTTTGGCAGTCTGTCCATTAGTTCACACATATTTTGCAACCAGTTTTACCATTTGTTTTCCTTTGAAAGGCTGCACTTGATTTATTTGCCTCTAGTGGAGAAAAATAAATGGAATTTGGTTGACTGACAAATTACCAGGACCTCTGCCTCTTTCTTTGCCAGTCCAAATTAACCAGTAACTACCATAGTCATTAGCTAATTAGATTCATGATTGACAGGTATGCAGTTAAAAACTTCTAACCTTTTATTATACTGCATGAGCTCAGCGCAACTAGAGACTTCTGAAATTCTTCAGAGCCTACCAAATTAGCAAGGCCTCCACTCCTAGGTTCATGGAGTCAGGTACATTAAACTGAATATTCCAGTTTGGAAGTGGCTTTTATTTCAATTATGATTTTCAATACACAATCTTTCCTCTCTGCTCAATATTATGGACTCCTATTTTCATCCTAACTAGGGAAAAAAGTTTATATAAACCAATACCTTTATTAGACTTGATCAAAAATTTTGGCTAAGAAATCCATGTGCCACCTTGTATGTCTGAAATGCTTCTTATCTCTGGTGCTTTTGCAGAGGCGGAGGAAGGGTATAGCCCGGGGTGGCGCGAGCCATGGGCGCCGGCAGCAGTGGGGCGCCATTGCGCGGAGTCCGCAGATGAACCCGTGCGTTGTCTGGCCCACCTGCCCTCCCTGGCACTTGTTCTGCTCCAAAATGGAGCTATTCCGGGAGCAGGGAGGCGTGACTGGGCAACACACGGGAGTGGGGCGATGTGCTGGGGGCGCGGTTTCGTTGCCCTGCCATGGGCGCGCTTGGGGCTCCGTTCGTCCCTGTGCTTTTGGCAGGCAAAGATATCACACGCCACTCAAACAAGTATTCATAGAGAATCTTGCATGTACAGGTGAGTCCTCTTTATTTGTGGGTTTGGAACCCATGGATTTGACTTAATGCAGGTTCTGAACCCTTGTGGGATGGCTTCACCTGACCTCCCTGGATGTGACCGGAAGCACCTTCCAGTTGCATCCAGAAGGATTTCTAATGCCCAGGGAGGCCACATGCAGTCCCCCCCCCCTCAGAACAGCTCCTGGCGGTGTTGGAAAGGCACTTCTGGTTTTCCAGTTGACACTGAAAGGCGCTTCATGTTGTATCTGGAGGTCCTGTTGGATCCCCCCCCACAGATCCCATTATCTGAGGGTATTGGTAGCCATGGGGGGGGGAGTCTGGGAAAAGGTCCCCTTGCGGATATGAGGTCCAACTGTATTTTTGGCCAATGCAGTATTACAAGCAGACCCATGGGCAGAGGCGGATCTACAGGGATGGCAAAGCTCTAAGTGTTGCAAGAAGCCTTACCCTGTCATGTAAACCCCTCCTCTCCCTTGCTGCTGTAGCCAGTAAGCAACGCCAAGATGTTGCTTTTCCCTGTGAGGATTGGCTAAAACGGTGCAGGAGAGGAGTGATGTCCACTGCAAGGTAAGGCTTCTTGCAAAACTTAGAGCTTTGCCCTTCCTTAGATCTGCCTCTGCCCATGGGGCAGGCATTTTTAAATGGTGTAGTGCATGTGGCTGATGAACGCTTGGACAGTATTAGGGCAATTTGACCAATCTGGCCAAATTGGGCCCCATGCCTGGTGGGGCCCTGCACTGGCACAGTGAGCAGAGCACCTGCAGCTGGCACCTTGCTCTGTAGCTGATGCTCCAGCATGGAAGACATCCTGAGGAGAGCATAGTGAGTGGAGCATTTCTGCTGGACAGCCCTCCCTCTCATTTAACCCCCCCTCCCCGCCTGCCCCTGGATCTGATTGGCTTGTGATTGGGCCCTCCCGAAGCCGTCGGCAGTGACGCCACTGCTGGGAGCCTCATTGCTGCTGCTCATCCTGGTGAGTAGGAGGGCTCCGCCAGGGTGGCCCCACAAACATGTTTTGCATCTAGGTCCTGCAACTCCTAAGGCCAGCCTTGATTATAGTGAACACTGCAAGTAAATTATTAGATACTTTTGGGTGTACGCTAGCAAATGTTTTCACTAGTTGGAGGCAGTGATGTCATGCAGGGGGAACGCGGGGGAACTCAGTTCCACTAGTTAAAATTAGGGCTGACTCCGCCCACTTCACTCTCCCTCCTCCCCCCTCCCAATTCCTCTGCAAAGAGCTTTTCTTCTTGGTTGGCCGGCACTCAAAGGCAGTGATGTCATTCAGGGGGAATGGACCAGAACGGATCCTAACGGGCTCTGTGGCTGGTTCCGGGTTCCCGACAAGTGCCAATCAAAAGTGAGTTCCTGTTCCTAAATCATTTGAATGACACCGCTGGTTGGAGGCTTCACTTGCTACCAAGTCTGTGCTCAATAAAGTTCTACAAGCGTGCACATACACCGTCAACCATTCATTATTGAAGGGAAAAACTTTCAATTACTTACTTACTGTTGCTCCACTCAAGAAGGTTAGACTCTTCTCCCCCTCTACCCCCCTGCTCTTTATTTCCAGCTTGGAAGAATACCAAATTTCCATGTCTGCAAACAAGCACAATCACGTACTGTGTGACCTTAACAAGATTTATGGCATGGTTTATTAACTCTCTAAATGGGTTCCATAAATCTGGAGTACCCTCTTGCTACTTAAGTTGACTAACAGTGTCTTTGATCTTTTCACAAAGAGACAGAAACGTACAAATCAGTAGCTTTACAGAAAATTACTGGCACAAATTCTGCCCACATTTGCTGCACATGTAATATGGAACCGCACACTGGAATTTTGTCTTTATGCAAAGCGCTGTCATTTCTTAATTTGTAAGGACAATAACTAACAACAAAAACCTGCAAGAACAGCCATCTTTCCAGATCCTCTTGATTCACTGTTCATTCAAGGATATAGTAAAGATCAACTTCATATCTTCTTATATATTTATATCTTACGTAAAAAAAAATTTATGCTACTTTTCCATTCCTGTACTGTACTGTACAACATAATGAAACACAATTTAAAATAGTAACATAAAATAAAATTCAGGTACAGCACACAATACATTAACAAAAACAGCAATAATAATAACAACAACAGGTACATTAAAACCAAACAATGTCATACGAACAGAGTAAAAACTATAAAAGCACATTAAAACAAAGTCTTGTAACCAGTAACTAAAAGCAGTAACTAAGGGGTGAACCATTCCTCCTCAAGGGCTAAGTGAAATAGAAGGGGAGCAGAACCACAGTGGGTCTCCAGTTTCATACTGTATTTATTTATTGTGGTCATGGTACAAAAAAAGTTGAAGACCACTGGGCTAGAGCAGAACTTAGTGCGCAATCCTAACTAACTTTCCAGCACCAAGGTAAGGGTAATGCAGCTCCGAGCTAAGGGAACAAACGTTCCCTTTCCTTGAGGAGGCCTCCAGGACTACTATTCCACTGCAGGATGCAGCATATGCCCATTGGCACCACTAAGTCAGTGCTGGAAAATTGCTTAGGATTGCGTCCTTAGTGCCTGCCTGCCCCATGGCAGTGAAGAACGCCTTCTTCTCTGCGACTCTTGCATCTACAGAATGCTATCCAGTGCAGCTGTTCTGCATTGTGTGGGGCTTTCTATACCCACCATGTCATGAGAATCAGAAAGATGCTTCTAATGTACATTGCCAATGGCATTCCTACTCAGGGGGCGGAGCTCTATAAGTTTTGCAAGGAGCCTTACCCTGTCATGTAAAACCCTCCTCTCCCTTGCTGCTGTAGCCAATAAGCAATGCTGAGACGTTGCTCCCCCCCCCCCCGTGAGGATTGGCTAAAATGGTATGGGAAAGGAGCAATTTCCAGGGCAAGGTAAGGCTCCTTGCAAAACTTAGGGCTCCACCCTCCCTGTAGGGACGCCACTGTACATTGCAAAGTACTTTGCAGATAAAATTGCTCATATCCGCCTCAACTTGGAATCTACATTGGTCAATGTCAAACACTGCCCAGTTATTTGGGAACCTGAGGACAGGAGTCTCTGAAATGCCATTCAGGAGTCACTGTTGGCAGGGCACTTCATAAGGAAGATACATTCCCAGTAGCTCATGTTAACAGTGGCTGCTGCACCACACAGAAACCCAGTGGATGCAGCTGGGTGAGATTAATTCCCCCCCCATCTCATCCAACCAGATCTCTGTTATAAAAGCCAGGTCAGTGCCTTCCTCCAGGATTAAATCCTTGTTCAGTGCCTAACAAGTGCTTTATCTGTTGAAAGCACTAGAACAGATAAAAAAATATTTCTTTACCCAGCATGTAATTAATCTATGGAACCCCTTGCCACTGGGTGTGGTGATAGTATCTGGCATAGATGCCTTTAAAAGGGGATTGGACAGATTTATGGAGTAAAAGTCCATCGTAAGTTACAAGCCATGATGTGTATGTGCAACCTCTTGGTTTTAGAAATAGGCGATCTCCAAATGCCAGATGCAAGGGAGTGTCAACAGAATACAGGTGTCTTGTTTGCTCCCCAAGACAGTTGGTGGGCCACTCTGAGCTACAGAAAGCTGGATTAGATGGGCCTTTGGCTTGATCCAGCGGGGCTCTTCTTATGTTCTCCCAAACTGTATCACCAGCGGGGAGATGAGGGAGATAAAAAAATCACACCTCTTCCCTGATCATAATTATCAACAATATCACCGTCAATGTGTCTTCAGCCCCTCAACCTAGGACAACTCTCATCTGTCTGTTCACAGGATGTAATAGAGGGGACCACCCCCTTTCTCACCAGGGCTGTAGGAAGCAGGATAGTACACCCACATCCTTGTTAGACCCCTCCAGCGAAAGCCCCACAACCAGTGGTGTCATCTACAAAAAAGGAACGGGAACGCTGGGCGGGACTTGGGCGGGACTTCTGTGTGATTGGCAGCCTGCCCGTTTCGTTCTGCAGCTGCCCTGGCCTCAGGGGGGCTGCCCCCGGTTTGCACGCCCCACCGCTGCTCGCTCATGCTCCGGCACCCCCCCCCACCCGTCTCCCCCGGTGAGCAGGCACACACCCCCGAGGTCAGGGCAGCCGCAGAACGGGACAGGTGGGCAGCCAATCATGCGTAAGTCCCGCGTAAGTCCCGCCCAGCGTTCCCGTTCCTTATTTGTAGATGACACCACTGCCCACAACCCTTGATGTAATCTAAGGGAGTAGGGCTCCCACCCTGCTAAGGGAGACCTATTCCCCACCCAACAGCTGTAGGGTCCACACTGTCATTATGATTGTTACCACGATCTCTGCCACTGTTGCTTCCACCATGCCATTTCCTGGAGGGAAAACTTAAAAATGGACCAAGTCTGCCTCCCTCATAAAGAGGCATGGTTAAGAAAATGTGGATGGATACACTATGCTAATCTACACATATAAAGCAGTCATGGGCAGGGTAGATATTTGCTGTGCATTATGTATGGAGATGCCTGAGTGATGTCTCTCATGAAAACAATCGACTGAGCGATGTCATGCGATCATTTAGTCATAGCCACGTGTGAGGGCACAATCCAACACGTGCCCTAGAGCCGATTAAAGCCGCTTGCAGCAGCGCTGGCCTTGCAGGGCTGGCTGAAATTCAGCTGGTACAGAAGTGGTTCTAGGAGGCACAAGGGAGGGCGGGAGGGTTTTCTGGGTGGGGGATGGGCATGATGTGAGGGGGGAGAGGTGGAATTGGGATGCGGCCATTAGGCCACATCCTAGTTCCCGTCCCAGGCCACGCGGTGTCCTCCGCTCTGCATCTGCTAAATAGCAGGCCCTTGCCCCAGGGAGGCTCCTGCCTGCTCCCAAATTGCTCTGGATACGGCATAGGCCTGCCAGCGCAAGGCTGTTCCAGAGCAAGTTAGGATTGCACCCTGAATTAGTGCTGCCCTTGTGGGGGCAATGTGTGGGCATCATTAATGTGCATTGTTGTGATTGGTGAATTGTGGTGGAGAGTTCACAGATGTGATTCTGGTGGCAGTGTTGCTTTGTTAGCATTTATTTCTCCAGAATGCTGCTTTTGACTTAGCCATGATGTAGTGTCTACTAAAATACCGGGATCATAGTATCAAACAACCTGATGAAGCTCTTTTCGTGCTACTAATGCACTGAAACAGATATCTTTACACCATCCTAAGAGCGTTCTTCAGTGGAAACAAAGGAACATAAACAAGCCACATCTAAGGACCAGTTCCTGGATGGTATTATCAACTATTTTCAAACTTGCACACACTCATCTGTACAGTAGAACTTTGCATATCTAAAAACCAGGGCTGGCCACCAAGTATGGATCTAACAAGTAGCTGCAGCCAATCATGTCCCTTGACAAGTATATCAATACACTATACACATTTGCTTCATTCACACTGTATATGCAGAGCTGTAGTAGGCTCTGATTGCACCTGGGGCGGGGCGGTGATGAAAGACATCACCATGCCCTCCATGCAGCCTCCCCACACCCACTGCTTCCAGAATTGCTCCATTTCAGAGCGTAACATAGCAAGGGAGGGTGGGAGGGACCAGCTCCACGCTGCTTTCCTCTGCAGCGCGCCCAGCTCCCTTGCTGGCACCCATGGCAGCCGATATACTGTGTCCTATGGGCACAAAGCCTCTGTATATATGTCAAGGCAATGTTTCTCAAACTGTGGGTCAGGACCCACTAGGTGAGTCATGAGCCAATTTCAGGTGGGTCATGTAGCACCTAGCATCATTGAACATATGGAAAGGTGGGATACGAAACGGGGAGATCTGTGTGGTTATTTTGCTTGTGTCAGGGTTGTAAAATGACTGAGAAATAATGTATTGCTACATTCTCAGGAAAGCAGCAACCGACAATATCTAAACTATTGAGGTGGCATTATGTGACAGGATATTTCATATCTGTTATATAATGAATTCTTTAAACATATGAGCCAAATGTTGAATGAATCTGTTTGTTTGATTGACATTTACTGTTTGTTTGATCGACAAAGGGACACTTTATCATAATTAATAGCCAGGATTTAATGCTAAACCTATATTTTCCAAGAATATATCAAAAACTTTTCAACAGCCGTCTATGTATAGGTTGAGTATCCCTAATCCGGACTGCTTGGAGTGGGAAGGCATCTGGATTTTGGAATAACTGCATAAATATAATGAGAAATGCCTCCTCTTGCTCTTTTCACTGTTACCAATTTGAGTAACTGCTGGTCTCTTTGGTATTTTTCAACAATTGCACACACCACAGAGCAGAGAATACTTTGAATGAACACAAGACCTTTTAGTGTTCACACTACAGAAAGTTTTTAAAAAGTATTGGACAAAACTGGATTTTGGAATAGTCGGATTTCGAATGTCTGGATACCTGTACCTGGCTACCACATGTATTGGCAATATGATCTAATGATTGATGTTGTTTTAATATTTCAATTCATTGCTATCATATAAAAATATACAATATGTATGTACAGTACTATATATATGCTTAAAATTGTTACAACTTCAAACAGTGTCATAATTTCTTAAATGCATACATATATCCACTCCATCAAGGTTTTTATTATGCTAATAGTTACGGGTAACAACTGAGAAACAAAATCATTTGCTTTCTGTGCTGTTATTAATTGCTTCTTTATGCTCACCTTAAGCTTGCAGACCATCAATTTCATGGTATCAACCTAAACTTTTGTCTTTTGAGATGGTTTTCTCTAATCATTTACCTACACATACAGCATAAACAAAATCAACACCACCCTTACAATGTAAATACAGGTAAATGTACATGTGAGCACATACGACGACACATAACCCTTACCTGATAGCAGAAGCCTGACAAGGCAGAGGTTGAATGTCACAGCTGTCTCCTTTTCAGACCCTGACTGCCATCTACAGCGGTATATTGGGAGGATCCCTTGCTGTCCAAGACACACCCATCCAGGAGTTTCTACTGTCTGCCCTTTCCAAATGGGATGGCCTTCTTGCTTGCTTTATCCCGCCTATCTACCAATGAGAACCAGGCTGACTCTCGCATTGTTGCAAGGGTGTGATTCTGCTGCTGGAGAAGGGAAAGAGTATTCCCACCCAATAATAGGAGCTTGAGCTTGTTCCATTGCTGCAGATAGGCAGGAATTAGCTTAAGTGACACCAATACACAAAGCAGTGCTTCCAAACCCTTATCTAAGATAATATTTGCTGCTTCAACCAAACCAACCTTGCTAAATGCTTTTCAAACACTTCTTAGAACATCCAGTGGGTGAGATGTTGAAGCATTCTCAGGCAAAAGAACAAAAAACCAATGCCTAATTGCTCATGGGGATTATAAAGTTTCTCCTACTATTAGGGTGCAATCCTAACCTGGAATTAAACTGGCACCGTTAGGCCAACAAAGTTTGGACAGCACAAGGTACACCACAAAGTATGTTTGGACCACTCTCACAGTCAGAGAGACTAGCACACAGATGTGCGCCATCCTCCCTTACTCCGAGTGTGGTCCAAACATGCTTTACTGTGACCCTTGTGACAGCCAAACTTTGCAGGCCTAACAATCCAAGTTAGGATTGTGCTCTACCATATCTCTCCTTAAACCAATTACATTCTGTCCTACTGGTTGTGGCTGCAGGGAACTATTGTTCAGCATCTGCTGTGCAGCCATGTTTAAATATTTCAAGATTGTTATTAAGTTTTGCTTACAGCCCAATCCTAATTAAATGGTGCCCACAAGGCACCGTGGTGCTGGCATGGGCTCCATTGCATCCTGCGGTTCAGCCAGAGACCATGCAGGGGTGGAGAGGGAAGTAAAAGATTGCTCCTTTTGCCTTCCTCTGCTTCTGCATGATGGTCTACAATGAGTCTACTTGAACCTGCCCAGCTATTTAGCTGGCACAAGTCTAAGCAGAGCACAGGGGACAGTGTCAGGTACAAAACACGGGTTAGGATATTATGGAGCTCTTCCTGACCAGAACCACCGCCCCCCTCCTCACTCCCACCAGTGGCTTACCTGTACTGGTGGGGGGCAGCAGTGTCTGATGATCGTCTTCCAGTGCTGCCACCAATTGCAGCAGCATTCAGAAAATAGATGCCAGCAGTGTGGTGTGTGCATTACCACCAGTCATTTTGCAGCCTTTCTGCTGCCATAAATGGCTCTGTGAGCCAGCCTAATCCTAGTCAGGATCAGACAATTAATCCTTTTTTCTCCTAGTTAAACATATTGTCAGCCCAATCCTATCCCATCCTCCACCATAGCATGCAGCCATACCAAAATAGGCCATGCTGCATGCTATTTTTTTGGGGGGGGGGGAATCCTCTTTTCTCCTAGTTAAATATACTGTCAGCCCAATCCTATCCTATCCTCCACCATAGCATGCAGCCATATCAACATAGGCCATTCTGCATGTTTTTTTGGGGGGGGGGAGGATGATCAGGGAGACTGGGAAAAGTAAGAGAAACTACTTACCCTCTATAAGCACAAGTCCGAGAAGACAAAGGGGCCGTGTCTGGAGGCTCCAGGAGGAATAGCATCCTGGTGCAAACTGCTTGGGCCAGAATACACGCACCTATTACTTACCCACTTCCTTCCCCCTCCCATTCCACCCCCTCCACCAACTTACCAACATCAGCTGGGCATCTCCTGGCCGATGCCATAGATGGGTTACTATATGGCATTTGCAGTGGCAGCCTGGAAGCACATGGCTGTACATTCCTCTGTAACCATGTTTGTGATGCTGTATAGTATGCTCCAGCACCAGAGCACTAGTTCTGGGAGCAGAACTGAAGCATAGGATTGGGCTGACAGTCTTCTCTAGATGTTATGCAGTACAAGGCAGAAAAAGTTAAGTGCCTCAGTCCTATTGCAATCCATTGAATTCAAGTTTTGAGATTTACAGGCAAGTAAAACTGATTTCATTGACTCATAACTTTCTCTGGAATGTATCCATGAGTGTTTAAATATAATGGGCACAATTCAAAGTTAAGCCAAAATTAAGCACTATAAATTCTGTTTATGTCAGTGGAAGAGAATTTAGCCCATACTTAACTCTTTCATTGGAATGGGAAAAGGAGAATATCTACAAATATTACTGAAATTAATTCTATCAAATTCAATGGGACTTACTTCTGTTAACACAGGCATAGGTTCTGGCTGAAAAATGCTTAAATTTGGCTGGTTGATACTCATTGACGTTCTTTGAATCTTCTCACATTATCTGATATTTTGAGGAATGCAGAACTCACAAAAAAGAACCTCCAAAATAAGGCCAATTGAAAGAAAAACGTAACCAGTACAACCAAGATATAATTGCAAAACAACATTCCTAGTTGTTCAGAAGGTTTTTCTGAGAACCCAACCATCTGACAATTCTGGGCAGCTAGATAAAGGGCATGGTTGTTTTGGGGAAAGTACTTTCAACAGCACACACTTCCAGTGACCCATGTCCCATCCCAGGTAGTCATTAATACAGCCAGATAATAGAGGGAGGGATGGAGGGAGGGAGAGTTCAGATTATTTATCTGTCTTATTGTGACGTTTGGAAAGGTCTGCAGTCGTCCTGTCTACTTATGCTCCGCTAAGATAATTGGGAACATATCACTGTCTGTGCATGGGCCAGACTAGGGGGAGTGTGAGGAGTGCTTGCTTGCATGTGCTGAGCAGTGTATATGTGTAAGTGCACTGAAAAATAGTTCTTCCCAGGCCAAATGTTTGGAAGTGGAAACCACAAAAAGGAGTAATGCAAAAGAGGCGAGATACATAACGTGGAGTATCATTAAGAGTTTGTGAAGGGCTGAAAAAGTGAAGCTTCTAAAGGCTTCTTTGAAAATAAGAAGGGAAAAAAACCCTCTCTTCATTTTTCAGGTGCTTAACAAATAATCAAATACAAACTAATTACAGTATTGAAATTCACACTGTGAAGGCCAAACTACACTGTAGTAGCAGCGTCCCTACAGGGGGTGAGGGCAGAGTGCTAGGTTTTGCAAAGAGCCTTACCTTGCCATATAAATTGCTCCTCTCCCTTGCAGCTGTAGCCAGTAAGCAATGCAGAAGCGTTGCTTTCCCCATGAGGACTGGCCACAACTGCTAGGGAAAGGAGCAATTTACAGAGCAAGATGAGGTTCCTTGCTAAACGTAGTGCTCCACCTCCCTGTAGGGACATTACCGTCACCCTCTTTTTAAAAAACTACATACACATATAGGAGAGGCTGGGGCTGCTGTTCAGGGAAGTGAAAGGGGGTATTTAGCCTTTTCCCTGTGCCACTTTTTGTTTCTAAATCACCCCCAAGCTGACATTTGCTTCTCAGAAAGGTGTCTTAACAACACAGGTATCTGGCTTTCTTTCCCCTCACAGAGCAAAAAGCAGTTTGACAGGACAATTTAGACTGGGCTGTTAGAAAGGCCTAGAGAGGTTAGGCGTTCGCAGCCTACATTCTGAAGTGTTTCTACACAGACAGACAGACAGACAGACACACACACACACACACACACACACTGTACTTTCTGCTAACATCAGGGAGGAACTTGAGGCAGTCTCCAGTAGTCTAAAAATACAATAGAATTATGGTATATGATTATAGTACATAATAAAATACACTTATAATTTGGGGTGTTTGAACATGGTGTTATTTTTTCCACAGATTTGAAAGACAGAAAGCAATGCTATGTGTTTTTAGTCTATCATTCCAAGTTCTCATTTTTATTAATTTTAAATGCTTTGAAAGTATACTAGGTAGGTGATTTCGGTGATCTAGTGTCAGCTGATTCAGCCACAGTATTATTTCTAATTGGAAAAGCAAACTATTCTAATTCTTAGAAAAGTTCTTAAACCCCCAAATGCAATGTTTTGTGTCACCCCCCCACCTCAGATATTTTAACTCCCAAAAGGTGGTCAAAAGCTTCTTTTGAAGTGCCATTTTGAAGCTTCTCACAGCCATTTTAAAGGATTCCATGCTACTAAAGGGCACCATTTTGAAGGGCTCTGCTATACTGAGAATGCCAGCAGAGACGTTCAGAAGGCAGCAGAGACCTTCAAAATGGTGCCCAAAAGTAGTGCCTGTTTTAATGTCCAATAGGCTGCACATTACCAAATAATAAATTCAGCAGTGCTTTGATGGGATTTCTCTGCTCAGTTCAATAAGGACAGATCTGGATCCTGAAGAACAGCAAAGCCAACAGCAATCCCCCTTCAGAAGAGAATCCAGTCTAATGTCACCAAAATGCTAGGCCTTCAGTCTGAGGAGTTTAATCCAGAGACAGCATTAACTGCATGCCACGCTTTCCCTATCAAAACAGGATGAAGTCAAATCAGATCTGTGAAACAAACCCAGGATACATGAGGCTTTCCTTAAGTCAACATAAGGATCTTAAAAGTTGAGAGCTCTGAGGAGCCTGTTTGCTGTGGAGTGAACTTGATACAGAGAAGCAGCAAGCAAAGCAAGCAGATGATAGTGGTGCCCAGTAATCCAGTGTCCTAATCGTAAGAGCAGGGATAAGCATTTCAGTGTATAATGCAGAGGGTAAATTTCTAATACTGAAGATGGTGTCCTTTAGCAGAGAGCAGCAATAGGGAAATTGCAATGAGGAGCAATATGCAGATCAGATGTGATTCACATCTGTGCAACTGTTATTTATACAATTTATTTCTACTCAACTGATTTTCAACAGATTTTCAAGATCACTGCCATCACGTGCATATTATAGGGATAATCAGTTGAAACCAAATTGTTTAAAGACACAAATCTGTGCTTTCCATCTGAAAAACCGAGAAGCATCAAGAATATTGCATGTATGCTGGAATGGAACCAATTTAGAACACTGTGCTACCCCCAAATACTTGGGAGTAACTTTGGATTGTACACTGACTTTTAAGAATCACTGTTTTAACACCAAACAGAAGGTCTTCGCCAGAAATAATATCTTGAGGAAAATAACAAACACAAGATGGGGTGCCCAACCACATGTATTAAGGACTTCCGCTTTAGCACTGTGCCGCTCGGCTGGAGAATATGCCAGCTCTGTCTGGTATAGATGTAATCACGCAAAACAGGTGGATGTGCCACTAAATGAAACAGTGAGACTGCTCACAGGATGCCTAAAACTGACTCCAGTACAAAAGGTGCATTACCTAGCTGGCCTTCCCCCTCCCAAATTTCATCGGGAGAGCGCAGCACAGAAGGAGTGCATTAAAGCGACGTCCCTAGAAACACACCCACTGTATGGCCATCAACTCCCACCGTCAAGATTGAGATACGGAATAGCTTCCTTAGGACTGCGGCCCCCCCTAATAACCAGTCGCCACAGACTGCTTTGGAACTATGGAAAGTGAGCAAGGCACTGCCGAGTGAATGGGCACAAACATATGTATGCCCCCCACCAGGTCAAGAACAACCGTGGCCTGTATGGAAATCCTTAAATTGACTGCGTGCTGGGGTTGGAAGAGCTAAGGACAACCTGAGGAAATGGGGTTTCCCCATAAAAGACATGCTGTGTGAGTGTGGAGAAGAACAAACCATCTCACATATGCTACAATGCACACGATGCCCCTCTACATGCACAACGGAAGATCTTATGTTGGCAAGGGAGAACGCTGTTGAAGTGGCCCACTACTGGGCAAATGATATCTAGTTTTAACTTTGTATTTTATTCTAAAAACATATTTTGCTGTATGTATAAAATTATATTAATGTACGTGCTTCTGACACAAATAAAGAAAGACCCCAACAGTACTGCCTATGAAAATTAAAGCCAATAGGGATGCTCAGAACTACTTGTTACACTCAACACCAGTCTGCCATAATAATTGAACCTTCATGCTGAGTTCTCTCCACGCCCCCATAATGTGAATATATCCATAATGTGTTATTCATTTTTTGTACACTATTGTGTTGTGCATTCCCAGTGGCAGCCAATTATGTTGGACAGGGAAATGCATGATGTGCTAATGGTGCATGATGTGCTAGTGATCATACACATTCTGTGGAGTAAAGAAATGTCTGACATGAGGATGCCATTTTCAGCGGCAATCCCATGTACAATGCACAACAAAATTTGGAGTGTTATTTGTTATTTGGAGTGTTATTGCTCACAGTTTGCTATTGCTTAACATTCCTTAAATAAAAGCACAACCTTACATATTTGGCGGGAAACGGCAGAACACACATGCGTGCACTCACGCATTATTGTGTGGTTTTAAGAGGGATGCCTATGACTCCATCAAACCATGTAGTAGCATCCACAGGTCATGTTTGAGCAACTTGCAGGAGCGCAAACCACCTTCCCCACCTTTCTCTACTGAAGATTGTCACAAAACTTCTGATGAGGGTCTAGGGACCCTTGGTAGGAGCATGGGGAGAAGTGTAAGGGGAGGGCCAACATCCAGAAACCATAGTTGGGACCCATATTTTATCTTGCTGGTAAACTGCTTTTTGAACTTTTTGTTGAAAAGCGGTATATAAATACTGATTGATTGATTAATGAGCACTTACAGTTCATTCCCCCTATTTCTAAAGCTCCTGTACCCTGTACTGCATTCCATGCTGCTGGCAATTATGCACCTGTTCAGCATCCCAAAAGGAAACACACACACACACACACACACACACACACACACACCACCTGCAGCTTTAGAGGGTCATTACCAATCACTGCAAACAATGCTGAGCTAGATGGGCCAGTGGTTTAACTGGTGATAAGGCAACTCCGTATCAAGGACTAAAGATTTTGTTAGACGCATGCAGATTTTAGGTTGCTTTCCACCAGAATCCATTTTTAATCACTGGGTAAAGGGGAGAGAAGACCCTAGTTGAGACCAGGACCGGTGAGGAGGGGAAGTTCACTTTTCCCTTCCTCATTGTTTTAAAGCCAAAAATTTGCCATCTGAAATAGCAGGTGATTTTTGCCTTTAAAATGGTGAGGTGTGGAGAAACAAACATCTTCCTTAGTTGAGCATTCCAGTCTGGCCCAGGATCCATCTGCCCAGGGGCACCTCCCTATCAGTCAATAATACTACCACCACCACCAAGAGCTTCCAATGAGAAGCATGCTAAAATTGAATGCGTTTGGGTACATATCTAACTGAACTCTAAGCATGAGGACTATCAGCCCAATTCTAACCAACTTTCCAGCACCAATGCAGCTGCAACGCAGGCTTGAGGTAAAAGAACAAACATTCCATTACCTTGAGGAGGCTTCTCTGATTGCCCCTCCCCCTCAACAAGATGTAATGCACACCTCATTGACATGGCTGCATAGGTGCTGGGAAGTGAGTTAGGGTTGAGCTGTGAATGCAAACATTATGCAACATTTGTGAACACGAAATTATTTTTAAGTAATGCTCTAGACTAAATCAAATGTCTAGGCAAAATTTGACATTTTTCAAAATCTGAAAAATTACTTTAAAAACTGAAGTATTGGCAAAGTTCAGATTTGTATGCATTACTTTTTTCAATTGTGGTTTTTTGACAAGATTATAATTCTATCATAGTTAAGTTTACACAGGCCTAACCAGTTTCTGATGGTGGGGGGCTGGCATGGTGGTGGTTCTCTTTTCATGCCACCGTGCCAGATCTGAGAGTTTCCAAATGAGAAAGAAAGATGTTTGCAAGATAACATGGGTGGCATTTTAAAAACAAACGATCAGTCCAGTCACGTACTATTATAAATTACAGTGACTGGAACCAAGAAACCTTTCAGTAAGTTCCTAGGATGCACTGCATGGTCAATGCACTGCAATGAATCAACACAGCATGAGTACAGAGTTCTTAGTTGTACAGAAGAATGTACCTCCTTTCTACATTTTTCAAAATATCCAGGCTCCAATTCAGTTAGCTGCACTTAAGGCCCATTGAAATCAATGAAACAATTAGGCCCAGACGAAACATGCAGCTATTTTGTGGGAGCTTCTACCCATGAGGGATTTGCAACCATACGTTCACTGCAATCCAGGGGTTCCTTGTTGGCAAAATCTATGCTAGTCCTGGTGCTGTCAATCATCTTTCAGCAGACTTCCTGTGTCTGTATGTATCCCAGATGAAAACAGGTGGGTTTGCCTTCCCCTGAGAGTTGGCCCTTCTGAAGGCAGTGAATATCCTGCTCTTGCCAGTGATAGCAGGATCAACATGCTGCTTGTTTTCTGTGCCAGCATGCACAGGACTGCAGGTGGGAGCAAACTACGGGTCAATTCTTGGGGATTCTAAGCCAAAACAGGCATACACCCACCCACACACACCCCATTCGTTGGTGGGGGGATTTATTTAGGAGAGGGTTGTTAATTGCATTATAGTAATAAATGACAGATTTTTGTATGACCTATGTCAGTGGTCCTCCAACACTTCTAGCATCGAGACCCAGACCCACCTAAAAAAAATGGTTACCAGGTGCTCAAGATTCCATGGCTATAGTGATGATTGGGCACTGTGCTTGATTAACCCTTGATGAACATAGCCTAGTCTGCCTTGTCAATTTCACGACCCACTAAAAATTGGGTTGTGACCCACTGGTAGATCTTGGACCCATAGTTTGGGAACTGCTGATCTGTGCTAGGTCACTGACTAATTAATCTTGGTTTTCTTCTGGTTGTCCAATCCCATCGCTTCTCTCTCATGTCTGAATCTCTAGTTTCAAGCTTTCTTTTCATTCAGGCCTCTCTGAAGACGTAGGGCCAGTGATGTCATTCAGCCGGAACGCCCCGGAACGGCGTTCCGTTTGTTACAATTAGGGGTTCCGGTTGTTACAATTAGGGCTGACTCCGCCCACTTCACTCATTGCTGGCTCGTTGTTGTTTTTTTGCTTCGGGTTTTTGTTTGCTCCTTTTTTTTTGCTTTGCACTTTGTGTTGGTGTGTGTTTTTTTGCTTTGCACTTCGTGGTTTTTTTTTTTTTTTGTGGCTCCGTTTGTTAATTGGTCCAGAAACCGGGGCCATTTCCCGCCCATTTGAATTTCAATTGCAAGCAGAGGCAGATCTAAGGGGGGGGGGCAAAGCTCTTAAGTTTTGCAAGAAGCCTTACCTTGCAGTGGAAATCACTCCTCTCCTGCACCGTTTTAGCCAATCCTCACAGGGAGAAGCAACATCTTGGTGTTGCTTACTGGCTACAGCAGCAAGGGACAGGCGGGATTTACATCCCCACCAGCCTCTCCTTTAAGTGCTCCTAGAAATGCAGACCTCCCTCCCTC
>JAJKFI010000014.1:15308939-15324804 GCA_029204185.1 Lerista edwardsae
CTTTAAGTGCTCCTAGAAATGCAGACCTCCCTCCCTCCTTGCAGGATTGCACCCCAGCCTCTCCTTTAAGTGCTCCTAGAAATGCAGACCTCTCTCCCCCCTTGCAGGATTGCACCCCAGCCTCTCCGTTAAGTGCTCCTAGAAATGCCTTTCCCTTCAGGCTTCCCTCCCCCCCTTTCAGGATCGTCGTGCATTAAGAGATTTTGTGTGAGCACAGAGCTTAGCACTGCTGCACTCCCTTGTAGCCTGCAATTCACTGTATGGATCTTTGTGGAAGTTGATTTTCCCTGTGTTTGGAACTGTGGTGAGTTCTCTAGAAAAGTGTAAAGGGAAGATGTACATGTAGTTGTTGTTCTTTGTGGGTGTCATGAAATTGTGGTTTCATGTGAACCTGGTTAGTTGGGAGAGAACTACTCAAGTGTAAATGGCTCAGGTGGGGGTGATTAGTTCATTGAGATAAAGTTAAAAGCTTCAGGGAACAGAACCCATTGGCTGCTCTCAGGGAAGGTTAGCCTCACTATGTGCTGCAGAAGCCGGTTGTAGTCAGTCAGTCAGTAAGGTAAAAATCCTATAGGATTTTTTTTTGTTTCTGTCCTTTGAGTTCCTCTCAGTTAAGTTATAAACAAAGGGGTTGATTATTGTCATTTTAATAATATTCAGGTTTAACGGTACAGAGCCTCAGTAGTTTAATTTATAACTCTTAATATATGTCAATAAAATTGGGTTTTTTACTTCTGTTATTTGGCTTTCTTTTAAGAGGGTTTTTTGCCCAGGAGCTCCCTTTGTTGTGTTGAGCCTGGGCTGGTGGCAGTGGCAGCTACACCTGGGAAAGGGAGTTACACCCCCCTCCATCAGTGGGTTAACTAGGTTTCCTCCCACAAGGTTTGTTGCTTTTATTGCTGGAATCTTAAATGATGTGGGTACTACTTTAAAGCAGCATTATTTGTCATAGTGAAGCAGAAGATTTCTCCTGTCTCTCTTGAGAAGCAAGAAAGTTCTTGTGAATATGAGACATATTCTGTGACCATTCTATAGTAGGTCTACTAAAAAGACATGCAGCACCCTGTTGGTCTGAATGGCATCAAATGAAGCTTGAACTTGGGATACTGTGGACTAGTAACTTGCGAAGTGGATCACTATATGATGTGAATCTAAGTAGGAATCATAGTTCAGTATGATGGTATCTATGAATTAAGCTATTATTAAAGGCTGGTTTCCCCTCCTGCCAACTCTAAAGTTTGCACAGCGTTGATTACCCAGAGCAGTTATTTACAGGTGATAATTATTATTAATTGGGCATGATCCAGTGTAATTTAAGTGCTTTTACATTGCATTGAGTAGTCAAACATGTGCTTAACTCTCCCTCCAGTTGAAATCCCTAAGACATAAAGACTGATCTAAACTGTTTACTCAGAAGTCAGCCCCATTATTTTCAGTTGGATCTTCCAAAAAGACAGGCTTATACTTGCAGACTTATGCATGTATTGCTGAATGGCTTACTCTTTAGAAAGTGTGTTTAGAATTGCAGCCTTGAGAACTATTGGCTGAATTCTGTCCATAATTGTAAAGATTATCCTATTTTCCTGTGTCATTGCATTCCTCCTACCTCCAAATCACTGACAGTATGATGGGTTTAGAAGACCTTGTGTACATTCTGAGACCTCTTTAGAGTATGGTCAGGCACACGCAGCCCAAAAGGATTAGATTGGGAAGAGCTGACTTCCCCCTTCTCAGGCCTTCTTAACATGCTCTGAGAATGATCTGGAATACTTTGGGAATTGTTGGGTCTGCTTCACATGCTCTCAAGCCTTCTTAACATGCTCAGAGGGTGATCTGGAATACTTTGGGAATTGTTGGGCCTGCTTAAAGTCATCTGATGCCCTCTTAACATGCTCTGAGAGTGATCTGGAATACTTTGGGAATTGTTGGGTCTGCTTGATGACCTCACTTCCTTCCATGACCTCACTTCCGGCTTATGATGTCACTTCCGGTGGGCGGACCCTGACAAGTGCCAATCAAAAGTGAGTTCCTGTTCCTAAATCATTTGAATGACACCACTGCGTAGGGCCCAATCGTATTTAAACTTTATTCATAGGCTGTCTTCTCGGCTGTCTAGGCAAGAGGAGGGGCCTGCAGACAGTTCTGACAGTTGACATTTGATAGCAGGGCAGATTAATGCTTTTGAAAAATACATTACAGGGGGAAGTGACAGTGAAGGGCTTTTGTTTGGTATGCAGTGGTTATCCAGAAGCTCCCCTACCCACAAAGTTCAGTTCTGTAAAGGAAACCACTTAATACATGCAAAAGGTTGAAAATGCCATGCACTTTCCTCTATTCAGAATAATCGAGATGCCAACACATACAGAAACTCCATGTCTACATGGGTCCACAGTGAGCACTGGATTCAGGCAATTGTTGTGCTTCTTGATCTACTGGGGGGAGGGAAATCTAATAAAAACATAATGTTAAGAAACAAAACACATTTCTAAATTTGTTGCCGTTGAGGGAGGCTATAGAAAAAGTTGAGAAAAGAAGCCTATATTTTTCCACAGTGGAATTGTGGAAGTATGATATTACTCCTAACAAGATAGAGAATAGAAGCACATCAGTGAACCAATTATTGAGTCAAATGACTAAGGTAAAAACTTTCCCTATGTCGAAACTTAATGAGTACCTTAAAATGATATCCTTTGAAATGAACCCAGCAAGAAGTCATTTACATTTTACATGCTATGTGCTTACTCTAAGCATTGTTCAAATTAATCCTTTTCCCCCCCCTCCATCCTGGCAGGTGTAACAAAGGGAACAGTTTTGAACCTTGTGCAAAATGGTGCTTTCCTTCCCTGTTAAACACTGATAAAAAAGAAAACGGCAGCTTGCCATTTCCCTGATGGGAAAAATGGTAGATAAGATTAGCAATTGCTCTGGTACCCCAATAAAGACAGAAAACTCAATGAGTAGCAAGGAAGATAACATGGTAGGAGCAGCTTTGGCTTCATCAGCCCCCCTGCAAGCTCATCATCATGAAGAGCACTTTGCCTATCCTAGAGGCAATAGGGTGAAAGAGCAGTAGAGAGGGAAAGCAACTTTCAGCAGAGATCACACTGGTGTTCTGGGGGTTGGTCCCTCACCTGGAAGTACTGCCCCCTACACCTACCTCCTTCTCCCCCGGAGGCTTTCTAAGGGCCGGATTGGCCACGCATGACCTCTCTTGTCCTCAGAACACTTTCTACTGCAGTGCACCAGAAGGTGTTTAAGCATCAGTTCTGGGTTTTGGCCAAAAACTGGTAGTGATGCCTTCGGGAGGCCCTAGAAACTGTTGTGAGGGCATGGAAGACCAAGCCTGACCTCTCCACGACTCAGAACGCCTGGGGGTAGGTGGCAGGGGTGGATGGCTCTCCTCCATTTTTTTAAATAGAAGAGCAAGCGGCCCCCCAGTCTTTCCAACCTGGCACGTGAGAGCTTTGCATCCCCTTGCGCCCCCAGGTACGCCTCTGGTCACTAAGGCCACATAACAATGAAGGGGGCTGCTATGTGCACATTTGGAGCCTACACAGGGTGCCCATACGTGGAGCTGGCATGGGACAATTTGCTCTTCACTTATTGGAAAAAGAAATGTAAGAGGCTTACAGCCCAATCCTATCTATTCCATCCTCTGCCAAAGAAGCACCACCATTGGTGTGTGTACTCCATCCTGGGGGGGGGGGACAGCCCCAAAGGTCTTGGAGGTCTGCTGAGATAAGCACTGTCAGATAAGTCTGCCAAGATCTGCCAGATAAGCAGAGGCGTCACCCAGTGCAAGACCTCATTGCATCACTCCCATGATGAACCTTCTCCAGACCATACAGAATAAACTGTAGTATCATATGCTCAGCCTAAATGCAGTGGTATCACTAGGGTTGGTGTAACCCTCATTACCTTTATTTATTTTAATATATGACAGTACAGGTCACCCAACAAATCAGTAACCAAGAAAAAACCAGTGGCCAACTTGATGACACTCACACAACTGAAGGAGCCCACTTGCAGCCCACTGTAGGCCCACTTGCAGTTTCTCACCCATTAGTTGAAGCCCAAGTACAATACTTTGTTTAGAAGTTTTGTGGCAGATTATATACAAGAGGTGGCCAAACTTGCTTAACGTAAAGTCATATGATGAACTTCAGACGTTTGAGAGCTGCAATACTTCAGAAACACTGAGAGCACAATCCTAAACGTCCTTTGGGCCAGTCCAGGAGTGTTGCAAATGTGTCGTAAAGGATGTTCACAATGAATCAGGAGTTGGGGAGGACAATGCACGGATGTACGCTGTCCTCCCTGTGCCAATTCCCGGATCTGGGAAGGGAAGGCCAGCCTAGAGAGGCCTGTGCAGGAGTTTGGGGAAAGGAGGAATGGGGTGCGGGAAGGACATGGGGAGGGCAGGCCACGGGGGGACTGTGGGCAGACCAGTCCAGGGTGGGAGGTGGGATTGGCCTTACCTTTTATAGGACAGATCCAAGCGTGGCCTATTCACCCTTCCCTGGGCCCCTTGGAGTTGCATCAATTTTGCAGCTCTAAAAAACCCTATTGGGATAGCTGCCATGAGACACGGGGTAAGGGGAATAAATTCCCCTTACCATGGGTTGTCTACATTCAGCTCCAACCCCGTGCTGGATATGGGTCAGGCAAGCTGACCTCCCTGTTCCAGCGCATGTTAGGATTGAGCTACCCAATTCTTAAATATATTTACTCACCGTGAGCATTAAACTTGCATTTTAACCCAATTTATACCCGGAAAATAATTATAAAGCTTGAAAATGTCTTATATACCTTTTATATTCATTATGATACAAAGCGTAGCTCAGCCAACATATTTCCGCAAGCTGCACATTATGTGGCTCCCTAGCTGCAGTTTGATATCCAAGGATGTTTATTTTATTTATTTTAAAAGGTTCATATCCCATCTTTCTCCAGAGATTTTCTGCCTTTTCTTGACGCACATGATAAAGTCAGTGTTACCCCTGACTTTATTTGCATTAGTGATACATTTGGGCCACTTATGAAGATGAAGGCTAAAGCCCATCACATTTCTTGACCCACTAGGAAAGCTACTTTAGCATGGCATGGAATGTAATCTGTATCACCGACAAGAAAGTGTCATAAGATGGGAGCTGCAGACACTTTGGAAGGTTGTGTCTGAGCCTCAGCCTCTTCGCCTTCATGGGTAGCTTTGTACACTAATATCTTCTTAGCCTAATTATAACATCATTAATTAAAATTGAGACCAAACTCATTCATGGATAAGGCAATACAGCTATAGAATTTTCATCGCAAAAATATAGCACAGAAAGAATGGTGCTGCCCTTTCCAGCTTCTTTCTCTGCTTTTCTTGCATAATGATGAACTTTATTCTACATCCTTTTTCCCTGTTCCCTTTTAGGCTGTAGTTCTAAACACATTTACTGGGGAGTAAACCATATGGCGCTCAATGAGATTTACTTCTGTGTAAACATGCGCTTGCACATCTCTCTCTAACTCAGGAATTTCTACAAAAAATGAATAACTCATGCACAAACTAATTTAAATACATACATTTATTTTTCAACATTTTCCCTTTTATATACAGTACATTAACATGTCTTCCCTTTCTTTCGCAGATTGGCAAAGAGCACCAATCTTAGACTACAAACACAAGATACAGAGGTGTTGTAAATAATGTATAACACACTTGTACTATTTTATAGGATATTTTATTCAGAAGTAAATAAGTGGGTTTTATTCTCAAAGAAATTGCTATAAGTTTGCAACCTTACAGCACAATGGTGTGCACATCTACTCAAAAGTAAGTTCCACTGTATTCAATGGCATTTACTCTCATGTAAGTGTGCAACCTTAGTCCTTATAATAATTTCAAATCTGATATAGAAATGAATGTGTGTGTATATTAACCTGGAAAAGATATACTATAAACTAAAGAAGTTTTATCTTTTTTGGTCCTTTTAAACTCAGATTATAAAAATATATAACATCTTAAGATAAAAATGTTATTATGCAAAAATCTGTCACTACAATAATTAATAATACATAATTAAGGGCCTTGCATAAAACTATGCAGTGCAATATGAGTCAGATCATTTTGTAGCTTCTATGTCACCAGTCCATTACTAGGATTTTTGGCAAAAAGGAATCCATTATCTCTCTTGCATGAAATAGGAGGGATTAAGTAGGAGAATGGTGACTTTTTTCCGCCTTCAGTTTTGCTAATTTGAAGTGAGTCACAAAAAAGCTGAAATCACTAATTAAAATTATAATTCCAATCTGAAACAATAAAATGAAATCCTGTAATAATAATCTGCCCATAGTGCTTGACAGCTGGCCCGTCTGATCCTTGTAGTCTGATTACAAAGTGGAATTAGTGGCACTAATAAAGCTGCTTAATAGTGTGAGTACAGATCCAACTAACCTGGCACGGCCAGCTGGGCTTTCAAACATTGCCAGTCTACACAGCAGCTGTTAAAACTATCACCACTGCTGTCTTTATTTTAGTAAATCTCCAATAGCATCCATCAGGTTGACCTGCAGAAAGCATTTTCTGCATCTTTCAGCAACACCTTCCCTTCCTTCCAAACTGAAAAAAAACAGAGGCTTCAGCAAGCAGCCTGGCAGGCATGCAGGAATGTGACATTTCACTGATGTGTACATCTACCAGAGTTCAGTAGCGATAGCTGTTGACCGCTGTGGAGATTTGTAATGATATGTGCATAAAAGATTGCCTGAAACAAGGAACTAGTCCAGCAACTTCATAAGAAAAGGAAAGGTGATAGATTTCACTGAGCGCAATGGTGCGGGAGAAAACTGGGGTACAAAATATTTCTGAGCTTCACAGAGTTCTTATGTGACTCAGCAAGAAACTGACAAGCTTTGTTTCTAAGAGAAAACCAGGATGAGGTAGGGTGGGGTGGGGAAATATAAAATTTTGTCCATGGTGCCAAAATCAGTGCTATATTAACTCAAGATGGCGGGGAGGGGGCACAAGTGCTGGAAATGTGCAGCAGCACTTCATGCATACAAGCATCAAACTAAAACATACTAAAAGGGTGGAAATTCTTTTTAAAGCAATGTTCTGTCTTTGTGGCAGTTGTGTGTTACTCAGTTGAGGTGCAGGATCCACCTCTTCTTTTGCCAAAGAAGTCTTTCTGTTATAGGAAAATAGCATTGTCCCAGCCCTCAAACTGGGACAGTGCATATATTGTGATTGTGGGTGCAGTACTGATTGTATAGGTATCCTAGAACCCTCTAGTACTGTGTGGATTGCAGAGTACATGATGTCATGAGGCCTATGATGTCATAGGGCTACTCACTGACAGCATTCACATGCACTGATATAATAACACTGTCCATCTTCCTTACTGTCTCATTACATGCCTCAGACTTGCACCTGCTAAACAACAGGTGTAGATCCAAGGAAACTCATGATGGTGGTGGAGGCTTTCCTTGGGATACAGCCATGGTCCATGATTTGTGTAGGATTGGGCTGTGAGTTGGTCTGTGTGTTGATTGGTTATACCTAAGAATTTTGTTTTTAAATACAGGCTTTTCAGTTTGTGCCATGGCAGCTTCCACTTAAAGCATAAGCATTTTTTAAGAATAGGCACAAAACTCATTGAAAACAATAAAATAGTGCCAGCCATATTCTCTTTCTGAATAGTAGTACAGTCTAAACTTCACTTACCTGACTTACCTGACTTACCCAAGATTCCTAATGGTGCAGAGTAGATGTTTTTCAAAATCATGCAAAAGTGACAGAGAGAAAAAAATCCCACTTTATAGCTGAGTGTGGTATGTCCATAAAGGAAGAAGAGGAAGACAAGAATGTCTTCCTAAGAAAAGTGTTCAAGATAGGGAAGTAAAAGCTGGAAACTTAAAAAATAAGTGCTCATATACAACTCACAGCGCAATCCTATTTAGGAGTGCAGCATTGACACAACATCACGGCGTCAATGCTGCACAGTTAGTGCTGACACAGGGGCGCCGAGTGGCAACCCTGCATCGGCGCTAAGGCAACGGGACCGGCGCTGCAGGCAGTGCTGGTCCCATTGCACCCGCACTGCTATCTCCCTTGCACTGGCTGAAGCCAGCTGGCGCAGGGGAGGCGCCATTTCGGCGTGAGGGAGTGGGATGGGGGAGGCATACCTGGGTGGGCTGTGGGCAGGCTGGCAGGTGTGCCAGCCTGGGAGGGGGACAGGCTTGGGATTTGTACATAAGGCCAAATCCTAAGCCCGATCGGGAGGCCGCATGGTCCCGATTCAGGCTGCGCGGTCTCCTCAGATCTGTGCCTGCTCGGATCTGCGCCATGCCCTTGCCACGGGAAGGCTCCAGCCTCACGTATACTGCTCTGGATATGGGACAGGCCCGTCGGCCTCACCATTCCAGCGCAGTATAGGATTGCGCTCTCAAACATTACTGGTGCTAGGAATTCATTGATATTAAACTACCATAAACTAGTATGAGGACCCACTTTTTAAAATGACAATTTTAAAATAACCCACTAGACAAAAAAAGAGATCTAGAATGAAACAATATTTCTTATTATTAATAATAATTATGATTGATATTAAGTAATAATTAATTAATTATACATCAATAATGAATTATTAATTATTAATTAAGGTCCTATGCTCCTGCGGCTGCTAGAGATCTTACATATAGTATGTGTGAATAGACATTTGCTATACTCTAGAAGTAGAATACTGTTACCTCAAATGTTTACAGTCATCTAGAAGGCTTAACTGGAGAGCAAGTTACGGACTTCCAAGCCAGACAACGGTAGATCAAGTGTGAAACTGGGTTCACACTTGATCTACAGCACACCAATTACTAAAGAAAATTGGAAAATGTGACATTGTAATTTGGCGTATGATTACCTCATACTATAGGTTAGCAACCCAGACAATTATTTTCTTCTGCAACCCAGGCAAGGGTACTTGAAAAGTTTTTTTTTTTTTAATGTTTCAAAAACATTTTATGACCCACCAAAAATTGGCTGATGATCCACTGGTGAGTCCCAACCCACAGTTTGGAAAACACTGCCATAGACACATGAACTTAATGGAGAGCTATAAAGGTTTCTGATGATTCTAAGGAATCACTCATTTTCACTGATTTCTGTGAAACATCTCTTGCGAATGAGGCGGTCTCATCTAACATCTCATCTGGCCCTGGGATTGAATCTGTTCTAGACAGATTCTACATGTGAGTTTGTACAATCAGTTCTGGTGGGGAAGTATCAACACAAGACTTTTTTTTTTGTAATTTTCCTAGATTATTTTCACTTGTGTATGAGCGTCCCAAGTGGTGAAACTGGAGGCCAATCCAACTGTTTGAAAAGTTTATTCGGGCTCCCTACCATATGACAGATATTTTGTGTATCCTCCACTGTGCCCAATAATAAGTAGGTCAGGGGAGGTGTCAATGGCCAGTTAGGCAGGCACTGGCAGAGGAGCCTATCAGTTCATACCTATCAGAGGAGCAACCTGTAGGGGCAGCCCAGAAGGGCTTGCTTTAAGCAACAGATTGGGAAAGGCAGGAAACTGGTGAGGTGCCCAAACCCACCCCTTCCTGCTACCTCCTCTGCCTTCCTATAGGCCCAGCTACTCTACCCGACCACAGCTGCATCTCTTCTCACACATTCTCAAGCACACAAGAAGAGTATGGCAAAGGGACTTCCCTCTTCAGCAATTACAGCTGCTGAAGACTGAGGCATCATAGCAGTTGAAGTCCAATCATGACTGTGAAGGGAAACGATCTACCTCCCCCTCTGCTGCCTCACCCTTCCCACTGCATCTTCTCCACTGACTGGGTGAGGAGGTTGCTGGGCCTGGGAGCAGAGGAGTTCTGCTTCCGGCATCCTCTCCATTGGTGCAGCAGAAGCAGAAGCAACAAAGGAGATGGTTGACAAGGTACTGTCGCAAGGGAGTGTGTGTTGGGTAGCATGTGTAGGTAGCATGTGTACATATGATGGTGCATGTGGGGCTTCCAGCTGGGGAGTGGGCAACAGAATTTGAGGGCATGGGCAGTGGAGTTTGGAGCTTCCTTGAGCACTGGATCAGTATGGGCTGCCTCAGGCAACCTCATGACCTTGGGCCATCCCCTGAACCTTTGCTGCTGGTGGTAGCAATATTGCCCAATACATCATCAGGAAACAGGCAGAGGCAGCCTATGAGATCTAGCCCCACCCCACCCCAGCCCACCCCCGGAAAACTTGCACCAGTATTGAAGCATAGCACTATGCTTGAGAATTTGCTTTTTGAGAATTTATGTTGGTGGCATGCAAAAGTCACCAACCCGCACATGACACAATCTTTGTGTGAATTTCCTCTGAGATCTATAATATGAAATTAGTGTTCCTGTTCTGTCATGATGCCTCTTGTACTCAGATCTTGATTTTGCCCCATAAAGGGACATTTATAAGAGCAAGCAATCACAAAAGAACAGGAAAATGTCACCTTATGGTGATGTTTCCCCACCGAATTATCAAACCATCTTCTCTGGTGGTTGTTTTTGGTTTGGTCAAGATCGCTAACATGGATCCAAGAAATGTATTTCAACACACATGATATCGGCTAAGAAACAAAGTACGCTATCTTTGCAGAATTTGTAAGCAGGGCAAACTTTGCCCGCTTTGTCTTGGTTCTTGTCACAATCTCGATCTTGATGGGGTCGACTGGAGTGTTTCATTAGCAGAAGCGTAAAGGCTGGGGTTTCCTGTCAAAGCAGAAAGGCAGCTGTTCCTTAACCATGTTTAATTTAAATATTTTTTCATGACTGTGGGATGACAGCATAAATATTTAAAATCATTGATAGAGTAGAATGCATTAGAACACAGAAAGGCAGCTGCACAGCTGCTGTTAAATTATAGATCTCTTATGCAATGAATACATTTTACCTCTGCCTTTTGAAGAATTAAAAAATGATGGCCTTGGTCTAAAAATCCTTTGTCAACTCCTTGTGGGAGTTCTTTGTATAAACCAAAGCTTCCATATGTCTAAAAGAATTAATTTGTAACCTCACTGATTGACAGGTATGCAAACTACACTGGATCGATCCTGTGCAGACACGAGGTAAGGTGAAGGTATGAGCAGATAATTCCATTCACCTTTCAGTACAGAAACACTTATATGCACCTGGTCCATTTCAAATCGACCCTTCCTGTGGTCTTGAATTCATGCAAATTAAACCTGCCTCTGAGTGCCAAGCTCAAATGCTTTGTCACTTAGAGTGCAATCCAAACCCAAGGTTGGACTAGGCAGGCCAACCCACCTGCCCCATATCCAGCCCGGGGTTTGGATGTGCAGCCAAGGGTTTGGATGCCTATCTCCACCCACCTCCCTGGGGCAGGCTGTCCATGGGCCCACCCATTCCCCACGCCCCCCTGCCCTGTTCTGCCAAATCCCCACCCTGTTCCACCTCCTGCCGCCCTTCCTGAGTCTCTGTGCTGGCCGTGCAAGGCCAGCCCTACCTTAGGGCCTTATCTTAGGGCCTTCAGGCACGAGAGACAAGGCGCGGAGGCCAGCGCATGTCCACACACTGGCCTACCTGCCTAGAAAATGGTACAAATGCATTTTATGGCACATCTGCGACTCAACTGGCCTGGCACAAGGGACCTGCGCTGGCCCAAGTAGGGGTTTGGACCAAGCTCAGAATGAAATCACCTGTTTAAGTTCTGAGATTGTAACCTGATGCAGAAGGTGGCCATAAAAATTCCACATCTTCCATTCTTTATTTATTAATGAAGAAGTGGCTCAAATTATTGAGCGATATTTATATTTATAAGAAATGCTCTGTCACAATCTTTGCAGGAGATCTGCTAGCACTAGATTTTGGGAACTGTGCTAGACAATGTAGTAAGTGGGGACAATATTCAAGTCAGGAGCCCGTTCAAACATAACTGAAGAAAAGAAAGGAGAAGCCCAACCAACGGTGAGGTGAATGGCTGAAAAATACCATAATATATCATAATGCTAAGCATCAGTAGTTTAGCCAGAGGAAGGCAGCACAGTACGTACAGCAGGCACTACAATGCGCCAAATAGGCGATCCCTTCCACTCACCATTGGAGCTACTCAGAGCCACACTCTAGGCTACCAAGAAAGCAGGTGTAAGGAAAGCCTCCCCAGGTGTTAGCCTTCAGGGCAGGTGCAGGGGGCAGCTCTGCCTCACCTGTACTGCCACCCCTGCATCACATCACATTTAGGCAGTTTCTGACAGCAACAAAAAAGTGAGCCAAAGCTTTCCCAGTGCACACCTTTACCTACTATGCTAGATCATCTCTGAACTGACAAGGAGAGGGGCTTGTAATTGAGGCTTTTGTGACATAGAAGGTATTGTATATTGTAATCATCTCTTTAAGGTTAGTTACACAGAATCAACAAAACACCTACTTTTTGAAGCAGAGGAGGAACTCAGGCAAAATTGCTTCCAGCTTGAATCATTTTCTTTCAGGGTGTGTGCTCATAATCAGTAAAGAACAAGACCTGCAACACCCTATCTCTGAGCCATCCTAGACTGAGGGTGCAATCTTATCATCCTGGCATTGGAGCACTAAATTATTCCACTATAGAAGAGGGTTACCGGCACTCCAGGATTGACATGCAATCTTCAGGAATCAACATCAGTCTCCAGGTGACTCCTGAAAGCAATCCTGGAGATTTTAACAGGGCCTCAGGGACTTTCCAATGTAATATCATGTTGGAAAATAAACAAACCAAAAGCAGAAGGAATAGCTTTAGTGAGAGCTGGCAACTGTATTATGGAATCATTATCACATAATAAATTGTTGTAGTAAATATGAAAAACAGGAGTCACGGTTACCTATTTACCACTGTGTTTGGAATATGCACACAAATGTGGCACAGAGATTCAGTGTCATGAATAGGCAACCATTTTGTATATAAAACCATCCAGCTGGTCAGTCCAGCAATTGGAGTTGGCTACCGCCCCACTCCCACCAACGATGGGGGAGGGAGATAAGCAAAGCCCGTAATTGTGAATCACTGTGTAATTTCTGGACAGAAAAAGACATGGTTTATCCCTCATTAAATAAGTGCAGCTCTTAAAAACTCAGATCATGCCCATATAATGTCTCTACACTTTTGTTCTAAATAAGGACAATTCACGTCCCCCAGATCTCATCTGTGTTTGCTAGCATTTCTTTGAGTGGGCAGTTTCGGAAGCGAGCTGCCGCACAAAACAGCATTTTCTTTTTCCTTTGCCATCTGCCTAATGGTTGTTTCTGTATGTATTTGAAATTCCAATCTGAACTAGTCAAACAAAAGGAATTAAATCCAGTGGAAAAACTGGCAAAGAGCTGTTTTGTAGGATGGCAAAGGAGGGAAAACCATGGTGTAAGGGGCAGCTGGAGGGTATCAAATCGAATGTGGCAGTTCTTTCTTTTGCTGTTATTGGGAATTTGCTTCAGGGGATCGGCAAAACGAAGCGTCTCGTACCTGAACTAATACAGATCCATGTAAATGTAAGCCCTGATCTTATGGAACAGTCACTTCAGCACAGGATCAAAAATGGTTTGCTTCATTAGCTTTTGACGTCTGTGTGAAACGACATTCTACAAAACTAATTGTCATGGGTTCAGCGTATGATATGGCGAGGGAGGTGAGGTTGTGTGTTTATTACTCCCGGGCATTCAATAGGAGCAAGTGTGATACTGTGGCTGGTGTATTTGGCTGCGGGAAATCCAGGTTCAATGCTTTTCTCAGTGCTGAGTTCACTAGGTGGCCTTTGGCAAGTCACTCTGTCTCATCCTAATTTACTTCACAGGTTTGTAAATGCAGCTAAACCACCAATCTTAGATCTTTGGAAAAAAAGGAAGGAAAGCATTTTTACCTCCTTTTATGTGGGAAGGTGAAAATAACGGAGAGCTAATTGTTTAAGAGAAATATTTTATCTTAAGTGCCAAATGGATGCCAAGAAGTTTCACATGCCAAAAGAGACGGTGCAGGTTACACCTGCAGCCCTTATGTCATTTCCAAAATGTTATTAAGGATGCCTGTGCATTTCACTTTCTTTGTCTGTGTTCCTCCCTCTTAGATTCCTGTTCACACAAACTTGCCGTCCCACCCAACACTGCACGTGTAGGTTATATGTCAATCCAGAGCAATTGCACTCATGCACCTATGCATATAGGTAGTTTGTACTCATGCATTTGCAGTAGTGTCATTCAGTAACAAGGAGACGGAATGCGAGGCGGGACTTACTGCCTGATTGGCTGCCCGTTTCTGACACGTCGCCGCCTTGCTGAGCACCGCGCGGGCACCCCTGGCTTCGGAGGGGGTGCCCGCTTGCCTGGGTGGCGCGCTGGGTGCTTAGGAGAGCCGCGGAGGGGCACGCCACCCGGAAGGAGTCCCCACGGTGGAAAGGCAGGTGGCGACGCGTCGCAGGCTCCCTGTCAATCAAGGGGTAAGTCCCGCCTCGCTTTCCGTCTCCTTGTTACTGAATGACACTACTGTGCATTTGTACTTGTATTTGTACAATATGTACAAAGTACATATGCATGAGTACAAAGGTATTTGTACTCATGCATACAGGTAGGATTGTACAAACGTACACTAAAATATTTTTTGTAATAAGAACAAGGAAGAACAAGGGACAGGCTAGTGAACAGAAAGAGTAACCAATTCATTTTAACCAATTACTTGGTCCATGGGTTGAAGATTGGATCATGATTGCACCTATTGACAAGGAAAGCTTTGCATGCAGAATTTAGGAATGACGTGCCAATTGGTCACAAGATGTGGTGTGCTTCCTTGCACAAATGCCAAATCTCATGAAAAGCTAACACTGTGCACATACTCTAATGCAGTAGTTCTCAAACTTTATAGACCGGGACCCACTTTTTTAGAATGGCACTCATATTGGGACCCACTGGAACTGATGTCATTAAGTGATAACATGGAAGGAAGTGGCATCATCAAGCAGGAAGTGCTGTCATTGTAACATAATAAAATGACACTCTTGAAATGCAAGTTGGCATTCTTGGACTGCGGTAATTGTACAACCACGAAACATCCCTGACAGAAGAAGGATGAAGACAAAATATTATGTAAAAGCACTGAACTGAAAATAATTTTTTTTAAAAAAATCCTCACTTGAAAATTCACAAAAGAAATATAGCAAGAGTAAGGTCTGCAGCTTCCTAGATGGCTTCTCCTAGCTATCCATGACCCGCCTGACATCATGTTATGACCCACCAAGTGGGTACCAACCCACAGTTTGAATAACACTGCTCTAATGAAGTTAAGGAGAATGAGCTATACTGATCACAAGACATGAAGCTGAAGGAACATGGCTAAGAAAGGCTACAAATATATACAGGTACCTGTGAATCCGGCATCTGCCATTTCCTATATCTACTGTTTTCATGGATACCAGGAATTCACTTTAAAAATGTTTACAAACTGAAGACAAAATCCCCCAATAGCTTTCCCTACCGTTGTGCAGTGAAACCACTGTTATGAGGACTTCAGGCAGTCTTCTGAGTTCCTTGAAGCCTGTTCCTGGTTGCACGGAGGCCACTCCTTATCCCCATAATGCATTGTGATGGAAGCTTAGGCCAAGAGAATGGCTGTGTGACCAGGAAAAGGATTCAGAGCTATCAGAAGACTGCCTGGAGCCCTCAAAGCACAACCGTTTAGCTGTGCAATGGTAGGGAAAACTATTTGCACAGTTTTCTTCACTTTGCAAATGTTTTAAAAATGGGTCCCTGATATCTGTTGATGCACGGTATCCACAAGTGGGGAGGGTCCAGAACAAACCCCCACTTATATGGAGGCCCATTTGTATTGTGTAATAGGAGATTATGAGAGAGGCTAAGA
>JAJKFI010000014.1:15324814-15346169 GCA_029204185.1 Lerista edwardsae
GACGTTATGCTAAGTAGAATAGTGTTGATTCATATAACAAAATGGCCAATTACAAATTTTGATGACATAACTAAGGGTGCAATCCTAAACTGAGTTAGGCCAGTATAAACTAAGCCAGCAAAGTTTGGCCAGCACAAGGGTCACCATAAAGCATGTTTGGACTACTCTCGGAGTTAGGGAGGATGATTCGCATGTGTGCGCTGGCCTCTCTGACACCAAGAGTGGTTCAAACACTCTACTGTGTCCCTTGTGCTGGCCAAACTTTGCTGGTTTAGTTTATGCTGGCCTAACTCAGTTTAAGATTGTGCCCTTAGTTATGTCATCAAAATTTGTAATTGGCCATTTTGTTATATGAATCAACACTATTCTACTTAGCATAACGTCCAGCAATGGGATCTACAAACGACCTGGGGGAACGGAGGGCGGGACTTAGACGGGACTACCGTTTGATTGGCAGCCCGTCCGTGCTCTTCCGCTTTCGTTCTGCTCGCCCCGCGGCCGTCCCTGGCCTCGGAGGGGGTGCCTGCTCCCCCAAGTCATTTGTAGATCCCATCACTGATAACATCTTAGCCTCTCTCATAATCTCCTATTACACAATACAAATGGGCCTCCATATAAGTGGGGGTTTGTTCTGGTTTAGTTTATAGTTTATAGTTTAAACTCCAGTTTAGGATTGCGCTCTAAATTAAAGGAGATTGGCAACTTCCAGCACAGATTGTTCATGTTTCTTTTATGCCTCTGTTGAGGATAAACACAACTCTAGTTCATTTTGTTTTAGGATTTAATTGATGTGACTGTAACAGACCAGGATCCTGTCCTCTGTGTGGAAGGCAGACTGTAAGCACAAAGGCCGGGGTGTGTGAGTAATGTCCAAGAGTGAACAGGAAATATGGAGTTTATTAGAGGTTATAAGGAAGAGAGAGAAGGGAAATTATCATTCCTTAGTTTGCTGGGTAGATCGGGATATGCTGTCCTTCTGCAAAGTGAGGCCAAACTGCATGGCTTCTGAACCTAGAGAAGATAAATATGCAGCCCCAAAAGTGCACCTTGATGGGCAGGGAGGCACTCTCTCAAAGGATGGTGGAAACTACTGCAACTGGGTTTTTTTTCCAAGTAGGGGAAACCTCTTCAAAGTGTACAGAGCGGAAGACTTTACTCAAAAAAGATTATGAAAACAGGCAGTGTAGATGCACTGGGTGTGGAAGGAAACAAAAATGGCAAAATTCTGCTTCCAGAATCTGAAGAAAGAATGCAGAAACTTTCCTGGGTGAATTGTATCTGGAATATCTCCTTCAGGCAACAGTTTCCTGGGCCTTATTGAGTTAAGGTGTGTCCTTCCTGAAGGGCACAAAAGCTTAATTGCACCCAGATAGAGGAGGTTCCTGAAGTAGTCCAGTCAATTTAGGGGAAAAAAACCCATAACCTGGGACTAATTCTAATAAAAGGTCTGTCAACTGTTCTTGTCAGTACTAGGTGTACTGATTGACAGGAAAAAACTTTACCAAAACTGGACAACCAGAAGTGGGTTATCTCCAAGATGGCAGCCGCAAACCATGAAAATCGGCCAAAATCATGTAACTGTGTTATTTTTAAGCTTAGAACTTTTTTCTTTTTTCAAACTCAAGGTTTTTTTTATGGTCAAGTAATTCATTTTAACCAATTACTTGGTCCATGGGTTGAAGATTGGATTCCAATGTAATGAGCATTGCAGGTACAACACAGTGCAAAGAATGCTTGGACAAAATGTATTTTCCTACGCTTTTAAGAGAATTGACAAAGCAAAGACCCTGAGTACTTCATCTGCTGTCACTGTTGCTCCGGATAGAATCACTGATCCTGGCTTGCTCTTCCAGCGATTTCTTGTCATCTCCAGGACAGGACAACTAGATCTGGAGGAGGTGATGAGATATGAACTTAGTGCTTACCCAACATCACTTTTCGAGGACAACTACATTCTGAGAAAGGCCGATAAACCGCAATTAGCCCATGCCATTGATGAGCATTGCAAAAATCAATCATCAATGGAAACAACACCAGATGCTGTTCTGAGCACGCAAAGATACGTTATTGACGGAGGCTACTTGATAAGGAAGTTGAAGTGGAAAAAGGGAGACACATACAGCAAAATAGCAAAGGTATATGCAGACTTTACAGTTAAACAGTATGGGTTGGCAACTGTAGTGTTCGATGGATATGACACAGGTCCTTCAATAAAGGATAACACACACAAAAGAAGGCATAAAAACTTTAATTATCCAGTTGTTCACTTCACAACTGATACTGAATTCGAAAGGAAGCAGGAAGAATTCCTTTCAGTAGGATGCAACAAACACCAACGAATCAAATTAATCACTGAAGAACTTGTGCGAGAGGCTGTGTGGTTTTTCAAGCACAAGGTGATGCTGATGTGGACATTTCAAAGGCCGCAGTAAATAGTGCCAAGGAATACTCCACCACACTCATTGAGGAGGATACTGACCTGTTAATTCTTCTGCTACATTACACAGAAGTGAATAGCAATCCACTGTATTTTAGATCAGACAGTCACGAGGCATTCCAAAAGTGTACAACATCAATTACTTGAAGTCTACTCTGGGCAGTGAGTTATGTGCACAGTTGTTATTCCTTCATTCCTTCACAGGATGTGATTCCACCTCACGTATATATGGTGTTGGAAAAAAAGCAGTTTTCCACAAAATTTTAAAAGAGGATTCTGTCCTTCAGTCCTGTGCAACTGCATTCACTTTACCAGACAAGAACCCCACTGACATAGTAAGTCTTGGCAGTCAAGCGATGGCTGTTATTTTTGGTGGCAACAGCAACAGTTCTTTGGCAGCCTTGCATTACCAGACACTCACCAAGAAAGTTGTCACAGCCAAATCGTTTGTGAATCCAGAACTCCTGCCTCCAACTGAGTCTTCCACAAAATTCCATTGTCTGAGAGTTTACTATCAGACCATGATTTGGATGGATATGGCTAAGGAAATGAATCCTGTGGACTGGGGTTGGAAACTCGGTGGCGGTGAACTTGTACCAGCAATGTGTGATATTACTGCTGCACCAGACAGTCTACTGCAAATTATACACTGCAATTGTAAAACTTGTTGCAGTGGTACCCGCTGCAGTTGCAGAACATATGGACTTCCATGCAGTTCTGTATGTGGACCGTGTCAAGTTACGAATTGTGACAACCAGCTGTTAGGTGACCTAGAGGGCAGTAATGAGGATGTATAGAAAATTAAGGAGTTACTGTTTTATCCTCATATTGCTGCAGTTTTCTTAACCTAGTTTAAGGGGTTTGTTGAATATCTAGTTTAAAAAAAAGGAAACAGTTCAGTTCAAATGTATTATGATAATAAAAACATACAGCTTGATATTTGTTATGACTGGTGTTGTACCTGCAACGTTCATTACATTGGAATCCAATCTTCAACCCATGGACCAAGTAATTGGTTAAAATGAATTACTTGGCCATAAAAAAAACCTTGAGTTTGAAAAAAGAAAAAAGTTCTAAGCTTAAAAATAACATAGTTACATGATTTTGGCCGATTTTCATTGTTTGCGGCTGCCATCTTGGAAATAACCCACTTCCGGTTGTCCAATTTTGGTAAAGTTTTTTCCTGTCAATCAGTACACCTAGTACTGACAAGAACAGTTGACAGAGCTTTTGTTAGAATTAGTCCCTGGTCTAATGACATATTGACTGGACTAAAGGGCGAAAAGCTATGGCAGGGTGTGAATAGCACTCATGTTCAGGTTGTTGGTAGGAGAGATATTCTGGAAAAGAGTTTTGAAAAGTTTTGGGCACTGGGCAGTTAAGCTTCATTTCCTATTCAGTAAGAGTGTACTTGCGAGTGAGGGTCTGCCAGAGTGAGGAGCTCACATTTGCAAAACCTTGGAGGTGACCCTGCAGTGCAGCAGCCTTCTGATCAATGGCCCTTATTTAGTAAGATCTTGATTAGGCAGACCTGTGCTTCACCCCCCTTCAGGATAAAGCCTGCTTGACTTGGAATGTCTGCTAACAAACAAGATGGAGCCAGGAGACTGTTTAGAAACAGAGGTCACTGGCAACAATGGCCTGGAAACTTGAAGAATGGGTACAGCGTGGCTTAGGTGTAGCATAGCTTAGGAAAGTAGGGAATAGGCTGGGAATAAGCTCCTGCTGCTATGGTAGGTACTAGAGACTGCAGATAGTAATGAACCCTACAAGAAGTGATTCACAATTCCCCCATTGTGCAAATGACTTATTTTTGTGATTTCAACCCTCTTATAATTTCTGTCTTATCTTTTCTCTGTGCTGCTTGCAAATGCTAATAGGAAGCAGGTTGGAGGGCTGAAAACAATGCAATGCAAGGCCTTAAATGTGTGAACTGTGGAGAAGTTCACTTATATGGATAAAAATCCAACGCAGATATGGGACCCATACTGTAGATACTGGGGGGTGCCTGTACTGAAATCTGAAATGGTACCTTTGACCTAGGAGTTCACTAGGTGCCTTTGAGCCATTATACTTATATTATTGGGTATAAGGTGAGCACAAGTTTTTTCCTTGCATGAAATATTGCATAGAAATGATTCACCCTATTTCACATTCTATACTATCATGACAAACATGAATGAGTTGCTTTTAGCAACAATTCATAATTTTTTTTCTTTTCACCTTTGTTCAAATGGGAACAAGCGCGCCAACGTACCATGGAAAAAAACATTCCACCAAGAGGTAGCCCTCTGTTTAGCACAATAGTTCAATTCGTAATAGAAACGTGAGCTATTTTCCTCCTTTTAGGAAAGAAGAATGGCTTCATATTGAACCATACTGTGGAAGGGGAAAGGAACCATTAACTGCCTTGTAAAATAAACAGCAACAACTATAACTGAAGCTTTTGTGCTGTGGAAGCAAACAAAAAGTTCAGGCTGCTTAAGCTTTGTGTTTGTTACATTGACTATAAAAACAATTAGCTTTAGATCACTCGTGCTGCAAAGTTTGACTTTGACATACCTTTACAATGTTCCCTTGGGTTATCGTTCCCATAAATCAGGGCAGAGCTCAGCCCATTACTGGTGAAATGTCTTCTTATATAGTTAACAATGTGGAGCCTAAAGGTTAGTGTGCCACTAAAATCCAACCTTACCAGAGAACCGAGGCAAATAGCAACTTGCATCAGAAAGTTCACCCAAGGATTCAGGCCACTGATTCTATCCCAATGTAGACAGAATATTCTAACCTGACATGCATTTCTTTGAGCACTGAAATTAATCCCAGTTTTAACTTCATACTATTTCCATGACAAGCAATTTGCTTTGATTTTGACCACCCCAACAGGGCACGATCCAATCAATGCTAAGCCCTTCTAGGCCCTATTAGTTACCATGGAAAGAGCAAACCATGTGCATTAAGTCTTCCATTACAGTCCATGAGGCTTACATGTGCTTAACTTAGGCTATATTGTGCAAATAACCAGTGTGGCACTCTCCTGTTGCAACAGCAAATTGCATTACCTGGTTGCATTTGCAGTCCAAGATAACAAACTTGTTCACCTAGGTTATGTGCTCTAGCTTTGATTGGTACTTTTGGTTCTTTTGCCAATTTTTTGCCCTTTCTGTGAATTGTTCATTGTTTTTACTAATTTTTAATTTATTATAAACTGCTTTGTGCACCTACCTCTAGAGTTTGGTGTGTGTATGTGCACGTGCATGAAGTGATTTCTGCTTTGGCAAACTCTTGAGGAGAATTGCCCTTGCTCTCTGAAAAGCTGGTCTCTTTTCTGTGTTAAAGGTCATATGGGAAACAGTAGCAAAATACTGTCCTAAGAAATGGAGCTGTTGCTTTTGTTCAAAAAATGGAAAGGTGAGGCTCTGGTTGGTAGGCTTGCCTCAGTTGAAGAAACCACTAGTACAGTATTGCCTCTCAAAAGAAGCTTCTCTGGTTTCTCTCAACCATGCAACTGTTAGGAGAGACAACAACCTTCTGTGACAGTAGAATGGACAAAGAAGTCCTACCATGTTAATGCCAGTAAGTTTCACTGGATAAATACATTTCATAGGGTTGGTCAGCAGTTCCCTCCTTGTCGGTGGTTTGATGACATCTCATGATACTAAGACACATACAGCTACATCCTTCACACTCTTTCCCTCACTCACTTCTGGGTATACACACACACACACACACACACACACACACACACACACAAATATACCAGGTCACACACACACACACACACACACACACACACACACACACACACCCCTCTGCCCCCACATATGTCAAATACGAAGAACAAGGATATAAAGATTCTAACTTTAGTTATAGGAACATGAATCAATTCCTGAAAATATCTGAAGGGGGCAGGACATAATAATTATGACCCTGAAGCCTACTTACATTTATGTTTTTGAAGCTGAACTACCTTTATCACTGGTTAAATTAGCACATTTTGTTCCTACCCCAGTCAAAATAGCAGATTTGTTTTGGTCCTAGCCTTTTTGTTATGAAATGAGAACCAGATTAACCATGGATGTTTTCATTGCCACAAAGGGGAAGAATCAGTTTAGAGAAAAAAGTAGTACAAAGCCTACAGGTGGTGAAAAATAGGCAAGATGTTTCTCTTTTCATGAAGAACTGTGTATTTTCCAACCATCCTATGGAGATGGCTTTGTCACACGTGTTGAATTCAGATCATATATACTCATCTGGGTTCAGAGATTTAGAGTGAATCTCTCCCTGAATGGTAATCTCCCTCCCTTGACCAACAAGGGTTTGATGAAAAAGGTTCTCTGCACTATGTGCTGTAGCCACAACATTCATCAACAAGGAATGGATTTAAGTGGGGGAGTGAAAAATAGAAACATGAGTCTGAAGGACAAAGGATTTCCAGAAATGAGAGCCTGGAATGAGCTATAAGGTGAGCGACAGAGGCAACAGAAATGAGACCTGAAGATGGGGTACAGCAAAAGACAGTGTAAGTGGGGCATAAAAAGAGTCCTGCTGGATTTGATCAAACACCAGTCTAGTCCAGCATCTTGTTTCCCATAGTGACCCACCAACTAACTCTGGGAAACCTGTAAGCAGAGGATAAGGCATGCCTCTCGGTTTGGTGTTTCCTTGCACCTGGTAATCAGAGACATGCTAGTATTGAATGGTAACTCACAGACATCATAAGTAGTTGCTATTGATAGATGTTTCTTTTCAGAATTGGTCCAACTGGGTGTTCCCTCTAATTGAGCCCCTGAGTTCATGGAGCCCTGCTGTGGCTGTGCAGGGGTGGATGTGGAGTGTTTGGCGATGACATCATCATAATCACCGAGCTCCGGAGTGTGGAGACAGAAGCTGTACGGGGGCTTCCATTGGCCTCATTCATGTCCTCCTTACAGCACAATCCTATGCATATTGACTCAGAAGTAAGTCTCAATGTGCTCAGTGGGTCTTAGTCTCAGTTAAGTGTATATCAGATTTAAGCCTAGCAGCACAATCCTATCTAATACTCCTGCAGATGCAGATGCACCAACAGAGCTTATGCTATACCCCATGGGGACAGTCCCGGAAGCCTCCTTGGGTTAAGAGAACTTTGTTATCTTTCTTTGTTATCTTTCTTCCACTTCTCAGTTATGTCTTCTTGTCAGCTCTTTGGCTGTTGCAATTTCGCATGGACTCAGAGAGGTGGATGAAGCCATGGATGGGTGTTAGGTTATTGACAGAGCTGCTGCCACTGATAACTGCCCCTTCCTGCCTTTGACACACCCTTTCTCTGCCCAGGTCCCCATCCCATTCTTCCCCCTCCTTTCCCCATTCCACCCATCCCCCAGATGCAACTTACTGGCATTCGGACATCTTTGAAGGCTGCTATCACACAGCCGCCACTGCCTGCTGTTTCTGCTGTGGCCCAGTTGCACATAACAGCACATCACATTTTGAGATGCACATTACAAAAGCTACTGTGCTCCTGGAACACAAGTTCTGACAGTACAGCAACCTAGTTAGGATTCTGTTGTTATATGTTTTGGCCTACAGCACATTTCCTCTTAGACAGTGATGACCCTCCTGCCACAGGAAGCAACCAGAGGTTGGCCAAATGATTGTTTATACCAGGTGGTAAAAGAGAACTTCAGTAACATTCATGTTCAAATTCTTGGCCTCACTCTTTTGCAAGAGTGGCATATTCTCTAAGCAGAGGAGCCAAGTAACAAAAAACAACAACAACCACCCCTGGTCATTAAGCATGGCACACCTTCATTTTCATTTGGCCAAGAGGCAAGAATTGAGCCTAGCAAAATGCCTTACCAGAGACATGTTTACTTGCTTTATTATTGTTGGGATTCTTTTTTCTTGTCCTGCCAGACTTTCTTCATAAACTGGAGCCCTGCCAAAAAATGATGTTTGGGTATAAACACAGATTCAGTTTATGGGATAAGTATCTGTTTGATGGTTTCCACCAGCTCCAGTGAGCATTGGCACAGGTATGCTCTGCGATGAAGAAAGAAGACAATAAATACAAATACCAGAATCTTGGCTCCGCTCAGACTGCCTTGAAGCACTTTGGTGGCACAAAAGACGTTTGAAGACATCCTCAACTGACAAATGAATTATTCCCTCAGTATGTGGAAATGCAGAGAGCCGTATAAATAATTTTCCTCAACCATGCAAGGGACTATTTTCATCCTCAGTGGTGTGACAGCAAGAGGGGAGGTCAAGTCCAAGTCCTGTGCAGCACTTGTAAGCCAAATTCCATCAGGCAATGCTTCCATTGCTTGGACGGGAAAAACTGGATCCATGAAAAGAGTTTTATTATTTATTAACAAAGTTATTTACCACATCCCTGTCTTGGCATTCAAGGTGAGTTACAAGGGCAAAATAGTACATCAACAATTGCATAAGAAAACCAAAGTGTGTGTCAGAACAGTTCTTGTCCCTTTAAGAGCTGATAGTATAAACTTCCCTGGCCTGGACTCTCTTGTTCCCCGTTCACCTTAGGACACATAGATCTTGCTAAAGCCCCTGGAAAGGTGGCAGGAGGGTTCCAGCAGCCTTTCAGGCTAGTGTGGTGTGTTCCTGACCCTATGAGCTCTCATGGCCTGAGTGTCTCTTCTTCTGACCTTTTGGTAGCCTCCAGGAAGGTGGGAAAGGGGCTCCCCTATCGAATTCTAAGAAAGCCCCCAAAGTATAGGAATCCTCTCAGGTTGTGGTGGTCCTGGTAGTCTGACATGCTTGTTTTTCCAGCCTGTAGGCCAGCCATTTTAAATCACTGTGCTTGTATCTGCAGGTGTGTCTGCAGATAGTCTTCAGGTGTGCCACGGTAGTTTGGGAGAGTGTCAGTGATGTCATTCAGGGGGAACGGACCAGAACGGGCGTTCTGGATCCTAACGGGCTCCGTGGCTGGTTCCGGGTTCCCGACAAGTGCCAATCAAAAGTGAGTTCCTGTTCCTAAATCATTTGAATGACACCACTGGAGAGTGTCATGTGTTAGTAGGGCCTCTGGGCGATGGGAGCCTTCTGCTGTCAGTGTGGTGTGCCTTGTCAAAAAACTGATAGTGTGCTTTGACAATTTTAGCGCCTTGTCAGTGTGCCATGAAATAAAAAAGGCTCAAAATCACTGCTATGGGCAGACAGGAATAATACATACCATTTTACTTCCCAATTAATTACTGATGATATGGTTCTTTTTAATATCCATTCTATACTATAGCTCTATAATACGCATTCTTATTCTAAGTGCTCAATCCTAGTTTTCCAGCAGCTAAGGTCCTTTTATGGCTGTCTCAAAGCACAACACACCATACAGCGTGGCCTGTTTTGTACATGTTTTGTACATGCAAGTGTGAAGCAATTGTATATCTTGCAGTGATGAATTCCACACAATAACACAATGATTTCTTCTAAACTATACAAACTATAGTTATAAGCTTGGATCAAAAAAAAATATGAGCGGCCTGCTACTCATGGAATCAGGCTCATGGAATCATGGAATGATTGGAATTCCATACTCATGGAATCAGAAATATGGAAACATTTCTACCCTTTGTGCAAAGCCCTAAAATTCAGAAATGTCAATCTTGAAATGTCAATCTTGCAGGATGCCATGGAATACTGTGGGGCAGTGGTTCCCAAACTGTGGGTTCCCAAACGAGCCAATTTCAGGTGGGTTGCAAAGCACCCAGCGCTGCCATATTGAAAAAAAATGGGAAGACGGGATGCTCGAGATGGGGATGGGGAGGATTGTATAGTTATTTTGCCTGTGCTAAGGTTGTAAATAGGCTTTTTTCTTTTTAATTGCTATTGGAAAATGACTGAGAGATAACCCAGCTTCTTGCTGCTTTCTCAGGAAAGCAGCAGGCTCTGGTGTCACAATGATGGCACTTCCAGCCATTACATCATTCCCAGTGAGTCCTGGGCAGATTGTCAGTCTAAAAAGTAGGTCCCAATGCTAAAATTTAGAACCACTGCTGTGGGGTATGGTATGGGGGGCTGCTCATTGGTGAGTCAGGAGAAATCCTGTGCTACCTTGTGTGAGCATAAATGCTATTCCACTTGTGCAAACTTGAATTGGAATCTGCGTGTCTGGAAAATGATATATATACTAAATCAGCTTTATTTTTTTCAGTCCTGTGTTGTTGTTCCATTAGGAATACAGTTCTTTTGACTAGCCACATCAACCACTGGTGTAGAGTCTTATTCACAGCAATGCTGCATATTTCATAAATTATAAAGAAGGTATAATTTTCCATGTTGGATTACAGCTGGCTAGTCTCTTGTGCAAAGCAACTTCCAATTTATGCGGTAAAGCCAATACAAAGGTTTATTGTACGGAAGGCAAAAGATCTTAATCTGGAATTAGCTCCTGCTAATGAGGAAAAATAAGCACCAAGCCTGCGAGAATTATTACTAAGAGATAAGGATGTAATTGCCTAATGTGGTTAATAATCTGATAAGAGCCAGTTTTATCTGATTTAACCCACGGAACTGCTGGTGATATTTAGAGTTTACACTAATCCCTAAGGAATTCCTCTTAAATGGGACTACAAAAAGAGAGCAGAAAAAAAAATCATAATAGTAATTATTTGCTTAGGACACTTTGGATCGTAAAAGAATGCATGGTACATGAAAGATGGAATTAGTTTACCAATTCTAAACTGAATAAGGTGCCTTTAACCCTTTTCTCCCCCTTCTTGTTGCCCACCATCTACCCCACAATGGAGGAAAGACAGTGCCAGTGAGGCTGACATAGGGAAGACACTGAGGGCGCAATCCTAACCAACTTTCCGGCACTGGCGTAGTGGTGCCAAGGGCATCTTGCAGTTGGGGGGGCAGTCACAGAGGCCTCCTCAAGCTAATGGAGTGTTTGCTCCCTTTTTACCTTGGAGCTGCATTGCCCTTATGCCTGGGCTAGAAAGTTGGTTAGGATTGTGCCTTGAATCTCACATAAAAAGCACCGGAAGCTTCCATGGTTCCAGCATCCTGTTTCCAACAATGGTCAGCCAGTGGCTTTTGAGTAACCCATAAGAGGCTATAAAGGCATTGGCCAGCCCTGTTTTACCCCTGCACTAGCCTGGAATGAGCAGAAAAGAAAGGGAGGGAGCAAGTTGGGTTGAGGCTGAACTAGAGAGCCTATTGCTATTTTCCAGGATATGTGTGAAAAAAAGATACAGTGAGTCCTTTCCAAGACAGATCTGATGACTGGCACCAGCAATAAATACATATTTAAGGAAGGACTATGCAATTTCTAAGCTACCATATCATGCCAAGGGCTCTCCAGCCATGTATTGTGACCTGCTGCCCCATGTTTCACAACTCCCTGTGATTTTGATATCAACAGACACCAGGAGGTTTCTTTAGTTTCTGATAGGCTAACATACTAGCTGGTGGCCTGCATTCAGTGGTGTCATCCTACCGGTACGTTGGGCGGGACATCCGGGTGATGGGCAGCCCTCCCCGTCGCGTACTGCAGCGTTACGCCGTTTGCGTAACGTACACAAGCGGCGTAACTGGTTACGCAAACGGCGTACACGCTGCGGTACGTGATGGGCGGGCTGCCGATCACCCGGATGTCCCGCCCAGCATACCAGTAGGATGACACCACTGCCTGCATTCAGCTTGGTGGGTCACCAGCACTGCAAGTAAATGCTAAAATGCAGATTATTTTAAAATTCCCTTTATAGCCTCTCTTAGCCAGAGAATTATGGTTCCAATATTTAGCAAGCATCTGCAATGTGGTGTTTGTAAAAGGTTTTTCTAGCTTTGATGGTCTTGATGAAGGCCTGAAAATAAATAACATCAACGTGATTATGCTGCAGATAAATAGCATCAACGTATAAGGAAAACACAGTCTGTACATGCTATATTAATAGATATTCCTTTGTTGAATTCTGAGGCTAAACATTTAAATACATGAATTAAAAAAAAAAGTCAGGAGTGCTACCATGTATATAAAATCCAGCCCCAAAGGAAATTCATGGTTTTCTTTGCTACATACGTTGCACTCCACAGCGTTTGTACACAATCATTTTATGCAAAAGAACCATTTATTTAAGTTGGATTTACAATATTGTGCAGGATCACAGAACTGAATCATTCAGTTCTTAATTACGCAGGAAGGAAATGAAGAAGAGAACATTACATAATGCAGTGATAATCCAAAGAAGGGTAGCCCGCAGACAGAATCTGGATTGTAACATAAGTAGCAGCTTTTCTGTGCCAGAGCCGCTTAGGAAGACATAACCCCTCGTATAATGTTATTAATGAACAAATCCACTGACTGTGATAGGCAATTAAAACCGCAAATCACTTTGCAAGATATGATGCACACTAATCATATGCATTCACATTAGATTTCATTTAGTTATTTTTCGGCACAGATGGACATAACGTCAATTGAGGATTAACTCATAATGGTCAAATTTACCATCCATCAAGGGCTGCAGCACTTCATTCCAGTGGGGCCTCCTATGTGTGTTTTTAACAACTTAATTTGAACCAAAAGGAGTGCAACTGTGTTTGACAGACTGTTGCCCCAATCCTATACTCACTGGCCACTGGAAGTGCTGCTCTTCCCCTGGTGCCGACTCCACTCCCATAAAGCAGGCAGTGCCAGTTGTTAAAAAGTGCTCCTGCAGTGTGCAAAGCCTTGGGGCGCTAGCAGAAAGGCAATAGCCTTCCCTGGGTGCTCCGGAACAGTGTGAAGTTGATGACTAAGGTAAGTTGGCTGGGGAGTTGGGAGAGGTGAGGATGTGCAAATTGAGTCCAGGAAGGGGGCAGGGCCAGTGGCAGCTGTGGCTGTCAAGTCCGAATCCTGTTTTTGGACCCAATTCCATAATGTGGGTTCATGCAGACCTGCTCCAGCTATTTAACTAGTACAGGTCTGAGTAGACCCCCCCCCACACACACACACCACAAAGAGTAAGAGAACAATTTTTCCCTAGCCCAGAGGAGCCTCCTGGACTGCTCCCACTACAGGATACAGCAGTAGCCATTTTGGCAGGGGGTAAACAATAGTATTGGATTCAGTGACTCATGCTATATGAGGGTATCAATCTTGGAAATATGAGTGTGTGTTTCTTCATAGTCTTGTGTAACCAAGGGTGCAATCCTAACCTGGAGTTACGCTGGCCCAGGAGTGTTGCAAATGCACTGTAAAGCATATTTGGACCACTCTCAGAGTCAGGGAGGGTGGCACATATCCAGTGGTGTCATCTACTCTCTCGCAAGCCGGAACGCTGGGCGGGACTTGAGTGATTGACAGCCCGTCGACTCACTTCCGGTTTCTTCGCGCGCCCCGCGCGGCTTTCCCTCGCCTCGGAGGGAGCGCCTGCTCGCCAGGGGGGATGGGTGGGGGGCGCGCCGGGTGCCTGGGCGAGCAGGCGCCCCCTCCGAGGCGAGGGAAAGCCGCGCGGGGCGCGCGAAGAAACCGGAAGTGAGTCGACGGGCTGTCAATCACTCAAGTCCCGCCCAGCGTTCCGGCTTGCGAGAGAGTAGATGACACCACTGCACATATCCGTGTGCTCCCTGAATCCCAGAGTGGTGCCAATTCTATGTTCCTGGTATTGGCCAGGAACCCTTAGAGTGCAATCCTAACCTGGAGTTAGGCCAGCAAAGTTTGGGCAGCACAAGGGACACCATAAAGTCTGTTTGGACCATTCTCAGAGTCAGAGAGGCCAGCACGTAGACGTGTACTCTGAGAGTGCTTTATGATGGCCCTTGTGCTGGCCAAACTTTGCTGGCTTAACTCCAGGTTAGGATTGTGCTCTTAAAGATGTAGAACCCACTTGCAGGGGTTCACAGTATCATGAGTTGGCCAAGTTGGCCATTGTTTGAGAGTCGATGGTAATTAAAAGGCCTATCTGACGGGCCCATCCTATTTCGGGACCCACCAATACTGGTTGCTTGATAGTGTGAGGATGTAGGAGGCGTGTTGAGAAAGGCCATTAGCTGGTGGGGAGGGTAGGAGAAGGAGAAACTGCCGCTGTTGAGACAGCAATGGCAGTTCTTTTCATCTGTTCCCATTAGGTGGAAATGGTAGCAGCTTCTCTTCCATCTACCCTCTGGAGTGGAGGTGCTAGCACAGACAAAGTTTTCCCCATTTGCCAGTAGGAAAAGTGGGAGGAGCTCCTGGAGGAGCCAGGAATGGAAGAGCCATTCCTGCTGCCCATAAACTTGGTGGTTTACAGCCCAATCTTAATCCGTGCTGGGATAGGGAGGTCAGCCATCCCCTCCATCCCTTCATTCTGCCTCCCTCTCCCCATCCAGAAATGCTCTGTACTTCTCCCTCCCTGCCCTGTTCCTCCCCACATCTGTCCCATGTGTCAGGCTTACCTGTGCTCCTGAGGTAAGCCATTTCCACCTAATGGGAACAGATGACAGTGGGCCACCAACTCCACCACCTTTTCATTTATGAAAGCAGAGCCTCTATTCCTGCTGTTGTAACAATTACAGTGCAATCCTAAGCAATCCTGAGGCCGGCCGGCCATCACCATATCCAGCACTGCTTTGGGGAGGCTGGAGTCTCCTTATCCGAGGGGAGGATCCAGCCTCCCTGGTGCACTTCTCGGATCTGTGACTGCAAAATAGCAGGCGCAGATCCGAGGAGACTGCGCTGCCCAAATTGGGGCCGCGCGGCCTTGGGATTTGGCCTTATGGCCAAGTCCAAGACCCGCTTCCCTCCTGGGCCGGCATGCCAACCGGCCCTCCCCCTGTCCAGGAACGCCCTCCCACGCCCACTCCCCCTTCCTGGCTCGTCACGCCTCTTTGCCAGCCGGGCTCAGCTGGCGCAGAGGGAGACAAGCACGGGCGCTCTGAGGGTGCTGCTTGGCGTCCCGGTTTCAGCGTTCTGTGTGTAGTGTTGATGCTACAGGGCGCCTAGGATAGCAGTTAGGATTGAGCTGCCAGCCATTCTTCGTGTACCCTTTACAGGATGTCCAAACTTCATCATCAGCCTATTGTATTTCAGTCTTTTTCTGTGTTGCCCTTCCGTCATTTTCCAGACCTGTTCTGTAGCAATTTTACTGCGATTGCATTTGCAGCAGCCTTTCCAGTGTGGGCTAGTGCACCCCAGTGTAGTGGCTTTTCCAGTGACTGTTGCTGGTGGTGTCCTGCATTTTTTAAAAGATTGTGAGCCCTTTTGGGACAGGGAGCCATTTAACTTCATTATTATTTGCCTGTAAACTGCTTTGTGAACTTCATGTTGAAAAGCGGTAAATAAATACTGTTGATTGAAATTGATTGACTACTCAGGAGTCATGCCCCAGCAGCATGGAACAGGAAGCAATTAGTGGCAGGAGCCACAAGGAGGAAGCTTCTGATCAGTTACAGGAGACTGTTGCTGAAGGGGACTTGCTAGTAACTAAACATTATTGCACTATCTTGGCCATAGACAGGTTCAGCTTGATAATATATCACTATTTTAAGGTTTGCAATCACTTCCAGCTGATTGCAGAAAAGCAATGCCATTGCAACGATAAGGGCTCTTATGTGGAAGCAACCCCAATCTCTTCTCACACCACACTGTATAATCAATCCCATTTTTTAAACTTTCGATTTACCATTATATTATATTAGGCTTGTGTTTGACTTCTGTGACAAATGACCTCATGGAAGTGCTATAGCAGGTGCACAAAATATCAAGACACATTTTGACTATTTAACAGTGCAAACCTAAGCATCTGTACAGTACAGAGAAGTAAGTCACATTGATTGCAACAGCAATGATCCCCAAGGCTGCAGTTTAGGCAGTTCCAAGCTGTGGAAGGCACCCCAAGACGTGGAAGGTTTTGGCACCCCATATTTCTGTTTATATTTTCTTTCTCGTTAGTCATCTGTTCATATTTTTATTTTCTTTCTAATTAGAGATTGTTTAGTTTAACTTTATGGGCATTCATATTTTTGATATAGAAGTGTTACCTCATCTTTATCTTAGTGGGTGGTCTAGAAAATATAGCATGTTGCTATGCTGTTCTGGCAGATGTAAGCAAAGCAGGTGTCTTAATGAGTCATCTTTCACTGCACATCAGCTGGGGCTGGAAATTATAATTCTGACCATAATTATTTTAATTGAGAATGGTGCGGCAAACACTTCCCACTTGCCTCCCCCAAGTGTAATCCTTAAAGATGCCACGTTTGGTGTTTTTTTTTTTTTTTACTGGCAGCGATTTTAACAGCTGTAAGACAAACAAATTCAACAAGTGTAACTTTTCCTAGACTAGGAATGCCATATTAAGCAAGGCCATACTTGTTGAATTTCTGCCTGTTATGAAATTGTTAAACTACAGCACCCATTTCAAGAAAAGGCGACAAAACTGACAATGTTAACGATACACATTTTACCCCCTTTCTTTTATTTGTGCTGCATTATTTGATTTGAGAAAAGAATGGGGAGAAATGGTCTTTGGTTTTGTTTTAATAACAAAACAAAAAATGATTTTTTTTTTTTGTCTGGAACACCATAACGAAAGGCCTAACCCTAAGGACATTGTTCGCTGATGGAGTTAGCATTCCTACAGCACAAGGCCACAAAATCAGTGTTGGTGCTGCAAAATCAGTGACAGTGCGTAACAGGGCCATAAGTGTGAATGGCTGATGAATGCACATATGTGCCACTGGAGCACCCAGCCACTGCTGGAGGAGATACATTGGTGGTGGGGGTGGACAGTCGGCAGGGAGGGGAGTAATGGGGCATTTGGGGGGGAGAAATTGGGGTGTGTTGGAGGAAAGTGATGGCTCCAGTGGCAGTCACACACACTGGATCTTATCCAGTAATGGGATCTGGGGATTGACTACAAGAACGCTGGGCAGGACTTCGGCGGGACTTACGCGTCATTGGCTGCCTGTCCGTTCGGTCCGCCGCCTGCCCTGGCCTCGGAGGGGTGCCGGCTTGCCAGGGGGGACGGGGGGGGCGTGCCAGGTGATCGGACGAGCAGCGGTGGGGCGCGCTCCCCAGCAGAAGCCCGCGCGGCCAGTGGGCAGCCGAAGGAATGAAACGGGCGGGCTGCCAATCATGCGTAAGTCCCGCCCAGCATTCCTGTAGTCAATCCCCAGATCCCATTACTGATCTTATCCCCATTTTTCAATCTACCCTGTCCCCTGGCTCCTCTCAGACTTACACCAGCTAGATATATTTCCCTTTCCTCTTGGAGGTCTCTTGATCATGCCCCCCCCCCACAGCATACAGGATACTCGCCTTCATGGCGCAACTGCATGTTCCAGCATGGTGGGGGATAGGAGTGGGCAGAACATGTTTTTTTTTTAAATTTCCAGAATAAAACTTTAAAATTTGCACACTGCAAAATTAACACCAGACCAAATTTATGGCCTAATCCTATCCTCCACCAGCCTACACTTCCTATGGTGGAGAGGCAACAAGACAACCCAGGAGAGGTAAGTAAAAATATCTTTTTCTGGCCTCAGACATATATCAGCTGTGGAGCTGGTATAAGGAGCCTCAGGGAGTATGTTGGGTCAGGAAAAGGGGAATTGGATCCCAGTGTGCATGACTGCTGCTAAGATCCACTCCTTTCACCCTCAAAATGCCCCTTGTCCATCCTGCTCCTCCTCCACTCTTCCCCCAAACCACCCATGACCCACACCCACCCCTTAACTGCTCTGGAATGGCCTGGGTGAGTTGTTGGCACATATGTAGAGCCTCTGGTCATTTGTGCCAGTGGCCCCACAATGCACAACAGTGGTCCACCTTCTGTGACATGGCAGATCAGAAGACTGTAAACCCCAAGTCCAATTGGGTTGGTAATCACCCAATCTAGGGGTGATTAATAGGGTCAATCTAGGAAATGCACTTTGGGGAGTTTATGTCCATGGTGATAGTTCTGTTGACCCATATTGACTATGATGATGCTTAGGTAGCCATCTACAACGGGCTGAGTCCTCCATCCCTATTTGAAAACCACCACAAATAAGATAAATGGAGCATTTTTAGATAACTGCTTTATTTCCTCTAAAGATACGCCACTTTGGAATTCAAAAACATGATAGTGTGAGTGAGGTGTTTGCTACAACAGTATTACCATCCCTTATAATAGTGTTTATTTTATGAAGTGCAAAAATGTCCAACATGTTTAAGATTTGCAAACTGAAATACATAGGAGCTTTAAAAATGCTGACATTTTAAATAGTTAAAGAAGGTAAATTAATCTATTTCCAGATATTTAATTATCTCAGAGCAATTTTAATACAGTATAAAGATAGGTTCAGCCAATTCAACATTGTCCTTGTAAATTAACAAGAGAGCAACTGGTGAGAGAACATGAATGTACCATTTTAACAATGATCAAGGTCACATGGCTAATTAAACTACCTTGTGGTATATTGTGAAGGAGTCCTGCTGATATACCATCTGCACCTGCAGCTTGATGCATCAAAAACCCTTTCCACAAATTGCCTTCTCCTAATAGGTAGCTGCAGTGCCAATGACCATTACCTAATGAGTCACTAAATCGGTAAAAGCAATCCTCTAGTCAATACTAATTGTTCTAAACATTGGTCAGAATATTTTTCAATTGATGCAAGATTCCTGATGTCACAATTTAGTTAGGCAGAGTGGATTCACTATTTGAAATCATACTCCCTATGTAATGTTCAAAAGAACATGTTACTCCAACAGCACTGAAACTTGGCACATGACCTGTTTCTAATAAACTGCTTTTTGCGCCCATCCTTGCAAACTCATCCATTATAACCACAGAGTCGACTTACATAGAAACAGGGAGATGGGACAACTGACTTCATATCTAAAAGACAGTCTAGTCCAGTGCAGGTTCCAACACAGAGGTGCACTAGGGCTGTGCTCCATCCTGTGGGACAATTTTGTAGACTGGAGATCTCAAAGTAAGGGGACATTTGTACCTTTGACCTGAGGAAAGGCCCAACCCATGCAGCAGGTCTACTCAGACCAGTGTGAGCCATATGGCCAGCACAAATCCATGTGCACCCACATGCACATTGGGCCCAGGAAGGGGGATAGGATGCAGTGTGAGCCACTTCCACCAATACCACCTCTTCTGGGCCTGATCCGCTCACTCCTCCACCACTACTGCACTGCCCAGTAGGGGACTCAATTGCTCTGGCAGGCATATCCTGCTGTGCCAGAGAACATAAAGGACTCGGCTAGTGTCCAGCCTCTGCACTATCACAAAATGCTTTGCAGCATTTTTGCAAAGTACGGAGGTCTGGCATACCAGCAGAATGCATACTATGCCAGTGCACCAATTAGGCTGAATTGGGCCCTTAATGACAAGGACAAGAGTCAGGGGGGATGGCGCATGTTTGTGTGCTGGCCTCTCTGACTCTCAGGACCAGTCTTGGTTAAGAGTCTTTTACTCAAATGATACTCATAATCTTCTCTCTCATCTATTATTAGATCCTTTTTTTCCTGCTGAGTCCTGGATTGCAAAGATCACAAAAATAGGTATTGGACTTGAATTGATCAGTTCTGTTTCTCAAGGCAAAGCATTCAGATTGATTAAAGAAAGGATTATAGATATTCACGATCAGAATCTACTAAGTCGGGCTAATAAATCTTGCTCGCCTTTGTTTCTTCAAATATCAGTTAAAACTGGTCAAATACTGCCCTATCTATATATTTTAGACAATCTGGATTTAGACTCCAAGATGGGTCCAAAAGCATTTTACAGTGGCCCTTGTGCCAGCCAAATTTAGCTGGCCTAACTGTGCCGGCCTAAGTCCAGGTTAGGATTGCGCTCTTACACGTTTGTGGTGTGTGTGTGTGTGTGTGTGTGTGTGTGTGTGTGTGTGTGTGTGTGAATTATTGCATGTATATGCCTTTCTCTTGTTTTAAGTTGTGCACGTCCACGTTAAATGCTGTGGCAGAAATTATAATTAGCCTGCCATTGATTGAAGATATCAGTAGAGGAAGACCAGAATAAGGCTTTAAAAAAAATGAAAAATTGGTATGGGAATAGCAAGCAATTGCTGCTTTTGTTGTTTTTGTTTGTGTTCTTTAGCTCCTGTGTGTGTGTGTTTTTAAGTTGTGTTATCTGGCTCGTGCGTGCTTCAAAAAGCCCTGGCAATGGAAGACAGTAACTGCTGGACTTCGTGTTTAAAAAAAAATGAAAAAAAAAATGGAGGAAGAGTCACTAAAGTCCTTTTTCCACCCCACAAGGTTTCAACAAACTGAGATTTTCCCTGGTACCTAGTGAGACTAATAAACGTGAGCCACATAACTAACTGCAGATTCTGGAAGAAATTCCACCCTCTGATGAAGAGATCTGGAGAACCAAAAGCTTCCTTAGGAGTCTGTGGGCCCAATTCAGAAGGCCCTTAGCAGAATGTGTGTACCGCTGGCGAAAATGTTGCGAACGTGCCGTAAAGCGTGTCCATGACACTTCCACACTCGTGCTGGGGCAGTGCTCGTTCAGCACCAGACCCCAATGCAAGTGACCGACCGGCTCGCACTCCAGCAATGATGGCTGCTCATTTGGGGGGAGGGGGAGGAACCAGGTGGGGGAGGGGAGGAGCCGGCCTCAAGGGGGTAGGGCCTGGCAATGGTTTCCGTCATCTAATCTTATCCCTAGTGGTGGTTCAGGCAGCCCAACGTGGGGCTACTCGATTCACCTCCAGCAAAATAGCCAGCTGTGAGCCTAGGAACCCCACTGCGGGTGACGGGGCTTTCATCAGGGGAAGGGGATGATGTCCGGCTCCCACAGGATGTAGCGGTCAACATTTTGGTATTATATCGCTGCTCCTGCAGGAGCCGGTCAGTTCAGGATTGGGCTCTGTATCTGTTTCATGGGTCCTAATGAAAGGTATGACTAGATGGTAGATTTTGGATTTTTTCTAAATTGATCAAATATGAGTGTGTGTGTGTGTGTGTGTGTGTGTGTGTGTGTGTGTGTGTGTGTG
>JAJKFI010000014.1:15346179-15371447 GCA_029204185.1 Lerista edwardsae
TGTGTGTGTGTGTGTGTGTGTGTGTGTGTGTGTGTGTGTGTGTGTGTTACTCAAACTGGCATACTCATGGATGGTGTACACAGGGCTGTCACTGGTGTTGAAAATTCTTTTACTAGTTCTCATCCTATATCTTAAATAGCACTGACACAAAGACATTTAGCAGATGGTGCTTTTCTTGCATTTGGGTAAAGTGATGGGGAATGCTTCATCTGTTTAATTTCTGCATTGCAATCTGCTGTGAAAAGCACAATTTTAAAAAAATGTTGTCTTCAACTTGTACCATGCATATGCATGTATGTTGGTGGGGAGCTTCAATGCGCATGCCAAGCTCTCCTTACAGCACACAAAAGCTCTAGTGTTGGACGCTTAAGATCACATGTTTTAATTAATACAGGATTATACTGATATGCATCCAGAATGGCATGCAGTTAATTCAGATAAGCTGATAAATGAGGTCCAGATAATATTTTTATTTGTTTTATCCAAATTAATGTCACCTTCATGTTTCTAACCTTATGGAACAGAAAGAAAAATATGCAGAGAACACCTGTTTAATGGTATGGTTGCACCATAGTTTTCAGTTGATACATTGAAAGATAATACTGTGGATTCTGCCAGCATGATGGATTTTGTTTTCAACCAGGAGACTCATCACTTCCTAATGCTTAGCACCTGTGGAGGTGATGAGTGTATTTACAGTTTGCATACTTCAAAAGTATCTGTTAGTGGGTTGAATTTTGAGACTCAGAAACACTCTTATGCATTCAGCTGGGTTTGGTCTTTGAAGAAATGGTTTAAATTACACCAACAATACCCCTCTAAAATGTACTGTACAGCTCTGGATGTTTATGTTTTGAAAAGGAAGAAAGAAACCTATCCTTTTCAATGAATCAAGGTGAATCATAAAAATGAAATGCCATTGAAACAGGGAGCAAAAAGATAAATACTGGCACAAGGAGTATCATAGTGGAAGCCTTTGAATCTGCTTTGTTCTTTGTGTCTTGGTTCTAAAAAAAGGAGAAGCAGAACTTTGAAGAAATGATTTAAATTACATTACAATGCAAATTACAGTGAACATTGAGCTCAGTGAAATATAATGTAGCTTGTGCTTTAAGAGGCTGCATTGTAAGTTGATAATGTTTACACCCTTGCTTTAGAATAGGCCTGCAAACATGTGACGACCAAGACAGACACCGCCCAGCCGCCCATGTGTGGAGGCCTGCCAGAACCTAACTGCAAAAATGTTTTGTTGTCTGCCTGGTTCTGTGAAAACAAGCTGTTTTTGGACTGGTGAGCCACATTCGGTTTTATAGTTCACAAGTTTTGGGAGCCTGTTCCAGGATGCTTTGGCATAGCGGATTATGAGATACCAAGTTTTATATAAGTCCAAGGAGCCTCAGGGGGTACGTTGGGCCAGGAAAAGGAGTGGAGAGTTTTTTATATTAAGTTTTTTTAAAAAAAATAAAACTCACAAACTGCCTTGGGCATTTGCCTTGGCAAAGGAAAGGCAGGATATACATTCCTTAAATAAATATACTTCTGCCAGCTTTCCCAGTGGCTCTACATTTTTTTTAACAGTCTGGTCTGTAGACGTTACAGTTAGTTGGCAACTCTAATTCCAAGCTTCAAACATAGGAGACACAAAAAGAGAAAGAAAGACAGCGATGAGTTGTCTGAAGGTGACCGACCTGGGGGTCCAGGACCTCTCTCTGGAGATCTTATGTGGGAAAGAGGATTTTCTGTCATGTAAAACTCTCTTTGCCTCTATGTTCTGCTTAAATATGAATCAGCAAAGCTAATATTACATCTTTATGTACTCAGTGTTTTTTTCTGGAAACTAAGCATGGCAGTATTGCTCCTAGAACTTCTCACTGCTTGGAGAAGTGAGGAATAGGCAACAGTACTAATAGTTGTCAATGGCAAAGGGTATTGGAGACGTGCAGGCCAGGATGGACAAATTCTGTTGCAATGTCTCTCCATATTCTTCCCATGTTTGTGTCTATACAGCTACTATGGCATTTCCATATGGGTAACTGCATCCCCTCTGCCCGATACGTACCTCCTTGCCCAGGTCTTATCAATGCAAATGCAGAGAGGCACGGCAAGGGGTGTTCACACTAGCTGTCTGCATGCTCCCAGTGCAGCTGCAGAGGATATGCTCAGCAGGGATGTTGGTGACAAGGGATAGCGCTTTTAGGTGCTGAACTGAACAGGTAGGAGAATTCCATGCATACTTTTACAGCAATCGGTAGTACTGCATCATCATCATCTTTTTCCTCATTCAGTTATTAAAAGTTCGTTGCAGGTAACACAGGAGTACACATAACTATAGATAAGGCTTATCTGCAGAAAACCATACTGGATCACAACTTGGAGTTAATGCAAGATTTATAAGACAAAGCTCAGCTATCATTACTGGAAAAGCTGATCAGCTGGTGACCCATCGGTGCAAATCCCTGTTTAAATCCCTCCTTTCCAATCCCTTCTCAAGGCCCATTTTGTAACAAAGAACCAGCCAATTAATAACGTCTAAGATGAGTGGGAGGTGGCAATGGCTGAAACTTGCTTTTAAAAAACAAACCAAAAAGTTATAAAACAATCCATTTAGACATTGCACATGTGACTGTTTCCCATACTTTTTACCTTTCTGCTGTTGCTCGTTTTCTGTTTACCTGGCATGCAGATCATTTTTCAAGTCGCGGATTGTATATGTTTGTATAATGCCCAATATTGCTGGAATAATCTGCTTCTTCCTTGGTTGCTTCTTGAAATTTCAGCATCATATAACAATAATAGACTGAACCAAGACAGACAACTGACTGAAATTCTCATTCTGCAATTTGGAGCCTACGTGAGTGAACCTGCTCATTCATTTCATGGAAGATGACAGCCTTGGACCATGCATGCAAAAGGTTGTGTGTGGGGAGCTCCATTTTCCCCACCCCACGTTAAAGTGAATGGGAAAGCCTGTGTGTGCATCTTGTGGCACTTCAGTATGCACTAAACTCTGGATCCTGAGCAATCTAAAGGCATCCTGCAGATTTAGATATTTCTTTGTATTTATTTTGGCACATATCCTGCCATAAATGTGAGTCAAGATAGGTAACAATATAATTAATAATAGCAAGTCCTCCTCACTACCTGCACAACTTAGGCTCTCTACATCTAACATCCCACTCTCCTTCTCCTACTTTTGCAGATTTTTAAAAATTTTAAAAATACCTCAAATATACCCCATTTTTATCAGTTTATTTCAGACTGAGGTGTGTGTCAAAGCTAGACAAAACGGGGCCTCTTTCTTTCTCCTTTCACTCAGTTTTAAATGTTTTTCCTCAGGTAGAAAATTCTGGGAAGCAAAAAGGTCAATGTTGGAGAAGCTGCTTTAATACTCCTTAGTGAACATGTACAAAAAACGCATCCAACAAAATCCATCAAGACCAAATTCTGGCAATACACTAAGAGCACAATCCTAACCTGAAGTTAGGCTGGCACAGTTAAGCCAGCCAAGTTTGGCTGACACAAGGGACATGGTAAAGTATGTTTGGACCACTCTCGGGGTCAGAGAGGCCAGCACACAAACATGCACCATCCTCCCTGACTGAAAGGGTGGTCCAGATGTGCTTTACAGTGGTCCTTGTGCTGGCCAAATTTAGCTGGCCTAATTGTGCCAGCCTAATTTCAGGTTAGGTTTGTGCCCTAAGGGTGGGATCAGTGGCATCCCTAGGGGGGTGGGGGTGGGGTGGAGCTCTAAGTTTGCAAGGAGCCTTCCCATGTACATCGCCCCTCTCCCTTGCCACTGTAGCCAGTAAGCAATGCCAAGATGTTGGTTTCCCCCCTGAAGATTGGCTAAAGTGGCATGGGAAAGGAGTTATTTCCATGACAAGGGTAGGCTCCTTGCAAAACTTAGAGCTCCACCCCTTCTGTAGGGACGCCACTGGGTGGAATGGCAAACCAGAAGGAATCACGTGGAGATGTGGGCTATATGATTGACTACTTCACATGAGCCTAGTTTAAAAAAATTGTTTTGATTGTGCTCGTTATAGGACCCATGTAGAGATGCCATTTCACAATGCCAGTTCAGCATCCTCAATGGAACGGTGGGCACTTCCACAGGTTGCATATGTGTGGGACCTGCTGCATATGTGCATAAGATTGTAGCCCCTGCACTTTTAAGGGCTTGAGAGGCAATGTCTGAAACGTGCTACCAGTTTGTCCCGTATGAGTTTTTTTCTCTATATCTGTGAATTCTCAAATTGTTCTTGGTAGGTGAGCTGAGCTGAAAGTTTTTTTAAAATCAGTGTTTCCCAAACTTTGGGTCAGGATCCACCAGTGGGTCACGAGCCAATTTCAGGTAGGTCATGAAGCACCTAGAGCAGCCATATTGAAAGTATGGGAAGATGGAATGCTGGAAAGAGGGAGGGCTGTGGTTGTTTTGCTTGTGTCAAGGTTGTATATAGTAATGGTAATGGACAGGAAGCAAGCCCAAAAACAGATGCCCCACCCTGCTAAATGTGCCAAGATGCCATCTTGCGCCATGTTGTATTTTGGCTCAGTCCAAGTTCACAGAAGCATTTTCCCAGTCAAGATACCTCTCCCCATCCTACCCATTTCTTCTGCCTGCAAAGTCACCATAAACCCTGTGTTTGTCTCATAACATCTAGTAGTTCCTCCACCTAAGTGGGATTAAAGAAATTATCACGAAGTATATCTATGTATCATACTGTACATGCAATACATTTTTCCCTGTGATGGCATACTGCTGGGATAATGAGAATGTTTACAGGGTAAAAAGCTGTCAAGAGAACACCTGTATGAACAAAAGTGTGTCAGACCTTACTTAGTTCTTTACAATGGCATTTGTGTAGACTGCAGGGATTGGAATTTCATTAGAGATATTTCATCCATCTGCTGCAATGACAGTAAGACCTTAGCTATGTCAAATTCATGAAAATGTCACATCTCAGTTCTTGACAAATCCCAGAGTGATGTTGTTGACTCCAGTCACAGTTTTCATTTGTCCTGAATATATGTCAGTTAATAAATATCCAATAAGAGTAACAAACCCCAGACAAAGTTTTATACAATCCTATGTCTCTGTATGTGTCTCCCTAGACTCAATGACATTTTGACCACTTGGAAAGAATTTATTTCTGTGGAATTTGGAATCCCATTGTGTATGGTATTAACTTATATGTTGCACATGATTCAGAGCAGAAAATTTGTTCCTGAACAGATACATTTTGTTGAATATCTCCTTAGCTCAGAAGATTTAACAACAAAGGGTTCTTACTAACAGGAAACAGGCGAAACGAGGGGCATGTCCAGAGGGAGCTGGTGGAGTGTATGGATAAAGATCTAACTAGACAATATTTTGAACATGTAATAGTCTCTCCCGCATGTTATTGTTCTTTAGAAATAGCCACCATGGAGGGCTCAACCTGGATTGGTATCATAGGGAGTGGCGAGAGGGGGTATGAGAGGGGGAAGTGGGGAGAGAGTGTATTTCCCCTGTACCACTTGTTTGCTAACAATTTGCTCCCTTCCCCACCCCAAACATCGCTATTTGTCCTTGAAGCTGCCATTGCAGCAAATGGCATCTTTGCTGACAAATATCAGCTTCAGCTTCAACCTGTATTCATATTCTCATACCATAACGATAATGTCTGGGTCATATGAGAGGTTCTTCACAATTTGGGCCCTTTCCAGGCCAGCATTGTTCCAGTTTCCAAAGGAATGGCGCTGGCATGAGAAAGAACTGCATTGTGATTTCCTCCTACCCCTGCCAAATGTGCCAGTAACTGCATAGTGTGGACAGGAGCCACTGTCCTGCACTGGCTCTCATATGACGGAAATGATTTTGGAAGGGGCCCCAAGGCATGTAACAGGGGTGTTCCAGTGTGAGCAGAACTGGGAAATGAAACAGTGCCATATCCTGTTCTTCTCACCATCTATATAGCAGCACCCATGAATTTTACTCCAAGAATGGGGGACATTCACACAGGAAGGTATAATAGATCTCCTTAAGCATTCACAACTGCCCTTTCACCATACGTATGCAAGTGAAGCCAGACTATGATTTTAAGTGGGGTGTTGCTGAATACATAACAAACTCGCTACTGTGAAGAGGCAATGCAGCTATGCCAGAGTATTCTCACTGGCTTGGCTCTTCCTTTGCTTGTCTTCATTCACAGCCATGGAGTTAGGCCAGATTTGGTCACTCAACCTGAGCCAGGCTGAAGCCTTCTTTGGCTTGTCCACCTCTCCCTCCTTTGGAGAATGGGTACAGGCTGTACAATTCATCATCCGTTACATAATTATAACAAGCGAAAGGTTCCGGTTCTCTTGTCAGTGACAGAAATATGTTGTATGTTTCCCATTCTCACCCGTTCCTTTTGCTGCCACCTTGTTTAGCCGCGGTTCCCTCTGAAGTTCCCTCAGGAGAGTCCAATAATGCCAGCAGCTTTGCTATGTATAGGCAGGTTTGCTCCTGAAAGTACAGTAACTTTTCTTTTGTTGAATGCCAAAGAAACAAATTTGTAACAGAGACGTTGGACCAGTTTCAGCCCTGGCACAACTCCACTAAAAATAATGGCACAGAGCCCTCTTTTGCCAAAGCTGAATTTGCCCCTTAGTTGTCTCTTCTTTTTTAAGGCTTTATCTGACTCATATCAGTTTGCTGATTTATTGCAGTCTGCCCTTTTGAAGGCAGCCGCTTTCTGTATCAGATACCTACCAAAGCGCATGGCCTAATTATGTAGTGTGAGTCTCTAAAGTCCCATAGCACTTTTTCTCTGTTTGTTAAAAACCTATAGTTGCGTTTGCGCACCACTCCCATATGGTGCATATTTGCAGCATTTTCAGGGGCACCCCAAAGAGAGAAAACTGCCTCCGAAAAACTTCCAGGTGTTACCTGAAGCAGAACATTGCATTTTTGAAACTCCAGTACAGTTTTTAGTGTTGTTGCTGCAATGCAGTCGGAGTGCTGACTATCAAGACGTATGCAAATTAGGCAAAAAAAGCTGACCACACCCAAGAAACTTTCAAACAAAAACATGGTTTTACTGAGCATGCAACTTAGCTACTACAGGATGAAAAGTAAAAAATACGACTGAAGGCCCAATCCTGATCCGTCCAGCGCCTGCAGAAGTGGGGAGGGGTGGCGCAGGAGATGGGACCAAGCTTAGGATTCACTGCCCATCTTGCAGATCTTCTAAACAGATTTTGCTGGTGTTATGCTTGTGAAACATTGCTCAACAATTGGTTATAGGTACTTACCTGGAACTGAGGGGCTGCAAACCAAGTGGATTCTAAACTGTAGTCCCTAACCATAAAAAGTGTGCCAAAGTTTCATTTTTAATTACAGTGGGCGGTGTGTGTGTGTGTGCAAATACACTGCAAACAATTCCATTGCCCCAATTTCCCTAAAACAGTCATCTTTGCCAACCTGGTATAGAAAAGTGGGTGACTGCAAAAAAAATAAATGCAGAAAAATACTTTCATCTCTCCCCTTTACACAGAAAAAATTCTGCAGGCTTGGTGGAGGCAGTTTTTTTAACCCCAACATCTTACAAACGTTTTGCAAACACAACTAGAGTACAAAATGGGGTTTATTTTAAGGGCCATTCAGTTTCACTGTGGTTGAGCATCTGTATGCCATGCACTGGTTTTTCAGTGGGCAGCGCAATCCTAACTCTGCCTTGAGCTGGCACAAGTCCCTTGTCCTCCAAGAGCATGGCGGGGGAAAGAGTGTGTGGATTGCTTGGGTAATTGTAAAGGACAAGACACTTCAAAGTCAATATATATGAGTGTTTTTAGCTTTACTTTGTCATGTCCTACATTTTTCTTGACCATCCTACATTTTAGGGTGTTGGGTCCTCCTTTGTGGTTATGACATTCAGTCACCCTGGGTAAAACCCACTTTGCAGATCCACTGAATCAGATTATTGTTCATCTCCTGGGACATGATAGAACCTGAACAATCCACAGGAGCATGTCTGTGTCAACAGTTTCACATCAATGAAGCAAATGTGGCCATGGGGGGCACTTTTTTATAAGCATCTCCAGTGCAGCTGGGGTAGTATTTTAATACTCCAACCATGTGGGTGGAGGAACACCCAATCAGGGCATGGGTTCCAACCACTGATATGAACAGCACATATATATTTCTTCTATACCTAGGCAATGTTGGATATTTTGCACACTTTCTCACTAGGTTAACGTTCCCTTTATCTCTCTTTCCTTCAAGCCAAGTTTCCTTTTAAGTCCCTACTTTCAGGAACTATGGGATGCACACACAATACAAATTTCTTGTGTGTGAAAATTTAGATATCAGTCCAAACCCAGAGAAAATGAACCCAACTCAAGGACTCATCAACCCAGGAATCACTCTGAATAAAGATGAAGACCCAGGGCTACATTTGGGGCAGGCAGTTTCTGAGCCCAAGGATCTCTTTTCAATGGTGAGACTCACTAAACGAAGGCATTTTCTGAAGGAAAAAGTGTCCATTCCACACCACCCCTCCTCTTCCTTCAAGACACAGCAGCCAAGTTCTTCCCAAAATAAAGAGAAAACAGACTCATAAAGAAAGATAAGAATGGTACTATAGCAGTTTTTTTGTTCTGTTTTGTCTTGATAGTTAAGGGAAGGAGGCTGGTGGGAAGGTCTCATTCATGGCTGAGGGGGGATAGTTCTGCTAAGATGGGGACATTTTAAAATTCATTTATATATCACATTTCCAAAAATATCTCAAAGTGGTTTATTTTATTTCCAAAAAATACCTCAAACAAAACCCTAAAACAGTGGTTCCCAAACTGTGGGAACCAGAGGGTCATGAGCCAATTTCAGATAGATCGTGAAGCACCTAGAGCAGCCTTATTGAAAATATGACAAGGTGGGACTCTGGAAAGGGGGAGGGTTATGTGGTTATTTTGCTTGTATCAAAGTTGTAAATAGGCTTCCCTCCCTTTCTGATTCACTTTGCTAATGGAAAATGGCTAAGACTAACCCGACGTATTGCTGCATTCTTGGGAAAGCAGGAGATATCATAATGACAGCGCTTCTGGCCATGACCACTTCCAGTGGGTTCCGAACAGATTGTCATTCTAAAAAGTGGGTCTTGGTGCTAAAAGGTTTCACAACCACTGCCCTAAAATAATAATCAGCACAATACATTATAGAAGATAAAAATGTGTAAATGGTACCTCCTCCACATATGCACCTCCACTCCCATTTACTGAAGCAATCAAATGACTACAAGTCTCTTCACCCAGCAGTGTAAGATGTCATTTGGCTCTTTCATCTGATATATAAAGATGCATCTGTGCAATTTCTGCATAGGGAAATGTGGCATAGAAAAAGGCACTACGGAAGGAGGGAAGGCCCTGCCCATTCTACCCTTCAACTTAACAAGAATTTCTACATGCGTTTGCCAAGTTCCTATATCAACAACCCTGCTTCTTATACTCCTTACCATGGCATCACCATGAAGAAGAGTAATGACTTTCTCTTGCCTGACCCCCTCTCATAAAAGGGCCAAATAATAGTCACTGCCAGTAGGCACTATTGACCCAGGTCTCAAGTGTTTGAAATTAATTTTTCCGCTTTGGACGGCGTATAAATTTCTCATTATGTCTCAGTGATGGACATGAAATGCTTCCAAAAAAATGTATCGGGGATCATGCCAAATGCAGCAATCAAAGTCTCTCACAGAGGCTGTGAAACGTACAAAGGGTTTCACACAGTCAAGAGCGTTAGCTATGCATACTTTCACGTTGCCTGGGCTCGGCCGAACACTCAGGGAGAACAACATGTATACATCCAGTTTCATTCTGCCTTACGGATGCTTCTGTAGTTGTTTTCTATTGCGAGCTTTGTGAAATCCTGCGCTTTGTTTTCCTCTGAAATAATAATTCCCCTCCTCAAAAAAAGGGGGAAGGGGAATTCCAAATAGTTTCCTAGAAAGCTCCTCTGCCCATTCTATAAATGGACTTTCTTGGAAAGCGGGAAAACTGAGGTTTCTTCTACGTGCTGCTGAAATTGCAACTACTGAACAGATTTGGTCAATGGCAGCAAGAGAAAGAGCCCTGAAGAAAGTGGCATAATATATTGGGCTCCACTGATGCCAACCTGCCAAGGCGAGCTCTTTCTCTCCAGCGCATGTACACTTTGTTCTCGTTATCCTCAGTTAACTCTGCTGGCTGAATAGAAGCTGAGGTGGGAACTGCTCAAACGCCTCAATAAGCACAGGCTCCATTTCGGGCTTCCATCCCTTAACTATTGCGCTCGCTCTCTTTACAGTTCTCAAGCACTCTCTGTTGAGAGCCAATTAAATCTTTGTGCTTGAGGTGGTAAAGTCTACATACAGTGGCTTGCCACCACAAAAGGGTATTCAGCTGAAAGAATTCTAGCCTGGAATGTTGGGAAGTCACCATCCTGATTTTCATAGGTCTTCTTCGATGTGATAATAACGGGAGAGATGTTGTTATGGTTAGTACAAGTAGTTCCCCATGTTAAGGTGAGGGTTCAATATATAATAGGAATCCTCTCTGGAATAACAGTTGAGGGATGCAATTTTGTGTTTTCCTTTCTTTGCAAAATGTCTTGGCAACGTTTCAGGATCATTTCTTGCTGCTCAGTTATTAAATTGTAGCAAAGTCACCAAAGTTCTGTTTTTCGTCTCTACCTGAATGACAGCATATGATACCTGCTTAAGCTGGTTCTAGAAGTACAGGCATGCCTCTGTATTCCATTCTGGACACCCCCATGGATACCTGAAACCGTGGATACTGGGGACACCTTTTTAAAGAGAGGGGAACCTCAGTGGTTGTGCTACAACAAGGTAAAAAAAAAGGTTTGTTTAATTTTCTCCTCTCTTTTTAATAGGAGTCCCAATATCCATGATATCTGTAGATAACTGCAACAGTGGATACTGCAACAGTGGATACTGAGGCATGCCTGTAACATGCAATAAATTAAATTCACTATACCTTGTAAGGTATACCATCTTTGCTGCAATATTAAGTCAATGTAGAAACAGAGATGGATGGAACGATTCGGTTTCATCAGTTGGATCGGTTTTCCCCAAATAAGACTCGAATTAACCTTAGCAATTTTCTGGAATCTTTTCAGGCGTGTGATGGATTAAACACTGACAACATCTGAATCAACCAGATACACTGCCTGTTACAGCCCTCATTTTCCGCTGCTGCTGCCCCCACCATGCACTATGTTTCTTTTTTCAAGTCTGCTACTTGCCTCCACTTCTGCTCCCTGCGTTGAATAGGAAAGAAGGGAACGGAATGGAAGAGGAAGTGTAGCGGAGAGGAGAGTAGTGAGCTAGAGTGTCTCCAGAAAGTGCAAGGAGCAGAGATCAAGTAATGGGGAAGCAACATACTGTGAAGCTCCTTGGGCCAGCCCTGAGAATGAGGATGCTTTTAGCAGAGTACAAGCATGCCCTGGAATCCGCTGGGGTTCCGTTCTGGACTCCATCCTGGATACGTGAAACCAAGGATACTGAGGACGCCTTTTTAAAGATAGGGGGACATCAGTGGTCTTGCTGCAATAAGGTAAAAAAAATTTGTTTAATGTTCTCCGCAGCGAGTTAATCTGCTATTGCTGGGCTTTCGACCGCAAGGTTGGGAGTTCAAGACTGCGCAATGGAGTGAGCTCCCGTTGCTTGTCCCAGCTCCTGACAACCGAGCAGTTCGAAAGCACCTAAATGCAAGTAGATAAATAGGGACCACTTCGGTGGGAAGGGAACGGCGTTCCGTGCACTACGGTGTAGAGTCATGCCGGCCACATGACCACGGAAGCTTGTCCTCGGACAAAAACGCTGGCTCTACAGGCTTTGAAACAGAGATGAGCACCGCCCCCTACAGTTGGTCACGACTAGACCATTCGGTCGTGGGGAAACCTTTACCTTTATCTTTTTAATAGGAGTCCCAATATCCATTGTATCCGTGGATAACCGAAACAGTGGTTACCGAATCAGTGGATACTAGGGCATGCCTGTATACACATTTAGCTCTACACATATTATTAGGAAGACCTTCTTTGCCCTTACTAGCAATAGATAAGAGTAGGTGATTCTCAAGTTGTTACTGACCTGACAAAGCCTTTCTCCATCTCCTAGCCCAAGCTACCTTGCAATGCCATCCTGGGCCGATGGGTCTATAGATTGTAATGCATGAGGAAGAAAGTGGGAATTTTTTTCTTAGAAGCTTTTGGATATGGATTTACTGCTTATGCTTGAACTAAACAGGAAAGCCAAGATGCTCCGTTTCCTTAAGTCAAAGCTGGGTGTTTTTTTAAAGCAACACATGAAGATATACAGTAATTTAGCTCAAGTATGCATTTCTAGACTTGCAAGTGCTACATTCGGTAGTCTTGAGCTTCCCTTTCTTTGTCACAAGAAGCAGATATATGTTTACATGACATACTTAATTGCTGTTTTTAGGAGACTAATGCTGTGTAAAATCATAGTCATCAATAGAGCCTTTTATTTTGACTATAATTAACAAATCAAGTCCCAGCACGTTTTTACTATTTGCCAATCTGCTGAATATTTGCTCTTCTTTCCCTCCCCTTGCCTATTCATTTCGCCGTAAACATGCAACCTAGCAACTGAGTGTCGATATCAACAGTGCCTGATGAAGTCGTTCATCATCAGAAAATGGGAAAGGTGAGCTTGGTGAGACAAATATCTTCTAGCAAGAACTCATATTGGCTGAGACTTAGACTGGTCCACAAGTATGACTACCGTCATAGCGAAAATGAAAACATGGATGATGCAGGCAGGCAAAAGTCCACTCACTGGGCCTCAGCATGGTTTCAATGCAATTTAGCAACTGGTGTTGTGCCTGCAGGCTGTTCTGGACAATGTTAATGCCCAGAGACAACTTTTAAATCTATGTATGATACTGGAATTATTTTCATTGTCAGCATCACTTTTGCAATAGATTCTTTGCTTTACAAAGCCATGGGCAAATACCTGTGTGGGGAAAATTGCGTATCCTCTGTCAGCTAAGGAAAATTGTGGGAATACATTGATATTTTGATTGTATTGTTTTTTGTGATGTGCCCTAAAAATAAGATAATAAACTCAGTCTTCTGACGTTTCTGAAGTGGTAACATCTTTATGCATTGGAACTAATGCATCATTTTTATACAGTGAAGGATTTGTGTAAATCATGTGATGTGATTTACACATGTGTAATCATGTGTAATCATGTGATGTCATATGAGTCATGTGAGTCATTCTCAGAATGAGCTGTAGCAAATGAGAGGAAAACCGAAATCTCAATGGGAGCACAATCATAAAGTGTGCTGAATTGACGCCAAATCCAACGCACCTTTGTGATGTCATATGAGTGATGGCTCTCGTTCCAATAATTGCAAATGGCTGCCAGATTTCTGGTTGGACGGACCATGAAAATAAAGTGGACAGACTCAGCACTCATGGAGCAGCCCCTAAAACAGAGGTCTTCAACCTTTTTCGTGCCATGACCCCCAATAAAGTAAATATAAATAAGTAAGTATGAGACAGGGGACCCACTGTTGATTCTGCCCCCTCCCAGGACCCTGTCTGCCCACCCCCATCACTGCCTACTCCTCACTCCCAGCACTGTTCACTGTAACTATTCTTATTAGAAAAAGGTAACAGAAAAAGTTACCATGAAGCTTGTACTAGTGAAAGGTATTTTAGCACAATTTCTACAAATCTGAGCAGGACTGGGACACAATTTCTTGGTACCTGAAGGGATACAACAGATACCTTTCTTTTTACTTGGTGATGCTCTTCACTGGTCTTCAACTTTTTTTCATTCCCCATAACATAACATAACCCCATAAAAGGCTTTGTGACCCCATTGGGGTCCCAATCCCAAGCTTGAAGAACATTGTCCTAAAACAAGTCTATGTGCTTCCCTGTGCTATGTGCTAAGTACTTTACTTCAACAGCATGCAGAAACCCACAGCACAATCCTGCCTCACACATACCATTGACGTAACATCATTACATCGACACTACATCACCGAGAGGCACCCCTGTGGGGGCACTAGAACTCTCAGGCCAATGCTACGAGTAGCGTCAGCCTGAGAGTGCCGACGGGGAGCATCCCTCGCGCTGGCCGAACTCGGCTGGAGCAAGGGAGGGTCTGGGAGGAGGGAGGGCGAGGAATGGGTGGTTCTGTGTGGGGTGGCCGGCAGGCATGCCGACCCGGGGACAAGGCAGGGCCAGGATGTGGCCATTAGGCCACATCCTAGGCCTCGTTGGGAGGCCGTGCGGCCCCAATTTGGGCTGTGTCCTTGATTCTGAGCCCGCTAAATAGCAGGAGCAGATCCGAGGAAGCCCATGGGGAGGCCAGAGCCTCCCCTGGGGCAAGGGGATGAATGTGTCCTTGCCCTGGGGAGGCTTCCCAGCACACCAAAGGTGCGTTGGATTTGGCGCCAATTCAGCGCACTTTAGGATTGCGCTCCCATTGAGATTTCGGTTTTCCTCTCATTTGCTACAGCTCATTCTGAGAAAAATGTGGCACCTACTCCAGGATTGGCCCATTTCATTTGGGCAGCTGACGTACTCACCTGTGCTCAGGCAGCAGATTGGTAGGATGCACCCATCTCTATCCACCTACTTGCCTCCACTGCTCCACCTTCTCCTTCCACCCGTTGGATTGGAAAAGGAAGCGGGGGACAAAGAGGAAGAAGAAATATGTGAGGAGACTGCTGAGCTGGAACACTGGAGGCTAGGAGGAGCAGAGGCTGGCTCTGCATTGGGTAAGAGGGGAGCATTTGTTGTGCCGCTGCAGGCATCAGGAGGTCTTGGGCCAGCCCTGCCAAACATCCTTGCAATTAGTAAGACACATGATGCATTTGCCATTTCTTTTTGGGAGGAAGGAAGGAAGGACGGACATAAACAATTGCTCAGAATCCTGAAACCTCCCACAATGGCTCTTCTAATGCTGTTTCAGGAATGCTCAGAACTAGCACTGGATACTACTCCTTCAATGGGACTCTTTGCTTGCAACAAGTGGAATGAAGTAATGAGCCACCACTGCTGGCATGCAAATTCTGCAATATTTACAAGATGAGGCAGACTCTTACTGGCAATTCCATTTGCGTAGGTGACTGCGTAAGCATCTATTCACGTTAGAGGTTAATTCTTTTATCAGGTATTCTTTAATGAATTTAAAAGATTCCATTAAAATAGCATCCTACAGATGTAGTGAATGCCTATGTGGGTTCTTTTTGTTTCAAATGTTGACTCAATGGGTGCTGCTATATTTAGAAGATAAAGAAGAATACTCTACTCATGTAGATGCTTTTGTGCCCTACCTGGGTAGAAAACTCCTTTGACATTTCCTTCTTTGTGCTGAATTTCTAAGCTTTGTAATTTTTTCAGCCAACATTAGAGAAGAAAAATACTATTTGGCTCATGGGGGTACAATTTCTGCAGGTTAAACATCTCTTGATGAGAAATCAGCAAAGTGTTGGTTACACATGTGTGCCTTACTCTTTCCATTTTTGAAGGTTTTACTCTTTCCTAATTGTGTAGATTGGCTCTCCTCCCAGTGCCTCAACACATTCCCCTTTCATTCAATGACTACTTGGCTTCTCTCGCAGCAAAATTCATCAGCAGCCTATCTCCTTGCAGCGGACGAAAGGAAGGAAGAAACAAAAAGGTTTCTTCCATTGACCTCTCAGATCACGTGTACTTTATGGTACTTGTGTTAGCCACAAAAAAGGCAGGCTATAAATATGAAAAAACAAACATAATGTGGCGCTTTTATAATATACAATAGACTCAGATTTGCAGCTTAATAATATGCTACATCCACTGCTAAGTATACACTATTTTAAAGAGCCAACCAGAGCTGTAACAAGTGAAAGCGCTGGGAGCAAGAAAATATTTTGCACTCCACCCCTTTCCAAACTCACCACCAGCACCTGGCTGTATCGGAGTTCCCATGATGTCACATCACCACCCACTTCCTTATTTGGAGGCTCTCCAACAAAGAGTTTAATGAACAAGGCATTCCTTGTTCATTACAAGGAATTCACCCTCACTTCTGGTTCCTCCAGGTGTCCTAAGGAGGCATTTGAGTGGAAAGGAGGGTGGAAGCAAGAGAAAAAACAGTATGAAAGAAGTCATACTCAGAAAGAAGTCTATTCAGAAGTAAGTCCCATTGTTGGCAATGGGTCTTACTCCCAGGTAATTATGCATAGAGAAATGCCTGTGAGTAGTTCGGGATTCAGAAAAATGCATGCTAGAGGTACTGTATTTTTCTCCAGTAGGCTTGCGAGCTCTTGACATTTGGGAGCTGAAAATGTAACACAGGCTTTTACACAGTTGAGTGGAAACTAGGTAAGTCATACGCAGAAGGAAGTTACTCAGAAGTAAGTCCCATTGTTGGCAATGGGTCTTACTCCCAGGTAATTTTGCATAGGATTGTAGACTTAAATGTAAATGTCAATTGATCTGGCTACTGAAATGGTGGCTGCCTGTTACCAGTCTATCCCCTTCCAGCTTTCCTTCCCCACCCCCACCCCAGTATTTCATGAATAAAATCTATGCACTGTATTGGTTGATTATCATTCTGTTCATCCTGCCAAGCAGTTGTCTTTTTTCTTCTTTTTATTAAGTCTACAATCCTATGCACAATTACCTGGGAGTAAGACCCATTGCCAACAATGGGACTTATTTCTGAGTAGACTTCTTTCTGAGTATGACTTCTTTCATACTGTTTTTTCTGTTGCTTCCACCCTCCTTTCCACTCAAGTGCCTCCTTCCTCCGGGAGGAACCAGAAGTGAGGGTGGATTGGAATGCCTTGTTTATTAAACTCTTTGTTGGAGAGCCTCCAAATAAGGAAGCGGGTGGTGACATGACATCATCGCAACTGGGAGAGTTGTTCACATCCTATACAACCAGGTGCTGGTGGTGAGTTTGGGAAGGGGGGGGTGTGCAAAATATTTGCAGGTGCTGTTATTTGCATTTTGATATTGCAAAAATTGTGCCCACCCTTTGAACCACACCTGGAGCAGCTGCTCTTCAGGCTCCACCCACGATATATCACTGGAGCCAACACTCTGGAAATGACAGTAATGAAATTATCTGTCATCCAACCTAATAATGTTATGTAGCACCATAAATACTTTCTCTAGTAATTATTGCTAATACAGTATTTAGATAGCACCAGCGGCATTCAGGATTCTATACTAAGCACAAATTACTCCAGTTTTACAGCCCAATCCTATTGGGCTCTTACATTCCACCAGCATTGACTGCCTTATGGCAGTCATAAAACACTTTTCAACAGCGTGTAAAGTTGCACTCTTTTGGAGCACCAGTGGGAAGGCCAGAACCTCCCCCCCCCACACACACACACATGGAGAATTATCACAGACCCACCAACCCAGGGAGGATAATGGGGGAGGTGGGACAGGGTGGGACAAGGGTGGCATGGGGACAGGTGGCAGAACAGGCAGGCAATGGTGGTGGAACAGTCAAGGGTGCGTTTGCCACAGAATCCAAACCCTCTTCCCAGCAGAAGCCAGAAGCAAAAGCATGGCTGCATCAGTGGGGTGGAGTGGAGTGGGGTGGGGAGGATATGGCTATGAAAGGCTTGGCTCCAAAAAGGGCTTTTACTGTTCTTACTTACCCTAAGACTTACAGATATCTTTTCTAGGGAGGGAGGGAGGATAGTTTGGCCCCCTGGCAAAAACACGAGGAGATACAGTAAGAAATAAAAACTCCAAGTTCCTACCAAGTCTTCTGACCTTTCCCTATCAGTGTGACCACAAATCCCTTAAGACCTACAACTGAGAACTCTTACTGGAGATAGCTGGAAGCACCTTCTACATTATTGAGTGAAAGAAGCAGACCTGAGCAGCCCTCAGGCAAGCATACTGTGCATTGTGTTAACTGTCTAAACATAGGAAGTTTTTTCTACACTTATTTTTGTCAGATTGCTGTAAAACTTTGTCATTAAGGAAGTACCATAGTTCAACTGCAGCGTGGTCAGGTAACGCCATAAAGTGAAAAATCATGCAGATGTTTGAAAAGTGTGATGAAGGAAAAGAAGAAAAGTCTCCATTCTGAGAAAATCTTAAACAGGTCTTTAATTTCAGATGTGCCATGAAATCACACCAACACACATTCTTTTCAACCACATCTTATTTTTACCTATGTTCTACTCCGTTTGCATGGGTCAGCATTTTATATTGTCTTTGAGGGTAACTAATGTTATCGGCAAGGATGGTGTAAGCCAATTCCCCACCCAAACCTACCCCATTCCTGCAAGTGCAAGCACCACCAGCCCAGCCCGTCTACAACCACCATGCACCACGAAGTCTCTTCCTTTTCCCCATGCCATTGTAGCTGCCACCACAGCAATTTCCTCCGCCATCCTCCCATGATTTATCCTCCCTCATCCCTTCTACTGTCTTCTCCTCTTGTTCCACCCCAGCTTCAGAAACTGCAATTTCTTCCTCCCCCTCTGTACCAGTAAAGGTTTGCCTGGCCTTGTCCTCCTTTCTTCTTCCCGGCTGGTTCTCAGGACTATATCTTACGTGGCATTTTCTGCTCAGATAGTGATTCTGAGTACAAAATACATACAGCTTTGATCAAAGGGGGACAGAACACAAGTGCTTAAATTGCTGCTTTTCATGGCAAAAGACAAAGAATTGGGAGAACCAATTCTGTTCATATTGTCCCTCCTTCTACGCAGTATTTAAGCATGCATTCCCCATGAGCTTCTAGGTCAATGTACATGCATTTTCTACTCAGATTTAACTTTTGTCCTATTCACAGGGTAAATAAAACTGATAAGAGAGGTATGCTTTATAAGAGACCACTTGCTAACAGGTTAGAATGAGTCTTAGGAGTGGGAATTTTTTTTTTTAATATTTGAAATGGGCTGGAACGGCTTACAATATATTTTTAAAGTAAGAGTCGCATACACATGGGGTGGGGGAAAGGTTGTGTACCCTGCAAGGTGTTTTAAAAAGACATTTTTTGGTCTGTAGTCCAATTGTGATTAGGAGCCGAATCCTATCCAACTTTCCAGCACTGATGCAGCCATGTCAATGGGACTTGACATGTGGGTGGATGGATAGTCATGGAGACCTCCTAAAGGTAAGGGAACATGTTCCCTTCCCTTGGGATTGCATTGCAGATACATTGGCACTTGAAAGTTGAATAGGCTTGGGCCCTAGGGCTGGGGCCTGGCTCCCCCTTGTATGTATGGCCCAAAATGGTGCATCTTCCTCCTTCAAGTAGATATTTATACATGTGATGTATATACACATGTGATGTATATACTACATGTGATGTAGATACAGTAGCTTCAAAATGTGAGAAGCAGCTCTTATCTCCTGGTGTCTGAAAGCTCACTTTTCCCCCATACATTGTTCCATGAAAAAGTTGGCCTGAGCTGTAGGAGTCCAAGTCCCCTCAGCTTCAGATTCGCCTTTAAAACAGGAAATATCCATAGTTTCCATCAGAGATCAACAGTTCAATTGGGTCATATTGTCATCTTATCATTGACCATGGACCTCTGGGGTTTGACTCTTTTAACCTTAATTCCTTTCACTGCTGCTAGCGTTGGCCCAACAGTTGGTACCCCCACATCAGCCCTAGTTATGTTGGGCGGATGTAAGTGGCTAGCGTTGGACCAAGGGCTCAGTTTGTATTTCATCCTGAATATGAATGAGATAAACAGTATTTGCATAGTCCAAACTCCTAAATAAACAATCATCACATAGGAAAGCAGATACACAATAATATAATGCCTTTAGCAATATTTTGACGAAGGAGCAAAAATGTCAATTAGTTGCATCACAACAGCACAACACCTTCCAAAAATGACAGATGCTGCTGTAAACACGAGGCATTATGTCATTGGTCAGTCCTGTACGACTGTAAATGCCTATGATCTATGTGTTGCATCTGATCTAAGAAAGAGGTGAAGAGAAGGTCAGTTTGAAATGGCATCATGCCTGGCTAGGTGCTGCCAAAGCAATTGTCAGATTAATTGCACTCCCGCGTGAACACAAACAAATCTCTGCAGAAAGACTTAGGGGAGGTTAAACCATTAGCTAAGGAAACCTCAAAATCAATGTTTATCATAGTCAGGTGAACTCGACTGTGTGCTTATCAGAAGCTGACATCTTATCCCCAGATATATTCACTTTTGTCCCAGAGAATGTAGATATGTCACATGCTGAAGTCTAATAAACAAAGAAACATGGATGACCGAATCAGCAAACAAGGATATCAAAGACTTAAAGACAAATTGGGTCACAGGGCCCATAAATTTTCAACTGGATTTCTTCTCTGTTTTTATTCAGGAAAACATTGTTTGTCCTGGACAGCCTATGTTAATGGTTTCTAGACTTTCTGTCTTCAGTAAACCCATGGCAAATTGAGTCAAGGAATACAGTTCCCCCCTTATCCTCAGGGATTTGGATCCTGAACCCCTTGTGGATGAGATATTTTATGGATGTTAAAATTCACTTACCCTGTTGTAGCTTCACTTGCCTCCCATTCATGCTAGTTTAGGCAATTTCTGTGGGCTTTAGGCCAGTGGTTCTCAAACTTTGTAGCACTGGGACTCACTTTTTAGAATGACAATCTGTCCAAGGACCCACCGGAAGTGAAGTCATTGCCAGAAGTGCCCTTATTGTGACGCCAGAGCCTGTTGCTTTCCTGAGAATGCAGCAATCGGTTTATTTCTCAGTCAGTTTTCAATAGCAAGTTTTCAGTTTTCAATAGTAAATCAGAAAGAAATTCAATCTTGACTGAAGCAAAATAATCAGACAGCCCTCCCGCTTTCCAGCATCCCATTTCCCCTTATTTCAATATGGCTGCTCTAGCTGCTTTGCGACCCATCTGAAATTGACTTGCGACCCACTGATGGGTCCCGACCCAGAGTTTGAGACCCACTGCTTTAGGCAATTTGTGTAGGCCTTAGGCAATTTCCGTAGGCTTTAGGCAATTTGCCGAATTGCCTGAAACCTACATAAATTGCCTAAAGCCTGCAGAAACTTCCTAAATTTTGTAAATGAGAGGCATGAGGCAAACAAAGCTACAGCAGGGTAAGTGAATTTATAAAAATACATTTTAAATCTTGGATTGATTAACTCTGCAGATGTGAAGCCCACGGATGAAAGCCCATTATACCTGCAAATCAGAACCGCAGAACATTGTAGAGAACTAGGGAGCATGAAGTTCGTGTTCGGCAGGTCCATGGCTGGCCCATTTGTAATACCAATTGGTTACTTGAGGTAGCAGGTTGGTGAAAGATCTCTGCCTACTTGCCTCCACTGCTCCTCCTTCTCCTTTTTGGAAAAGGAAAAGTGGGGCTGAGAAGGAAAAGAGACGTGGAGGGAAGGGAGTGCTGAGCTCAGTGGCAATCCTGGCCCATGTGCTGCTTGAGGCCAAAATGAAAACGCTTCTTTTTTAACCATCCTTTTAAACTGCCCTGCTCCCTGAGAGGCTTTCCAAGAGCCAGGGTCGCTCTCAGAAAGCCTCTGGAATGCCTAAAAACATAACTTCTGGTTTTCTTTGAAAATCTGAAGTAACGGTTTTAGGCCTTCCAGAGGCCTCAGAAGGCCTAAAATGATCAGGGAGGTGGTGGTTTAAAAAGAGGGGAACCAAACAAAAATGTTAAAAAAAAGTAAAAAAAACAGGCAGTGGGGCTGGTTGGGTCATGGCACCGTTCCCCCCGCGGGGTGCACCTGGAGCATTCGTCCCCCCTGCCTCTCCCAAGGAATACCACTGGCTGAGCTAGAACTTTGGAGAGAGAGAGGAACAGAGGCTGGCAAGTAAGGTAGTAAGGTAGGCCAAGTAAGGTAGGCCAGCTTTTGTCTGCCACTTCAGGCATCAGAATGTCTCGGGCCAGCACTGGGCAGTCCTTCTGACCCTCAATCCATGTGAACTGACAGATTCACCTATAGTATACCTGCCACTTGCACCCTATGGGGAAAGACCAGTAGTGGTGGGCAAGACCACCTTTCATGGAAAGTAGACAGCCACAATCAGTCTTCTAACAGGAGCAGCTCGGAGGACCATCTTGGGAATGCCCTCATTTCCTGGAACACCATTTGATGACCATTGTCCTAGGTAGCTACTTAGCAGCAACCTCTGCAGTGAGGCATGCTAATGCTATTCTTCTCAGCCTGAAGGCCACTGGCCAAGAGTAAAGCAAGAAGATCCCTTGCATCTACTGGTTGCTACTGGTACAAAGCAAGTAAGTTGCAAAACAAACTAGACTCTTTGCTTGTGCAACAACTGTAATGCAGGCACGGCATAACAGACTATGGCATACCTGCACAAGAGGATATAGTGCAGAGGTAGAGGTCTTTGTTCTTTCATCAGTTTCTTCATTCAACTATGATCCAATCCTATCATCAGGCTGTGCTGCTGGAACTCACATTCCGGCAGTGGTATGGCTGACTTATGGCATCGCAAAATGCGACATGCTGTTGTGCACCACCCAGCCACTGCCAGAAACAGCAAGTGGTGCCAGCCAGGCAGCAGTGAACTTCTGGATTCCCTGGAACCTGTAAGTCAGTGGTGGTGACGGGCTGTGGGCAGGGAGGGGAAGTAATGGGGCATGTTGGTGGAGGAACTGGGGCAAAGTAGGGGAGAGAATGGGTGCGGTGGAAGTTGTGTATGCCAGATCTTATCCCCTCTTTATAAAACATCCCTTTTCTCTCCTCAGATCGACACCACCAAATTGGGCAGCATATGTCTGAGGTCAGCCCTAAGTGGCCTGAGGGCTTACATGGAGGCAAGTAAAAATGTTTTTTACTTAACTCTGTTTGCCTCCAGGTAGCATACAGCACACATCTTTTCTTGGCATGGCTGCGTGGAATATTTGGTCAGGGATAAGATCAGGCTTTGAAACGCAGGGAACAGCACCATGCAGCAAAGGGATATACTCAGAGCGGCACCTCTATTGGAGCTCATAAATGAGGTTGAAGCCCCCTCTAGTTTCATATTCCAGCAAGAACTGCGCCCAGGCTTCTTCTCATGGATACACGTCACTATACCCAACGTTTTGATGATAAGCAAACCAAAATGAAATTCAGCTTCTAGATAGAAAAGGACAGGCATCAATGAGCATTAAAGCAAAACTTGTAAAGTAGCCCACTTGTGGCAACGGTGGATTTGGCCTCTACTTTTCACCCGCCCGCTGAGGCCTTTTGCCAGCTAATCTCTTGTCTTTGCCTGTTTTAAGAGTCCTCCAGACAAACGCGGCCTGTCTGAGAGCAAGGATTCCGCCCCGTGCCCCTTCTCAGGAGCCACCCTCCGTCAGCATTTGCCATCTGCCGTGCCAGTAGGACCTGGTGAAGCAGCAGGGCACAAAAGAACATTGCTGAAGAAACACTTGCTGAATATTCATGATATATGAATATTCATTAAATTAGCATCTGTATGACCAGGCCTCCAGATTCACAACTGGCATCTCAGGAAAAGGGTCTATTGTATTTTAATTAAATGCCAGCTTGATTTCTAAACAGCTATACTTACCAGGATTTAATCAGCTGAGAAGGAAAGCAACACATTTCCAAACCCTGGGGATTCAATCCCACCTCCCAGCGCATGTTTAATACTGGGTGGGGGGGGGTGTTTGCAAGGAAAGGGGAAAAAAAGACCTCACTGAACAACCAAAATAGCATCAGATTATCTTTATAATAGATTCACACCATGTGGGATCCATCAGCATTTTCCCTGAGGCACAATCAGACAAGAATAGTGAAGTGCTTAATGTGTCTTCAGGGAAAGGGGCAATATTCTTACGTGGAATGTTCGGGAGGGAGCCAAACTGTACAAATCAAGAATAGTCAGAACAGAAAGTAATACCACTGTCTAATAGGACAGGAGAAAAAAGGGGCAGTGCTTATTTACACTAATCGAACACATTAAAACGACTACGACAATATTGCCCATTGTCCAGTACCTGGAATGAACAGAAAGAAGGAAATGTATGCAGTAAAAACATCTCCATCGACTTCAACTTCAAATCAGGCTGGCCACGGGACCATCTTAGGTCGTTGTCCTATACTGGGCAGCAAGTCCCATTAACCTCAATGGGGCTTACTTCTGAGTAGACCTAGAAAGGATTGCACTGTTAATTAGACAAACCAGCATGATAAAGAGAATTAGAGCCCAATTCGAACTGAGCCCCCTCACTAATGCAGCCGCATCAGTGGAATGCATACTGCACCCTATGGGTTAACTTTCCTTGGGGCAAGCCTCTGCTGCTGGAATAGGTCTCCTTGGTTCCCTCTCACCCATGTTTCTGGAGCAGAACCAGGAAGAGAGAAGAGGAGATGGAACAGGGACAGGATCCTGGTGCATGCTGGTTCCACCGGAATCTACCCTTCCCTCCCCCATTCTGCCTCTGGCCCACCACCCTTCTCACCCAGACTCTCCCTCCCTGACCCATTCCTACCACCACCCATGCCAGCTTAACTGGGCTCCCATATGTAGCTGGCTACAGCAGTAGGCCACCAGCTCTGCTGCTGTTTGTGGCAGAGGTTCCAAAATGTTATGCTGTCACATGGCCAACCTCTGTTAAGGTGGGTCATAAATATATGAGTGTATGTCTCAGTGCCCCTATTAAATGGGGAGGGAGTTAAGCAATGCAGTTTGGTTAAGGGAATTGCCAGATGCTATCACTAACCCCCCCCCAATATATACCATATATCATATGTACCATGTATATTATTGTTATTTCAGTGTATATGATGTCACAGTTTGGAGTGGGATTTTGGGGTGCTCCCTAGTTTGAACCCTAGTTTTTACCCCTGCTAACTGGGCAAGAGGCACTTTTTCCAGTGGTGTTCCTCTTATATTTAGCAGGGGGAGAGTAATTGTCCCTGTTTACCCCTGCGCAGTCTCTCTAGTGGCTGTTGCTGGCGGTCTGCCTTTTTTTTAGATTGTGAGCCCTTTTGGGACAGGGAGCCATTTAACTTTATTATTACTATTTGCCTGTAAACCGCTTTGTGAACTTCGTGTTGAAAAGCGGTATATAAGTACCTGTTGATTGATTGATTGATTGAACTCGCATTGTATAATGCTCAATGTTCATAGTACTGTAGTTTGTTGCAGTTGTTCATCTGTTATCCTGTCTATACATGTCCTGACCAGATATTTCTTAGAGCACAATCCTGGCCTGGAGTTTATATCTTGTGACTTTTTCCCAACTGATTCTCCAATAATAATAATAATAATAATAATAATAATAATAATAATAATAATAA
>JAJKFI010000014.1:15371457-15401879 GCA_029204185.1 Lerista edwardsae
AATAATAATAATAATAATAATAATAATAATAATAATAATAATAATAATAATGAGGATGAGGATGAGGATGAGGATGAGGATGAGGATGAGGATGACAGTTATTACTATTACTAATATAAAGCATCAACAAAATGAACAGTGTATGGCGCTTTACAGAGTCATACATGCAAAAGAGAGGCAATATCCTTGCTCTAGGAAACTTAAGATTTAAAATTTGACAGCGGGGATAATATTTATTAAAATAAAATTATAGTATTTATAAAAAATAAAATATTTATATTTAAGTATTTAAAAACAACACTTCCATTTATGATTAGAGTTAAGCTCTTATCATTTTCTCTTGTGCTCCAAAAAGCATGGGAAATTAAAAGCTTTGATGATCACTTTATGTTCTGTGCCATGCAAGCAATAAAGACTTTATTCTTCTGTATTATGCTGACTTCACAAGTTAGGCTCCATGCACATTTTGCTTTGGTCTTCCAGCTTGACACTGGGTTGAGGAGAGATGTATCAAGATGGAATTCAACAGGTGAAGCTTCTTGAATCACTTGCAAGAGAGAACCTAATGAATATCTGCCTGCTGCCCCTTTACTAGCCACTGTGCTACTGCAGAAATGTCACCTACTGCTATTAGAAATGTCCAGGCAGAAATTCTACAGCAGTAGCAATTAGTGCTGCTATCACTCCACTAGCAAATCTTTCTCCTCCATTTGGACTCATGAGGCTCATGACATGAGTTAGACTCATACAGTAGTTGTTTTGGCCCTCAGCCTGGAAGGCTTGCCAGTTTTCATCTTTGCATAATGGCCTTTATTTTATTGCAAATCCTTTCCTGCCAATCCAGAATAGAAAAAATAAGGAAAGTTGCTGTTTTCCTCAGTACATGCTGATAAATTCCCCCCGCCCCCAAAAAATCCCTACCTAAAACTCCGGGTCCTTTTGGGATGGGCTTGACAATGTTTGTGAACCATACACCACCCTATTCCCCTCATTTGGATTAGCTTTAGGGTGCAATCCTATGTTGTGCCAGAATGGCAATGCCGACCTGGCAGCGCAATATCCGACACTGCATGGGAGAGGCTGGAGTTACCAGTGCTGTAACGTGGGTGGAGCCCGAGGAGCAACCGTTCCAGGCGGAGTTCAAAGGGGGGCGCAATTTTTGCAACATCAAAAAGCAAATAACTTATGGTATTTTGAAAACTGTGCCCCTTGTCCCCTCTGTATTTATTTATTTATTTATTTATTTATTTATTTTAAAGATGTTTACCCCGCCTTTCTGCCTAAAAAGGCATTCAAGGCGGCAATACAAAAAACAATTAAAAAACAGAATAAAAACATCATAATTTAAAAACAGTGATTAAAAAACAATATAAAAATACAATATACAAATACAACTGTTATCCCCTGGATCGAGTGCAGAAAAATAAAAAATCCCCTGGATCGAGTGCAGAAAAATAAAAAATACAAAAAATACAAGACCAGCCAGCCTGTCAGCAACTAAAAGCCTGTTTAAACAAGAAGGTCTTCAGTCCCCGCCGAAATACCGCCAATGAGGGAGCAGTTCTTAGCTCTAAGGGGAGGGTATTCCAAAGTTGGGGTGCCACCGCCGAGAAGGCTCTCCTGCTGGCCGCCACCCCTCTCACCTCTCCTGGTGGCGGCACAGTCAAAAGAGCGCCCCCAGATGACCTCAGAGTACGGGTAGGATTATATGGAAGGAGGCGGTCCCTCAAATACCCTGGGCCCGAGCCGTAAAGGGCTTTAAAGGTCAACACCAGCACTTTGAATCTGGCCCGGAACAGAACCGGCAGCCAGTGTAGTCGCCGAAGCAACGGCTCGACAGAGTCAAACCGCTGTGCCCCAGCAACCACCCGAGCAGCCGCGTTCTGTACTAGTTGTAATTTCTGGACCGTCAAATTCCACCTCAATTTGTTTTTTTTTCAACATAAGCAAATATATGCAATGATGGCATTATCCAGTGTCACAGAGTTCAACAGATCAACAGACAGGATACATGGTAATGGCTATGGGATCTCTTGCATATTATATTCATTTAGGCTAATAAAATAAGGTTTTTCAGGTTTCAAAGAAAACTTTGGAGGAATCAAAGAGCTGATGAATGGGGACCCACCTGAAATTGGCTTGCAACCCACCTAGTGGGTTCCATCCGACAGTTTGAGAAATACTGGCCTAATTCATTCTGTCACCCAAATCAAATTCATTCTGTACAACCAAATCAATCCAACTGCGCTGGAGCAGGCAGGCCAGCAGGTATCCTGTGCAGCTCAGGAGGCACCAGGAGCCCTTGTTCGTGGCTCACCCTCCCGTATGGGTTCCTCCAATCTTCGTGGGGATGAGGCCTTGGATGCGGCCCAAATGGCCATGCCAACATAGCTGGTACAGAGGCGACTGCGCCTGCGCTCCCAGGCCAACACTGCTGCTAGCTTTGGCCTGGGAGCGCTAGTGCCAACGTGGGGGTGCCAATTGGTGCCAACACGTGTCAGTGTTACTGACATTGCGTCAATGCAACAACCAATGGTCACTTTGGATTGCACTCTTAATCTCTCCTCAGCCATTGATAAAGTGGGTCACTGTCTGTTATTTGATGGCTTTCATGATTTCCGTCTCCATGAGTCTTCTCTCAAGTGTCTCTCTTCCGACCTGTTTAACCTTACATTCAATGTTTCCACAAGGGGCAGGTGCTGCTCCTCTAGCCCATGTTTGCTTTGGGCTCCTTCAGCCCTTCTGTTATTGGCCCTTGCTATTCTTTCTCCATAGATGGTCCGTGGGTGTCCTCATCAGATCCTATGCTTTTCCAATACCACTTATGCACTGGCAAGACCCAGCTCTATCTCTGCACCGCAGAAGGATTTCCTTCCACCAATCCTGCACCCTCAACTGTCTGATGTTTCTTTCTGGATGCTTCATCATAATCTCATTATGTCCAGGAAAATTTTTCCCTCTTCTCAAACACTTTCTATATCCATCCACAATGCTTTCATCCACTCTGTGGAACAGGCATGTCATTTTGGTGCTACCTTTGACTCCACCTTAATTCCCCTTAATTCAGTCAGTTGCCAAATCATGTTCCTTTCCCTCACCTTCATCCAACTTTCTGCTGCAAAGGTAATTAATATTGCTCATTGCATGGACTACATCACACTCCTTTTCACATCAGTGGTTTCCTGTCCATTCCCAGCTCCAGCACAACTTCACTGTCCTCACTTTCAAGTCCCTCATGGTCTTGTCCATATCTCTCAGCCATCATATCCCATTATAGTCCTTCCCGTCCCTTTGCTCTTCTAACTTCACCAACCCCAACTGTCTGATGATCTGCTCCCTCAAATGACCTGCCTGTCTCCCTTGCTGCCCTTTATTCTTAGAATTCCTGCCTGGAATACTTTCTGCATCCTTCACTTGCTTCCTTCAAATCTCTTCCTTCAAACCACCTTCTCTGTGAAGCCTTTGGAGCCATCCCGCAGTCCCCTTTCCTTATTGTAATGGACTGTGCCACAGAAAAAATGGCATTTGCTTTCCCTGTTTACCTGCCCCCTAGCCGTCCTCCATTTGTGTCTCTCTTGTGTCAATATGTAGATTGTAAGACCTTTGAGGGAAGGGTCTATCTTTTCACTATACATAAGGGGTGATGCATGGTGTTGGAACCATATAAATAATACTAATAAACACAGTGCCTAGAACATTTATGACCCAGTTTTCTTCTGTATTCTTACAAATCATAGAATCCAAAATGTTCTAGATCAGGGAAGCCAAACATAAGGCCCAGGGCCAGATGCGGCCCCCAGAAGCTCTTTATTCGGCCCCCGGTCTCTCCTTCTCCCTAACTCCGAGAATGGTCCTAAAGTGCTTTACGGTGGCCCTTGTGCCGGCCAAACTTTGCTGGCCTAACTGAGCAGGCCTAACTCCAGGTTAGGATTGCACTCTTAAACATATCTCTTTATTGATGATAGTTTATTTTTAATGTAGAATTTAATCAAAAAAAGTAAGTCATATAGTGTTGAAAAGTGGAATATAAATACGATGGATGGATGGATATAGTGTCAGTAGATGCAACCACAGTATTATTTCTATTGGGAAAAGTAATCTATTTTAATTTCTGGAAAATAACACCAAAATGCAATGTTGTGTGTTTTTATAGGCCAACAGAGCAATTACTCTTTGCTGCTCACTACTCCCCTTACATCTTGCTTTTTAAAAAAAATAAACACAGGGATGATATGATCCTCTTTCAGTCCAGTATCATCCCACAACTTGGACCTATTATCATGCAGACTCATGGAGTCTCATATGAAAATGGAAAACAGTTGAAGGTTCAGAATTTCACACAGTTATTTCTTTGTTTGGAAGAAAGAAGGGAGCTACTTTCCAGGAACTGTATAGTTCCTTGACGTAGATTTCACAAGTTGTTTGGGTGGCCCTGAGACTATCTCTCTATGTCATGTGGTTAAGATGAGATATGGGTAACCTGCCCCGATTCCTCCTTCCAGGCAGAATATTAAAGGGATTTCAATGTTCTTGAGCCAGAGGAAGAGGACTACACATAACACACTACAACTACAAACATACGCACACTTACGCGCACGTGCAAATCGGGTTGTTTTCAGCTGTTCCAGAGAACTGACACCAGCAGTGCAATGAAACAGAAATGAGCTGGAAGAGCATTGTGGGTATTGACATGCTAATGAGCACTCTAAGTTCTTTTGGAAGGGAAACTGCACAATGATTCACTTAAAGCCACAGACGGACCAAAACATGCAGCGGGTGCAGTTTGTAGTCCTTAATTGAGTCAAATCCCCATGGGCATAAATCAGTGCCAGATCTGTGAGAACTAAGATCAGATTAGGATATATAGATATAGACGTGCCCTGGTATCCTCTGATTCCTTGTTGCAGCAAAACCACTGATGTTCCCCTAACTTTAAAAAGGTGTCTCCAGTATGCAAGATTTCAGGTATCCACAGTGGGGTCTAGAACTGAACCCCAGCAGATATCAGGGCATGCTGGTAGGTAGGTAGGTAGGTAGGTAGGTAGATTGATTTGCTGCCATGTCAGCATTCCTGGTGAGAAATTCTAAACATTAATATTGCTGTACCCAAACTAAAAAGTATACACTACCCCACATTTGGTTAGTTTCCATCTGGAGTTCCACCTTGCCAGGGTGTAGGGTGGATCCTAGGAATAGATATGCTGTCTCAACCTACAGATTTGAACTTATGCCTGGGTTTCTTTTACTTTTGTTGCTAGTTTCTGCTGACGTTGCTGCGTTAGATTACAAACCACACAACCACCTCCAAAGCTATAGCTACATCCACCCATCTAAATTCACTCCCTACAATGCTCTGAAAACATCTTGCTCACAGATACATATTTGTGATCTATGTGACCATCCCTTGCCTACACAACTGCAGATATAAAGGTACACAGAATTCCTAGAGATAGTGTGACTTCAGAGTAGGGATCAACGTTTTTTACAGAGTTATCTGGAAGGATTTACAAGCATAAGTACAAAGAATGGTGAAGAACCACTTATATGATAAATTGAATTAGGGCCCAGTACTATATAGGCCTTGGGCTGCTAAAACTACAGTTCCTACAGCAGAAAAGCTGACACAATGGTTCAAAAGCTGAGCCTCGATGGCTCAAAAGCCGTGCTTCCAGGCTGCTATGGCACAGCACATGTGGCAACAGCTCCACAAGGCTCTGCAGTTCATGGTAAGTTGGTGGTAGGGGTGTGGGTAGGGAAGGGCAGAACAAGGGGAGTTTCAGGGTGGAGATGGCAGAGGGTGGGATCCTGGCAGCAGCAACTTGTGTCAGGATTCTATCTCCTCGTTTTGAGCCTATTCTGCCCCTTTTACTCCTCAGATTTATGGAATTCAATAGCTGGCATATGTCCAAGGAGATCCATAGGCCACCAAGAGGCAAGAGAAAAATATTTTTTCCTTACCTCTTGCAGCCTCCTGATCGTCCCACCACCACCATTGGACGCAGCATGTGCCTAGCTGAATCATTGCCCAAGGCGGATGATCAGATTGGGCAGTTACTCTTCTACAGGGTTTGCAAATGATCTCTTACATTAGATGACGTGTTACTTATTGGGGACTGGGGCCTTTTCCTATAAAGTGAATTTTTACCTCCTTAAAGGTAAAGGTTTCCCCACGACCGAATGGTCTAGTCGTGACCGACTGTAGGGGGCGGTGCTCATCTCCGTTTCAAAGCCTGTAGAGCCAGCGTTTTGTCCGAGGACAAGCTTCCGTGGTCATGTGGCCAGCATGACTCTATGTCGTAGTGCACGGAATGCCGTTACCTTCCCACCAAAGTGGTCCCTATTTATCTACTTGTATTTAAGTGCTTTCGAACTGCTAGGTTGGCAGGAGCTGGGACAAGCAGCGGGAGCTCACTCCATCATGCAGTCTTGAACTTCCAACCTACCGGTCGGAAAGCCCAGCAGCAGCGGATTAACCCGCTGCGCCACCACGTCCCTCATTTTTACCTCCTTAGGTTGGCAAAATACTTTGCTTTCCAGCTGCAATCCTAAACCCACTTACCTGAGAATGATTCCCATCGAATTCAATGGAGCTTACTGCTGAACAGACATGCATAAGTTTGCACTGTAAACCACCTAGAACAGTGGTTCCCAAAGTGGTGGGTCATGACCCACCACCCTGGGAGGCACTGGGCTATGCCTCTTTAAGGGGTGGGGAGAGAAAAAGGCAGCAGCACAATCCTCAGGCTCGTGCTGCTGCCCTGGCCAGAGGGGCTGTTTTCGGACTTACCCCTGGCAGCAGTGGCGTCCAAGGAGGGTAGGGAGGTCTGGGGAGCCCTTGCAAGGTTCCCCAAACCACAGAACATGTTCACAGCACGAACATGACCCACTTGTGGTTTCAAAACCAAAAGTGGCTTATGATCATGTTGCAAACATGTTCCATGGCTTAGGAAGCCCTTGAAGGGGACCTAGGGCTCCCCACCCTCTCCAGATGCCACCTCTGCCAGGGGTAAGTCAGAAAAGAGCCCCTCTGGCCAGGGCAGCAGCGCAATCATAGGGATTACACTGCTGCCTTTTCCCCTCCCCCGCAGCCGCTTATGTGGCTCTTAACTCCCTCAGAGGAGTATGGGAACAACTGACTTAGAACCTTTTCACACATGTAGCCACCAGGCCATACCTCCCCCTTCTTTTATTTGTACCACTGATTTTTTGGTACCAATATGCAGAACTTTACATTTGTTTCCATTGAATTTTGTTGGTATGGGCTTATTGGTGAGGCCTGTCAACTCCTATTCAGCCTACCATGGTGTTTGCTATCCCCCCCCCATGCTTTGTGTTATCTACTAATTTTATAAGGACACCTTCTATCCCCTCCTCCAGGTCATTTATACAAGTATTTATGAAGAAAACAAAAATAATAAATAAAGTCAGTGAACTGTGTATTTCATGTTATTGCCAAAAGTCCACCATAATGAAATGAGAATGTGCCGTGTTAGCTTGATATCATTCAAGAAAAATGAGATTTTTAAAGGATTAAATGTACAGATAGCTGAGCTGGAAAGTGAAATCTGGCCACAGAAGGATACTTTGTTTTCATAAACAGAACATTCATAACAGTCCATTCCTCATAAAACATACAGTGATATATCTGTATCCCTGGCCAATGCCTTCCGTTGTGCACTTTCTGGAGCAAGACTGACCTGCTGAGTAGAGGATTTTAATCATGATTCTTCAGATAGAGATCCAAGTTTTGTTTTGTTTTTTTGGGGGGGGGAGAATCCATGGAAATGAAAAAAGTATGTGGTTACTGTATCACAAAATGCTTCAGGTTTACATTGGGACAAATGACAGACAGGAATACTTGCTGTATATGGTGGAAAAGGTTTCAACGCACAATGTATGCCTGGGAAACAAATACCTCAAAAAGTACCATATATAGTGGATCCTCATTATCCACAGATTCAGCATCTGGGGATTTGAAACATTGCAGTGACCTACTGCCTCCCTGTGACTCAGAAGATACCCTCCCCCATGCAACCTCTGGTTGGTCCAGGAGGTCCTCTGTGGGTCAGACTGCAGGTTTGATTATCTGCTATTTTTGGAATCCATGGGGATTTTGGAAACAGACCCCCCCCACAGATACCGAGGCATGACCTGCATTGATTGAAACAATGGCCGTCGTATTTTATATGATATACATTAGCCCTTTTCAGACATCAGCAGCTGCTCTTCCACATGTCCAAAAAATGTGCATGTGGAATTGGAATAGCAGGAGCAGGCTCCTGCCCTGGTCACTTGACAATCTTTGAACATCTCAACAGGGGCCTCATGCGTATAATCAGGACCGGCCCATCCATGAGGCCAGGTGAAGCACTCACCTCAGAAAGCAGATTGGTGGAAGGAATCGATCTCTGTCCACTTACTTGCCTCCACTGCCCCTCCTTCTCCTTTCACTCCCTGAACTGGAAAAGGAAAAGGGGATCAGAGAGGAAGAGGAAATGTGGAGGAGAATGCTGACCTAGAACATTGGAGAATGTTCTAGGCTGGAGAAACCAGCTAGCACCTCATATGATAAGAGTGGGGCAGCATTTGGAATGCTGGAATGCCTCAGGCATAAGAAGGTCTTGGGCTGGCCGTGCATGTAGTTGAACACTGGAGGAGGATGTCCATGTGATCAAGAATTCTACCAATCAGGGCTCCAGGCATTCAATGAAGCTTGGGGATTGGGGACCAAACTTCCCTTCCTACAAGCAATCATTGAATAGAGAGAAGGGCTTCTGTGGGACTCTAGTGGGAAAGTAAAAAGGCTTTGTGAAAAAGATTGCATTGGAAAGGGGTGTAACACATTTCTGTGCCCTTCCATTCAGGGCAATTATTCTCACAGATAGTTCACACACACACACACACACACACACACACACACACACAGAGAGAGAGAGAGAGAGAGAGAGAGAGAGAGAGAGAGAGAGAGAGAGAGAGTAATTTTGCATGTCATATTTAGCCAGATTTTGCACTCACAGGAATTCTTCCAACATGTACATTCAGAGGAGCAAAGCAATGCCTGTGAGCTGGTAGTTCATAGATCTCAGCTGCTGAACTTTCCACAACCTCTGACATATATTTCAAATCACCAGTAAGGACAGAAGTTGCTATTTCAGAGATTTGCAGAGTATCCATTCTACACGACACTGATCAGGTCTGGTATACCACATTGATCAGCTTCTGCAAACAAGTACTGAGAGTGATTCTGTAGAACTTACAAACTAAGTCCCAGTGGAATTCACTTCCACATAAATGTGTCAAAACACTAACCTTATAGTGCTATTTGTCTGAACTGCTTCTATGAAAACAGCAGATCTGAGAACTGGGTGGTAGAAGCCAAAAACTCAAGTTGTCAAAGCTGGGTTTTTTTTGTTTTGTTTTTTCATTTTGCTCTCTTGGAGATGGGACTCAACTCTAGCTCTTGTTTCAGGCTAGCAGGAAGCTTCCAAAGTTCTGGTGCAAGAGGAAAAGAAGGGGGAGATGGGAGGGCTATCGTGGCAACAACTCAACAGGTCTTCATCCTGCAACAGTCCAGTTTCTGCCTACAGTGGTGTCTATTTCATTAACTCTTGAAAGGGGCTTGCAATGGCAAAGGCGGGCAAAGCTGCCCCAAGCAGAGAAGCTATAGTCATGTTGTAATATGCCCAACAGCCAATCCCAACTGTGAACTGGAAACTCTTTGAACAATCTTCAGGGCTGTCATCTCCCCATCCTCCTCCCAAAGGGACTGCTCCACTTCCTGGAAGGCCATGGGGTGTCACAGATGGGAGAACAAAGGTAACAAGCCCTGGCAGGCTTAAGGGTTTTATTTTAATGACAAGTTAAAAAGAAAGAAGCAGAAGTCCTTTGTACCTCCCTGCTGTGTTACATCAACCTCATTCTTCTGACTGATGTTTCAGGGCCCAGGAATCAGGTGGAAGCTTTCCTGGGAAAGGCCTTTTAGGCTACTGCAATGTTTATGGAGGAAAGATCCATGGCAGGTGACAAGCCATGATGACTACATGAACCTCAGGGTTTTAGAGGTAGCCAATCTCTGAATGCCAGATGCAAGGGAGTGGCAACAGGTATCTTGCCGTCTGTGTGCTCGCAGAAGCATCTAGTGGTCCTCTGTGAGACACAGAAAGCTAGACTAGATGGGCCCTTGGCTTAATGCCCAGGATGCTTGCTGAAATTATCTCTGCAAGATCATTGGTTGGGCAGAACTGATAACAGCTTGGAGCTTCCCCCTGGCCCATCCTTGATTAGAAAAGTGCTCAAGTTGGCAGCTTGTTGCAACTCCTCTGGCAACAAATCACCAGGAACTTAAGGGACTTCCAGGCAGGCCAACTGGCTAAATGCCATCTCCTCCTAGGCTGAGTGAGCAGAAGTCCTCTTTTTTTGAGGACGTCCTACATTTCAGCCTTCTGCCCTGCGTAGATTTCAAAATGTCCTACAGTTCAAGACAGGCAGGGGGTGCCAGCATCAAGAGGGGCTGCCTGCATCACTTGTTTGCATGTTTGTCCCTTGGTTTGTTGGGTTGGACAAGACATTAAAGGAGGACAAGACACCCCAAAATCAATATATATGAGTATTTTCAGCTTTTATTTTGTAACATCTGACATTATTTTTGAATGTCCTACATTTTGGGGTGCTGTGACCTCTTTTGTGGTAATAACACCTGGTCACCCAGTTCCTTGGTGAGTCTTATCCTCACTCTGGTCATCTCCCCAGCTTTCCTCTGACTGTTCTTTGCTCTCCTCCTCTTCTTCCCATTTCCCTCACTCCTCCCAGATTCCCTCCTCTCTCTGACCACCTCTGTCCTCTTCCTTCCCACTGCATGCTTTCTCCCCATTCTTCCTGGCTCTTCCCCGTCCTCCACTTTTGCATTCCCCCTCTTTCTCCTGCCTGCTTCCTTCTCCTTTTCTTCTTTGTTCACTTTCCTTTCATCCTTTCCTCTCACCCACTCTCTCCAGCTCTGTCAGAGGCCTACGTTTAACAACCGGCCCCAGCCCCAGCTCCACTCTTCCCACTCGCATTTGTCAGTGATCACTAGCTGCAGCAGCATTGGGGGGGGGGGTGAGGCAATGCCCAATGAAGTCATCCCCCAGCAGGCTGTTTCCCAGTTGATTGGTGGTGCTTCTTCCTCAGCACAGCAGGGAGTCATGGGGCACCAGCTGCTACAAGGACATCCCTGCATTGGGCATGTAATTGTGAAGTTGCAAGGTTATAGAGGCAAAAAAAAAAAAAAAGAATAACTACTGGATCTGTAGCTTTAACAGGCTTGCTGCCTTATCAAATGGAGTTAATAGGCTGTACCTCCAACCAATGTACCTCTCCCAAAGGTCCAGATGTAGTCACCTCCAAAATCATGCCAAGGCCTGCCGACCCAGGAGAAGCTGTTCTCCATTTGATGGATACACCCAGCTATAATGACAAAATATTTCAGAACCCTCCAGTTACAAAGAAAAAAATTATAGGTGAAGGGACATGACAGCTCCATCTTAACCCACACAGAGTGTTTCATTGCAGATGCCATGAGCAAAAGTGCTAGAGGTTGAGGTAATGTTGTATAAACTGCAGTCCCTTAATTGCCTGGCACACATACTTTCCCTTAAGTGTAATCACCTTACAAAATGCAGCCTTTATTTTTCTTGTGCAATTCTACCCAGAGTGCCACTGCTATTTAACTGCAAACAAAGGACACTTGAGGGAGAGGCAGTATTTATTTTAAAAATGAAAACAAAACAAATCTGTTTTTTTCCCAATCATTCTTATATAATTAAAAAGGAAACTCATCGCCAGGTTTATCCTGTGACTATGATGGTATTTAGCAGGCACTATATCTCCAGTCTCATATCTAGTCCAAAAGGCAAAAATACTTCTTATAACTTCCTATAACCCTTTTTATTTCTTTTTTTACTTTTTCTCCAGCAGATGGGTGACTGCTTTTGCTCTCTCCTCCCATTGCTATTCCCCTTTTTTCAGCTCTTTTCAGTGGTTGCTAGTATCCCAGGATTATTGATGCACATGCATTCATTGCATCAGTGGACAACACTAGATGGTCTTCAACTGATTTCATATCTGGGGTGCATCAAGATATGAAAGGGGACTGGTCTACCTGATAATTTAATTATTATTAGCCATGATCTAGAGGTCAGGGTTGACTGCGTAAGATATTAGCTGAGTGATGCTGCCTTATACTGAAGGAGACCATTGGTCCATCTAGTCTAGATGTATCTGCTCCAACTTATCTGCTCCATGAGTTTCAGGTTCTTGGGCTCTGCTTGTTTCCAATCCTGGAACAGAAGGTCCTTTACCAAGAGAGACTGAGAACTGAACTTGGGGCCATATGCATGCAAAGTACATGCTCAGTGGCCAAAGTATGAGCCCTTCAAAACAAACTTCTCTTCTTGATTTTGAACAAAATTGTTGTCCCAATCACAGTACCATGTTCATGGTATGCCGGCATATTGCAAGGTCTGCCAGCAAAGCAAGCCATCCACCAGCCTATGGAGTGCTGTTGCTGCTCCAAGCCCCACAAGGCTACACATTGCCAGCAGCACCACTCAGATCAGCCACCAGTGGAGTTCTGCTGGTGGGAGGCCTAATACCAGGGCAGAGTGGGGTGGTACCATGGCAACACTGATGCCCGCCTTATGTGAAATGGCCCTTGCACCACTTCAAAATGCTGGCATAGACCTGTTGTTCTTGGGGAGGCCAGAGATGGACAAGTAATTCACCCCAGAGCCCTGCCATGGTGCTGATTTCAAACAGGTTCAGGAAAGCATTACCAGACAATGGCTACTGAAGTAAGATGTCGTCACAGTTTTTTTTTTTTTTTTCAGGATGGTGAGGCATCACAAAACCCTCTCAAGGTTTTGAAGGGTCTAAAAATCAGAATAAATACAGGGATTTTTTTAAAGACATGTGGCTTCTACATTCTAATAAAGCTGTTGATACACATCCTTGGTGCCTCCATATCCTAAGAGCCAAATTAGATGCACCTAAGATGCAAATTAGGTGGCAGACACACAGCCCAATGCCAGGGGTTCTTAGCAATGGCAGAACAAGCATTTCAGCAGCACTACCTCCCCTATGACTGCTATAAGGCGCTTCTGGCAGTTCATGAAGATGTGCTCTGCTGGAGCGCTGGCAGGGAGGCCAGAGCCTTCCTGCATATGTCAGGATATCAGTGGTCACCTGTCAAGGCAGGTAAGACAGTGGGGAAGGTGGGACAGGGTGGGGGAGGGTGTAACGGGGCAGGGAAGAGCTAAACATGATGGGGAGGGCAGAATGGGGCAGCAATGGGGTGGGTGTGGGTGGAAGGGGGAAGGGAAGGTGTCAAGGTTAGCGGCAGCAATGGCTGCTGAATACTAGCCACCTTCCCAAACCCACGATGTGGGTCCATGCAGACATGTGCCAGTGAATTGGCTAGTATAGGGTCGAATAGAACACAGCCCCCCATGTTCACACTATGGAGGCTTAGCCACAGAAGTTATGGAGGAGACCTCCGCAACTGCCCCCCCCCCAAGGGATGCATTGGTAGCAATTTTGGCATTACTGCATCAGTGGGCAGTTGGGAATAAATAGAACTGGGCTCACAATTGGATAACATGAGCAGGAGCTGGGTTCAATTTCAAAAACAAAAGGGGCGTGTGGATGAGGCTTGTTAAACCCTCTCTCAGGCATAGTATACCCTCCTCAGTCTGTCCCCTAATGTAATGTTTCCCTAAGCTCGGCTTGATATGAAAAGTAAGCCCAGTTTGGGGGTGGGAAGCAATGAGAAACATTGTGGGAAACAATCCACAAGTAAGTGAGCCATCATTGGGGGAAAGGTTCAGTGCTTCCACCTGTGTACATTTTGCTCTTCAAATTGGAACCTGCAATTTTCCATTTGCATGCAACTGGGCAGACCCACATTTTTTTAAAAAATGTACCTACTACCATCTGGTCTACATTGAACCAGATATGGAAGGGCTGTTAACTTTTGCCTCTTTGTATCAGGTTCATACAAATGAGAAGAGAGCAGTGGTGGGATTCAGGGGGTTCGCCCAGGTTCTATAGAACCGGTTGTTAAATGGCCAGGCCCCGCCCACTCGCTTACCTCGGCTGGCTTCGGGGTTTTTTTGGCTCCGGCTATGATGTCATAGAACCGGTTGTTAATTTATTTGAATTCCACCACTGGAAGAGAGGCATTCTTGGAGGCCGCTCTGAAATCCCTTTCTGCTAGAGACTCACCCAAGTTGAAGCCCAAGCCTTTTCCCACCTCTTTAAAGAATTATGCTGTGCTAGGTTAAAAAAGCCCTTTAAAAAAAAAAAAAAAGTCAGATTTTGTACACATGAGGAAATGAACCAGCTCTGCAAGTCAGATATTCTCCTACCAGTTGGAGCAATACAAAAAGAAAAAAAAATTAGACACACTTCTTTGCTCCGAGATATAAATAATAGACCTCACTTGTCTCTTCTCGTGCAATCTCCGGAGCTTAAGCTCTTATATCAGAGCTGCGTCAGGAACCATGAAGCGTGGCTCCTTGACCAGGCCCTGACCCAGCACTAAGTAGTAAGCTCATCCTTCTGTGTGAGGCAACATGGTCGAAGGTCTGAAATGCCTCTCTCTTCAAATCAGTGAGATTCCAGTTGTAAGCAGGGCTGCTGCCTGATTTACTACAAGAGGGGAAAAAATATCTTTGCATCCATTTTTTTTTTCGAATTCCAACATCACATCTCCATTTCAAATGCAGGGCCAAGCAATCGACCATCGCCCGTCTAACTTTGAAAATCCTTGTTTTAACAGAGAGGAAAGGGACATGCCACCTTTGAACTTTTACACTCCTGTGTGTTTTAGCTGTGAATCCTAAATGCACTCTCCAATAAATAATTCACCATCCTCTGTATCGTATTTTTAGCAACAGAAGTCCAACAAATCCCAGCCAAGAGTCAACCGACACAAACAACACAATAACAAAAAAAAAAACCTCAACTGCACATGACATGAACTCTTTTTGCTATTTGAGTAATAAAATTTCACCAAAGCACTGCTATCAATTGATCTTTCCTCAGCTTGCTATATAAAGTTTAATTATAATCTGTGAAAAAAAACCCCTGGTAAACAGTAATTAAGCAGTAATTAGACCAACATAGTTGTAAAGAAGAGGACTGACAATTTTTGTTAGTCTGCTTCTATGGAGTCATTCCAATATCGGCAAACAGTCAAAGGATTTAAAGGTTGGGTGAGTGATACATGCATTGTGTAGGAACTGTGGTTTTTAAGGAACTGTCTCAGAAGGCAAACAGAAGGTGGTGTTTTTCCTCTCTCTGGAACATTACATCACCCTCGTATTGTACCAGTTTAACTCCTTTTGTTCAAGTGAAAACTGAATAGAATTGGATCACTTCTCCTGGATAAAGTATTACTCATCCCGTCATTTTTTTCTAAGTGCTGAAAAGCCGCAAGGCTATCCCCCCGCCCTCGCCAGACACACAGAGGACTGCACAGATCAGCTTTTGTAACTGAAGTGTGCTCTAAATCAGGAAATCCCTCTTATACAAGCTGATTGGTAGAACTGTGTATCAGGAATTATGTTTGAAAAATCCCTTCCTCAACAAAGGTCCTGAGCCCTGAGAATTCTCCTCCAAGCCTGAGATCAGAGAAGTTCGCCAGTTTTCCTTCCTTACTCCCTGCCATCTTCCCTATCAGCCCCATGTCTTTGTAGGAGAGGCAGAGGCAACACTGAACGGCAACACCCCCATCCCCTATCACCCTGGTGTACTCCAGTGCAGTGGCATAGCAAAGACACCTGCTAGCCAGGGTCAGATTTTGTAGTGCCCCCAGGATGAAATCAAATTTAGGGTGCAATCCTAAACTGAGTTAGGCCGGCATAAAATAAGCCAGCCAAGTTTGGCCAGCACAAGGGCCGCCGTAAAGTATATTTGGACCACTCTCGGAGTCGGAGAGGCCAGCACAGAGACGTGAGCCATCTTCCCTGACTCCAAGAGTGGTCCAAACACGCTTTATGGTGGTCCTTATGTTGGCCAAACTTTGCTGGTTCAGCTTATGCCAGCCTAACTCCAATTTAGGATTGCGTTCTCAATTCAGTAAATAAAATGCTTTCTATTTAATTGGCCACAACTTTTGATAGAATACAGATATTCCAATGCGGCTTGTTTCATTGCATTTAGCATAAAATATGTTGGCATTATTCATACAATTTTGGCCACTAAACCAGCTCAGCTTGTTGCCCCCCTAAAGCTTGCTGCCTGGTGCAATTCCCCCCCCCATGCACTCACCTTAGCTACACCATTGCTCCAGAGCAATGCATAGCAGAAAAGTGGTAATGGGACAATTGTGGAGACTAGAGGATGCTGTTTTTCCTTTCTTTCTTCCCTCCCTCCCCCCTCCCCACGTACCAGAGCAAAGCATAATGGCCCTTGGAATTGAACAGCACTATCCTAAACTGGAGTAAGGCTGGCATAAACTAAGCCAGTGAAGTTTGGCCAGCACAAGGGCCACCATAAAGTGTGTTTGAACTGCTCTTAGAGTCAGGGAGGATGGCGCACATCTGTGTGATGGCCTCTCTGACTCTGAGAGTGGTCCAAACCTACTTTATGGTGTACTGGCCAAACTTTGCTGGCTTAGTTTATGCTTCCCTTACTCAGTTTAGGTTTGCCCCCTTAAAGTCTTCCCACAATGCATGAGAGAGAGAGAGAGAGAGAGAGAGAGAGAGAGAGAGAGAGTTAAGTTTTTAACTGCATTGCTAATTTTTTTTAAAAAAATTAAAATTTGTTTTTAATAACATTAATAATTAATCACCATGAATTCATTTTATTTATGATGCAGTTGGTTTTATTTATTGATCCTGAACTTGGTTACATTCTTACATTTCTGATGAAATGTTTGTATTGGATTGCTATTATTTAATGTCTCAATATGTATGTATCAATGCTTTCTTATGAATTATGTACTACACTGTACATTATGTTGAGACAATGCCCTTTCAAGCACAATCCTAACCTGCTCAGGGGCAGGCGGGGTGGCTGCCCTATTCTGCATCCAAACCAGGGTAGAAGGAAGCTGGAGCACATTGCAGGGCAAGGGGGCATTTGTCCCCTTATCTTCAGGTAAGCCCGAGCTAGCCCAATGAAGCTGCTTGGACCTGTGCCTGCTAAATAGCAGGCAGAAGTCTGAGCGGCCTGTAGCAGCCCGGATTTGGGCCGCACGGCCTGGAGAGGAAGGAATCAGGATCTGGCCATTAGGCCAGATCCTAACCCCCGTCTCCAGGCTGCCATACCTGTAGGGCCACTCTCCCACCACCCCATTATACATCCTGATCACCCCCAACCTTTGCACAGGCTGCCATCTGGGCACACAGCCTGCTGGGGCAACAGAGCCTGGAAACTGGCATGAATGTTGGGTGCGATCCTGCACAACAACAGATTGCTCCCGGTGGAATGGTAAGCTCCATTCATTTGGGGGAAGGATCAGGTCAGGCACACGATCCGGCCTGTGTGCCGGAGTCTGGAGAGGCCTGATGTAAACAAAAGAACAAAGGTTCTCTTCTTGGAGCCTGCCTGCCTTGATAACTGCCTAATAAATAATAAGCTGACCCTAGTGTAGATGAAAAAGGGAAGTACTTTTTTTACCCAGCGGGTAGTTAATCTGTGGAACTCTTTGCCACAGGAGGTGGTGATGGCATCTGGTCTAGATGCCTTTAAGAGGGGATTGGACGCTTCTGGAAGAAAAGTCCATCGTGGGCTATAGGCAATGATGGGTTGTAACCTCCTTACATTAGTAGTAGGCTACTTCAGAGTACTGGGTGCAAGGGAGTGGCAACAGGATCCAAGCATCTTGTTGTCTCATGCCTCCCTGGGGCACCTGGTGGGGCCACTGTGAGATACAGGAAGCTGGACTAGATGGGCCTTTGGCCTGATCCAGCAGGGCTCTTATGTTCTTAACCACACAGCACCTGATGGTATGCGCTGTACAACAAAGGAAAAAAAAAGCAGCCTCATTGGCCTCAATTCAATCCTAACCTGCTCAGGTTACTGACCCCACTCTCCTGCAGCCTGCCCTGAAAAATGCACACACACACACCCAATAAATGCAGAGATGATATGAGCTAAAGCACCTCGGAAACTGATAGCCTTAGCAGGAAAAAAAGCCACTATGTACTTAATGCGCAAACATTAAAGCACCAACTTTATAGGTGATGCAAATGATTGCAGGGTACCCACCCACTTTTGTAAGCACACCACTAAGTTCATGTTTCTTTGCCTCCCTGGCCTCAAAGTAAGGAACACACAGGAGAACAGATGTTGGGCCTGATTCTATGCAACTTTCCAGCCCTGATGCAGTTGCAAAGCAGCCCAGAAATGAGGGAACAAACATTTCTTTACCTTGGTGAGGCCACCACAATTGCCCCCACCGCCACAGGATGCAGTCCACACCCTCTTGGCATAGCACTGGAAAGTTGAATATGAGTCTCCAGCAGCTGTCTATTCCTAATTTACCTTATTATTACCCTAATATACCCTACATAAGAACATAATAAGAGCCCTGCTGGATCAGGCCAAAGGCCCGTTTAGTCCAGCTTCCTGATTCTCACAGTGGTCCACCAGATGCCTCAGAGAGCACACAAGGGAACAAGATGCCTGCATCTCATTGCTACTTCCTTGCACCTGGCATTCTGAAGTAGCCTACTTCTAACGTAAGGAAGTTGCACCACCCATCATGGCCTATAGCCCACAATGGACCTTTCCTCCAGAAATCTGTCCAATCCCCTTTTAAAGGCAGATGCCATCACCACCTCCTGTGGCAAGGAGTTCCACAGCTTAATTACCCGCTCAGTAAAAATGTATTTTTTATCTGTTCTAACTCTCCCAACACTCAGTTTTAGTGGGTGCCCCCTGGTTCTGGTGTTGTGAAAGAGGGAAAAGAACATCCCTCTATCGACTCTATCCCTCCCATGCATAATGTTGTGCATCTCAATCATGTCCCTCCTCAGGCAACGTTTTTCTAGACTGAAGAGCCCCAAGCGCTGCAGTCTATCTTCGTAAGGGTGGTGCCCCAACCCAGTAATCATTTTCTTCACTCTCTTCTATACCTTTTCCAGTTCCACTGTGTCTTTTTTGAGATGTAGCAACCAGAACTGTAATACTCCAGATGTGGCCTTACCATCGATTTGTACAATGGCATAATAATATTGACTGTTCTATTCTCAATCCCTTTTTTAATTACCCCAAGCATGGATTTGGCCTTCTTCATTGCTGCCGCACACTGGGTCGACACCTTCATCGAGTTGTCCACCAGCACCCAAGATCTCTCTCCTGAGCTGTCACAGACAGCTCAGAACCCATTAGCCTATTTGTGAAGTTTTGATTTTTTTGCGCCAATTTGCATCACTTTAGACTTGTCCACATTGAAATGCATCTGCCATTTTGCTGCCCGTTCCCATAGTTTGGTCAGATCCTTCTGGAGCTTTTCACAATCTCTTCTGGTTTTCACCACCCGGAAAAGTTTTGCGTCATCCGCAAACCTGGCCACCTCGCTGCTTATCCCTGTCTCCAGGTCATTTATGAACAAGTGCAACATGCTTGCATCGGCCCAATGTCACTAGCCCTGAAGCAGGGCCACCGACCGGCACCCCCACCATGTCGGCGCTAGTGCTCTTGTGCTGACACTAGCAGTAGTGTTGGCACAAGGGCATTGGCACAAACTTATTTGATGCAAGGGTGATTCTGGGAGAAGGAAGGTCAGGCGGGCAGGAGGAACTGGGGTGGGAGAGCCGGTGGGCATGCCAGCCTGGGGGTGTGTGGCCCCAGCCTCCTATTTAGCAGGTGCAGAACCGAGAACACCTATGGGGAGTCTGGAGCATTCCCTGCGGTTAGGGCATGAACATGCCCTTGCCCCGGGGAGGCTCCCCAGTGCATCTAAGCTGTGCTAGATGTGGTGCAGGCCTGCCGGCCTCACCATTCCAGCGCAGGTTAGGATTGTCCTCTTACCCTTACAGAAGCCATGCTGACTTGTTCTACCATCTTACCTGGAACAGACATTAGGCTGACCAGCCTGTATTCCTGGGCCCTCCCTCCTTCCTTTTTTAAAGATTGGCGTGACATTTGCTAGTATTCCCTTATCTTTCTATTCCTAGTATCTATATATATATAAATGAACGTGGCCGGGTGTGTGGGTATGTTTGCGGGTATGTTCTGAATAGGCTCCTCAGTGCCTTCACCGATCGGCACGAAACTTGGCACGCACGTACCTTGCGGCCTGGCAACAAACACTGCGGGGGTCAGACCCCCCTAGAGCCCCTGGGGGTGGGGGTATGGGGGGTCCCCACGTGAAAACGGTTGAAAACAGCCAAACTTGGAGTCAAATCCACAGTTTTCGGGGTCGCCGAGATGAGTGGCGACCCACCCGATGCCGTTGGAGTCCGGGTTCAGCCCCCCCCAATGTGGGGGGCAAGAAGGGGTGCGAAACATAGCATCCGCCATGCCCTGCTGGAACGCCTGGACCGATTGCCACCAAACACGGCATGCGGAAGCCTGGCAGCCTGGCCACAAACACTGCGGGGGTTGGGCCCCCCTACCGCCCCCGGGGGTGGGGGTACGTGGGGGTCCCCGCATGAAAATGGTCGAAAATGGCCAATATCGGTGTCAAATCCATAGTTTCCAGGGTCGCCGGGACGAGTGACGACACTCCCGATGCCGTTGGAGTCTGGGTTCACCCCCCCTTGGCGTGGGGTGTGAGAAGGGGTGCAAAACAAAATGTCCGCCATGCCCTGCTGGAACGCCTGTTCACGCCGATCGGTGAAGGCACTGAGGAGCCTATTCAGATCAACACGAAACTTGCCACGCATACACCTTGCGGCCTGACGACAAACACTGCGGGGGTCAGACCCCCGTAGCGCCCCCCAGCGGTGGGGGTACGCGGGGGTCCCCAAGTGAAAATGGTCGAAAACAGCCAAAATCAGCGTCAAATCCATAGTTTCCGGGGTTGCCGGAGTGAACGGCGATGCTCCTGACGCCGTCAGAGTCCAGGTTCGCCCCCCCTCAGCATGGGGTGCGACAAGGGGCGCAAGACACAATATCTGCCATGCCCTGCTGGAACGCCTGGAGCGGCGTGCACCGAACTCGGCATCCACATGCCTTCCAGCCTAGCGACAGACACTCTGGGGGTCAGGCCCCCCTAGCTCCCCGGGGGGGGGGCCCCAGGGCCCCCGCATGAAAACGGTCCAAAACGGACAAAATCGTCACTGCTTCTGTAGTTTCTGGGGTCGCTGAGGCGAGCAGCGATGCTCCTGAGGCTGGGCGAGTTCAGGTTCGCCCCCCCCTTGGCGTGGGGGTGGGAAGGGGTGAGAAACACAACATCCGCCATGCCCTGCTGGCACGCCTCGACCGATCGACACAAGACCTGGCACACATACACCTTCCGACCTGGCGACAGACACTGTGGGGGTCACACCCCCTTAGTGCCTCTGGGGGGGGCACGGGGGTCTCCACATGAAACTGGTCAACAACAGCCGAAATCGGCGTCGAGTCTGTAGTTTCCGGGGTCGCCGAGACGAGCGGTGATGCTCCTGACACAGTGGGAGTCTGGGTTCAGGCCCCCCTCGCCGTGGGGGGCAAGAAGGGGTGCAAAACAAAATGTCCGCCATGCCGTGCTGGAACGCCTGGACCGATGCGCACCAAACCTGGCACGTGCGGGCCTTGCGGCCTGACGACACATACTGCGGGGGTCAGGCCCCCCCCAGAGCCCCCGGGGGTGGGGGTGCACAGGGGGCCTAAAGTGAAACGGCCAAAAACGGGCAAAATTGCCATCGAGTCCATACTTTCCAGGGTCGCCTCAGCGACCAGGGACGCTCCCGACGCAGTTGGCGTCCAGGTTCGGCCCCCGTTAGCGTGGGGGGGGGCAAGAACGGGTGCAAGCCCCATAAACTCTGGAAGATCATTTTCTTACCCGGGCAACGCCGGGTAACAAACAGCTAGTACCCTATAAAAAGTAAAGGTTTCCCCACGACCAAATGGTCTAGTCGTGACCGACTGTAGGGGGCGGTGCTCATCTCCGTTTCTAAGCCTGTAGAGCCGGCGTTTTGTCCGCGGACAAGCTTCTGTGGTCATGTGGCCAGCATGACTATATGCCATAGCGCATGGAACGCCGTTACCTTCCCACCAAAGTGGTCCCTATTTATCTACTCGCATTTTTTACGTGCTTTTGAACTGCTAGGTTGGCAGGAGCTGGGACAAGCAACAGGAGCTCACTCCGTCATGTGGTCTTGAACTCCCAACCTTCCGATCAGAAAGCCCAGCAGCAGCGGTTTAACCCACAGCACCTTCCATTAAAGGAAGTTCTGTTTCTAGTTTGAAATGTGTAGTTAACACTCCCAGACATAATTACTCTGTACTGTATACGTGGAATGTGAGAATCCCTTGATCCCTGATTATGTCAATGTTCTCTCTGATACATATTCATCTCAAACCATGTCCCTTAAGAGTTATTACATAACCAGCCACCAAATTATGCACCTTTAGATCACACTGTAAAAGCCTCATCAAACCTGCATGCTGTTTCCGTTAAGGAAATCACACACGATTAAATATAAATATGTAATCTTAAAACTCCCTTTTGCTCAGTTATGGAATATTTATTTTTCTATGACAAAACATACTTCAGTCATACAAAGATAGTATGTGAACAGTGAGCTTATCTTAATTAATTTTAATGCTAGGTTCACCCCCAACCACTTTTTTTAAGTGTTTCTTAGTGTTCTTGGGAGCCTTTACATTGACATTTACAGAGGAGTTGTCATGTTTCAAAAAGCACAGAAACCAAAATAAAATAAAGTTGTCAGTCTTCCCATTTAAAATCTTTGGCTCAATACTTGAAAACAAGCACTGCAATACGTTTAAAGCCCACTTTCCATGTATTCATTAAATGTCCTCATGGCAGGTACTGGATTTCCAAATTCACTAAGTAGAGAAAGTTCTAGTAGCCTCTGGCATAATTTCAGCTTGAGTGAGTTTGGGTGGGCTCACTCTACTTTGGAGACTATATTTATACACATCAGGAAGCCACTCTACAATTCAACATGACTGCCAGATTCTTTAGTCACAGAGACAACTAGGACTACAAAAGCAAGGTGTACAAGAGGTCGGAGTGAAGCAAATTCTGTAAAATGAACTCTGTAGTCTTTGACTGTTCAGTATATTTTCATTCTGAATTTCTGTTCTGAATTTTCTTCCTTTAACAATGCCATTGCCAGCTTCAGCTGCTGCTTCAGTGTCTGCACAGAGGCTCCAGCAGGCAGCGATAGAGCTACCTGTTGGTTAAAGATCAAACTACTGTACACATTATTGAATGGGTGTAATGTGCATTTCTCCTCATGGGGAGGGGGGCTTTAAGCCTACCCCAGTCATGATTCTGATCTATATTCTCCCCCTTCTCCCACCCCCCAGCTGCTATATATCCTGGAAAAATGCTCTCATTTATGCTAATGGATGAACAAGAAATGTAAAAATGACTTTCTTTTCAGCTTGTATTCAAAGTCAACAGCCCTTTTGTATTTTAGGGTGTGTGTGGTTTTTTCTGCAGTACAGGCATGCCCAGGTATTCACTGGGGTTCCATTCTGGACCCCCCCCCCATGGATACCTGAAACCATGGATACTTGGGATAGGGGGATATGTGGATCTTTTTAAAGATAGGGGAACATCAATGGTTTTGGTGCAACAAGGTTAAAAAAAGAGATTTGTTTAATGTTCCCCCATCTTTTTAATAGGCGTCCCAGTATCCATGGTATCTGTGGATAACTGAAACCATGGATACTGAATCAGTCGATACCAGGGCACACCTGTAGTAAGAGTCAAAGGCAACTCAGATGATTCGGTTCTAATCAATATCAACCCATATTTTAAATTTCATAATGTTGATAATAATGGTGATAGAACTTGAGCTTGTTCACTTTTGAAGTACAGACATGCCCCTGTATCCATGGATCCAGTAAAGTTATCCATGGCTTTGGGTGGTGGGTGGTGTGCGCCCCTGTGCCCATTAACTTTGTTTAGAGCCTTGCCAAGGCAAAAATGTTCCTGCCTTTACAAGTTGCTGTAAGCATTCAGGCCTATATGATGTGCAGGCACATTGCTGGCAGCCTGAATGCTTGAAAAAACTAGACTGATGCTAACAGGAAGCAAGAGATTACAGGGTTCCACCATATCTGCGGTTTTCATATCCACGGGATGTTCCTGGAACAGATTCCTTGCAGACACAGTGGCCTGACTGAATTTTTTTGCTCTAGTGCATAGGTTATTATCCTTTTATGCTTCTTGAACCCCAGGAGAATTTCAAACTGCTCACACAATTCCCACCCAAAGCATGCTTTTATTATTTCTATTATTATTATTATTTGCTATTTTTCTAAAATGGCATTGAACATACAGTATAAAAAGGTAAAGGTTTTCCCACGACCAAATGGTCTAGTCGTGACCGACTGTAGGGGGCGGTGCTCATCTCCGTTTCAAAGCCTGTAGAGCTGGTGTTTTGTCCGAGGACAAGCTTCCGCGGTCACGTGGCCGGCATGACTCTACGCCGTAGTGCACGGAACGCCGTTACCTTCCCACTAAAGTGGTCCCTATTTATCTACTTGCATTTAGGTGCTTTCGAACTGCTAGGTTGGCAGGAAACATACAGTATATGGCACTTCAAAAACAACAACATAGACAGCCCAATCCTATCAAACTCCCTCCTACTAATGCAGCCAATGCCCCTTGGAGTATGTGCTGCATCCTGGAGAGGGGGCAGTCTCAGAGGTCTCCTCCAGAAATATTTGTTGCCACCCTGCTGGGTATACTTGGACTTGCACCACTGATTTTGCTTTCTGAGTAGACCAGGGAACATGGATCGAGGTTAGGAAGGGGGGAGGGGATATTGCTGGTGCTGATACTGCCCCCTTTCTGGCCTCAATCTGCCCCCTCTCCATCCTAGTCTCCACCCTGTTCCCCTCTGACCCCATTTCATCTTCGCCTCCCTCCTGACTCTTACAGTGACCAGTGCCAGCGACTGAGGACTGGCTGCTTATATACAGCCACTCACCACTTGCATTGGAGGCCCGGTTGTGCAAAACAACATCTCACCTTTTGCAACAGCGGTAAAGGATCTTGTGCTGCACTTGCACTCATTCCAGCAGATTCAAAGCCCCCATGAAAGTGGGGCCTAAGTTTCAATTATAGACAAAAAATATTTTTGTTCATGGAATTTAAAGATATTTTAAAAATTCATGAGAAAAATCAAGGAGAAGGCTAAAAACAAAAATATTGTGGCCAAGGATAAAATATATTATTGGCTTTTGTTGGCCCATCAGTAGTCATAGGAAAAACTCAAAAATCTATTAAAAATATTCTCATTTAGTAAAAAATATGGTTTCTTAATTCTGGGGCCATCTCATGTACCCCTGAATTCTCTTCATACACGCCCTGGAACGCAGGCCCCACAAGTCGAGAACTCCTGCTCTAGTGTGTTATAGGGAATAGCCAAGAAAATTATATTTTATATTCCAGACTCTCAAATTGATGAAACACATACTATTCTCTCTCTCCCTCCCTCCCTCCCTCCCCCCCTCTTTCAGGGCTCAATCCTATGCCCCTCTGAGCAGGAAGTATTAGCGTACCACCCATACTGGTGTTGCAAAATACGCTGTAAGGCACATGCAACATAGGTGGGTAAGCTTGCACAGCCCACAGTGTGGCACTGCCGGCCCCTTGCTGCACAGAGGCAGCAATGCAATGCAGGCAAGAAGCAACTTTACCTCCCACCAGCATTGTGGGGATTCTGGGTGGGGTGGGAGGGAGTTCCTGGACAGGGGGTGGGACCAGGGGCAAACTTCACCACTGATCCCAACCTCTGTGTTGGGCCATGCAGCCCTACACAGAAGCCCTCACCTCTGCAACAGCTAAATAGCCAGCGCAGAGGCGAGTAGACCCCTTGCCGGCTCATGCCCCTACTGCAGGGAAAGGGACGACTGCTGCAAAATGCAGGAGTAGCCACTTGGCTACTGCTGCACTCCTGGGCGGTCAGGCATTACTGGACTTGGCTGCCCCCCCCATCTTTCTCTCTCTCTCACACACACACACACACAAAATAGTGAACTCTGGTTGCTACGTTCTATCAGATTGGAAATGAAACAGGGTCATCCAAAAATAAGGTAGCGATTTCTGTACTTAGGGTCAGGGATCTTCCAGGTACACAGAAGTCTGCCAGTTAAAAGAAAATGTCAAGACAAAAACAAAACAGCCCAGTAAAGTCCAAGCACACTGTGTGGCTCCAACAGAATGTTGATAGTGTTCATCGGGGGAGATAAAAATCAGAAAATTTGGGCCTGGGAGATATCTGGACTGCCTGAGCCCCAAACAGTTTATAGTTGTCTGTAGGATGGCAAGGATAACTGGCTGTGACTCTGAACAAGAGCAGTCCTGTTAGGTGATACAGATGTGCTGCATCACTTTGTTTCAGGTTTCCACTTGTTTTCTTTCTCATAGTGAATGTTGCCCTTAAATGAAAGAAAAATGGTGCCTTCTTTCAACATCTTAAAAAAAAAGGCATACATTTTGACAGTCTAATAATATGCAAATTCCTTTAATGAGGTGCAAAATCTGTACTGGGTTGACAGCTCTAATATTGAGCTAATTTCATGGATTTCAGTGAGACTTCCTTCCAAGAAGAAACTTGCCCAACCTAAGTGCTGATGATCAGCCAAAAGGTAAGAATGTCTTGGTTTGGTTCCACAAGAGAAGGAAACCATGATTTCCCAGGAACAATAGGTTTAACACAGAGATTTCTGAATAGTTGCAACAAAGAATACAGGAGAAGAAATTTTTTTTAAAGAATGCTGAATAAAGCAAACAGAATGATGGTTTATACTTCCCACCAGAGAGTCTTATCATACAGCAGTTGAAGGTTTCATTATGAAGGAAGGAACTCAAGCTTAACAGCAAACAGAGGTAATTAAGATATAAAATAAGAGGCGATTGTGAAATATTCATTGTGTGGAGGGCAGAGCCAATAAAAATGTTTATCCTGTCCTCAGTCAGGTATAAGTGTCTGAGTAATAACTAAGGAATGAGGAATACTCATCCCTTACTTGGAGATAGAAGCACAGAACCCATGATGAGAAGACAAAAGGAGAAGGAAGGGAGGAGATGGGCTGCTCAAAGGAAGCAATTATAGTTGCCTTTTGAACTTCTACATTTCTGAGCCAGGACAACCAAGGATGCCCCAGGAACTCAGAAGGTCTTTAAAAGCACAAAGGAGAGGAGCTGGCAAATGCTGAAATAAAACGATGGACAGCAGCTGAGCAAAATGATTCAGCACCTCAGACTATTACCATGGATTCCTTTCAGCTCATAAAGTCTGATGAGGTAGACAGGATCCTCAGAAGCTTGAGACCATCCTGTTGCCTGTTTGACCCCTGCCCAGCTTGGCTGGTGCAAATGACTGGATGGAACCCATTGTAAATGCATCCTTGCGGGAGGGAGTGATGCCAAACATCCTGAAGACTGAACTGTGTGCCCCCTCCTGAAAAAGCCCTCTCTGGATCCCACTAACTTAAACAATTATCGACCCACTCCCAACCTGCCTTTCTTAGGGAAGGTGATTGAGCAGGTGGTAGCATCCCAGCTCCAAGGTTTCCTAGAGGAGACAGATTTTCTTGACCCCTTTCAATCTGGCTTCAGACCAGGGTCTGGGACAGACAGCTTTGGTTGCCCTCATGGATGACCTTCACCGTGGACTAGATAAGGGAAAGGCATCCCTACTGGCCCTGCTAGACCTCTCAGCAGCCTTTGATACAACTGACCATAGTATTCTTCTGGTTTGGGTAGCCAAGCTGGGGTTAAAGGGCACTGCTCTGAAATGGTTCCGCTCCTTCCTGGCTAACAGGTTCCAAATGGTGATGCTGGGGGACACCTACTCAGCACTTTGGCCTTTACAATATGGAGTGCCTCAGGGTTCTATTTTATCCCCCATGTTCTTCAATACATACATGAAACCACTGGGGGAGATCATTTGGAGGTTTGGAGTGGAGTGTCACTAATGAGATAGGATGACACTCAACTCTATCTCTCTACCATCCCAAACTGGAAGCTGTGAAGGTCCTAGGATGCTGCCTGGAGGCAGTTGGGGTGTGGATGAAAGCCAATAGGTTAAGACTGAATCCTGAAAAGACAGAGGTCCTCCTGGTCAGGAAATCCTCAATGCAGGCACTAAGTCTTTCACCCACTCTGAATGGAGTGACACTTCCCCTGCAAGAACAGGTGCGCAGTCTGAGAGTGCTCCTGGACTCTCAGTTGTCTCTGAAGAACCAGGTAGCAGCTGTGGCTAGGAGTGCATTTGCCCAGCTTCGATTGGTGCATCAACTATGACCAACCTTGAGCCGTTCTGACCTGGCCACGGTGGTCCATGCGTTAGTGATTTCAAGGCTGGACTATTGTAATTCGCTGTATGTAGGGCTTCCCTCGAGAACAGTTTGGAAGCTACAGTTAATACAAAATGCAGCAGCCGGGTGGTTACAGGGGCTAGACGGTTTGACTCAGTAGGACCACTCCTTCAGCATCTGCATTGGCTGCCCATTCACTTCCGATCTCAACTGAAGATGATGATACTGACCTTTAAGGCCCTTCATGACTTAGGCCCAACCTACCTAAAGAACCGCCTTCTCCCATACATACCAGTTCACCCTCTTAGATCATCTAAAGGGGCTCTCCTTCAAGTGCCCCAAGTTAAAGGGATCGCAGCTCGGGGACGAGCCTTCTCTGTAACAGCTCTACAAATATAGAATTCCCTACCAGAAGAATTAAGAACTACACACTCCCTCATGGCCTTTCGAAGAGGGCTTAAATCATTCCTATCTCGTCTGGCCTTTGGCTGATTGTTGGCTGTTTGCCCTCTGTTGGCTCTAGTATGTCGTCATTCCCGTTTTGTCTGTGTTTCCATAAATGCTTAATGCTGTTGTTTTGATGTGCTTTACTTATTGTGGTTACATTGTATTCTGTCATTTTCTGTAAGCCGCCTTGGGCATTTGCTTCGGCATGGGACAGGCGGGCTATAAATTCTTCAAATCAAATCAAAATGGACAGGTTTCTTCTATGGACAGTCCAATCCTATGGTCCAGCACCACCAAAACAGCAGTGCCAAGTACGTACAGCCGTGCCAAAATAGCCGCCGCTCTATCCTGTGTCGCTGTATCCCTCCAGAGCCTCCTCGGGGGAAGGAGACATTGGTTCCCCATCCCTTATCATGTCACGTTCCACTGGCAGCAATGGGTCTTCTTGAATCTGCACCTGCTATTTAGAGGGTGCAGAACCGAGGAAGCCTGGGCAGAGCGGCTTGGGGCATAGGATTCAGCAGCAGCCTCTGTCACTGCTCCCACCCCACTCCCAGGCCCAATCCTCCCTCTGGATCTCCTCCCCTCCATGCAGTTCTGCCCCTTCCCCATCTTCCCCCACCCTGAAACACCTCCCTGCTGCTCAGTGGTGATACCCAACCAGCGATGGGATCTACAAACGACCTGGGGGAACGCTGGGCGGGACTTAGGTGGGACAATCGGGCGATCCGCAGCTGCCCTGGCCTCGGGAGGGGGGGGCTCCTGCTCGCTGCGGAGGACGGGTGAGGGTCGCGCCAGGTGCCTGGGCGAGCAGCGGTGGGGCGCACTAACCGGGGGCAGCCCCCCTCAGGCCAGAACAGCTGCAGAACGCTGCGGATGGGCTGTTCGACCCGCCCTCCAAAATGGAGCTATTTTGCTCCAAAATGGAGCTATTCCAGGCGCAGGGAGGCATGGCTCAGCGACGCACAGGGGCGGGGCGAAGTGCTGGGGGCACGGTTTCGTCGCCCTGCCATGGGCGCGCTCAGGGCACTGTTCGCCCCTGGGAGCCGGGCAGCCGCCGGAGGATCCTCAGGAGAACGGGACATTTGTCCCCTTCCCCCAGGGAAAACCCCATCACCCACAATCAGTCTCCTCAGCTCACCACCACTTATTTTGCCAGTGGTGAATCGAGCAGCCTGAGCCACTACCAGGGATCCACCAGTGGAAGCCTTTCGAGGCTGGCTTGTCCCCTCCCCTTCTATGCTCGAGCATAGAAGTGTTGCAGCATTCATGCGTACTGCCGATGATCAGGGTTTTTTGGATTGGGCCCTAAATTTATAAGTATAACCTTCTTAACCTTTCCAAGCAGTTGTTGATTTGTTTAAAAAAATTCCCCAAACATCCCAAATGCTGCAATCTGTTAAAAGTATAGATCTGTAACATTTCCCCAAATGCAGTCACGTACCACTGTAGCATCAAGTCTAATTTATTAAAAAACTAGCTGTTATATACCCGGCTTCGCTCGGGTGTTTATATGTACCATCACTGACCCCCCC
>JAJKFI010000014.1:15401979-15415516 GCA_029204185.1 Lerista edwardsae
CCCCCCCCCCCACTCACCAGGCATACAGATGGCCCGTTTATATGTCCCATCCCTGCCCCCCCCACTCTCATGTGTGCCCGGGTGTTTATATGTCCCATCCCTGCCCCCCCCACTCTCATGTGTGCCCAGGTGTTTATATGTCCCATCCCTGACCCCCCCCACTCTCATGTGTGCCCGGGTGTTTATATGTCCCATCCCTGACTCCTCCCCCCACTCACATGTGTGCCTGGGTGTTTATATGTCCCATCCCTGACCCCTCCCCCCACTCACATGTGTGCCCGGGTGTTTATATGTCCCATCCCTGACCCCTCCCCCCACTCACATGTGTGCCCGGGTGTTTATATGTCCCATCCCTGCCCCCCCCACTCACATGTGTGCATGGGTGTTTATATGTCCCATCCCTGACCCCTCCCCCCACTCACATGTGTGCCCGGGTGTTTATATGTCCCATCCCTGCTGCTGTACTGTTTCTGTTGCTCTAAATGTAGCAGCTCTGTCTCTCTTATCGTGTAGTCTTTTGTCACGCTGCTGTACTGTTTCTGTGGCTCTAGATGTAGCAGCTCTGTGACGTAGCATTGCAAGTCATTTTTTTCCCCCTCAGGTGTTTCCTGTGTACGCTGTTGTTTCATCTTTGTAGCCTTTGGTTGCACCTGCCCAATTGCCTTATGTTATACAGTGAAAGTAAACTTTCAGAGTGAGAGCAACAGCCAGAACACCTTGTGCCAACTGTCACTGCCAAGCAGAGACCGCCCACATGTCCACAGAACACATTTCCCTGGCCCTGTATCGGTTTGCCTGCGGGAAATCTGTTTGCTGCTGTTTGTCTTCCAACTGTAAAGAGTTCAGTTGCTGCCTGAAGATTCCGCATGTCATTTGCATCTCATCATCACATCATCAGAGCCTCGGAATGCTGGGGTTCAGCCCATAGCCATCCATAGAGAACCACAAATTCGCTTGTACCCGCGCCCGTGGGGGCGCGATCCGTTCCAAAACCGCGCAGCGATGGTTTCGGGGGGCCAAGGCACCCGCGTGCCGAGTTTGGCGCGAATCGGTCCAGGCGTTGCGGAGCCTATGTGGAACAAACATACACACATACATACACACATACATACATACGCTCTTCTTTATATATATAGATAAAATACATTTTGAAATGAATGAGGGCCCACTTAAAATTGGCTCGTGACCCACCTAGTGGTTCCTGACCCATAGTCTGAGAAACATTGCTCTTGATAATTTGTGAACAAGTTAAAAAGCATTGGCTCCAATATAGATCCTTGGGGATTATACATCTTACTTATTTCTACTGTGAAAATTGCCCGTTTATTCTTACTCTAAGAGCGCAATCCTAACCTGGAGTTAGGCTAGCATTAGCTAAACCAGCAAACTTCGGCCAGCGCAAGAGTCACCATAAAGCATGTTGGACTACTCTCCGAGTCAGTGTGCATGTCTGTGTGCTGACCTCTCTGGCTCCGAGAGTGGTCCAAACATACTTTACGGTGTCCCTTGTGCTGCCCAAACTTTGCTGGTTTCGTTTATGCCGGCCTAACTCAGGTTAGGATTGAGCCCTTAGTTTCCTACTCATTAATCAGTTACCAATCCATAAAATAATCTACCCTTTTATTCAGTGATTGATATGTTTACTCAAGAGCCTTTCATGAGGGACTTTGTCAAAAGCTTTTTGAAAATCCAAGTTTAGAGTGTCAATGGGATTTCCCCATGCCTTGTGACATTCTCAAATAATTATTAGAAGGGTAGTGAGTTAGGTCTCAGAGCGCAATCCTAACCTGCAGTTAGGCTGGCACAGTTAGGCCAGCAAAATTTGGCTGGCACAAGGGCCACCATAAAGTGTGTTTGGACTACTCTTGGAGTCAAGAAGGATGGCGCACATCTGTGTGCTGGCTTCTCTGACTCAGACAGTGGCCCAAACGTATTCTACGGTGTCCCTTGTGCTGGCCAAACTTTGCTGGCTTAATTGTGCCAGCCTAACGCCAGGTTAGGATTGCGCCCTCAGTGTTGTAGCTACCAGGCTGATTCTCCTTCAGCAAGTCTCATTTTTCTACATCAGTTATTCCTAAACTGTGGATTGGTACCCACCAGTGGGACTCGCAAACCAATTTCAGGTGGGTCATGAAGCATCTAGTGCAGCCATATTGAAAATATGGGAAGATGGGATGCTGGAAAAGGGGAGGGCTGTGTGGTTGTTTTGCTTGTGTCAAGATTGTAAATAGGCTTCTTTTTCTTTCTGATTCACTTTGCTATTGGAAGATGGATGAGAAATAACCCAATTTATTTCTGCATTATCAGGAAGGCAGGAGGTTCTGGAGTCACCGTGATGGTACTTCTGGCCATTACTTCACTTCTGGTGGGTCCCAGACAAATTCTCATTCTAAAAAGTGGGTCCTGGTACTAAAAGGTTTGAGAACCACTGTTCTACATGCTTAATAATTTTATCTTTAATTATGCTTTCTACCAATTTACACTGAACAAATAATAACTTGACCAGGCTGCAATTTCCTGGACCCCCCTGGATCTCTTTTAAAATATTAGTGCTATATTGGCTACTTTTCTCATCCTCTGGCATAAGGGCATTAAAAGGCATGCAACATATTTTTGTTGGATCAGCAATTTCACATTTGAGTTTCTTAAGAACTCTCAGTTCTTAAGAATTCTCAGTTGGATGCCACCTGGACCCAGAAGAGTTGTTAATTTTTTGTTTGTACATATGCTCTAGGACCTCAATCCTTGTTACTTCTGTTTGATTCAGTTCTTCTGATTCACCCCCTGAGGTCAGGTCAGGTGCAGGTATCTGCTCTGTGTACTTGATAGTGAAGACAAATGTAAATAATTCATTCAGCTTCTCTGCAATCTCTTTAATCTTCCCTTTTACAGTACTTCCTCATTATTGAATGGTCTAACACCCGTCCCTTGGTGGATTCCCTGCTTTGGGTGTATTTGAAGAAGTTTTTATTGTCTTGGTGTTTTAGCCTTATTCTTTTTTACATCCCTTATTTTTAGCTTCCATTTCTTTTGCCAGAGTTTTTGTTGCTTTTCTCATGTGGGCATGACTTCCATTTTCTGAAGGAAGCCTTCCTCCTTTTTATAGCTTCCTTGACTCCACTTGTCAGTCACGCTGGCATCCTCTTGGACTCTGCAATGCTATTCCTTTTTAGTCCCCTCATTTCTGAGAAATGAAGTGAAAACTGTCTGTTGGACTTCCTTGGAAACTGTGCAATTTCATATGTGGGCATATCTAGTGATGTCCCTGGGGAACCTGTCTATCCTCCAATTTGGGATTCTTTTCAGCTTGTAGAGCCTGAGGATGTGGACAGGATTCTCTGGAGTGTGAGACCTGCTGCTTGCCCGCTCGACCCTTGCCCGGCGTGGCTAATTAGAGCTGCCCGGGGAGGGCTGGCCGAGTGGACGGGGAGGGTGGTGAACTCATCTCTGAAGGAGGGGGTACTCCCGCCTGCTTTGAAGCAGGCAATGGTTCGCCCTCTCCTGAAGAAGCCCTCCCTGGATCCCACAAATTTAAACAACTTTCGGCCAGTCTCCAATATCCCATTTCTGGGCAAGGTGATTGAGCGGGTGGTGGCGTCTCAGCTTCAGAGGGTTCTGGAGGAAACGGATTATCTGGACCCATTCCAATCTGGCTTCAGGCCGGGGTTCGGGACGGAGACCGCCTTGGTCGCCTTGGTGGATGACCTTCGCCGGGGGATGGACGGGGGAAGTGCGACCCTGTTAGTCCTGCTGGACCTCTCGGCGGCTTTCGACACCATCGACCATGGTGTCCTTCTGGGTCGGCTGGCCGGGTTGGGGCTTGGAGGCACTGTTTTGAAGTGGTTCCACTCCTTCCTGACTGACAGATCCCAGAAGGTGGTGCTGGGGGACGCTTGTTCGGCACCCCGACCTCTTAGGTTCGGGGTGCCGCAAGGTTCCATCTTATCCCCCATGCTGTTTAACATCTACATGAAACCGCTGGGAGAGGTCATCTGGGGGTTTGGAGTGGGGTGCCATCAATATGCTGATGACACCCAACTTTATCTCTCCTTTCCCCCTGATTCTGAGGAGGCGGTTGAGGTCCTGAATCGCTGTCTGGAGGCCGTTGGGGGCTGGATGCGGGCGAACAAGCTGAAATTAAATCCGGATAAGACAGAGGTGCTTTTGGTTCGGAAATCCACAGCTCGGGTATTGGATTATCGTCCTGCTCTGAATGGGGTCGCACTTCCTCTGAAGGAGCAGGTTCGCAGCTTGGGGGTTCTCCTGGACTCACAGCTACACCTGGAGCCCCAGGTGGCGGCGGTGGCCAGGGGAGCCTTTGCTCAGCTTCGGCTGATCCGCCAGCTGATCCGCCAGCTGCGGCCGTACCTGAGCTGTGCGGACCTGGCCACTGTGACCCACGCCCTAGTGACATCTAGATTAGATTATTGCAATGCGCTCTACGTGGGGCTGCCTTTGAAGACGGTCCGGAAATTACAACTAGTACAGAACGCGGCGGCTCGGGTGGTTGCTGGGGCACGTCGGTTTGACTCTGTCGAGCCGTTGCTTCGGCGACTACACTGGCTGCCGGTTCTGTTCCGGGCCCAATTCAAAGTGCTAGTCTTGACCTTTAAAGCCCTTTACGGCTCGGGTCCGGGGTATTTGAGGGACCGCCTCCTTCCATATAATCCAACCCGTACTCTTAGATCATCTGGGGGGGCCCTTTTGACTGTGCCGCCGCCAGGAGAAGTGAGAGGGGTGGCGGCTAGGAAGAGGGCCTTCTCGGTGGTGGCCCCCCCAACTTTGGAACACCCTTCCCCTAGAATTGAGAACTGCTCCCTCTTTGTTTACATTTCGGCGGGGGCTGAAGACCTTTTTATTCCAAAAAGCTTTTAACTGCTGACAGGTTGGCCAGCTGGTTATTATGATTCACGGGGTTTGTTTTTTGTTTTGTTTTTTTTAAACTGTTTTTAAATTGTTTGTGGTTTTTATTTTTTGCTATTGTTGTTTAATACTGTTTTAACTGTTTTTAATGTTAATTGTTATGTTGTATTTTTAATATATATTTTGTAATGCCGCCTTGGGTGCCTTCGGGCACAAAAGGCGGGGTAAAAATCGATTAATAAATAAATAAATAAATAAATAAATAAATAAATAAATAAATATGCACTGAGCTGCATAGCACTGTGGTCACTATTCTCTGTCAGCTTAATGACACGTTTTGCACTAGGTCGTGAGTACAATAGGATTATGGTTAAAGTTGCCGCTCCTTTGGTTGAGGTCAACAACCAAATGTTCTAGGGCAAGTACAGTATCTAGAATCTCTTTGTCATGGCCTTAACATGAATTTACCAAGTCTATGGCAATTAAAATTACAATTTACCACAATGCTTTTTTTCCTGTGGATGCCCCTTGCCAATTTCTTTCTCCAAATCAAGTTCAGCTTCACCATTTTGATCCAGAGGGTGTTAGTACAATACCAGTCCTATACAAGGGGGCCCTTCTAATCTGCTTGCTTAGCTCCTGCAGATTTGACTCATCATGGATCCCCAGACCTGTGGAAAGCCTCAGAGAAACTCCCTGATGGCCCAAGGGGGGGAAGTAAAGGAGTCAATTCGTACCTGGGCCCAGGATCAAATAGGGGGACCAGGAGCTAATCGAGGGGCTTAGAAATTACCTGGAAGCTTACATTTACCAGTCTCACCTGAACTCCCTGCCTGCGTGGGATGCTGGTTTGCGCTACCATAGGTGCTTGGTGGTAGCTACTGCAGCAAGCCATGTGCACTGGGCTGAGGAATGCATACATGACACTCCTTAGCACAGCATCAAATCTGGGAGGAAAGTGGCCCACTGCAGTCACACTTTGGCTTGTGGACCTGCTTACCAAGGAGGAGTGTATAAGAGCTCAGGGACATGGCTGTGGGACTACAAGCTGTTGTGGAAGTACGTTCTGGTGCACTTTCTATTCTAGTGTGAGCCTAAATATGATGGTGCTTATTTTCTACAATTATTTTCTATAGTTAAAAGGTTTTGGACAGACTTTTTTTTCTGTATTATTTCCCCCCCTGTATTATTCTGTATATCTAGCTGCCAACATCAAATGAGCAGGGTAGACCTGGGCTCCACATCCAGAAGCATGATAGAACTGGCTCTAAAGATTTTTCTGGCCATTGCCTCCCTCCCAAAAGAAAGTTTGTACCCCTTAATAAAATTCCTCTCAGAGGCCCTGCCTGATGCAACCTGAAGTGCCTTCCATTGATGTTCAGGAGGTCTTCTGAGATACAGGGAGGTCACTCACAGCCTCGCTGCACCTCAGAAGCCCCCCCCCCCCGAGGCTTCTGAAACGCACTTCCAGTTTTTCCAGATGTTTCTAGGAGGCCTTCTGACCACCTCTACACAGTGGTCACACACAACCTCCTTGCATCTCTGAACGCCTCCTGGAGGCTTCTGAAAGGCACGTTTGGTTTCTGGTGGATTTGCCTTTAGAAAAGTATGACTGTAATCATGCCTGAGAGTGAAGAGAAAAGCAAAGAATATCTGCTTGGTGAGGAAGCATAACTTCTGGCTGCTGGTTCAAAGCCTGAAGTCATTTCCACTGGGGATGAGTTGGTTACTCCCTAGTTACCTCATTCTATGCCCAGTAAGAGTACCACTAGTCACAACAGAAGAAGTGCAAAGACTGAGGAAAGGAATAAACAACTATGCTCTTCATTACTCCCCACTGCCGCTTACTAATTACAGCAGATGAAAGGAGCCCAAGGGGAAAAAAGAGCCCACCCTAAATAATAATAGACTCCAGATGACAGCTGGATCTGATCTGAAGTGGACAGCCATTGCCAATGGCGGCACCTGAGAAACTGTGGGCAGCACAGTCACCCCAACACAAGTAATACAGAAGACAGGACACCAAAGGGCAGTGGTTTCCCAAACTGTGAGCTGTGGTGAGCCACAGAAACCAGCCAAGGGAGCTGCGGAATCTTCATGAAAAACCCGCCACCCTAAACAATGTACAGGATTGTAGCCCCAACAGGAAGCTGTGGCCAATAGCCCCGTGAGTCAAGGGAGCCTCCAGTTGAAAAAGTTTGGGAACCATTGCCAGAGGGAGTTGTTTCTTCAGGGTTGTTGCTGTGGGGTTTTTAATGAGGTGAAGTTGCCACCCCCGTGATTCTGGGGAGAGGAAATAAAACCCAGAAATCCTGTCATGATCAAAAAAGAAGCAATAAAGGAATAAGGGCCCAGGTGAGAGCTGGTCGTCTTGCATGAGAACCCGGGCAGCCAACTATCAGTATAGTAGTTCATAGAAAAGCTTGTTGTGGGATGGACTGAGCTGGGAATTGAGGGGTCTCAATTAAATTGAGAACTTGAAGATAGTACTTTATTAACACTTGGGTGGTTTGACTTATTTTAAAGCACTTGTTTGCCTCTGTTAATTTCATTTTATTGCTGCTTTTAAAGAATTTATTTGACAGCCAATCTGTTTTTGCATTGTTTTAACTATGTGTCTGGGCTGTTATGATAACAGCCGTCTGGGGGAGGGAGGGGGTATGCCATTAAAGTTAGTTTGGGCAGGAGGGGATACAACAGTGGTGGCTGAGCTAGCGAGTTAAGTGGGACATCAGACCATTAAAAGTTTGTTCCCTGGCCATCAGGTTGCCCTGCAAACACACACCATTGAGCCTTGTGAAGCTGATAGTAGCAGTAGTGGAGAGATAATAGCAACCTAGTAATGTCATGACTTTGATTAGCATAATTATGAATGGCCATAAACAGAACACTGTTTAATATACAAGGTGTTTTACAATCTTTTGTAAAAAAAATTATGTGTGGGATGGATAAAGTGGATAGAGGGAGATTCTTTTCTCTCTCACACAATACCAGACATCCTCTAAAATTGAGTGTTGGGAGAGTGAGAACAGATAAAAGGAAAGACTTTTTTACCCAGCGGGTAATTAATCTGGGGAACTTTTTGCCACAGGAGGTGGTGATGGCATCTGGCCTAGATGCCTTTAAAAGGGGACTGGACAGTTTTCTGGAGGAAAAGTCCATCACATACTATAGGCTGTGATGGTTAGTGCAACCTCCTTATTTCAGAGGTAGGCTACCTCGCGGTGCCGGATGCAAGGGAGTGGCAACGAGATGTACTGTATGTATCTAGTTGTCTTGTGTATTCCCCAAGGCATCTGGTGGGCTGCTGTGAGATGCAGGAAGCTGGACTAGATGGGCCTTTGGCCTGATCCAGTGGGGCTCTTCTTGTGTTCTTATCTTTTCTTATTGATCATCATTTAAGAGTATACTAATGGGGGAATGAGAAAGAGGGTGGCCTCGAGTGGCCTAGATATTGGCCCTTGAAGAATATAATACTTATTAAATAATAAACATATTTAATAATTATTAATAAACATATGTTTGCAGCTCTTCCAAAAGCTCAAAAGTAGGCAACTAACAAAAAACACACAACTCCAACTCAATATGACACTTCAGCTTATGAAGTTTTCACCATTAATTTGACTGCATGTCAACAAAAGCATCACCTAAAAATTTTCTGCATCAGGCTACTGATAAACATTCTAGTCTAGTAGCCCAATCCTATCCCCCACCACACCATAGCATGAAGCTGTGCCAATAAAGTATGCAGTGCTTACTATGGAGAGATCAGATGGCCAATGAGAGTTTTTTTTTAAACTTATCTCCCTGTAGTCCACCTGATTGCCTATGGGTCTCTTGCACCCACACCAGCTGGCGTATGTCTGCAGAGAGAAAGGGGCAGGACAGGATCTGGCATGTGCTTTTGTATTGAGATCCACCCCCTCCAGCCCTCTCCCTGCAGGTGCCCAAAATTTTCTTCCCTAGCCTGACCTCCCACAAACTTCCCATGAGCCACTGTACCTGAGCTGACTGAGCATCTGGGTAGTTCTTGCACATGTGAAGAGCCACTGTCATAAACGGCCCATATAATTTGGCCATAGATTACACAGGCTGCAATTGGAATGGACAATAATTCTTGGCTTCTATGGCTGATTAGGAAGTATTACAAAAAAAGAAAGAAAAGGAACGTTTGTGCTGGGAGAAACAAATCCTGGCATGGAAAGCACTGAGTAAAAATGTCAGCAACATGTGCAATCTTACCTGTGAATCCCTTATGCCGAGTAAGGCATGTTTGCACCTCCTTGTGAGTAGGCTAGGCCGGCATGAGGATGCACGCTGGCCTGCCAGCCCTGAATCCTGCTCTAGCCCAGGTAGATTTGTGATGATGGCCAAGGGAGGTCAACGTGGGAGGGGAGGGGAGGGGAGGGGAGGGGGGAGGCTAGAGGGGGTGGGACTGGCCTAGGAGAGCTAGGCTTTATGTTCCTGAACAGCCTGGTGTTACACTGGGCTGCATGGATTTGTGCCAGCAATTTCAGTGGCACAGATCTGAATAGCCCCATTGAGGCGGCTGCTTTACATGGGGTAAAGGGAAATAATTCCCCTTACTCTGAGTTGCAGTGCAGTCACTGCCTCCCCTACGCTGAATAGAGTGCAGGCCAGTTGGCCTGTCTGTTCCATCACAGGATAGGATTGGGCTGCCCATTTCTATATGCCAGATTGCAGTTGAAGGCACAGCAGAAAAATGTCACCGCTTCAGGTAAATAGTTTGCTACAGGTACAGTACAATCTACAAGAATATCACCCACACACACACTCCATACAACAATTTATGCTTTTGTTTGGAGCCTAAGTTGTACTGTACCTGTGGCCAATTGGTCATCTGAATCCTTTGCCACCCTTGTCCTTTGGCATCTGGAATGATGTTTTAGAAGAAGTAAGACAGCTGCAGAGTGATCTATCCCATTCCTTTCATTCATGACTCCCAAATGCCCCACTGGGAAGAAGAAAAAACACACAGGGGTTTTAGGCTGCAATCCTATACACACTTTCCTAGGAGTAAATTCCACTGAACAGAATAGGACTTACTTCTGAGTGGACATGTATAGGCTTGTGCCCTTAGTTTATTTTAGACAATCAATTATTTTCTTTCATTACTGCAGCACTCATTTTCTGAAGATGCCAAAGCGTCACATCCCTGCGTTAGTAGAAGATAATAGCCACTTCACACGATAGGGCCTCCAACCCACTTATCAGGTATGCTACATTCAACAACAACAAACACATTCAAAGCTTAGAGATATAACAAACTCTCTCCCACCTTTCCTTGGCATTTCTTCTATTTACCCGACTAGGTTACACAACTGAATAGCCCCTTGGTCAGAGCAAGGTCTTCCCAGCTGATTAGCTGCACTGACTGAGCCAAACTGAGCAGGCTAAGCTTATTATAAGTGATTAACTCATTTGAGACCAGGATTTCCAACCTTCAGCTTCTTATTGGTAGAATATTGCTTTTTGGAGAATAACAATATCAGAGCTTCTCTGCATGTGAAGTGTTAAAATATGTGGTTCTCTGCATTGCTATCTATGGCATTAAAAATAAGTGGCACATGGGCAATTAAACATATTGCAAGTCAGGTCAATATTCTATGGTTAGATGGCAATTCTATGTTGGTAATTTGTTCCTGACCATTCCCTATAATTCACCAATTACAAAGCCTTGCGCAGATACTGTTGGCCAAATTTTGAGATCTCCTTGAGGCCTAATGAGGGTTTGTACAGATGGGGCTGGGCTGGGCTGGCGGAACAAAAGAGACAGGAGACCAAAGGAAATTTATTAGTTAAGACAATCACATATACAAGAGACTATGGAGATGACCAAATTTACCCTGGGACAGCCCTTAAAAGCCCAGTCCCTGATCTCTTGGGACCCAGCTAGCTTCAAGAAGCTCTTAGCCAACTGAGACCTCGAGCATATCAACTGTCTGCCTTTTATACTCTGCCCTCAGAAGCTTCTGGCAGCACATCCAAATATGGGCATTCTTATATTTGACTTTTCTTGGAAAACCTTCATGAAGTAGATTAACCCTTTTACACACCAGTATCTCCTTTATATTCTGATCATCACAGGGAGACTGAGGAGAATTTAATCAAAAACACTTCTGAATGTACAGGTAACATATAATATATAACATTGCTGTCATGCTGTCTCTGCTGTAACATTTTTACCTCAGGTTTCCTTCTCTGGGGAACTCTAAATCCTCTACTAACAATACACAGAAGGTAGGGGTTTTTGGTAGCTGCATCTTATCTCACCACTGCCACACCATGGTGGAGAAGAAGCCAAGGGTCAAATAGACTCCTCCTGCATTTTCTAACTATGTATTGTGTATGTTTATTTCAGGTCCTGGTTCCACTGAGCAGGTGAGGAGATGTTCATCCCCAGAAGGTCTACTAACAGCACTAACACAGCTGTTAGCATTAACTTGTTACTAACAGCACAGCAGACAAAGGCTGACCTTGCCTGAGTTTAAGGCCATAAATCTGTCTTCTTAAATGAGCCAGTCCACATCTCAACATGTAACAGTCTTGCTAACTGTAAATAGATGAAGACTCAAGAAGATATTACTGGGAGAGTGAAATTCCTTTGAATGCTAGCTTATCTTAATTTGATCTTTATGAATTGCTGTATATATCCTCCCTAGGGACCTCCTGGAGGTGTATGCAGAGCTCTAATGGTGCCTGGGGCAGGATGACATTGTGACATCGCGTCCTGTGTCACTGTGGCCCTAGCACCACCGCCCCTCCCCCTGCACAATCCTGCCACAGCCTCAGAGTCCATATTGCTCCATTTTTGAGCCAACCAGTCACAGAGGAGGGTGAGCGGGTGACTGTGGGTGACAGCTTAGGCGCCCATCTACAAACGGCACCCTGGGCAAGCATCATGTATCACCCCACAGACCATCTACCTCTGGGTGTATGCAATTTTCAGCAATAAAATGGTACAAGGGAAAAAAGTTAATCTCTGCTCCAATCACAGTCAGAATCAGGATCACCCACCTCCTATGGCTGTTTAGGGTGAAAGGCATGTCCAATAGAAAGCACATGTATTTAACAATTTAATCTAGTGTGACAAATAGGTGCACTTGACGGCCTGGCGATCAAAGTGTTTATTGCTACCATCACCAGAAAGGCATTGTTTTTCCATGTCCAAAAGTGATAGTGGTTTCTTAACTGAGCCAAGTGGCCACTATGACCTTAAAAATGCTAGGACCCATTTAGAGAATAAATGAGGCTGCCACGCTTTTTACTGGGGAAATCATTGGGGATAAGTGCTGCTTGATTCATCCATACTGATAATTCATACATGCTTGATTCATACATACTGAGCGTTACAGGCTAGACAAATTTTCTGAACCAGGCAACTATGTACTTAGGTGACATCACTAATGGTCAGCATACTCACTGGAGTGTGTAAGATGGTTCTGAATCACACACACATTTTCAGTTCACCGTCAGGCAGTTATGACTTATGACTGAAACAAACAAATCTGTCTTGAACTTGAGAAGGCAAATCCAGAAGATTGCCATCCCTTCTTTGGGTTCAGAACCCAGTATCCACTGAATCATAGGTCTGTCATGACGAAGCAGACAGGATTGTTGTACCAAGCCATGGCCAAAACAAGAGGAAAATAACCACAGGTGTTTTAAAGAAGTGGTTTTATTTTCAGAAAAAGGTCTGACATCTTTCAAACTTTTCTGCTTTTTATTCAAGAGCATTTTTTTCTTTTGCATCTCTGTCCAAAGTGATCATGTTCTTTCACTGTTACTTTCTGAGATACAGAATATAAAGGAGGGACGAGAACACACAGACTGGGAGGAGCATGCTAGAACCAGACTCCACTTCCACTCTCAGAATTCCCTTCCCAGTTTGTGTACTTCTTGCTGGAAACAGTTGTCAAAAGAAAATACCCTTGTAAATGAGCTGTAAAGCTCAACATCCATTAAGCCATTTTGGAGGAACTAAAATCAGCCTTCTGTAGCACCTTTGGAGAGGTTCCTTGTTTTTGCTCTGGCTGATAATAAAATCTATCCCAGTGCTGTAACACTGTAGTATAGGCTTACAAAAGAGATATGGTAGAGGTTACAAAGTGCCAGACCAGACATCCATGGCAAAACCCAACAAAAATACAACAAACAACTTGAAAAGCAAGATGTTTCATATCAGCGTCTGCAAATGCAGCTAGTCAACTTAACGGGACTGTATCAAAAAACCTTGGGGCATTTCATTTTAAGTTGCTTTACTGCTATCAGGAAGTTATGACTATGCCGCTAATGCTATGTCTGCTCAGTTGAAAGAGTTTAACATGAGAAAAATTTAAAATATTCAACATTCACCTTTTGCTGAGATATACCTGTTTCCTGGCTACTGTTTCACCCAGCCTTGCATTTCCTTTGGAACGTATTGAAGAGCTTCAGATTTCTGTGCATTATGTAGGAATTGTTCAGACATCTTAGGAAATACTAGCAGCATTGGATTTGAAGATCCATGGGGATCATTTAGTCTAGTGTTCTTCAACCTTGGGGTTGGGATCCCAATAGGGTCACAAAGCCTCAGTTGTGGGGTCATGGGGTCATTGTAGGATCCCCTTCTTCTTCTTCTTCTTCTTCTTCTTCTTCTTCTTCTTCTTCTTCT
>JAJKFI010000014.1:15415526-15450251 GCA_029204185.1 Lerista edwardsae
CTTCTTCTTCTTCTTCTTCTTCTTCTTCTTCTTCTTCTTCTTCTTCTTCTTGTTGAATGAGTGTTTGTGCCAGTACTTGTGCCCCCCCATGCCAACCCAGCCATTGAAGCAGACTAGGCAAGGAGAATGAAGGGGATGAGGTGCTGCACCGCACTCTTCTTACCATGTACTCCACCACCTGTTGGGTCTTTCCCAGATGCTTCCTCAAGCACACTGGCTGGGAGGAGTAGGCTGGAACCAGACTCCACTTCTGCTCCCAGCATGCTCTTTCCGGTCTATGTACTTGAAGAAATGGCAGAGTAGGAAGGAGCAGGTGACAGAGTTGAAGGGACAGAAGGGACTAGAGGCCGGCTGGGTTGTTCTGCCTCCAACTCCCTCCTTGCTCTATTTTTGCAATTGTTTGCAGCAGCAGTACTGAAGCAAGAGATGGGTTGCCATTGCCCCACTCCGCCTCTCACTTGCAGTCAGCAAGCAAGAAGAGGGACGGAGCACGGAGTGAAGCAGCTGAGCGGGCAGCAGGTTGGAGGAGCAAATGGGCGGTACAGGGCACTCGGGTCAGTTCATCCTCTCCTGCAGCCTGCTGCTTGAAGTAGCTGCTTCAGTCCACTTCATGCTGCTGTGCAGAGAGAAAGATAGAATTGTCGAATACAACAGAAGGCATCTCTTCTTTAACAGGAGTGAAGAACAGAGAACGTTGGCAGACGATAGTGGCTGTGCTACAGTGCTGCATGGATGAGAAAAGCTACATCTATCAAAGTTTGTCCTTTATTCAAATACTAGCTTTTTGTTACCCGGCGTTGCCCGGGTGTTTATATCTCCCATCCCTGTCCCATCCCTGACCCATCTCCCAATTGTGGGCGTTTTCGACCATTTTCACCTGGGGACCCCCGCGCACCCCCACCCCGGGGGCACTGGGGGGCCTGACCCCCACAGTGTTTGTCGCCAGGCCGCAAGGCATACGCATGCCAAGTCTGGTGCCAATTGCTCCAGGCTTCACAGTGGGGCATGGTGGACATCTCGTATCGCACCACTTCCCGTCCTCCACATTGGGGGGTGCGGACCCAAACTCCCACAGCGTCGCTGTTCGCCTCGGTGAGCCCGGAAACTACAGAACTGAGTACGATTTCGTCCATTTTCGGCCATGGCCACGCGGGGGCCCTGGCCCCCCCCGGGGCGCTAGGGAGGCCTGACCCCCTGAGTGTCTGTTGCCAGGCTGGAAGGCACGCGCATGGCGAGTTTGGGGCACATTGCTCCAGGCGTTCCAACAGGGCATGGCAGATAGTGTGTCTTGCACCCCTTCCCGCACCCCATGCCGAGGGGGGGTGAACCCGGACTCCGACGGTGTCAGGAGCATCGCCGCTCGCTCCAGCAACCCTGGAAACTATGGATGCGACGCCGACTTTGGCCGTTTTCGACCATTTTCACTTGGGCCCCCCGCACACCCCCACCCCCAGGGGCGCTACGGGGGTCTAACCCCCGAAGTGTGTGTCGTCAGGCCACAAGGTCCACGCGTGCCGAGTTTCGTGTCATTCGGTCCAGGCGTTCCAGGAGGGCATGGTGGATGTTGTGTCTTGCACCCCTTCCTGCCCCCCACGCCGAGGGGGGGGTGACCCTGAACTCGGACAGCGTCGGGACCGTCGCCACTCGTCCCGGCGACCCCGGAAACTATGGATTCAACACCAAGTTTGGCCATTTTCGATCATTTTCACGTGGGGACCCCCACGCACCCCCTGGGGGCGCCAGGGCCCCCCGACCCCCGCAGTGTTTGTGGCCAGGCCACAAGGTGTATGCGTGCCAAGTTTCGTGTCGCTCGGTCCAGGCGTTCCAGCAGGGCACGGCGGCTGTTGTGTCTCGCACCCCTTCCTGGCCCCCACGCCGAGGGGGGGTGAACCTGAACTCACACAGTGTCGGGAGCGTCGCCACTCGTCCCGGCGACCCCGGAAACTATGGATTTGACACCGATATTGGCCATTTTTGACCGTTTTCAAGTGGGGACCCCCATGTATCCCCACCCCCGGGGGCGCTGGGGGCCCCCCAACCCCGCAGTGTTTGTGGCCAGGGTGCTAGGCTTCCGCATGCCGGGTTTGGTGCCAATCGGGCCAGGCGTTCCGGCAGGGCATGGCGGACGCTGTGTTTTGCACCCCTTCTTGCCCCCCACGTGGGGGGGGCAAACCCAGATGTCAACTGCGCTGGGAGCGTCACCACTCATCTCGGCGACCCCGAAAACTTTGGATTTGACTCCAGGTTTGGCCGTTTGTGACCGTTCTCACGTCGGCCCCCCCCGCGTACCCCCACCCCCGGGGGCGGTAGGGGGGCCCGACCCCCGCAGTATTTGCAGCCAGGCTGCTAGGCTTCCGCATGCCAAGTTTGGTGCCAATTGGTCCAGGCGTTCCAGCAGGGCATGGCGGACGCTGTGTTTCGCACCCCTTTTTGCCCCCCACGTGGGGGGGGCTGAACCCGGACTCCAACGGCATCGGGAGGGTTGCCACTCATCTCAGCAACCCCGAAAACTACAGATTCGATGCCGATTTCAGACGTTTCTGACAATGTTCACGCGAAGACCCCCGCGTACCCCCACCCCCGGGGGCGCTAGGGGGGTCTGACCCCCGCAGTGATTCCTTCCAGGCTGCAAGGTATGTGTGTGCCAAGTTTTGTGGCTGTGGGCCAAGGCACGGAGACGCCTATAAATAACATACATACATACCCACATACACACATACACACACACATACATATCCACGTCCATTTATATATATATAGATAACAAAGTTAGAGATGCTCTCTTCTCCACTGGTCACCCTACATACAGTTAATCCATATTATATAGACAGCCATAAATAAGGCAGAAATGAACTGCCCCACTATAGAGGTACCCAACTAAATGTACAATCCTAGCCAACTTTCCAGCACCAAGGTAAGGGCAAAGCAGCTCTAGAGATTGGGATTGGGGGTTAATAAACTGAAATTAAATTCAGTTTAATTCAGCGCAATCCTAACCTGCGTAGGAGCAGGCAGGCAGGCTGGCCTGCACAGCATCTTATGCAGGGAAGGAGGCAGCTGGAGCCCCCCAAAGGGGATACATTTGTCCCCTAACCCTGGGGTAAGCCCCAGGTAGCGCAATGGAGCAGCTTAGACCTGCGCCTGCTAAATAGGCTGGAGTAGGGCTGCGCACCCTGGGGACGGGCACCCCAGAGACCCCTCCTGCCATCTCCTCACCTTCCAGAGCCCCCCACTGGCTGAACTTGGTCCCCATGGTGTGGCTGGGTCAACGCTGCTGCCTGTGCCAACCCAGCAGGACCTGGACTGGCACAAATGTGCCTTATGGAACATTTGCAACAGCCCTGTGCCAACGCAAGCAGCATGAATTGGCCCAGTGTGCAGTTTGGATTCCTTAGAGGTCCTTCTGGTCTGCAAAACAAATGATGCAAAAACAGACATGCCCCATTATTCACTGAGTCAGTATCCACAATTTTAGTTATCCATGAATATCATGGATACGGGGATGCTTATTAAATGGATAAGGGAACATCTTTTTTTACCTTGTTGTAGCAAAACCACTGATGTTCCCCTATCTTTAAAAAGGTGTCCCCAGGTTCAGGTATCCATGGCGGGTTCCAGAACAGAACCCCAGTAGATACCAAGTCATGTATGTCCTTGTCTAGCAACCTCTTCTAAATGGGGTTACTTGCCCAGCTTTGGCTGGTGCGCCATTTGCAATTATACCTGTCAGTTGGACTTGTCCATAGTGGTTCATGTTTTTGTGACATCTCAGCTTTAATGTGCTGTACACATGGCTGCCCTTGAAAATGGTTGGGAAACCGCAATCAGTGCAGAATGCCATGATCCAGGTGGTCACTGAGTCTTGGCTGTTCAACTCCCTCGAACTCCATCTGCTTTTTATCTGCTGCTTTATTACCTTATATGGCCTCTTCATTTTCAGGCCCAATTCAAAATGCGGATGTTACACTTTTAAAGGCCTATGTGGTGTAGGACTGGGATATCTTAGGGACTGCCTACTTCTGTATAGCCCCACCCATTCCTTAGATCATCAGATCAGTCCCTGATAAGGGTCCCACTATCAGTGTTGAAAGGCCTGGCGGTGTGGGACAGGGCCTTTCCTATTGTGGCACCACATATCTTGCATATTCTTCTGGAGCATTTAAGAATGGTCCCTTCACTGAAAAGCATACAGTGAGGTCAGAAGACACTTTTTAAAAATTCACAGTGCAATCCTAACCTGTGCAGGAGCAGGCAGGCAAGCAGGCTGGCCTTAAGCAGGGTAAACATCTTAAACATCTTAAGCAGGGTAGATGTTTAAACATCTTAAACATCTTAAGCTGGAGTCCCCCACGGGGCGAGGGGACATTTGTCCCCAGTCGGATTTTGAGTGTGGATAGGTTGGGTTTTATGGTTTATTGCTCACACTGCTTAATGTTTTATTTGCTCTATTTTTATGCTTTTTATTTTAATGCTGCTATCGGTTTGTGTTTATACTTCAATTTATGCCTTTATTTTTATCTGCTGCTTTATTACCTTATATGGATTTTTGATGAGCTATTCTGGGGTTGGAGTTTATTATGCTGTTATTTTGTTTTTATATTGTTAACCATCTTATATTCTTTAAAAAAAACAACAACTGGAAGGGTAGGATATGAATGAATGACTGTGCCATAGGGGCTTTGTTGTAACAATCTGACATAGCACCTCTTTGGCATTTGTCAATTATAACCACTTTTTCAACTGGATTCTATTCTGTGTTAAGTGGATAACAATAAGATGGCAGCTTCCCCTAAGAACAAAAATCCACTTTATCAAAAATAACGACAAAATCTTATTGATCTCCCAGAAAGTGTTCTAAAAATGTGTGCAAATGAGCCACTTACTTCTCTGCCTTCTGCCCTGGGAATTCTATGGCACAATTGAATTTCAAGTGGATTACTCTAGCCATTGGCTGGAAATATGTGGCAGAGTGTTATTGTGGAGTTAAGCTTTTTTCCTGCCTGACAGTTGGACTAGTTGTCACTTATTTCCATCTGGTGGAAAGATGACGTTTAATTAAGACTTTTGCTCAGAGGTTATACCTCAAAGATTCCATTCTGCATGGTACAAAGGGCCCTTTAAAAGTGCTTTGTGTGTTTGTTCCTCATTTAACAACATGCTAACCAGAGACTTTCAATCCTGTTTCAGGATGTAATCTTAATTTTCCTTTGGAAAGGTAATGTTTCTTCCAAAGAGGCTATTCCTGGATCCTATCCATATAAATCTATCTTAACTCCCTTTAGTAGCAGGTTGCCATTTTCAGTACTTACGATGCAAAATTCCTGTGCAAAAATATGACATTTTGAGCTCAGTGGATCGGAGACGTCAATGGAATATGAAGCAAGGCTTACAATTCTCCAGGGTGGAAGGTTACGTATTTTTGTGACTCCAACAAATCAAACCCTTCAACCCTGTCACCATGTTCAGTATGAATTATCTTGGATATTTGGAAACAAATTAAGAAAGCAAAACAAAAAAATCCTAAAGTTCTATTTCATGCCCCAATTGTACCTGCAATATGATGATTCTACTAAGTGGTATTATAGTTGAATCTCTGTGGGTCTCTGTGGAAGCCATGATGGTATTGGAGAACATTCAAGCCACATACATAGTTCTTGGCAAGAAATATTGCCCCAAAGGGCCATATTTGTTTCCCAAAGGGCCATATTTCAGAGTTAGAGGTTCTAACTTAAATTCCCTAGTTCAATCCCAGGCATTTCATTTTAAAATTTTCTCAGGAAGCAAAGGTCACATCTTCTGACCTCAGAAAGCCATAGTGCCAAGATAATACAGAGCTGGTGGTTTGACTCCATATAAGGCAGCTTCATGTTTTCAACCCTTGCCCCTTTCTGTTGCTCAGAAAAATGTGCTACTGTGACGTGTGGAATTAAAAGCTATATTTTACACAATCAGACTATCGACACTATTTTACACAATTAGACTATCTGCCCAGAAGATGGTCTGATGGACTGTCTGCAAAGATTTTGTGGTTTCATCGTATCTTGATTTGCTCTGAAATAAATCAGCCCAAACATGTACTTACTTAACCTAGGACCAAATCCTACCCTGCTTTCCATCACTGACATAGCTGTGCCAATGGGGCATGTACTGCATCCAGTAGTTGCGGGGGAACAGTCATGGAGGCCTTCTCAAGATATGGGAATGTTTGCTCCCTTACCTCAAATCTGCATTGTCCTTACCCTGGTGCTGGAATGTTGGTTAGGATTGCACACCTAGAAGCCATCTTCTATCATTCATATGCCGTCATTGGGGAGGTTAGGATAAACTCCTCAAGAAGCAGGGAGATTACTTCTGCATGAAATGCTTGCCCAAGGGTTATGGCAGTGTTTCTTAAACTGTGGGTCAGGACCCACTTGGTGGGTTGCAACCTGATGTCAGGTGGGTTGCAGAGCCATCTTGGAAGCCACAGACCTTACTCTTGTTATATTCCTTTTCTAAGAGTTAACAGTTTGAATTTTCAAGTGAGTTTTTTTTAAAAAAAATGTTTTTAGTTCAGTACTTTTACATAATATTTTGTCTTAATCTTGCTTTCTGTCAGGGATGTTTCATGGTTGTGCAATTGCGGCACTCCAAGAACGCAAGTTTGCATTCCTGGAGGGTCATTTGATTATGTCACAATGATGGTGCTTCCCGCTTGATGATGTCACGTCTGGCTATGACATCACTTCCAGTTTAATGACATCACTTCTGGTGGGCCCCAAACAAATAGTATTACACATCTGTGTGTAAAATGTTTGAGAACCACTGGATTATGGAATAGCCTCCCAAGGAAGTCAACCACAGCATGTTTCATATTTCTGTTGGCATTCAGGAAGAATTTGAACAAGCATGTCACTGATTAGTGTAATCACTGTTTGCTTTGAATCTGTATTATGTTTTTGTTTTATTTTTTATAGGGCTTTTTAAAATCTTGTTTTGAGCTGCAGGGTAGATGGGATTGAAGTATTTTAAAAAATTAAACAAAAGCTTGAACAAAGCTTTGTATTGGCCCCAACACTTTTGTTAGTGACTGATTTGTGACTGCCTGATTTTGTTTCTGGATATTTGTAATGATGTCTCTTCACTCACTCCTAATTTTACCATAGCCAGTTTCTGCTTGAGTTAGACAGTATCCTAATCTACTATGAATCTGTATTTAAAATGTTGTGTGCATCAAAAATAATGCAAAAACTAAGGAAAAGATATAGAACAAAAATTATCAGGAGCAAATGACCAAAAAAGCTTAAATATTTTGTAGCTTTTTTGTTTAAAGAAAAAACTAGAAGAGGGCATTATATGGATTTAAGATATTATGAGTGGTATAGACTGAGTAAATACGAAAAAATTTTTTTACTCACCTCAAATACAAAAATGCATTATGATAAAATGAAACTGATGTACCCAAATTAACTCAGTGTGTGTGTGTGTGTGTGAGAGAGAGGGGGGGGTGTTGTGTTACTGAATGTCCTGGCTATGAATTAGGACCTTCCATCTGAATGATTCATTCACATAGTTAAGGAAAGAATAAACATGCAGGTTTTGAAGAAGGCTGAATCAGAATTAAATCCTAGCCTTCAGACTGTTTCAGTGACTCAATACTAAGCTACAAGATTCTATTTACATCCTAGAGACATTTCATCTATTATCCTTGTCATTACCTAATTCAGGGGTCTCCAAATTTTTAGCTGGAGAGCTGCATCAAACATCTGGCACAGTATTGAGGACTGAATAAATAAATTTAAATATAAAATATAAATAAATACATTAGAGACATAGTTCAGATGAATGAATGAATGAATGAATGGGCACAAAGTTCTAGGATTCCTCCTAGCACAAACACACACTACAAAAATATAGCACACACTTTAATTGACCCCAACCCCCATCCCACAAGTAACTTACTTAAATGTGTTGGAGTAAATATCTCAGAACCAGCAGATCACAGGAAACACCGAGAGAATGTTCTGTGGGCCAGGGAGGCTTTCCAGACTCTCAGAAAGCTGTCTAAGGCCTTCAGAGGGCCTGAAAACATCACTTCCGGGTCTGTTTGGGAAAACCGGGAAGTCATTATTTTTGGTCTTCTGGAAGCATTCTGAGGGCAGGGCCTCCCTGCACACGACCTTCCTGGCTGTCAGAACACCCTCTGCACAAACCAGAGCACTGCTTGGAAGGTGCAGCCCATGCCAATGTTGTTTACGTGAACACCCGGACCCGACTGGGGTTCTTTAACGTCACTGCCTTGCTCTAGCGAAGGTGCACTGACCTGTCAAAGGTTTTGGCAGGACTCGATTCCCTGGCGTGCGTTCCTCTGAAGAAGCAACCTCCCCAACCTGAGAGTGCATTTCAATCTCAGATATTTCCCCTCTATGAGCGCTCACCAAAGGAAATTTGGAACGTTGACGGAAGAATGCCGGCTGGACTTCGATGTTGCAGAAATACATTTTACTCATGTGTAGGACATCAGTAAAACGGACACAAATGCAATACGTCTCCAAGGAGACCACAGAACTTGTGCAATTTGTACATTTTGGCTTGATCAGTTATACAGTTGAACATGCAAATGTGGAACTGACAACAACAAATAAAAACATTGGCCAATTGCTATTGACAATTTTGGTTATGTGAGACATTTGATTGGTGGTCCTTTTTTGCTGCTGCTCCCCCTCCCCTCCTGTGTGACCCCAATCAAGGGTCAGGGAGGAGTGATGACAAAGCATAGTCAGATACAAACATGAGTACATTTAGATTAAGACAAGATTTGGCACATTCAAACACAAAAGCAGAAAGGAGACATTTAGACTAGACAGATTTAGCCACAAGTGCTTGACACATTTGATTGCCTGATACAACAGTTATCAATGTGGTCAGTACTTACACAGAGAGATGCAAACTTTAAGAGTCAGAATCTTTCCCTCCCCACCTTGACCTAATCACCTTCATAAAAAGCTACTCTGGAGTGGCCGGAAGGGAGTTTGCATTTGAATAGTACAGTAGTAGTGATAAGATTTGACAATGGATAAAGGCAGGTATAGTTTTACTTTAATGCTTTAGTCTTTTCTGTTGCTGTTTTAAACTTTGGTGGGGAAACCTTTTGGCTTAGTCCAAAGAAGACTTTTCCAGGTTATTTTAGCTCCTGGGCAGATAGGCAGAAATTTGTTTTTACTATGTTCTTGTGTCAGATATCAGATTTGCATTACAAGACCCTGAGGGAGGGAGACATTCGAATGTCCCTTGGCACCAATTCTTAATGGTCTGCATTGTCTTGTGCTATCTCCCAAGGATCACCTCTGTGACATCTTTTCAAGGTAGCAGCTTCCAGGATGAAATCCAAAATGGAGTCAGACCTGTACACGTTTAAGGGAAGGAGAGGGTTTTCTCAGCACTGCCCTCCCCTCGATGGGGTCCATACCTGTTCCCATCACATTCTGGTCTTACCCCTTCACCTTTACACATCCTGTATTATGTGCATCTGGTTAGCCCTCCATCTGACCATCATGAACATAGCAATCACAAGTACTACCTATGGGCCAAAAATAACCACAATGGGGTACAGAGCCATGTTAAGGAGGTTCTTAGCAGTTGGACTTTAGCCAAGAAGTGTTTTCCCACCAAATATTGCTGCTGGCTTTCACTGTTGCCAGAACCTTGCTTTTGCCAGAGAGTTGAAGGTGATTAGCGGGTGTTTGGGGTGTCTTGGCTGGGCTGGGTGCTCGAAGCCAGGTGAAAGGAGCTTGGTGGTTATAGCGTGGCTGGGCTGTGTGCCTGCAGCCAGGAGAGAAGCTTGGTGATTTCTGAAAGAATCACGGGAGGGGGGGTCCTCCTACATCACCAGCAAGGTCAGAGGGTACCAGAGGCTTGCCATGGGCTGGATAGAGGATCTCCAAGGGTTGTATCTGTCCCCTGGGCTGGGGTTTGGAGACCCCTATCCTAGACTGAAGACACTTCATCTATTATTGATATAATGAAACTGATGTGCGGTAGGTTTAAGCAGTTGTGCCCCTGGCCCATGTGCAGCATCAGGGCCAGGAGCAGACTGCTGTCTGCTGTCCCTTCACTTCACACATTCTAGCACCTTGCACGACTTCGGTTTGCCTTCCAAAAGTGTTCTAATGACTTTGGAGAGCTTTTGAACAATACTTCTGATTTTCCAACAAAAACTGGAAGTATTGTTAAACAGCCCCTGGAGGCTTCAAGTGATGCATGCCTTGCCATCTGCAGCATTTGCTCCCCATACACAGGGCACAATCTTAAACAGTGCTGGACTGGCGAGGCCAGCGCCATATCCAACACTGCTTAGGAGAGGCTGGAGCTTCCCCGTGGCAAGGGAACATTTGTTCCATTAGTGTTGGGGAGGCTCCAGCCTCCCCTATGCGCTCCTCGGATCTGTGCCTCCTAAATAGCAGGCGCAGATCCGAGGGGACCGTGTGGCCGGAATTGGGGCTGCACGGCCTCCCAATCGGGCTTAGGAAGCAGCTTTATGGCTGCCTCTCAAGCCCGCCCATGTCCCGCCCCCAACCTCCCTTCCCCCCACCAATCCCCATGCCATCTTGGCACGGAGCCTCCCTCATGCCAGTCAGCTTCAGCCAACCCAGGAGAGGCTCACTGTCAGCACTGTTTGGCCGACGCTACTTGTGGCGTCGGCCTGACAGCTCTAGCGCTGATGCAGTGGTGCCACTCGGCACTCCCATGTTGACACTAGTGATGTTGCGTTGATGCTATGCAAAGGGCAGGATTGCGCTGACACACACCAAGGCTAATGGCAGGACTGCCACTGGGTTTAAGAGAAACAGAAGAAAATACACCTTCACAAAATGCATGGGCAATGTATAGGACGCATCACCACTTAATAGATATGAGAACCAACAAGCAAAAGCACAGCTTTGGTATTGACTTGAGTGAAAATTTAATAATGATCAATAGAAGCTGGGCACAAATTCTGTGGAAAAAGCCCATGTCATTCTCCTTATGAACTTCTCTGGATCCTCGGGCTGATCACTGTTGGAAACCACTGTACATCTATGCCAGGGGTCTCCAGATTTTTCAGTATGTGAGCCACACTGTATATTTTACAGATTTTTGTGGGCCGAAACAAATCGGCCCGAATGAATGAATGAATGAATGAAATTTAAATGAATGAATAAGTTTTACTTGAATCTTTTTTGTAATCAGAACAAAATTCAGAAATTCAGAGAAATGTGACATTTAAAAAGAAACAATGCTGTCCTTAAATGGAGAAATGATCTATAATGAGTAAAAATGTCAAATATTTTAAATTGCTGTGGGCTGGATCAAATCTTTCGGTGGGCTGGATTTGGCACCCTGGGCCGTTGTTTGGAGACCCTTGATCTATTGTATGGAATTTGTATGTTCTTATGTCATATATCTTCTGTCTATCCCATTATGAGAAAAGCTCAAACAATTCATGAATATTTTTCATTTTTAAAAAAATCACATCTTTGAGAAGCTTTCTCATGATGTTAAGGATTGTGATGATTCTCTTAATTAGAGAATAGTAAAAGCAAAAGAATAATAGCAAACAATCTTAGAAGTAAAGATATTCAATAGGGTTTTTTTAAATAATGATAATGTTATAAATAGTCTGGTTTGTGAGATTTAAGACTGCAAACCTGAGCAGTTTCCTGAGAGTAAGCATCATTGAAGACATTGGGACTTTCTTTTGAGGAGACAAGCATAGTATTGTGCTCTGATTATATCATTCTATATTTTTAGAATGAGTTAAAATAGCCTTTTCCCACTGTTTCTAATAAAGCAAAGGCAAATGTTTTATTTGGGGAGAGTTAAGGTGAAATACCGTATATCCACAATTCTTGTACACGTTATGTTTTACCTTAACTTTTAATTACCTGTTATTTTAGAATTTATGAAAGGGTAAGAACAACAAGTACTCAAACTTAACTCGTGACTAGAATGCATCCATTTGTGTGTGTGTGTGGGGGGGGGTGTTGGCATGTGAAATGGTTACTGAATGTCCTGGCTGTGAATTAGGACCTTCCATCTGAATGATTCCTCCACACAGTTAAGGAAAAAATAAACATACAGGTTTTGAAGGGGGCTGAATCAGAAGTGAAATCCTAGCCGTCAGACTGTTTCAGTGACTCAACACTAAGCTACAAGATTTCTATTTACATCCTAGAGACATTTCATCTCTTATCCTTATCATTACCTAATTCAATAGGTAAACATGAAAGTCAATATTTATTTATTTCTGCCCCAAAGAAGCACATGTTTTTAATGTATTTAGAGGAGACCGATGATGCTATTGTGTCTGCAGACTAGACTTAGGGCTTAGTCCTATCCAACTTTCCAGTGCTGATGCACCTGCAATGCAGCCCTAAGGTAAGGGGACACTTTTTCCCTTACCTTGCAGTTTCCATGACAGTCCCCCACCCCAAAATGCAGTGCATGCCCCATTGACATGGCTGCATCGGCACTGGAAAGATGGTTAGAAGAGTTGGGTTGGAACAGGAGATCCATAGTCCCAGCTGCCCAGCAGAGTAACTACATCTGTTAACTCAAAGGTGTTTTTATACTCACAGCGGGAGTGCGACATGCCTTGCATATCAACCATTGGACAGTTCTATACATTGTCATGGTACAAATCTATGGTATCAAATCATGGCATCAAAGTAATGGATGTAAGTAAAACATCTATTACTTGTCTGCAAAGTCAAGTACAGGCATGCCCCAGTATCCACTGGTTCAGTACACATGGTTTCAGTTATCCATAGATACCAGCTTTTTGGCAGCAGCCTATAAAACTCTTGTAAAGCCATCATGAGTAATGCAGAAAGATTCTAAGGTTTATATGATTTTAACTAGCGGTCAGGTTACAGTTCTTAGATTTTTACGCCCAATTGTGTATGTAGCAATATTGTATTAGAGTTGTATTATTGTAGTAATATTGTATTAATGTGTTTCTTTGTTATGCTAGTCTTTGACCGTAATAAATTTGATTTGATTTGATTTGGATATGGGGACACCCATTAAAAAGACAGGGGAATATTACACCAATATTGCAGCAAAACCACTGATGTCCCCCTATCTTTAAAAAAGCATCCCCAATATCCATGGTTTCAGGTACCCACAGTGCAGTCTGGAATAGAACCCCAGCAGATACTGAGGCATGTCTGTCATATTCTTGACTGCAAAGTATTTTGACCTTCAGATCACCAAATGGCCCTTACTAAAAAGGGCTGTTACTGTTACAAGGTAGCCCCATGAAGAGCTGTGTGATCCTCTCACACCTATGCTGACAACCATATTTCAAATTCCGTGAATTTCATGTCAGACCGTGCTGAGTGTTCAGTTATCATTAACTCTGTGCCACTGTCTCTTCTTGTTTGCCTCCTTGTCTTCCTTTTTTTTAGCCACTGCTCAGTGTAGTAGCCAAGAATAGGCAATTATGGACAGGCTGGTCCTTCACCACAACCCTGGGTGGGCACATTGAAGAGTATATTGAGAAGCTCCAGTCTAATAATCATTTGAATTGCTAAATGAGTTAGAAAACATGTGAGAAAGCTAAGTCCCTGTTACATCCTATATAGCAACCCAAACTGTGGGTTGGGACCCACCAGTGGTCGCAACCTGATTGTTGGGGTGGGTCTAGTCAAAATGGCGCCCGTTGCGCCCAATAGAAGTACGCCCCCAGGGGGCACGTGACATCATGCGCCCCCCCCCCCACGGAAGCCCAGGTCTACCCATCAGAAACAGCCGCAGGTAGACCTGGGCTCCCTACAGGGATTTCAAACTGAAGTCAGCAAACATAAAGAACCAACTACAAAAAAAACTAAGGCTGAGCTCACCGTCACCTTAAAAGTTATGAAGATTAAAGATGCCTTGGCACTGCAAAGATGCTTTGAATGGGTGTGAGAAGGTTTGCACTACAGATGCTTTCCCGACCTGTGGAGTGCTGGTCTACCCGTGGCTGGTCCCAATGTGTAGACCTGGGCTCCGCCATTGTTTCTAATGGGTAGACCTGGGCTACCCGCAGTTGTTTCTAATGGGTAGACCTGGGCTCCCTGTAGGGAGCCCAGGTCTACCCACGCAACATTGCGGGGGCCACTGGCGCCCTCCAAGATGGCCCCAAGATGGCGCCCAGGGCTCGTGCCCCTTCTAGCCCCCCTAGATCCGTCACTGTGTTGGGGGTCATGAAACTGACAAACTAATAGCTAAGGAAAATGTATTGAGTCCTATGGAAAGTGAAACTGAGCCTTACTTTCAGGTTTACTTCTGGAATAGGTAACGATGCCTCAGTCCGCTTAGAGGAACACAGTGCCACCAGAATGATCCCAATCTGGTGAATGTGAGCCAAAAAAAAACTCTTGAGAAGGACGCCCCTCCCCAAGCTGAAAAGGAGCATGTGTTGAGCCCTATGGAAAGGGAAACTAAGCCACATATGTGCATTTACTCATGAGTAGATAATCCTGCTTCATCTCTTATCAAAGGCCAGGTGAAGGGGAACATAGGCCACCAGATGCATCCAATCTGATGAACATGGAGCACAACAAACACTCCAGATGGCAACACACAAGCACACACACACCATAGTAATAAGGAGGGGAGTGCGGACCCATGGGAGGATCAGCCCAGGGAAGGAGTTGAAGACAGGATCTGACACTTAGGCCAGATCCTAACTCCCGTCCCCGGCCCGGTTGGCCCCAATCCAGGCCTCTTGGAGTTGCACCAGCAATTTCGCTGGCACAGCTCTGAGTACCGGGGGGGGGGGGAGTCCGCTACAGCAGGCCTCCATGCATGGGTTAGGATTGGGCTGCCCAGCACACACGTTTACTTGCATTTATTTGGACACACAGTTCTGCCTCTGCAAGCAACGTGGAAGTTCAGTCCATGAAAACTGGACCATGGGATAAAGGGGTGAACAAAGTTGTTATATATACAGAGAAAATAGGTGCAATCTAGAGAAAACCAGGAGTGCTAAAGTCTAACTTAAATCAATGGGGGACACACCTAATTTCATACACAATTCAGCCAAAGTTAAGTACTTTTAAATTCTGTCAATTTCTATGAGAAAGATGTAACCAATTTTTTTATGCTTTTCAACATAATTTTGCTCCTTAAGCAGAATGAACTTTGACTGGACTGTGCCTGTTACCTGAGTTGTGTGAAATTGAATCAATCTACATCCCACTGATGGGAAGCCTTCCATTGATTTTAACAGCTGAATTGTATTCATTACTTTTATTACTATGCAAACATTTTCATAGAGTAATGTTACCAGGAAATGTACACCCCTTATCTACCAATTTCCATATTTTTTAGATGCACTGCAATTTGGCATTAAAATATTATAACATTGCTTCTGTTCCTTATGAAAATATTAACATATAATATCCAAGCAAAAGAAAGCACATGTAACAGTGACATTAAAGATTATCTAAAGGAATGGTTCTCAAACTTTTTAGCACCCGGGCCCACTTTTTAGAATGACAATCTGTCCGGGACCTGCTGGAAGTGATGTCATTAACCTGGAAGTGATGTCGTGACCAGAAGTGCCGTCAGTGTGATGCCAGAGCCTGCTGCTTTCCTGAAAATGCAGCAATAAGTTGGGTTATTTCTCAGCCATTTTCCAATCTCAAAATGAATCAGAAAGAGAAAAACTTATTTACAACCTTGACACAAGCAAAACAAGCACACAGCCCTCCCCCTTTCCAGCATCCCAACTAGCCATATTTTCAATATGGCTGCTCTAGGTGCTTCACGACCCACCTGAAATTGGCTCACGACCTTCTGGTGGGCCCTGACTCACAGTTTAGGAACCACTGCTGTAAATGTTATTATAGAAGTGGGAGGGGCACATTACCACATAGCTAACCAGTATAATTTACCCAGTACATCCAAACATTTGGATATAATAATACTTAGCATTCATATAGAACATTTCAAGTGTTCAGTGTTCAAGTGTTCAAGTGATAATGAGATAATGAGATATCATTATCTCAGTAGCTCTTCCTGTAAGATAGTTGAGCATCATTATAAACTAGTTGCAGTTGCAACCAGTGAGTTGTCCAGGAATAGAGAAGGGGGAGCTCTGCCCCCTCCACTTTTACCCTACCCCATTGTGCCACTCCGCCAAGCCACCATGCCATGACAGTCTTCATTTTGGAGCCGTACTGGAGCAAGGGCCAGCAAGCAGGCCAAGCACCGCTTGCCTCTCCGAGAAGGGAGCCGCCTTGTCGCCACCCTTCTCCCGACTCACCAGTGCTGCAGCTGGAGCTTCTGCCCCCACCCATTCAGTGGTAGGACTACAACTGTTATATACATATTAAGGGTGCAATTCTCACCTGGAGTTAGGCCAGGACAGTTAGGCCAGCAAAGTTTGGCCAGCACAAGGGACACCATGAAGTATGTTTGGACCACTCTCGGAGTCAGGGAGGATGGCGCACGTCTGTGTGCTGGCCTCTCTGACTCCAAGAGTGGTCCAGATGCGCTTTACAGTGTTCCTTGTGCCAGCCAAACTTTGCTGGCCTAACTGTGCCAGCCTAACTCCAGGTTAGGATTGTGCCCTAAGGTAACTGAAGCCAACAGGATAGGAACATGCCTAACAGCTCCATCTTATGGGTGCCTTCTACTGATGGAAGAAGCATTCCATCAGAGGAAGGCCCACCCTGCCGGTGCTGCAGCTGCAGCAACGATGCACCCAGCAGTGCCACCAGTGTGAAAGGGTGGTGACTGCACATGTGTGCCAAGCCACCAATGCAAGTGGTGAGCTGGCGTGGGGCAGGAAGGGTGAGGATCAGAGCAGGGATCTGGGTATGCATTGTGATTCCTAATTTTTTTTCTGAACAAAACCTCCAGTTATATCAAGCTCCAGTCATATCAGTATAATAAACGAGGGCTTCGGCACTATCAAAAGCCACCTACGCTCAATTTTCAAGACCTCAGAGAAAGTGTCTGTGGATCTAGTGCTTTGCTAGTGGAGCACATCAACCTTTCTAAAGTAAGATCCCAGTCAACATTTGCTTTGCAACCATTGGAGCCCATTGCTTCTTGCCCTTCTCTCAGTGGCTCTGGTACAAAGCAGTTGCTCCTCTTTCTTACGACAGTCTTTACAATATGTGGTCACTGTTACCGCTCTCAAGCTTTTCATCTGTAAACTGCACATGCCCCTTTCCTTCAGCCTTAGATTTCACTGACTTACAGAAAGCAGCTATAGAAAAGACCCAGTGGGACATCTACTTTGTACCTCACAGTTTATTCTTTAGTATTTTGTTTTATCTAATTTCTTGCTCCACTTCACATGGGAGACTTGAAGTCCACAGTCTGAAAAAGGCCATTGTTATCCCCATGTTGAATCTGAATGTAGCCATTTCTCATGCTACTGTAACCCTCCCACCAAAAGGAGGGACTGACAGCAACAAGGACCAAATCCTTTCCAAATCTGACAGGATTTGCCACCCAGACACCTGGGACACTGAACGTAAACGCCAGCAAGTAATTATTTTTCATTTGCAGTGTTCACATACACCTTGGCTGCAAAACAAGCAAATCCTGAGTTAGGTTAGTAGAAGGAAGAGAAGGTATTTGGGAACCCATTTAACACAAGAAACTATTTGTAAGTGCCATAAAATGTGCCTTTACTGCCTGCATCATGAAACATATGGATTACACCCAGTGATGTCATTCAGGGGGAACGGACCAGAACGGGCGTTCCGGATCCTAACGAGCTCCATGGCTGGTTCCGGGTTCCCGACAAGTGCCAATCAAAAGTGAGTTCCTGTTCCTAAATCATTTGAATGACACCACTGATTACACCTCCTTTGTTTTACATCCAAGTGCTTAATATAATTGGATTATGCATCAGGATCTGTTTGTCACAGTAGACACTGAGAAGTGAAACCTCCCCACTAATGATTGACAAATGATCATCATTTATATCACATAATGAGCATAGTCTTCATACAATGTGAATTAGTCATAGCAGTCCACTTTATAATTCATATCACTTGTTCTCCATGTTTAGTATGTCATCAGCTCTCAGATCTCAGTTACTTCTTGTTTCTGAAGCACTGCAAGTTAACCATCAGCATAAAAAAATGCATAGGTGCATGTGCTTGCATATAGAGGTCACATGCACCTCCGCATTGATTCATTCTTCGAAATGAGACCAAGAGGTTCTTATGTGAGAGTATGTAGCTTGTGTGTGGTTTATGCAAGAACGTTTTGGAGAGCAATTTTTTTTCCTGGATTTTTTCTTCTTCTTTTACACAGAGCATGGACACGGCTAGTACTACATTTCTAAACTCCCTTGTTCTAGAAGTCATATGCTCCTAGTCATGTTCAGTCCTGGAGTGCGTTATACAGTGAAAACAACCCACATTGGTAATGACAGCTGCACAGAACATTTGAAAAGATCATGTTCTTGGGGTTAAGTACAGGAAAATATGTGTGTTGCATATGTTACATTAATTGAATAACAGCCCATTCCTCCAGGCTGGCTGGCTAGAATAAGGCTGGAATCCTATGCACACTTTCCTGGGAGTAAGCCTTATTGAATTCAATGGGACATACTTCTGAGAAGACATGCATAGGATTGAGTTGCATGTCTCCTTGCATCAGACTTGTATGAGGGCTGGGAGCTGGTTGGTGGAGGGAAGGGGAGCTGTACATAAATGTGGCCAAGTTTTTCCATCCTAAAATAATCTGAAGAAGTTTACCGTGGGTATGAGCTATTCCCACAGCTGTGTTCTGTAGAAAAAAGCACAACGAAATTGGCTTTGGCCTTATTTCTACCCAGCAATCCCTATAAGCAGCATTGAGAATCACTCTGAATTATCAGTTTTAGAGCGCAATCCTAACCTGGAGTTAGGACGGCACAGTTAGGCCAGCAAAGTTTGTCTGGCACAAGGGACACTTTCAAGTATGTTTGGACCACTCTGAGGCTGCAATCCTATACTCACTTTCAGTGGCGGGCCGGGCCGGGAGCGCACCCCATGGCAGGCGCTGAACATGCGCCCCCCCACGTCACCCCCCCCCCGCCAGTCACGCAGACATGCCTCCCTTACCCCAGAAATGCTCTATTTTGGAGCGTAAGGGAGGTGTCGGCAGGCCAGAAACCGCGCGGTTTCTTCTGGACCGCGCGCAATGATGTCCCGCCACTGCCCCGCACCCCATGGCTCGTGCCATGGGGTGCTACAGGTAAGATATGCGCCTGCTCACTTTCATGGGAGGAAGCTGCATTGAACACAATGAGGCTTACTTCCAAGTAGATATGCATAGGATTGCGCTGTCAGAGTGAGAGAGGTCAGCACACAGATGGGCGCCATTCCCCTCTGACTCCAGGTTAGGATTTGTGGTCTTAGAAGCATCTTGCCACAAGCAAGCAAGAAGGATGTATGTAAGAAGAAAGGAAACATATATTGTCTCTTTACCAGGTATTTTAGGTTGCTTGCTAGATTGTGGCTTGGCTGTAGCAAGCTCTTCCCCCCTCCCTACATCTTTGACATAAAGGTAATCAGAAGAGCTGATGAACTGTTGTCACTATGTCTGCTCTCTTGCCACTGTCTTTTGGTCCCTTGTACTGGCATAAAAAGTTTCTCCAGCCTCTGCACTGACCAGGGCCTGTACAGGTTTCATACCGAAGCATCTCTGCATGTTGAAGTTATCAAAGAGAGGTTGTACGTTTTCAAAACTATGTCACCTTTGTCAAATGGGGCACTCCCTTGTGTACAAGAGAACACTATTTAAAACATTTGTTTTTAAAAAAAAATGGGCTATGCATTGGCAATTCCAAGTCTCAAAATGTGCAAATTTAAAATAGATGCTCTGCTATATGAATGTGCATAAGGAGTTTTCTTACTAGTTTTGCTGGTATTTAGCCATTTAGATTTGTGTGTGTCTGGATTCCAAATTTCAAGACTTGTGTATGACTATAGTACACACTTCCAGAGGAACAAACTAACAGCCCAATTCTATGGGCTACCGGTGCTGTGAGGTACAGTGGCACTGAAATGGCCACTGCTGTATCCCTCAGGGCCAGAGCAGCCGCTGGAATCTCCTCAGGATAAGGTAACGTTAGGCACCTTACTCTGGATAGAAGGCCACTGGATGTGCCTACCATTTAGTGGGCACAGAACGGAGGAGGCCTATATCAGTCTCCACCTCTCTGGACAGGGCATCGAATTCAGCAGAAGCCTCTGCTGCTCCCTGCCCACTTCCTGTCAACCCCTTGGTCTGTCCTCCTTCCACCCAGTTCCACTCTCTCCCCGCCTCCCCCTGCCCTGTGAAGGCTTCCCACCACCCAGCAGAGAAGCTTTCCAATTAGCACTGCTGACCTGCTCCTTGACAGTGCTGAGGCCTAGCACCAACTGGCGCTCGTCTCTTTGCCAGCACTGGGTGTCTCCTGCTGCCATCGAAGTGCCTTACAGCACTTTTGCAACACCCAGTGCCAGTGGTGTTGCCGGAGCACAACCGACAAAGAGTCATGTGGCACCTTCAAGATGAACAGAATGGTTGTGGCTAAGATTTTGTAACATCTAGTGTGGAAAAACATGCCACAATTATGGCCCAATCCTAACTAGGGCCTGCGATGGCAGAATACATGGTCATAAGAACATAAGAACATAAGAAGAGCCCTGCTGGATCAGGCCAAAGGCCCATCTAGTCCAGCTTCCTGTATCTCACAGCGGCCCACCAGGTGCCCCAGGGAGGCATGAGACAACAAGACACTTGGATCCTGTTGCCACTCCCTTGCACCCAGTACTCTGAGGTAGCCTAATACTGGTGTAAGGAGGTTGCACAATCCATCATTGCCTATAGCCCACGATTGACTTTTCTTCCAGAAATCCGTCCAATCCCCTCTTAAAGGCATCTAGACCAGATGCCATCACCACCTCCTGTGGCAGAGAGTTCCACAGATTAACTACCCTCTGGGTAAAAAAGTACTTCCTTTTAACTCTCCCAACCCTCAGTTTTAGCGGATGCCCCCTGGTTCTGGTGTTTTGAGAGAGGGAAAAGAACATCCCTCTATCGACTCTATCCCTTCCGTGCATTATTTTGTATGTCTCAATCATGTCCCCCCTCAGGCGCCTTTTTTCTAGGCTGAAGAGCCCCAAAGGCTGCAGTCTTTCTTCATAAGGGAGGTGCCCCAGCCCCGTAATCATTTTCGTCGCTCTTTCTGCACCTTTTCCAGCTCCACTATGTCCTTTTTGAGGTGCGGCGACCAGAACTGTACACAATATTCCAGGTGTGGCCTTACCATCGATTTGTACAATGGCATGATAATATTGGCTGTTTTATTCTCAACCCCTTTTTTAATTACCCCAAGCATGGAATTGGCCTTCTTAATTGCTGCCGCACACGGGGTCAACACCTTCATTGAATTGTCCACCAGCACCCCAAGATCTCTCTCTCGAGCTGTCACAGACAGCTCAGAACCCATTAGCCTATAGGTGAAGTTTTGGGTTTTTGCCCCAACGTGCATCATTTTCCACTTGTGCATCACTTTACACAGGTCCACCTGTGTGTGCCGCCGTAAAAGCACCATATAAAGTGCAATGGCGCAAGGCCCAGGTGTGCCGGCAAGAAACTCTCTGGTGGGGAGACAGAGGCCTGCCAAAGCAGGCAAGTCCAGCACAGGTGGGGGGGCGAGGGTGGAACAGGGCAGCAACAGGCGCAGGGGCAGATTGGGCCCGGAGGGGAGCAGGAGTGGCAGTGCTGCTGACACAAGCCGTATCCAAAACCTCTTCCTGTGCCTGATCCGCCTGCATAGATCAAGGCATATTGGTGCCACCAATAGCACTGGCGCAGGTCCAAGTTGACCCATTGCAGCTGCTGGGGCTTATTCAGGGGTCCCCTTACGTCAAGGAGCCAAAATCCCCCTGCAAACGCAGAGGGGGCCCATGTCAGCACCGCTGCACCATTGCACGGGGATTTAGGTCTGATTGGGCTATTAATCTGTTAGCCTTTAAGGTGCCATAAAACTCTTTGCTGGATTTAGCAACCACCTTTCCCACGGGCAAATTTGGATTTTGTATAATCATTTTTCTGTCAGCAAGCAAAATTGAGCATGGAATTAGAGTAAATGAAGCTATTTAATGAAAAATGGGGCCTTGGGTGCCTGGTGAAGCAATCATGTGACTGTTTCATCACTTGGGCAACTATAGTCTAATAACGCGACGAACACTCCCCAAGTTAACATGTCTTATCATAGTGATTTTTACAAAATATCCCTAGACCCACACTATATTTTTTATGGAGAACGCTGCATATTTGAATGATCCCACACATAGTAAAAAATGACTGTCTCTTATTTATAAGGGAGAAAATAAAGAGTTGATCTTTGAATGATAAGCATGCTTTTTCCTTATAACACCAACCATTACAATCTAGCCTGCAAAGCTCCACCCAGGGTTTTACTCTATCACTATGTGACAGAATGTTAGGAATGTATTTTCTCACATGAAGATTATAGATGCAAGCAAAAAGGTTCAAAGAAAAAATGTAGCACATTTCAAAATGTTGGCAGTGCCTGTCAAAAACATACTAAAACATATATTTTATATCTGTGGTTTGCAACATTTTGTCTGCAGAATATGCAGGCAGTTTCCTGCCAAAATAAAAAAAAATGGTGCTTGTGAACATAATACAAATAATATGACTATATGGTATAATTTCATTCACTGATGAAACTAATTCCTTCTCATAAAGGCACAGCAGCCCAATCCCTTTCAGCTCAATACTCACTCACTCACACCACCCCCACCCACCTCCACACCCCCACCTACGCTGATGCAGGCATGCTATTGGAGTCTGCACTGCATCTGAGGGACAGTCCCAGAAGTCTCCTCAGGGTAAGGGAATATTGATCCCTTACTTTCAAATAAGCCACTACTGCCTCCATTGGTCTACTCAGACCTCCCCTAGCTACAGTATTTTGCTGGCACAAGAACTATTGGATCTAGGAAGATAGATCAAAGCCGGGAATAGGGTAGGCTATTGGGAAGAACACTGTCTTCCCCAGCTTGATCCTCCCTCCTCTGTGCTCTGGTCTCCACCCCATTCCACACCCCATTCTGCTGCCCCCTCCCATCCACATTTGACTTACTGGTGCTAGGGATCCTTGGCAGGCTGCTGATTGATGCATGGCTGCAGACACTCAGAGCACAATCCTAACCTGGAGTTAGGTCAGTACAGTTAGGCCAGCAAAGTTTGGCCAGCACAAGGGCCACCATAAAGTATGTTTGGACCACCCTCTGAGTCAGAGAGGCCATCACACAGACATGCACCATCCTCCTTAACTTGGAGTGTGATCCAAACGCACTTTACGGTGTCCCTTGTGCCGGCCAAACTTTGCTTGCCTAACTGTGCCAGCCTATCTCCAGGTTAGGATTGCGCCCTCACTGCTTGCGGCAGTGGCTCGGCTGTGCTCTTTGTTGTGTCACCTTTTTTGACAGCACACTGCACCACCAGAACACGGGCTCTGGCAACCCAATAGGTTTGGGCCCTTATGCCCTGAGTTTTATGTCCTCAGCTCAGTTCAAAATAAGGAACAGCACAAACACATTCAGCAAGATCGGCAGTCCTGGTCTGCATCACTGCTCTTTCCTTATTTGCGCAGTCTGGGTAATCTGGCTCCCTAACAGTCACTATGAAGAGAAGAAGTATCACTGGTATGATGCAAATTTGGTAAATGTCTGGACTCTGAAAGAAAGGATGGAGGAGTCATGGTTTCCTCCGTCACTGATGACGCAAATTGTATCATAACCATCAGTGATTCCACAAACCTTCCCTGCTTGGTCATATTGACTGGTCTAGGCAGGAGCTGATTGCTGTCTGAGAGAAAGGCAGGTGATACTATAAGGTGTTGTGTGCTAGAAATCTCTCAAATTATCAGAATTTTGGTTGCAATGACCAGGACATAAAGCACAGGATTTGCAGAGCATCGTGTTCTCAACTGTATGTCATGTAAATTGTTAATAGGAGGATCTCGTATTAATAATACAAGAGTGACTTGTTTGCTCATGTCAACAGAAGCATCAGATAAGAAACCAACAGGGCTTGACAATGTACACTGTGAGTGGCGCATTCAGTAAATGTTTGCCATTTCTACACAGGGATGGAAAGCAAAACAAAAAGAAAAGTTCTCACCTATGGACAAGCTGCGGTTTCTTATGAAATAGTACTCTACATTTCCCCAATAGTGTGTCATCTCCGAATAGTTGCAAAGCTTGACCTTACGATGCTCTTAACCTCTGACCCAAGGTGCACTAAGACTAACTCCAGGCATCTTGCACCATCAAGGGCCTCAAGGCAGGGCACTCTGCAAAATCATTGCTATCACTATAATTCCATCATGGAAATAAAACATCTACTGTATCTTAGGTGTAGTAGTAGGGGGATTGTAACAGATTGCACATCCATGCAGTCAGTTTGAACAGCATCTTTAGCTCTATGAGCCAAGCGTGAAGCTGAATTCACACAGACATGTAGCCTGCTGAAGTCCCCTTTATGATATGACTGCATGCCTCCGCCCAATGCATACAGATGCAGATCCTCTCTGCTCAACTTTTTGCAAAGTGCTTGTTTACATTGCAGCCCTGGATTAAAGGGAGGTAGTGTGAGCACTTGATTCACCGTCTCTGAAATCGGTGAACTTGCTCTCTGTTGAAGAAATTGGAGTTTGAAGTAAATGGGTTCTTGTAAATAGGCCCTCTGAGAACCATGGAAGAAAAGAATTCATGTCCTCCTTTTTTTCTGGGTCAGTACTGTGGCATGGCACTTTCACCCAGCTACAATGTGTATGTTTCTTGCTGCACACTTCAATAGGTCGGGGTGGGGGACTGGACGGGGAGGGAGGATGCACCCTAGCAGCAAGGACAAAACCTACATGATTAGGAACATTCTCTTTCCCATCACAGAGTTTGCAATTCCTGCCCAGTAAAATGGCTGATAACTCTATATTGTTTACGCATATTATGTACATACGTAAATAATTGGCCAGCCTGCTAAAGACCATAACTGCTTTCTATTTTCTGCTGAAGCACTACTCCATTGTTGCTGAACAATTTGAGGGTGGAGAGAGTGACAGTCTAAAGGTCTGCTCCAAACAGGAGCTGCAACAGCACAAAGACAAAACAAAGATAACTGTGCTTGTGTAACTGGGCACAAATGGGCAAGGGACAGCAACATAGAACACTCCTGTCTCAAAGTAATCAGCAGGCCTTCTCCAAATTGCTTCACATCACATAGCAAATTGGCTGACGTTCCTAACACTGGTAGCAAAAGATGAATGCATAAACTTCTCATTCATTTTGTATGGCTAAATTTGCCAGGTGCTAAAAGTTGAAATGTTGAAAGCACTAAAAGTCAGGCCTTCCATCAGAATACTGTACTGTATACATGATCATCCCCTTCCACCCCTCCCCCACAAACACACCTTTTTTTCTTTTCTTTTTTTTGAATCACACCTCTGGGCATTGGTGAGAACTTTACTCACTTGAGCTACAATCCTGCATGCATTGATCTGGGAATACGTCACACTGGACATAGTGAGACATACTTCTGAGGAAACATACAAAGGATTGTGCTGTTGGATGTGCATCCATTCTTATTCAGTTGTGCATCCAAGTGATCTTGCCAAAGGAGGAATCAGCCTAGGATGAGGCCTCCTCCCATTTTATCCCAAAATGGGATAGAAGGGGTGAGAAGGGGTGGAGGCAGTGATGTCATTCAGGGGGAATGGACCAGAACGGGCATTCCGGATCCTAACGGACTCCGTGGCTGGTTCCGGGTTCCCGACAAGTGCCAATCAAAAGTGAGTTCCTGTTCCTAAATCATTTGAATGACACCACTGGGTGGAGGGGTATGGTATGGGTAGTGACTGCGTAACATGGGAGGGTTAGGTGAGACTGGCCTTCCACCAGATAAGGTAATCCTTTACCATTTCCCTCTCCCCCTTTCTCTTGGTAGCAATTAATGTGTTATGTGGGTATGGGGTGTAGAGAAGGTGGGAAAAGTGTTCTTGTGGGTAGTGAGTTTTTTTTTGTAGGGGCCCTCTGGGGCTATGTGCTGGTCCAGAAATCTGCAACGTAGGTGGCTGGGAAAGGTTCACATGTTTCAATTGTACTAATACATGGTGGTGCTCATGGAAAAGACCTGGGGCGCATTTCCACTGCAGCTTTAATCCACTTTCAGTGCACTTCTATTCCCCCAATGCATTCTGGGGGAACTGGGAGATTCATTAAGGAATCTGGAAGCTGTTAAAGCTACCTTTAAGAAACTACAATCTCCAAAATGAATTGGGAATCATTTTGCATTGAAAGTGGATTAACCGCACCCTCCTGACTGGCATTTCGGCTGGCTCAGGAGACTTGCACTGGCTCCTGAGCTGTACAGCACGTCCACAGCTGTTCAAGAGCTGGCTAGGCCAGCCCAAGAATGTGTGCTGGCACTGGATCCTGCTCTGCAGGGGGTCAGTTTTGCTAGTCTGGGCAGGCTGACCCAGGAGCTGGGAGAGGGTGGCAGGAGGGCGGAACAGGGCATTTTGGGGCAGGGAAGGATGGACTGGGAGGCAGATCGGGATCAGGAGGAGGCGGGACTGCCTGTAGTGGTGCAGGCCGGATCCTAACACCCAGCACTGGCCTGAACAGCACCACCTCATAGCTGGCACGCAACACATGGTACAGAGACAAAACAACCTCTTACTATGAGTTGCACTCCAGGCTGCACCTATCTTGCAATGATACTTTCTCCCATATATTCTGTGTTCTTTGGCAAAATCCCTCTTATGTGTGCCACGTCCAACAGAGGTCAGGAGGGCAGTGGCAAGAAGTAGGGTCTTCTCTGTGGTGGCACCGTGGTTATAGATCTCTTTCCCCTATTAAGAATTTCCCCTTCCCTTGAGATGCCCCATTGGGGGTTTAAAACATTTTGTTTAGGTTAGCATATTCTCTGCAGAGGGTGGGGGTAGCTGTTTTTATCTCCCCACTTTTACTGCGGCTTTCACAGCTGCTTTACTGTTGTTTGCTTCCTGCTTTGTTTTGATGACATCTAGAACCCTCTGAATCCCCAGAACAGCGTTAGAGTTCTTAAAAAAAAAACTTTTTATTTTTTAATTATGACTGCAACAATAAAGCAGGTAAACATTCAACACTTCACCTTTGGCCATGTGATGGCTTTCAACAACATCTCTGGGGGAAACCATGTAATGGGCTATGCAGCATTATGCCTGTCTTTGTTTGCTATGGTCTGCAAATCCTGGGAAGCCTGGATTCATAGCTAAATGAACATTCAGCTGCACTTCACAAGTGCCTGTGTACATATGTAAAGCAGCTCTCCGTGAAAGATTGCAGCCTAAAAAAAAGATACCTGGGTAGCTATCACCAATAAAAATATCCAGTAGTGATGTCACTGAAACACCAGATGGTGCTTTGCCACCCACTTTGGCACATGTTAAACACAGATGCCTGAAAATGTTCTTACTAAATTCAGCCACTATCTGCAGCATCAGAAAGCATAAGGCAAGTTCACAAATAGCAAAGAAAATGGATTGAATTCACTAGCTTGCCCATGGACTAACTGCAGAAATAATATCAGGAACAGAGCCACAGCAAGTCACCCACAAGACTGCCCTGCTAACCCAACAGGAATCAACAGGCACAAAATGCTGAGTCGTTCAGCACCTCTGCTGGGAAAGCTCAACCAAATGAATTCTTCTGGAACCTTCTCCAATATTAGGAGTTGTGCAGACCTCCCATCTCACAATCTCCATGGAAGGAGAAATGAGACCAATGATTAACCTGGGACAGAGGTGAGCGACTGATAATTGATCAGATCTGTAATGGTCTGTAAAGGAAATTAAAAGCACACAATATCTTTTTATGAAAATGCTTATATTCAATGGTAACACCACAGTTCAGAAATATGACACAAGCCATGGAAGACCTGTGGATAAGTATGGGAGGTCTGTCTTTAGGCAGTAACAGGCAGCGCAATCCTACCTCTTTCCTTGCATTGACACTACATCATAGCATTGATGCAAGGGGCGGTGCGCCGGTGCGCAGGCGATGAGCAGCACTCCTGTGTCAGCGCTCCTGCTCTGAAGCTGACGCTACTTGTAATGTTGGCTTCAGAGCACCAACGGAGAGCCTCCCTTGTGCAAGGGAGGCTCCATCCCATATCAGGACAGGGATTGGTGGGAGGGAGGGAGGCGGGGGAGGGACTTGGGGGGGCACGTGGGCGGACTTGGGAGGTGGCCATACGGCCACATCCTAAGTGAGGCCGCAAGGCTCCAATTTGGATCGCGCGGTCTCCTCAGAGCGGACGCAGATCCGAGGAGCACATAGGGGAGGCTGGAGCCTATGGTAAGGATCCTTCCTTGCCGTGGCGGGGGGGGGGGGCTCCAGCCTCTCCTATGCAGTGTGGGATATGGCACTGCCGAGTCGGCCTCGCCATTCCGGCGCTGCATAGGATTGCGCCCTAAGTTCAAAATGGGATGGCTAGAATTTTAACCAGGGCTCATTTTTTCTTGAGCTTGTGACTCCACCATTATTTCAGTTACATTGACTCCCAGTTCATTTTTGAATCCAATTCAAAGGGTTGGTTATTGCCTTTAAAGCCCTGAAGAGCTCTTCTGAGGACCAGTTTACTTGAACGTTCAGCTCCATCAGCATACTCTAATCTGTCCTCTCCATCAAGGGACGCTTTGTTGCATCCATGTCCTGTCACTATTAGAGGTGTGGTTTCTGGGAGTACAGGAGAGTCTTCTTCAATGTGGCGCCACGCTTGTAGAACTCCCTATTCCGTGAGATCAGATTGGCTCCTTCTCTAATGACTTTCAGACGCCAAGCAGAAACTTTTTGTTTTAGTGCGCCTATGGCTTGGTTTGCGCCTACATTATTTTGCCCCTTTGATTTCTTTTAATGTTCCAATGTGCTATGATGCAGATCTGCTATGATACAGATTAAATGTTAAATGTTTTTAAATATATTGTATGATTGTTTTTGTTGTTGTTTTTGATGTTTACCACCTACAGCATTTTACTATTAGAGAGAAAGATGTGATATAAATACTTTAAATAAATAGCATAACATCCAAAAATAATATCTGCAGGCAAAAAAGCCTGTGATTAAAAAAATTCATTTGGCAACATATCTTTTGGTCTTTAAGGTGCCTTGCCACTAGCATTCTTTCAAAGTTTCTTCATCCATATGAGCTAGATAACCATTTTTTAAATGATGAAAGCAGACACAGTCTCACAGTATCTGCAAACTGGTACAGTTAAGAGTAGACACACAGACTAATCTCAGGGCATGATCTGGGGGCATGATCTGAGCCTGCATGATGCAACCATCTCACTGAAGGTAAGAGGTTTTTAGGACTGGTCAGCATCGAAGTAAGTGACTGTCTGGGAATTCCCTATGTGCCATCTTGAATTCCATAATGTGATAAATGTAAAGAAATACATATAAATATTATATGCAAGAAATAATGATGCATTCATAGAAATGCTTCTGCCTTTGTGCCTTAGTGTTAAAGGTGAAAATGTACTCTATCCCTGAATAATTACCTTGTTTGATATATGAATATGTCCAGCATGTAATAATCAACTGTGTTACAAATCAAAGTGAGGCTGCTTTCCTGGGAGTAAGCCCCATTGAAAAAGTTGGACTTACATCTGAGTAGACATGCATAGGATTGTGCTCTGGGTTGTTGGTTTTTTTTTTTTTGTTCCAAACTGAAATTGTAAATGAAACTGTGAGCATGCATGCTCAGCAGACCAGGCACGCAAAACACATGCACAAAAGTTCTTAATGTTGACACTTTACTCTGGATGAATCTGTCTTTGATTGCTGTGAACTTTTAAAATAGGCACCATGTAATTTACAAAACAGTACTACACTGCACGAACAAAGCAGCTGATAACACACAAATCAAAATTTGGAAATCTCAGATATCGGACTGACATGTGACTTACAATGCCAAATCTCATAGCACAAAAATTAATTGGATCACCTCTCCTGGTCTGGCAGTTTTGGACACCATAAGATTGAGACCCTTGTTTCACTTTACACCATTAGGGCCAAATCCTATCCAGCTTTCCAGTACTGATGCAGCTGCAAAGGAGCCCCAAGGTAAGGGAATAAACATTCCTTTACCTTGAGGAGGTCTCTGTGGCTACCCCCCTCCACCATAGGATGCAGCGCACACCCTGCTTGGCATGATTGCATCAGCACTGGAAGGTTGAGTAGGGTTGGGCCCTGTGGAAGTTCTTTATCCACCCCACCCCCAATGGGTGCTCCCAGTGCTGCCCTTTCAGCAGAGCCACCGCTGCCAAAGCTCTGGGAGAGAGAGAAGGAGGTCTCAGAAGGCCCAGAATGCTATGGATTAAGGGGCAGACTGAGAGGTGAGGTGAAATGCTGCCTAGGTACCAAGAGGTGCCAAGAGATCCCAATTATCACACAGGCCATCCTTTCAGCAGTGCCAGTTCTGCCGAGGCATCACTTTGCAGACTCTCTCTCAGCTGCTGAGCTGCAAAGCAACACTGGAGCAGAAGCAGAACTGCTGAAAGGGCAGCTGGCGTGAGCACTGGGTTCTCCAATATCTTGGAAATATGATCAGGATTTGCACATTTTCTCTTCTGTCATTTTCAGCTAATGAATTTCTATGTGAGAATAAAGTCAATTTCTGGCCATCATCTGCTTAATGATCTCACTTCCTGCTTAATGATCTCACTTCCGGCTTCCAGTAGGCTCAATGAAGGCTATGTGGCCCACTAGCCAGAAGGATGTCACATTACAGTATTTGTTAGCAGGAAAGGACGAGTCTCATACAAAGCAGGTGGATGTGTTTCTTAAGTTATGTATATGGGATAGTCATCCTCCTTTGCCTTAGAACGAGTATCTATTATAATGCCATAAGTGGGGATAGGAGTTTTGTAAGATGTGTTTATTGTATGTTAATATTTATATGCCAATAAAGGTTCTGAAGATAAAACATATTTGGCCCACTGTATGCAACATGTTTGACACCCCTGATTTACACTCTTCTGTAAATCACTGCGGTTGGATTCACAGAGTTGTGCAGTGACCTTTCTTCTGAAAGCATGTGTTATAAAGAGTCTGTTTCTACATTCCACAGAATCACATGGCAAAGCTGTTCCTAGATTGTATCACTTCAGGCTGTGGTGGAATGAAGTGGAGAGGAATAACATTCTGGAATGCTCCCACATGAAATTAAAAACAAACAAACAAAAAAGCCTCTCCATGTACGTAGAAAAGATAGCATGGAAGGGAGAAGGCGAGGCTGCGTTGCTTCTGATGTAAGAGACCACTAGCGTAACATCAGCACCAGTCCAGGGCCTAGGTTGGGTCCTGGTACCAAGGAAAAGGAACAACTTGTACTCTTGTGCCAGCACAGATCCGATTCACACTGGAGGTCGAATGCACAGAGTCAGGTCTTAAGATGGATAAGACATGAGGTCATGTCAGTTCATTGTCTCTCTAGGGCTGGCCTCTGTACATTCCTGTTTTTCAAACTAATACCTCAAGATAAAATAATGGAAGCTCAGAGAAGATGACACAAACCATCCCCTTACCGAGCACACTCGATAGTGTTTTTCAAAGTCAGTTTATGACATGCCAGTGAGCCTTTCAAATCCCCGTCAAGAAGTGTGTTCTCCACCCATCCTGTCATGTACCCAATGTTTCAGGCCTTTGACTTAACAGAAGCCAGCAGATAAGAATTAAAAGCACATGAAGGGGGGGGGCGGAGAAGGCAGCCCTGTTGCCGTCCACTAGGTACCAGGGATATAATTGTTCAGCAGAGGTCCAGCTAATCCACCAGGAAAACACCCTTTAGGCCTGTTCAGAATCAGACTTAAACCCATAAAATCCAGAGAATTCAGAGATAAGCTTGGATCTCTGGACCCATGTTCTGCCCTCAATTAACCTAATTGTTCTGCAAGTAGCAATTAATACCAACAACTGGGGAAGGCATTCCTTTGGAGTGAAGTATCTTCAACATACTTTGCTTTCTTCTTCAAATAATGAGCTCAATCCATCAAGACGTACTCCTGTGCCAGTCCCATTGAAATGAGCGATGGATTGTTTTCCACGGTAACTTGGTACACGTTTGCATTAAGCTTAGCTGTCCAAAGTATTTATATCTCCCTTGTTGGCTGAAACCAGGATGGGAAGTTAGTTTCGATGAAACTCGTTTTGATGGTAAGCAGAAAATTTGTCAAAATGTGGTTCACTGTACAATGGAGAGATGAGGGGGGATATCTGCTTTTGGAACTTTTAGCACTTTTTTTAAAAAAAGTCAGAAAACAGAACTCATCACTGAACTTATGAGAATCACTGGATACTTTCGGTTTGGCCATGCCATGCATCAAAAAGTCGACGAGCATAGTAAAATTGGGGGAAAAAAATGAAAACAGGAACTATAATGAAAATGTAACTTTATAGGCTACAGGCCAAATTCTAACTTGGGGACTAACGTTGCAGAACAGGGAATTCCTAATTCACCTTAAATCAAAAGTCTGTTTCACTGCTACTTTCACAGAACTCTTTCTCAGAAGCAGGATCAGACCATCCAAGAGGCTGATAGACAACACAATCGTATTGAAATTCCCCTGCACCAATGCAACAAGGCCAGCATGGCTTGCGCTGTGTCTCTTGGGGCAGGATTTTGCAGCCTGGAGGTCTCTTTGAGGTAAGGGGACATTTATCCCCTTGCCCTGGGGAAAGCCCTAGCTTTCTATTAGCCCTAGCTTTCTACAGATCTACTCGGACCTGCACCTAAATCACTGGCACAAGTCCAAGTGTATCCATGTCAGCGGATCTGGGCTGGGAAAGAGGACAGGAGACAGCGGGCACCATTGCCACCAATCCCAACTCCTGGACCGATCCACCTGTGGACCCTGTGACCCCCTCCCTGTCCTCCCCCATGCTCTCCTGCCCCTCTGCTACTCAGTGTGGAGCTTACCTGCTTCGGTAAGCATCGAAGCCTGCACTGGCAGGACAGCACAGCGCTACTAACTCCTATGCTGTCAAGTGTGCTTTATGGCATGTTTGTGAGAGCCTGCACCTGCAGAGCACACGCTCCATTGGCACAAATAAAGGACTAGGATGAGGATGTGCGATGACAGCAGATTGGCAGGGGCACTTGACTTCCATCTGCCCACCCGCTTCCCCCGATCTTCCTCCCCCCACTCCCTGGCCTGGAAAAGGATGAAAGGGATGGGGCAGAGGAGGAAATGTGCAGGAGTGGTGGGCTAAAGCATGTCCTTCAGTAGTTCTTTTCTGAATTATTACTTCATCTATTCCAAGGCTGCGCTTGAGCACAAAAACAAGTTCTGCGACTGGGCCTTGGTAAATGGTGGGCACCATCCTAACCTGTGCTGGAACAGACAGGCCCGCTGGATGGGAGGCCGTTGGAGCCTAATAGCTACATCCTGGCTCCTCCCCCGTCTCCTGGCCACCTACCCCTGTTTTGCCCTCCCTCCTGCCTTCCCCACCCACCCAGAAATGGCTGAACCTGACTGGTGCGGGACCTACTTACCTCCCTGTGTTAGCCCTGCGCCTGTTGCACTTTAAAAGTTCTCTTGATCTTCCCTGTTGGAAATAACAGCACAGCAAAAGGTACTGCGAGACGTTTGAACACTCAGAAGTGCTATGCAGATACAGTATTATGTTAATGTTATTGTAAGGTTCTCTGTAGCATGGGCACACAAGATTTGGTGGCACTATCCATCCATCCACAACCATGAAAGGTGCATGCTGTGGGAGAGGACATGTCATATCAGAGGAGGTGACTATGGTAACAATAAGTTTTGTTAAGTCCCACTCTCAATATGTGTAAGTGTACACCATTGCAGCAAAGGAACTGCAGCAATAGATGGGGGGGCCCAATCCGATCCAACTTTCCAGCACTGATGTAGCCTTGCATCCTGTGAGCGGGGGGCAGGCATAGAAGCCTCCTCAATGTAAGGGAATGTTTGTTCCCTTATCTCTGGGCTGCATTGAGCCTGCATTGAGACTACATCAGTGCTGGAAAGTTGGATAGGATTGGGCCGTTGGTCTCCAGTTCTATCTTAACCAGCATAAAATGGTTCAGGAAAAAGGCACTATATTTAGGTATTATAATATTGCTACATAGACATTTTCATAACCCCTAATTATTCTCTCTCTCTCTCTCTCTCTCTCTCTCTCTCTCTGCAAGCTGTGTAGTACCGAGTTCGATAACTATATAATTAGAGTGTTTCAACATGTAGGCTGGCTTGTGACACTTTTCTATCAACGCTTTCTCACTTTTCCAAACTGCCTTTCTGTTTTATTTAATCAATCTTCACAAATATATTTTAATCCAGTGCTTTATTGTGGCCTGTTGACTTATGGAAGGATTTTGTATCTCTCTACTGAGGCACCAAGGATGGCCACAACAGACAGGGTATCACCAGGTCACAGTGCATTTTTAGATTAACAGGCACATTTACTTTCGGAGAATCGGACCAGATGGCTGATGCTTTCAGGCTGAGAACCTACTTCACAATCAGTTATGCTGGGATAGCAACTCCTGAACTCACTTAGAACTGTGATATGTTTAGCTGCCTTGGGTCCCCCTCCGGGGGGAAATACAAATAAGTTATCTATTTATAATACATTCTCTCTCTCTCTCTCTCTCTCTCTCTCTCTCTCTCTCTCTCTCTCT
>JAJKFI010000014.1:15450261-15463400 GCA_029204185.1 Lerista edwardsae
TCTCTCTCTCTCTCTCTCTCTCTCTCTCTCTCTCTCTCTCTCTCTCTCTCTCTGTGTGTGTGTGTGTGTGTGTGTGTGTGTGTGTGTGTTTCTAAATCCAGGGAGTGATTCACAGCCCAATCCTAACCTTGAGATACACTAATGTTGTGGTTCCCAAACTTTCAGTTCTACGACCCACCCTGTCCACCATGGTGGATTGCAACACAATGCTCCTTGTAGCACTGCAATGCCTGACCGGGTACCCCCAGAAGCCTCTTCTGGATTGTGCCAGGAGAGCAACCCACTCTGCGGGCTCCAGAATGCCCTGCAGAAGCAACTGGAAGTGACTTCCGGTCAAGCTGGAAGATGTGACCCGCAAACCAGAAGTAATTTCTGATGTATTCTGCAGGGCATTCTGGGGCCTGCATTTCAATCTTACAGAGAGCTACCAGGAATGCAACAATTCCTTGTAGAAGGGACTACTCATCAGTTCAGGAATTGCTATCCCAGGGAGTGTGAAAGTAGGTTCTCAGCCTCAAAGCATCAGATTACCTCAATTACTAATGAGTGCAGGCAGCTGATTGCTACCATGCATAGTGAGGTCAGAGGAATCATTGTTCCCTTGGCATTATCACCAGAATGACAAAATCAGTAACATGATGAAGCAAATCAGATCAACTTTTAATATGATGATCCCTTTGCCTGTTTATGAAAGATGGGGGGGGGGGGAACCAGAAAATCAGGCAATCAGATACTTCACTATCACTACTGTGATTTCTGCTCACAGTGAAAGCCTCCATAAAGCAATTTGACTTTTTCTTAGTGCCACAGAGCAGAAATTTCTATATGTACAATATTTCTGTTTGTACTAAACCAGTGATTTTCAACTTTTTAAATCTCAGCACATGGGAGAAGTTGCTAATTTTAGGCACACCAAGGGTTTTTTGACAATTGACAAGGCACACTGTTTTGACCCCCTTTCAGACTCCCATAATTTCTCCATTATGTTTAGTGCAGAGATATTCAACCACTGTGGTCTGCAGGTGTGCTGCAAGAATTTGGGGGAGGGTCATATATTAGTTGGGCTACTGGTTGGCTAGGTGCTCTCAACATGAGCATTGGATCAGATTACCATTATTTCATTATTAAAATTGTTTGTTTTGTTCCAGTTTATTGCAGATCTGGAATCATGGGCAGTGGCGTTTCTACAGGGATGGCAAAGCTCTAAGTTTTGCAAGAAGTCTTACCTTGCAGTGGAAATTACTCCTCTCCTGCACCGTTTTAGCCAATCCTCACAGTGAACAGCAACATCTTGGCGTTGCTTACTGGCTACAACAGCAAGGGAGAGGAGGGATTTACATGACAGGGTAAGGCTTCTTGCAAAACTTAGAGCTTTGCCATCCCTGTAGAAACGCCTCTGATCATGGGCTGCAGCAAGCAATGTAAATTATGAAGCCAAATATTTTAAAAGCTATTGTAAAAGATGTATCTGTTATAGTTATCCATGGGTCCTTTCAAGATTTACAGTCTGAAAGGAAAAGGATTGGGTAACCCAGTAAAGCACAGGAGAGTTTCCAATATATAGTAATTAAAAAGGGAGGACCTGTTTTTATATTTATCCAGGAAACACTCCATGTTTGAAAATGGCTTTATTTATTTTACTCAGCCCATTGTACTCAGTAAGTCCTGCCTTACTCACAGGAAACAAATACCTCTATCCAGCAATGGGATGTACAAATGAACAAGGGGAATGCTGGGCGGGACTTACGCAGGGCTTCCGCGTGATTGGCTGCCCGTCCGTAGCATTCCGCAGCTGTCCTGGCCTTGGGGGGGGCTGCCCCTGGTTAGCGCACCCTGCCCGCTGCTCGCCCAGGCACCCGGCGCGACCCTCACCTGTCCCCCGCGGCGAGCAGAAGCCCCCCTGAGGCCAGGGCAGCCGCGGAATGCTACGGACGGGCTGCCACTCAAGCGGAAGTCCCGCCTACATCCCGCCCAGCATTCCCCTTGTTCATTTGTAGATCCCATCGCTGCCTCTATCCATAAGCGATTAGCAGACAAATTACTACATCATTCCTCTTTTGGGGAGTATATCTTAGTACCTGGAACCTCCAAGTCACAAGAAGTGCCTGTTGTCTTTTTCTGAGGGTTTTGAGTCACGGTTAATGATACCCTTAGAAGTCCAGAAGGCTGTTACAGTTCTATACATTGCACTTATCCGCGCACCCCCCAATAAAGACACAGACACGGACTGTATGGTATAAAAGGGCCACTTTATTAACTATTCACAGGCAACAGGCAACAGGGCCGACTAAGACACGTGCGGGCCCCCAGGGGGAAACGGGCTGCCCGTCTACCTCCCCCATTCCTCAGGGCGAACCATCCGACTCCAGGCCCCTCAGGTCACAGACCCGAGGGGCCCTTCCTCATCACCCCGAAAGGTTGGAGCAGCTGGATTGCCAGCCACCGGGCGCACCCAGGTGGCTGAAACGCCCCAGGCACGGGTTCGCCAGCCCGCAGACCCAGCCGGGTGAGCCAGCATGAGCAGGCCAGCCCCCCGCGCCTTGCCGCTCCACGATGGACACAGACAACTAAATACCCCATGCCCGCACGTTCTCTGCCTAAAGTGACCAACTATTCTATTGATAAGAACCCCCCTCCTCCTAACTCCAGTCTGGGGTAGGCGAAAAAACCACCAACCATTCAGCCAATCAGGTTGATAGCAAAAAATTCCTACCCGGCCCCCGAGAGGCGACCAGGAAAAAACCTCAGACTAAACGGGAGGGAGGGAGGGTGACCGCTCGCAGCGCCCGACTGGCGGGCAGTTTGCCCCACAGCGCGGAGGGTGATTGGCCAGCCTCCAGCCAGCCAATGGGCTGGCCAGTCCGAGCTCTGTGCCTCGTGGGGGGGCGGGATAAACTTGGGCAGCGTGCGATTGGGCACACTACCCCCCTTCTGATGAATTTTTGTTTTTACTGGTTACATAGTTCACAGCACATTGCAGAAGCAATTCAGAGCACAATCCTAACCTGGAGTTAGGTCGGCACAGTTAAGCCAGCAAAGTTTGACTGGCACAAGGCCCACTGTAAAGTGCATTTGGACCACTCTCGGAGTCAGGGAGAATGGTGCATGCCTGTATGCTGGCCTCTCTGAGAGTGATCCAAACACGCTTTACGGTGGCCCTTGTGCCCGTCAAACTTCGCTGACCTAACTCCAGTTTAGGATTGTGGCCTCAGGAGGAGTTCAGGCATTTCATGCATAGAATAGAATAGACTGTAAACTGGGTTACTATGAAAGCAGTCATACAGGGAATCTGTATATCAGAAAAAAAAAAGAGTGCTATGAACAAAAGGAGGGCTCAGGCCAACTGAAGCAGTTGCATCAAGCTACCGGTTGATGATGGGGAACTCTTTCTTGTCCACCTTCTTCTGCCGCTTCTGCTCGTACACCCTGAATTGGAAAAGGAAGAGGGGGACAGAGAATAATAAGAAATGTAGAGTGCTGAGCAAATTGGATAAGGTCCTCTGAACTGGGGGCAGAGGCAGGGAGTGGCGGAACATGGTGGGGAGAGGGGAGAAACAGGCCCACACATAGGATCTAGGCCTATGCCCCACTTCGGGCTGGGCAGCCGGATAAGCCGCTGCTCGTGTCTCTGCTGGTAAAACAGCTGGCGGAGACTCAAAGAGTCCCATTGTGGGGGTGGGATTTTTCCCGAGGGACAAGAAGAAACATCCCCTTCCCCCATGGAGACCCTAGCGGCTGCTATGTGCTGCTCCTATGGGAGTCTGGCAGCTCAGGACTGGGCTTCCCGTCATTTCCATGTGGTTTAGTTTTAGGTATATTAACAGCAGTGAGAGCTCAGTCAAACAACCATCATCACAAAAATCATTCTGAAAGGTTTGTTAGGTTTCGAATATATAAATTTCATATAATGGGATATTTTGTTACTTGCTAAAGGACATTGTACCAGCTATATAAGTTATCTCAATGTTTTCAAGGTTTTGTTTTCTGATTATGTTGTAGGTTTCCCAAAGTGTGGGTCATGGTTCTGGGCAGTGGGTCATGAGCTGGGCCAAAAGAGAGGGGGAGAACATAGCACAAGTACCAATGGAATTTGTTCACAAAGCAGTAAAATGATGCAACAGCCCTGACACATGCCTTACAATGGCTGCCCAGGGAAGCTAGTTGCTAAGCCAGGGCCTATACTGGCAGCCGTCCGATGTAGTATAGTCAAGAGAAAGCTTAATGAGGCACAGCTTCCAATGCCCACTCTGCTAGGAGACAGGCAGCCCAATCCTGAGCTGCCTGGGCACTGCGGGCACTGCTGTAGCCAAATGGCATCTAGTGGCAGCCATGCAGTCGCTGGAGGCACCTCAGGAGAAGGGGGTGTTTGTCCCCTTTCCCCAGGTAAACCCAGAGACTCGCCAATGGGTCTTTTTCTACCTGCATCGGCCATTTTGCTGGCGCAGATGCAAGGGCCACTCAGCCCAACATGGAGGATAGGATCTGGCAGCAGAGGTCACCGCCAATCCTACACCCTGCTTTGCCACTCCCCCACCCAGTTTAGCCCTCCCAGAGAGCGTGCAATGCCAGGGACTGGCAAACTCACCACTGGCCCCACATTGCCCACTCCAGGCATTCGGCTCAGGCGCTGGGTCAGACCTTCCCACCCGCGCTGGATGTGCCTTACAGCACGTTTGTACACCTGCACCTGCAGAACGCTCTTACTGTGGGCGCTGGCGGGCTCGGGGCCCTCAGTGAGCAATCTTGGGCCAGTCACTGTCTCCTCATATAACTTTCCTCAATAGCATGGTTGCATAATTGTTATGGGGAAAGGAGGAATCATGAACCTCACTCTGAGCTCTTAGGAGAAAGGCTATTGTAGACATTATGCTTGCATGACATAAAATGAACCTTCATATGAAGACACACACGACACACATTATCTTGTTTGAATATCAGACTGTCTGTGTCCATATAAACATACTCTGAGTCATTAATAACCACCTCAGAAATTACAGCGCGTACCTCAATAGCCTTATTGAAAATGATTCACTCTGAGGTGCTACTGAAGCACTCACACACCCACAGCTCCAGCTCCTATTAAGAAGAGCGACTTGCTTGCAATTACAGGAAACCAGAAACTCAAAGGCTTGAGTGTGGAGAAGTTGCTCACAGGCCTGGTGAGAGTAGTTAATTTTGGCTCCTCTTTCTTCAGGCCCAGAGATATAATCTTCTTAGAATGAGAGTGTGGCTATTCACACTATTCACTGAGTCTTCACCGTGCACTGCTTCAGATATTGTTTGTATTGGACATGTGGGTTAAACTGCTTTCATAGTCATTACCTGTCCCTGGGAAAATCTGTGTCTGGGCCAGTGGGCTGAGACTAGCAGGCAAATGAAGATGGGCTGAGCAAGAGCAGCTCTGTGAAATGAGAAGCCAGGTCAGAGCTAGCAGGACCTTCTTTTGCTTTACAATATCAGGTGAAGCCCAACTGGCCCATATGAGAGAGTGGATGCAACACTCCCACCTGGCTCTCAGCAGAGGTCATGCTGCAGTTTAACAAAGAGGAGGGGAAGAAGTCCATCCTCTGGCATGGTGACAAAGAGGGAAAGAAGCCTGGTTCCTGCTGCTACTGAGCCCCTGGTCCCCGACACGCCAAGAAATAGAGGCCTGGCAGGGTTGAAAAATTTATGCCTTAAAATTGACTCTGAAAACATGGGTCGACTTATACATGGGTCAGTACGGTAAATAAAGCTTCTAAGAGCAGCTGCTTGGTGAGGTGAGGTGGGAACTGAGCAGAGAAGCAGGAGACAGGGGATGGGTGGAGAAACTAGCTGAGCAATTTTATTTACCAGTAATTGTTCTGAGGCAGCAACAGATAGCAAACAAAAAGTGTAGCTATTTTCTTTTCCACATAGGAAGAGAGGTGAAGGCGCTTGTGAGAATTGTGGTTTTTGTGTGGGATTCTGCTATGGAAGTACTGTACTGTACTCATCACAAAGCCTAACACGCAAATAAGCACCGTCATCTCACTATTTGGTGAATAGCTCCATTTCTGTCCTGCCTCAGAACAAAGCAGAATGGCTATGGTTTTTGGTTTCTGTTGCTGCCTCAGACCAATTACTGGTACATACAGTAGTTTTCAGATAATTCCATACAGTTGATGTTTTACCCTCGACTTATCCATGGATCCTAGCAAATTCTATGTTTTTTGGTTTAAAACTTGCCGTCGACATATCCATGAGATAGCAGCATACCCAAGTAAATACAGTTGTATATATGCAGTTATATGCATATAACTGCCCTATGCATATGAAGTTATGTGGGGTGAATCAGCACTAGAAGAGGGGAACAGAAGACTTGAGGGGAAAACTACATGTTGCTTTAAGCTTTGGTTTTGTGAGTGGTGTGTGTGTGTGCACGCACGTGCGCGTGCTTAAATTGCAGTCACAGCAAGAGACCTAGAATTTGGGATCATGGAAGAGAAGGGTTTTGTAAATAATAAATTATTTTAAAAGATTTATATCCTTTCTCATTTCCACAAGATTCAAGGTGGCCAACAACAATACAATTTTAAATACAATAAATCAACAAGAAAAAAGAACAAAAAATAAAAATGATGCATCTCATAAAACCACAGAGGAAAAGCAAATTACCAAACCAACAACTAAGGGCGCAATGCTAACTGAATTTCCATCACCAGGATGTGGATAATACAGCTCTGAGGTAAGAGAACAAACATTCCCTTACTTTGAGGAGGACTCTGTGACTGCTCCCCCTCAACTGCAGGGTGCAGCCCATGCCCCATTGGCACCGCTATGCTAGTGCTGGAAAGTTGGTTAGGATTGTGTCTTAATCCTTCTCAACATAACCCAGAAAAGCCAGAGGAAATAAATAGGTTTTCAGGATATGAAGGAGCATTAAGAGGGGAAGTGCAAGGTGGATTTTCCAGGGGATCAAATTCCCCTGAGTGAAAAGGGCCATAAGAAGGGGGCCGCCACTCCATTGGTATCAGTGGAATCATTGGTATCCTGGTCAAAAGCGTCCTGGTCATTGCCATCCCTGGACATTTACATCTCTTTTTGCCCCGGTCATGTCCAAGATGCAAAAAAAATGTCCAGGATGCAAAAAAAAAAAATGGAAGCAAATGTCCAGTACTGGAACCAGACATGTCATGTAGCGGGTACGCGGGGGTACGCGAGTACCCATTCCTAGGATTAGGGCTGGCCCCGCCCATTCACCCGCCCACTCATCGACTCTGTCGGCGCTCCACTCCGCACCCTGCAACGTTTGAATTGCCTGCACGATTGAGTTGCCTGCACATTCTCAGAGCCAGGCAGGCAGGCAGCGGAGCGAGGGAGACCGACGGCAGCAGCAGCGTGAGCAGGTAGGCTGCCTGGGGCTCCCTCCCGAGGAGGTGCGGTGGTTCCTGGGGGCGGTTCCTGGGTTCCGGCTATGACCTCACTTCCGGTGGGCGGGCCCCGACACAAGTTCCAATCAAAAGTGAGTACTTGTTGCTAAATCATTTAGATGCCATTACTGACTGGAACACATTTATTGTACCACAGTTGTCCAGGATGCAATGGCCCTGTCACTGCATTAAGCGCCTCTCCCATCAGTCCCAGCCTGTGAGGAGCTTGATCTGGCTCCTTATTATGTTAGCCAGTCAGAAATTAGAACAGAAGTTCCCTGCATATTAAGGGTCCCTGCAACGTATGTGTTTTCATTGCTGTAATGCTAAACACATCTATTGATGGGAGGGGAGCATCTCTGGCTCTACCAGCTGCAAAATCCTCACTTGATGAAATGTGGTATCTTGTTTTCCAAGTATCACACATCCTTCCTCAAGAATCCCACCCCACAATTTGAACATCACTGATGAAAATATGCCTGGCGTGTGCGGTGTAGTGACGATTTGATCCACTTCATACATGCTGCAGGTGTACTTTGAACATGCTGCAGGTGTACACCAGTCACTGCGAGTGCCAGGTTGCTGGGGCCCCTGGTACAGAGCTGCTGTGCCTTGGGTTCCTCAGTTCTCTGTTGGTGGACTAGCTGCTTTCACTGCTTCTAGTACTAAGGGTTCATATGGGCCTTCTGATGGGTGTGGGTGGCGCTACTGGCCAACCCCTAGTGCCAGTGCTTCCTCCTACAAGTGTGAGTGGTACACATCCTGAAGTGCTGGGCACAGGTGCTTGGAAGTCTGGTTGGATTGTGAATTTCTAATGGATGTGATACATCACACAATTCTCCTGATTTCTGTTTTTAGGGATCCCAGAGGGAGTACAGCTCCTGCACTGGAGACTGTGAAGTTTCCTTAAGCAGATCCGTTTGCCTGTAGTGTCTCTGGTGCCTGTGGCCGCCCATCATTACCAGTACTGCATGGAGCCCTTCACAGCAGCTCTTCCTAAACTCATGCTCCACAGTGACATCAGCACTGAGCAATATGGGGACCTGGAACACCAGCAGCTCTACAGCTGATGTTGATTCTGAAGAGGAGGCAAGAGGATTCACAGAGAGAAAGGAAGGCGGAATAGGCCAGGGCTAGTCTATTCATGAGGACAGCTGGAGTGATTGCCTTAGGCAGCAGTTTGGTGGGGAAGCACCCTTCTCTTGTCTGCCTACTTGCCTCCACTGCTTCTCCTTCACTCCCTGATTTGGAAAAGGAAGAGGGGGACAGAGAGGAGAGAAAATGTGGACCGGAAGAGAGTGCTGAGCTAGAACGTGGAAGAGGGGGAGGAGAAGAGGCTATGCAGCATCAGTGGGGGTGGCAGCATTTGGCATGTGGCCTCGGGCATCAGGAGATCTTGGGTGGGTCCTGGACAGGACAGTGGTTGAAGATGAGGAATATGGAGGAAAGGTGGAGAAAGAAATTGGGAGCACAATCCTAAGCTGCGCTGGAATAGTGAGGCCGGCAGGCTGGCGCTATATCCAGCGCAGCTTTGGTGCACTGGGGAGCCTCATTTGCGCCCTGGCCCCAGAGGCGGCTCTAGCCTCCCCTATGGTTTCCTCTGATCTGCGCCTGCTAAATAGCCAGGGACGAACGGAGCCCTGAGTGCGCCAATGGCAGGGCAATGAAACCGCGCCCCCAGCACATCGCCCTGCCCCTGTGCGTTGCCCAGCCACGCCTCCCTTTGCCCAGAATAGCTCCATTTTGGAGCAGAACAGAGGTGAGGGAGAGCGGGTGGGCCAGACAATGCATGGGTTAGTCTGTGGACTCCGTGCAATGGTGCCCCACCACTCCGCCGCTGCCGGCCCCCATGGCTCGCACCACCCCGGGCTACACTCTTCCTCCGCCTCTGCACAGAGCCGTGGAGGCCACATGGCCCAAATCGTGGCTGCGCAGCCTGGGGCCTGGGGCCTGGATGTGGCCTAACGGCCACAGCCCATCTCCACCCCCCTCCTCAGGCTGGCATGCCTACCAGCCTGCCCACCCCACCCAGTTCCTCCCTCCCGCCTTCCCCATGCCCAGAACCGCACCACCCCAGGAGTGGTGCTGCAGCATCTCTGCTCGTGCCCTTTGGCCAACGCTGCTGCTAGCATTGGCCCAACAGCACTAGTGCATTGCGTCGGCCCAAGGTGCATCTTTGGATTGCACCCTCAGAGACAGAAAGTAGCTTGATGGGCAGGAATGGTGAATAAATAAGGCAAAAGGAAAGATCAAAGGAAGAAAGCAAAGAGAGGAACCAGAAAAGGTTGGGAATGGCAAAGAGAAATTTCCCAGGAAAAACAAGAAAGAGCCAGGAAAAGAGGAAGCAGCTCAGGACAAGAGGGGCCAGAGGAACCTGACAGAGTCAACAAGGAAGGTGGGAACGAGGGCAGATCTGCAAGAAAGGAAAAGGATTAGGAACGGTGATGGGAGCTCTTCATCCCAAGTTTATCCAAGCACCCTGAACTAAGCAGGCACACAAGGTATGCTAAGAAGGCACACTAGGGACTGGTAGTGCTGGGATACAAATCCCAGAAAAAGACTGCTGCATGATGGGCAGGGTTGGCCAACCTGCAGCATGCAATCTGCCACTTCTAATGTGCAGAATTGACTCTGCTGCATGCGCCACTTGAAAAGTATCTGTGTGCCACTACTTGGCCACCCCTGATCTAACGCAGCTCTCTGCAAACTATGGCACATGGGCCCAATCCAGAGTTCGGAAAAAGCCTTCCTCCCTGGGAGCAGTGCTTATTGGTCTGCTGCACTGCCAATCATCTTGCCACGAGACTGGGACAAAGGGATGCTCTGGGCAGTCGCGTTTACCTGGAAATCCTGGTGCAAATCTACAGGATCTCTGAGCAATAGATGTGATTGCTCAAAGCATCCCTTTGTCCCAATGCAGTGGCAAGATAATCAGCAGCGTGGCAGAAGAGTAAGTGCCTCTGGTGCTGGGGAGAGCTTTTCTGTTACTCAGCAGTCTCCAGTTTGGAGACCACTGATCTAAAGGATTCATATTAGCATGAGGCAACAATTGGCCCAATGACCAATAGAAGCTCCTGCCCTAAAGAACCCAGTCCCTTGATTTATCCATACTCAATGTGAATGAAATTCACATGAAATTGGGTGAACTCCGGAAGCTAGTGGAGGACAGGGAGGCCTGGCGTGCTGTGGTCCATGGGGTCGCGAAGAGTCGGACACGACTTAGCGACTGAACAACAAGAACAATGTGAATGAAACCCCTTATTTTGAGCCACAGAATTTTTATTCATTAGCAGTACCCCAGAATGTCCTTCCCCGCCCCTTACAATGTTGAATTTGCCCCTTGGAAGGAGTCAGAGGGAAGTGGGTGGCTCAAAGCCCTACAAACATTTTAAAAAGTTTTCAAGAAGATATCAAACACTAGTATCTTAAATGTAAATGAATGCAACATAATGAATGAAACGTAAAGGAAATGAAATGTAAATGAATGCAAAAATAAAAGCCAACCAAATGATAGGAACAATTTCAGATCAGTCATACACTATGAGTTCACTTGTTAATTTATTATGACCCCCATTTTATAGTAAAATAGAGTTCAAAGCAACCTATAAAATCATATAAACCTATTAGGTTCATAACTACCATATACCTTTTCTTGGAGGAAGAATGAGACCAGGATTATAGGTTCTTGGAGACCTTTTGTTGAAGGCAAATGCATACAAGTGTAGCAAATAAAATAATTATTAAGTGATTAAAAAAAGAAGGGCTGAATAAATGATCAATTGCAATTCTGAAAGTGTTGCCAGCTGTAATTCAGGTAATGATTGGGATAATAATTCATAATCTCCTAGATAATAAAATCAGAAAATGGTTGGCATTCACAGGCTTCTTGTAAAAGGGAGCTATCAAAAGACAATCTGTAATCCTGAATGTGAGATTCAGGTGACAAAAGTTACGTTCAGCTCAAGTGAGATTGTTTGAAGGAATTGCAGGATAAGGAGGCAAGTTACTAAGTGGCTGGCATGTTCAGATGTTAAAAGCAGGCTACAAACCAGAGCTTCCATGCTTGTTTGGCGAATAAAGTTTTCTGCCGCAGTGTATTACACACTGTGGTTATGTGATCTCAAAAAATTGCCCCAATTATGTAATTTGATGTAATTATACTAATTACATAAACAGAGAATCATTTATTAAGTTATTCCACATCCAACTTTGGAAGGACATTAAAGAAACTGATTGTTTTGCTTCTTCTATCTACACTGCTGCAAGCCAGAAATGACGCTGTAGAAAACAATGGCATTATACTTGGCAAAGAATAAAGAGAGGGATGAGGTTGATTTGTTTCATATAAGGAGTCAGCTTCCAGATAAGGACACAATGTGCACCTAGGGGGTCCCAAACCAGAGTTTGAGAAACACTGCATTAATTTGTCCGTCCATGAATCTGTTGAATAAAAAGACTACACTATCTAATAGGGAGCAGCATTTTCTCTAACACAACCAAACTCTGTATCCACATTCAAAAATGAGTCCTGTCATTCTCAGTTCAGTATTAATCCTGGCACAGGTGTCACAGCATTTATGTTCCGCTTTTGCCCCAACATGGAAATGGGCATGGAGAAATAAACATCAGAGACTGACGGAAGAATTGGTCGCTTATTGGGGACTTGGTGATGGTTCCAGCAACGCTTTGCTGATTGAACAGGTCTTCAGTCTGTATAAGCATTCAGGCTTCATACAGCTACCCACCATTCCCACAGCATATGCATTTCGATCGCTAAACAGCTTCTGCCGCTGTCTGCTTTGTCACAGAGCCCAAACTTACTCTGCGGATATGAGGCCAATCTGCACAGTGACAACACGAGTGATTTGAAGATCTGAGTCACAATGAGAGCTACTGCAAAGCATAGTCATAGAACTGTGCATAGGTAAGGAACCTGGTGGCCATTTGCTCGCCTCTGTAACCAGAATCCCTACAGTTGATCCTGTCATATCTGGTTTGTATTATGTCTACCACTTTCTCAATTCTGCTTCAAAACAAGAGGGTTCAATCACCCTGAAAATAAATTTGTCAAGGCTCTGCATCTATGGCACCATTTGATAGGCAAATATTATCAGGTGATAATGTTTATATCATGAACAACATGGATACCATGAATTTGGCCAATTCGTTTCTGTAGATAACACTGTTATACAGGAACAGCTAGAAATAGATTACTGCAAATTGTCTGCATTCTACCTGAACGTTATACAATATCTTTTGTCTACCTCAGTGAAGTCCATATTTTTTTAACAAGCTTGGAGTCATGGAGGATGAAGAGAGCAGATCTTTTTTTAAAAAAAAAGATCCATACTCTTTCTTCTCATAAACCCTGTATTTTGCTCTTAACCAATATATCATTGTTTTCACAAGAGCTTTTCAGCAGTATGTTCATGCCAAAGCAGTTTTCTCATGAGGGAGAAATCTTGTCTCACAGTAGTGGCATAGCTAAGGGGGTGCAGGGGGTAGCAATTGGCCCAGGCAATAAGCTTTAGGGGACAACAAGCTTAACTTGACACTAGTGGTCAACATTGTGAAAACCTTGGTAATATGAATAATAGCATCATGTCACATATCATTGGAAAGGTTATTTAATTCTGAATGCCATGAAACAAACTGCGTTGGAATATCCGCATTCTATCAGAGGTTTTGGCCAATTAACAACATTCATTCATTCATTCATTCATTCATTCATTCATTCATTCATTCATT
>JAJKFI010000014.1:15481008-15539569 GCA_029204185.1 Lerista edwardsae
GATAGATAGATAGATAGATAGATAGATAGATAGATAGATAGATAGATAGATAGATAGATAGATAGATAGGGTTGACAAATGGATAAATGCGAGAAAAATGTTTTCCCCCAAGTTTGCTGTGGCAGACCATGGACTAATTCAGCAATGTAGGGTGAGTAGATAGGCAGATGGATGAGTGCAAGATAGGTGAACGGAAGGAAGACCAGAGAGATGGGTGATGGGTCTTACAGAGTTTAAGAATTAATTTATGCATGCAATAGACACATGGATGCATGGACTGATAGATGAATGGGATCACCAACTGGGCAGGAACATAGGATACATAGAATGTGTATGTTAGCAAGGGGCATAGGGTCCTGGACACAGGGCAGATGGATATGTGCAGCAGATGGTTGAGATGGCAAGGAAGAATACAAGGCAAGGCAGTGGAGAATGTGTGTGGTGTTGATGGAAAGATAAGATAGATGGGCATAATAGGACATACATAAAATGGGACATGAATGGGGTGGGCAGATGTATATGTCACAGAGATAACTGACAGATATTGCAAAGGGGCATAGGAGGAGATGGGCATAGGAGGAGATGGGTGGGGCAGACAAATGGGTGCCAAAAGTACAAGAATGGAGCACTGGGTGAAGAGAAAAGGTCACACAAAGTTAGGGATGGGGTGGGTGGATATGTCGGTATGACAGTAGAAAACTAGGAGGGTGTGGAACAGATACGTAGGTGGATTAGAAGAGATTGGTGACATGGGAGATAGAGAATGGGTAGTGGTAAGGATGTGCATGCATGAGTGTAGCAGAAGTGTTCGAATGTAGCATCCATGAATATAAAAGTCTGAGAGGGGAAGGATGTATAGAGAAAGATATCTGAGCTTCAGGACCTGATGGATGGATGGATGGATGGATGGATGGAGCTGCACAGTGGATGTGCTGAAGTGGTTAAGTGAAGGAGTGCATTGCAAGTTGTGCAACTGAAAAAATGAAGTGGACTTGATGAATGGAATGGATGGATGCACATGTAGGGTACACACAGATTTGAATAGGTGCAGTAACCATCAAAGGAATTAAGAATGGATCTGCAGGACAAACTAACTAATGCAGGGGTGGCTAGACCAGGAAGAACTGATCATGATATTTACAAGCCAATGAGGCAGAATGTGGCCTGGAAGGCAAAGAAATGAATTAAGGTGGTGGGTTAAACAGGTGATAATCCCATAGGATACAGAGATGAGGACAGAACAAGACAGGAGCTGGGAGGAATGGAGTGATCAGAAATCAATGAGGGATAGTGGGTTTGCAAGGAAGAGAGAAAACCCCATAGGAATGTAAAGTTATGGGATGGAGCCGATTTCTGGATGCAGAACATACAGCCCCAAGAGGTGAGCGATGGGTTTGCAGGAGGCCAAGAAACTGTGGGTGGATGGATGGGTGGATGGCGATGGGATGCTTAGGGCATACAGGCCAAGAAGGTTAGCTGGGGGGCAAAGCAGTGGGGTGGGCGAGCGGGCGGCCCACCTGTCTCGGCGAAGCTGATGATCTCGGAGATCTGCTCATGGGCCGGGGCCCCCGCGCTCGCCTGCCCGTCCAGGCTGGGGATCTCGACGCGGCCGTCGTCGCGCACTTTGCCGGCGTGCAGCTTGCGCAGCGCCGTGACCATGGCAGCCTTGGGCACGGCGTGGGTGATGTTGGGCCGGTCGCGCATCTGGAGGCGGCTCAGGATGTGCCTCTTGACGGCCTCCAGGAAATCGCCGTCCACCGTGCCGGGCTCCTCGGGGGGCCGCCGGAAGCCGCACGAGGTGCAAGTGTCCTGGGGGGCGGCTCCGGGAGGGGTTGGCGAGGCTCCGGCGCCAAGCACCAGCCAGCAAGCCACCGCCAGCAGCAGGGCCCCCCTCCGAGCCGCCCCGTCCATGCCGATCTCCAGGCAATTCCGCGTTGAGGCTGGGCTCTGAGCCGGAGGGCGGCCGAATGGGGCGCACGAAGCTCAAGGCGGCGGGTGAGCGCCAGGAGAGGCGCGCTGGCAGAGGAGGGGCGCTATGTTGGGGGAGCCGTGAACGGAGTCCGGGGTCCCCGAGGCGATAGCAAGCGGGCTGGCAGAGGGCGAAGCAAGTTGGGGGAGCTCGACAGAGGGGTGGGGGAGAGGGGGCGAGCCGGAGAGCTGAGTCTCCCCCGGGGCAGCCGGAGTCCCCCTGCAGCCTCGTCCAGTCACTGGCCAGCGGGCATCTCCCAGGCAGGCAGCTCCTTCTTCATGATTTCAGTGGTTCGCCTCCAGCCAGGCAGAGTCCAGCCAAAAGCGGACAGGAGGTGGGGAGAAGGGCGATCTTTTTAGTCCAGAGTCATCGGGGGGCCAACGGGGCGGGGGAAGGTGGGGTGGCGTAGGATCAACCAGGCAGATTGAGAGTCAATCCAATTTATAGCGACGGGCTGGGGACACTCCAATCAATGATGCCTCCCTATCCGTCTCCACAAGAAAAGGAAGGAACAAAAACAAAACAAAACAAAAAGCAAAATCCAATCCAGCAAGCCGGTTCCTTGATACGCTCCGCAGCTGTCCTCTTTAGCACGGCGGGCGCTCTCTCTGCCTTCAGCGCCTGCAGCCTTTGGTCGTCAGCCTCTTGCGAAGCCAAGTTAACCTGAAGCTCAAAGCAAAGAGCGGGGAGCACTCTAGAAAGGGGTGGGAGGGAGAGCCCAGTCGGATCCACAAAGGCGATCGCTCCTTTCCCCCACCTTTTCTTTTTGGGGGGTCACGTTGGGGCTACAGTCCAGACGGTGGGGCCCCTTCCTGGGGGTCCCGCGAGCATGCAGCTGTCCACGTTAAAACAAGACTTTGTAAAAATAAAACCCCGGGAACAGCAACAGCGAGGGAAGATCTTCAGAAGCGACTCCACAAATCTAAGCCAGGAAGTCCTGCTTAAAAGTACTCGCTCTCTTTCTGATCGAGCAATCTCGCCCTTGTTATTTGGCACTGGGATTTCTCACGAGCAAGGGCAAACCGCCCGCACTGCCTCCCTCCGAGAGTTGATCTTTGCCGGTGCCTCGCTGTATTTCAATTTTTGTTCTCGCTCGCTCGCTCGCTCGCTTTCTTTCCTGAACCTGACGTTCCGCCTCCGATCGCCAAGTGGAAGGTCTCGGTTGGAGAAGCGCCTTGTTCCTCGTTTATCTGCCTCTAATCTCCTGGCGACGGGTTCCCCCCTTCTTTCTTTTTGACTTGCCAAATCACGACATTGGGCCACTTTTCTACTGAAACTTTTATACAGAAGTTAAAACCACGTGGGAACTTCAACCTATAACAGACTAGGCGCCACAGGCTCCGCACTGTTTAGGAGATTAAGCATTTTGCCCCCGGGCTGCTGCAGTAACTTCCTGATGTGGAAATATTAACTATGCTGTTCCTTTAACTACACCCCCCCAATAGCCTGTGAATACACACGGGGGGGGGGGTAAAGATGTTGCCAGAGAAAAGGTGTCCAAATAAAGGTTGTTACGTGGCAAGTCAGCTAATAACTAGCCACCATCCATTCACAAGTCAGTGTGGCCGAGAGCTCTGCGGGGTCTCAAGTGGAAACGTCTGCTCAGTCTCGCTCTCGTCTCTCAGCTCCAAGACTTCCATTTGCAATATTTGAACAGCAGCCCACCTTGCAGGGTTGTGGTGGAAATTTCTGAGAATGATATACACTCACTCACTCACTCACTCACACACACACACACACACACACACACACACACACACACTCACGCACGCACGCACTCACTCTCTCACATACACACACACCATTCTCTGCCCTGGGTGCGATTTCAGCCAGAAGACTGTTGCTGGACGTCTATTTCATTGTTATCCTACTTTGAGACGTTCAGAGTGATGGTTCTCCTCTTTCTCCACTGCATCCGCACGACGGTCCTGTGAGGCAGGCGCCGCTGAACCAACCTCATGAACTGGCTCTGGCTACCTCATCAATCTGATGGCAGAGTGAGTCATGGGGATTTGCATTCAGGCAGCCGCTAGTCCTCTCACCACTGGAACTCTGCCCATGAGGCACAGTGGTGTTGCAAGCAGCGTATGGCTTTCCAGTTTGGGCGGCAGTGCATTGAGACTTGAGTTCAAATCCCAGTTCAGCCTCAGTTCATTGAGGTGAATTATCTCCGTCCCCCACCTACAACAATGGCAGCATCCATAATCTACCTAACAGAAATGAGATGCATGCGTGTACACAGGTTGTATGAATAAGTAGCAAGTCTGACGTGGCACTGCCTGTACATGTTAGCCCAGGACAAGCTTTGCACATGAGGTCTTTTCTTTCTCTTTATATGTGTGCGTGCGTGCGTGCGTGTGTGTGTGTGTATGAGAGGGAAAGCAGTTAAAAGAACAGCGCCGGTATGCAGGGCATGCTTATAGATACACGTGCCTGTGATGATGCACACATGCAACAACAGGGGAGGGTGGGTCGGCAGGCTATTGCTTATTTACTATCCATTTCAGACTTACAGTGAGCCAGGCTAGGTTCTCAGGGCTGGCTGAGGCAGGCATACTTTGCCAACAGAAAAGGAATGCTTTAGGAGGGAACGGAGTGGGGGGGGGGGAGAAGCAGCAGCACGCCTGCTCCAAGGTTGAAATGTGCAGCGTGTGAATGCTAAAGCGGCTGGCAAGGGGCAGGTGGGCCATTGAGGCATTTCTGCAGTGGAGGGATCCTGCCGTTTCCAAGTGCTCTGGCAGCTTCTGTCAGGGGATTTGCCTCGTGAATGGGGTCCCATCCAGAAGCAGTTGGGGAGGGGGATCACTTCTAGGCTCCTAAAAGCTGAGTAGAGCTGGGGGAAGGGAGAAGGGGGAGGCAGAGTGCAGGGAGAGAGCGAGAGAAAAGGCGAGAGGCTGGCTGGTGCCCTGCGCGCCTTCCTGCTTGTTGATATTCTGGGGACATTCTCTCTCTGGTCGCCGCCGCTGCTTCTGGAGTGTTTCTCTCCGGGGAAGTCCCTGGCTTTGAACAACGACCCCCCCCCCCCGTCCCCGTCCCCAGCTCCTTGCAACCCAGCGTCGTCCTTGTCTCTCCCTATCTAAGGATGGAAAGGGCGTGGGGTGGGGGGGCGGTTGGCCCGCTTGGCCCCTGCTGGCATCGCAGCGCGTTGGGGTGTGTGGCCTTGATTCTGTCGACCATTTGCTTGCGTAGCGGCAGCCTTAAAAGGCAGCACTGCAGCAGGGCGCTCCAAAGGACGGCGGAGGAAGAATGGCTGGGATGGAGCTCGCACCTGGCGATGCCAGTGGGAATCTTGCCCTTAGCCTGGGCAACAGGCAGACCAAAAAAAACCCAACACCACCCACCCCCCACCCCCCCACACACACACGCAGGGCAGGGACACAAAGCCCAACGCTTGCTTGAAGGCGGAACAAACGCGCACGGAGAGAGATCCTATAGAAAGCGAACTAGCGGACACACACACACACACACACACACACACACACAGAGAGAGAGAGAGAGAGAGAGAGCTTGGTGCAACATCAGATCCGGTCTACTTGCCCAAACAATGACCCCACACTGGTAGGCACGAAAACAATTTATCACCAGTCATAACAACAGCAACAACAACAACAAAGAGGGAGCACACAGCCCAAACTGATCAGCCACATTCATCCAGTCCACACACACGCCCCGCGCAACGCCTGACCCGCAGGCACGGCCTCTGAACAGTTGCAAGGAAGGCTGATAACGTCATAGCCATAACTGTGCAGCGGGGTTTACTACGCGGGTTCCTCATCATCGGTCACCCAAACACGCGCACTGCAGGACATGCAAGCACGCGCGCATAGTTAAGCCAAAGTACTCGGATTATTTACAATTACACGTTGACACTTCTTTAGTCGGCAAAGTGCATGTAGGTTCTTTTCTCGCTTTTGGGATTTAAGTCGATTTCCAGTCCCTTCTTTCAATGGGATTGGAGTCGGTTTGGGTATTTTACTTGACCATTTCGATTGTTCGGGCGTACGCCCCATTGGGCGGCCCCAACTCTCAGCAGTTCTCGCCTATTTCCCCCTCCCGCTTTCTTCTTATAGCTGCAACACAACCCACGCACACAGAAGGCTGTAATGAAGAAATACAACTCTCTCCCATGACTACTCATTCCCCCACAGCACCAAAGGCAGCCCGCTCCTACGCGTGTAGGGCCACAGCAGAGGTCGAGGTCGTAGACGTGTCGTGCTGACGGAGGGAACCCCCGTGTGATCACACCTGTTCCTCGAAAAGGTTTCTCGTACACCCACCCGCTGACCAGCCCCTCAGTTCGCTCACCTGCTGTAGGCAGGGCAGGGCAGGTGCTCTTTCCCTTTGGGCTTAAGTCTGTGCCCAAATGGGGTGATTGTTTTACAGAGCAGGTGAAAGCGGCGCTGCCGGCCATAGGCAACTGGATCATCGCCCTGATACCGGCGTACCACGTAGGCGGCAGCCTCTGGCATGGAAACTTTGGGCAAAGGGCGCCGCCTGTCGCTTACTGCTGGAAACGGGCCAGCTGGCCGAGGGCGCCTTTTCTTCTTTTTCTTAGCAGCTTCATGCCAGTAATTAGGGTTGCATCAAGGAGTATGATGGCAAGTCGAGATGCTAACAACTCTGCGCGCTGGCACAGGCGGCCCGCCTCCTTCGTGGTATTTTGCCGTCACGCTTCCACTTGGATCCTACGCCTGCTGACTCTGAAGCAGGGGCTCCTGAGATCCATAAGATGGAGTGATAAGCGTGCTTTAGGTCTGCAGCGTGATTTAGGAACCTTTTTTCGGATTCTTACTATTTAAAAATAAAATAAAAATAAAACCAGATGGACCTGGCATTCCCTTCACCGCACTCCCAACGCATCTCTGATTTAGCGCGCGGGGGGGGGGGGGCAGCTGATGAGCAACAAGTAACGGCACAGAAACCCCCCAGCAGGGGAGGGGATGAAACTGGGTCTGACTCCTCCCACCTCCTCCCAAGGAGCTTCGTGGTCACTGTGTCAGGGGTGCCACCTGCGTGAGCTAATTGGGTCGAGTGCTGTGACCCTCCTAGCCAAAATCTGGGTTAATCTCCCATCTCCAGCTCAGATTTCTACGCGCTTGACAGATTAGATCACAGCTGATCAGAAGCTGCTTAGGACGATCTTCCACCTCCAGCAACATTTCTGCCCACCACCCTCATTGCCCCCCCCCCCAGCTCGGCAAGCTCCCTGCTCTCCTGTGGCTCTCGTGGGGGTTAGAGTGGCAAGAGAGGATGGGATGAAAAATATGAACGTTCTCGAACATATTCATGCAGCCAGTGGCGTTTCTACAGGGAGGGCAGAGCTCTAAGTTTTGCCAGAAGCCTGACCTTGCAGTGGAAATCACTCCTCTCCTGCACCATTTTAGCCAATCCTCACAGGGAACAGCAACATCTTGGCGTTGCTTACTGGCTACAGCCGCAAGGGAGAGGAGGGATTTACATGACAGGGTAAGGCTTCTTGCAAAACTTAGAGCTTTGCCATCCCTGTAGAAACGCCTCTGCATGCAGCATATCCAATGCACATAAGAAGAGCTCTGCTGTATCAGGCCTGTGGCAATCCAGTATCTCGCTTCACACAGTATCCAGCCGGCTGCCTTTGGAAAACCCCATTAGCAGGGCATGAAGGCCAGAGCCTTCTCTCCCCCTTGTTCCCCTGCAACCACATTCAGGCCCCAGTCTTATCCAATATTCCAGTACTGATGCAGCTGTGCCAATGGGGAAGTAGTCACAGAGGCCTCCTCGAGGTTCCGTTACCTCAGGGCTGAATTGTGGTTGCATCAGTGCTGGAAAGGTGGTTAGGATTTGTCCCTCAGTTACGTAAGAAATAAGGCCAAGGACCCATCTAGCCCAGCTTCCTGTATCTCACTGTGATCATCCAGATGCCTCCGGGATGACTCAGGACGACAAGATACCTTTATCCAGTTGCCACTCCTTTGCATCTGGCATTCAGAGATAAGTTACCTCTAAAATTCTGAGGTTGCATATAGTCATCATGACGTGTAACCTGTGGTGGACTTTTATGGAGGAAAAGTTCATCACAGGTTATCTGGCAAATCCCCTTTTAAATGCATCTAGACCAGACTGCATCACAACCAGTAGCATATCTCGGATGTGGCAAGTGAGGGCCTGCCTTGAAGGGGGGAGCCACTGAGCAGAACAAACAGTGGGCAACCAGATCTCCAAGCTGCTTCATGATCTGGCTGCCCCCATTCCTTCTGCTCAGTGGTGCAGCCTTCAAGGGGTACCCTTTCAAGAGGGAGCCCCCACAGGAGAAGGAATGGGGGTGGCAGTGAAGCTGCCACAGCCAGCACCTCCTCTTCCGTGACTTCTGAATTCCCTGGAGGAGGCGCTGGTGGTGGCTGCTTCGCGACACCCCTTCGAGTGGGAGCCTCCACAGAAGAAAGAATGGGAGGCAGCAACCAGATTGCAAAGCGGCGGCTGCCAGTGTCTCCTCCCTCTCCAGGGGAAACTGGAAGTGATGTCATGATGTCACATGAGAATGTGATGTCACTGCCCCTGGTGTCGAGGCTCTTAGGTGAGCTGCTGATCACAACATCTTGAGGCAAGGAATTCTAGATATTAATTATGCGCTGGGTAATACTACCTCTGGTCCATACTATATCTTAACTCGGAGGGACCATACAGCCACAAAGACCAATGACCGACCCCTCTTTCATGATTTGACAAATCACCTCATAAAGCTGTCTAATTCTAAACTGTTGGGCCCTCACCACACTTTGTGGTGGTGAATTCCATATATGAATGGTGCATTGTGTGGACTTCCTTTAGGGCCATCACCCTGCCAACAAAGGTTCGCATAGTCAAAGCGATGGTTTTCCCAGTAGCAATGTATGGCTGTGAGAGCTGGACCATAAGAAAGGCAGAGCGCCGAAGAATAGATGCTTTCGAATTATGGTGTTGGAGAAGACTCTTGAGAGTCCCCTGGACTGCAAGGAGATCCAATCAGTCAATCCTCCAGGAAGTCAAGCCTGATTGCTCCCTGGAAGGACAAATCCTGAAGCTGAAGCTCCAATACTTTGTCCACCTCCTGAGAAGTGAGGACTCTTTAGAAAAGACCCTCATGCTGGAAAAGAATGAAGGCAAAAGGAGAAGGGGGCGGCAGAGGATGAGATGGTTAGATAGTGTCACCGAAGCAATGAACATGAAATTGGGTGAACTCAGGAAGCTAGTGGAGGACAGGGAGGCCTGGCGTGCTGTGGTCCATGGGGTCACGAAGAGTCGGACACGACTTAGCGACTGAACAACAACAACTATGCAGCACAGGGCTGGTGGTAAGCCCTTACCACTGGTGCTGGTGTCACAAAAGTGCTATAAGGCACTTCTGCAGCAGGCGGTAACAGCTACCGCCAGTGCTGGCCCAGCGCCAGGCCCCAGCACCCAGAGGAGGGAAGACAGAGCCAGCAGATGCCACTGGCAGTGTGCTCTTTCCAGACGGGGAGAGGGTGGAACTGGGCAGGGGCTGGGCAGAGTGGAGGTGGATCAGTGATGGCCTCTACCTCCGGATCCAAACCTCCGTGTTGGGCCATGTGGCCCAACACAGAGCTTCTCATATCTGCACTGGAAAAATAGCCAGCGAGGACATGAGGAGGCCCATCGGCAGTCTTGTGTTCTTACCCAGAGGAAAAGTAATGGCTACCCTTCCCCAGAGGTGCCTCCTGTGACTGCTGCCACACCCACAGGATGCAGTGGTAGCCATTTTGCTACGGCTGCACATACGACGGCCAAGCACCATAGGATTGGGCTTCTAAATCTCTCATCTTTCGGTTTTATTACCGTAGCTGAGTTCTATTATTATGAGAGAGGGAGAAAAAACCTGCTGGTTGGCACACTTGAGTATTCATGGACCATCCTTCAGCCTTGCCGTTCCCCATCCACACACCCTGCAGTCAGAAGCGGGTGACCATGGGAGCAGTGTGGATCAGTCTGGGGCTTTTCTGCTCCACATGATATCTACGTTTAAAGAGAGAGTGCGTCCAACTTAATTCTACAGAACCAAATCTGAAAAATGGCCAGTTTCTGGGCAGGGTCACCTTGAGCCTCACAGGGCACATTAAACTTACACTGCTTGTTACACTGGGAGCACATTGCAAGTTTAACAGAGAACAGCAACCATTTTATTTTTCTTCTGAATTCTTGAAATGTCAGTAGTTTATTCTACTGTTTATATCTTGAAATTGGCTGTGAACCTGGCTGTGAATCTGGGGCTCCACCAAAAATGTTACTAACTGGGATCTGGAGTTCCTAAGGCCAGCCCTGTGCATAAGCCTCACTTAACTCTGAATATACATGCTAGGCCTGTATTGTACATCATCACACACAGTGACACAGTGACTTTAGATCCAAATAATAGGACTGAACATTTATCCATATAGGTCAATCTTAGTCAAGTTTGCCATGTAAAACTTGAATATCCTAAGACCTCAAGTCATAGAGAAAATGAGAAATGCGTTCTCCCATATCTGACAACTTCCAGCAAGTATATCATCAATTGCACCTCGTTTGTCAGGAACAAATGGGGGAAGGTAGGTCTCTTGCAGTGCTGTTACATATTGATATACCTAGGAAATTAACACCTGTGCTGCAGGTTTTAATATCCTTCAATATGATTTCATTTTCTAGGCTCCTTGAGGACTTGTGATCTTTTCTTCTTTTTTTCCTGACACCCCATTTGCAAGTATTAACCGCCTCCGCAGCTTCATGTCTCTAATCTCATTTGCAGCTCATATAGCAAATACAAAAGCTGGCAGTTTATTCCAGCATGAAAATCTAAATATATCAATGTCCAGAGATTTTTTTGCACATAGGTAAGATGACTGGGCTATAGAAATGGTCACATTGTTTCTGGACACTAGATAGTTTTTTCAAAAAGTCAATTCCCCTTTTGTAATATACTGTACTATTGAAATCTAATAGGAGTCATTAAAAACAAGAGATGTGATGATGTACATGTTGCCTTATTGATTTCAGCAGAACTTTGCAGTATATGGATAAGATGTGTTTGCCTGAGCATCTTGCCAATAAATGCTTCTAATCTTATACACCTGTTTTAATATTCTTGAAATCTTATAATCCTACTCTGTTTTCATAAAAAAAAAAAATCAGAAAAATTTTCAGAAAAAAATAATCTGTACCAAAAAGAAATCATGATTTAAAATATGGCATATGACTTTCAACATACTTAAAACATGCTACTTGTGCGAACAAAAAAGAGTGAAATGGTGTGAACGGAATTGTCACGCCCAAGTTAAAACAAGGAACTTGACATCAAAATCTGGAGAATAGGATTCCCAGACAGTTACTTCACCTTATTCTCAACTCTTAGTAGCATTTAGTTTGGACAAACTGCCTCCCCAACATGACTATGCAGCTGTAAGGCAGCACACTCAGTGGCAGGGAGGTTTGTGCATATGTGGCCCTAGAACTGGTCAGTGGACGTATTGTCGCAACCGACCCCTTCTTGATTTGGTCAGGATGAGGCTGTAAAGAAGCTAGGCACTTGTAAAATTTTATAGCTAGGCTATAAAATCATGTAGAGAATAGAAAAGCAAATAAGCAATTAAATAAATGAGACAAATCAAATGCACTTGATTTTGTGCACATATTTTTCTTGCTAGAGCAAGAAATCTTGCTGATTTGTATATTAATCATCTTACACTGCCTAAGGACAGGGTGTTTCTATGATAAACTTATGCTCAGGAAACATGTGCTTATCTCATAGGATTAAGCCTTAAGTATAAGGAGGAACAATGTTCATGTAAAAAACAATGGGTTGGTATTGTTTTGACTTTTTTTTTGCTTCCTCAGGCGAAATTCCTAAAAGTAAGAAATATGGGTTGGATTTTTTTTTAACGTTTTGAACAGCAAATTGTGCAAAATTTGGATATAGCTCTTTCCATGACTAGAGTGGCTATATAATATGATTTTAATCTGGCCTTGTAAATGAGGCTATTGCATCACTGGATTGAGGAAGCAGAATTTAAGAGGAGACAAGAACAAATGTCATAGAATCAAAAATGCTGATGAAAATTGAGGGCAAGATATGTTGCAGGTCCATTTCTCAGCATTTTGACCAGAGTACTAGCATCAGTGGGAAGAGCAATTGGCTGCCTATATATATTCTGCTTCTCTGGCTCCCAGAGGCATCATGGGATGTTGGCCATCATGGGATGCTGAGCCTGATGGACCTTTCATATGCTCCAATAGGGCTCTTACATTCTTGCATAAAAGAGTTTCATGGTTATGAGGCTATTTCCATTATCAAACTTCCGATGGGCCTTTATCATAAACCATGCTGTCATGTATCTAGCGGGGCATTAGCCAAAAATTCTCCCAAACAAAAACTGTGTTCCCCTTCATATATACATATTTTATTTTTCTATTTTCTGGCACAAAGATTGAGGTTAGCTCCAAACAGAACTGATCCAGGGCTAGTCTTTGGAGATGTGAAAGGGCCTTTTAAAAGCAACTCATTCCAAGACTCCTCTCCATTTTCAGCACTTTCCTTCAGGCACAAATCTCTCTTGCATATGCACAGAAGCTGAACTATTAGCAGGATGATTTCTTCACACCCTTGGTGTTTCCTCTCTCCTCGCCTCCTCCCTAACACCCTTTCACTTTCCTAGGTTGCTCAGTGTGCTAAACTAATCTGAGAAAGGATGGATTTTTTTTCGCACATACATTCTGAAGTTGGCTGGTGTTCAGTTTATTCAGGGTCATGCTTCCCTGATTCATTAAATGCAGGCTGAAATGCTATGAGATTTTTTTAAAGTAATGTAATGGAAATAAGGAAGGATCAGATTCGTGCCTGATGGATAAATTTATTTATAGCTAATTAGGGAAGCATGCTCAAAGAGTAGAGGAAATGAAAATGTGCTGCTGCAATGATTGGTAATTGAGGGGCTTGGGGGGGAATGGTCAATATCTGAGAACCACTGCATTAGTCAGACCTAGGCAGTGGTGTCATCCAAATGATTTAGAAACAGGTACTCACTTTTGATTGGCACTTGTCGGGGTCCGCCCACCGGAAGTGACGTCATAAGCCGGAAGTGATGTCATGATTGTTGCCATGGATGTGATCATGTTTGTAATAACTTCAGCCTGTGGTTAGTGTTGATTTAACTTCTATTGCTTTGCTTTCTAGAGATGTGTATATACATATTTTGTTTCAACTGTTCCCTGGTTAAATAGCAGGGGCCAGCTTTGAGTGGGCGGGGCCAGCTCAACTTCTAGGAACCGGTACTCGCGTAGTGGTGCGTAGTGGGTGCATGACATCACTGGACCTAGGTCTACTTAACTTCAGCAAGGCTTTTGCAGGACTAGCCCAAGACCTTCTGATGAGGTAGCCCCACCCATACCTGGCAGTATGCCAGCATCTGTTCCTCCCACTCTCTAGATTAGAAAAGGAAGAGATGGACAGAATGGAAAAGGAAGTGTGAGTTGATGCTCTCTAGGGCAGTGATTCCCAAACTCTTACAGGGAACAAGGCAGCCGCTGCCAAGGGGCTTTTTCACTTACCTGGGGGCTTACCTCCTGCTTGCAGCCTCCTCTGATCTCCTCTGCACCTTGTTTTCAAAGCCCTTATCTCTGATCTAAAGCTACTTCCTGTTGGTCAGCCCCCCCCCCAAGTAGCTTTAGATAAGAGATAAAAGCTTTTTATAGCAGTTGCAGAGGAGATCAGAAAGGGCTGCTTTGTGATCATGAGGTGGTAGTTTAGAACGTTGCAATAACGTTGAATTATTCAAGGTCCAATCTTCATGGCCTGCTGTGCTGCTGGAAATCATGAGCCCCAGTCCTGGCCAGTGGTGGGTGGAAGGAAGTTGGGGTGAGAGGAATGGTGGTGGGGAGGAATGGGAAGGAGGATGGATCAAGGCCAGGAATGGGGCAGTATAGGATAGGGCAGAATGGGGCAGCAGCAGCAGCAGCAGCAGGGCCACGTCCCTTCCTGTTCTCAATCCACCTACCTAGGTCCACTTGAACATGCACCTGCTAAGTAGCTGACCTATCAGGGCAGTGGAGGCTTGTCCTGGGCAAGGGAATAAATGTTCACTTACCTTGAGAAGGCCTCTGGAATTTGATACTCCCCCATGAGATGCAGTTGCAGACCCAGTCAAGGGGTTGCCCCAGGGCAAAGAATGAGAAGCATCACCCTCTCTGCCAGCTCCCCAACCCTTGCGCCACTCTGCCATGCCTCCTACCACACCAGGTTCCATTTTGGAGCCATACAGGAGCAAGGGATATATCTGGATTTTCATATATCTGGATTTTCAGAAGGCGTTTTGACACAGTCCCCCACCAAAGGCTGCTGAGGAAACTTCACAGTCAGGGAATAAGATGGCAGGTGCTCTTATGGATCCAGAATTGGTTGAGGGCCAGGAAACAGAGAGTGGGGGTCAATGGGCAATTTTCACAATGGAGAGAGGTGAAAAGCGGAGTGCCCCAAGGATCCGTCTTGGGGCTGGTGCTTTTCAACTTGTTCATAAATTACCTGGAGACAGGCACAAGCAGCTAGGTGGCCAAGTTTGCAGATGATACAAAACTTTTCTGGGTGGTGAAAACCGGAAGTGATTGTGAAGAGCTCCAGAAGATCTCCCCAAGTTGGGAGAATGGGCAGCAAAATGGAAGATGTGTTTCAATGTAGACAAGTGTAAAGTGATGCACATTGGGGCAAAAAATCAAAACTTCACGAATAGGCTAATGGGTTCTGAGCTGTCTGTGACAGCTCAGGAAAGAGATCTCTGGGTGTTGGTGGACAACTCGATGAAGGTGTCAACCCAGTGTGCAGCAGCAATTAAGAAGGCCAATTCCATGCTTGGGGTAATTAAAAAAGGGGTTGAGAATAAAACAGCCAATATTGTCGTGCCATTGTACAAATCAATGGTAAGGCCACAGCTAGATTATTGCGTACAGTTCTGGTCACCATATCTCAAAAAGGACTTTGTGGAGCTGGAAAAGGTGCAGAAGAGAGCAACAAAAATGATTACGAGGCTGGGGCACCTCTCTTATGAAGAAAGACTGCAGCATTTGGGGCTCTTCAGTCTAGAAAGACGGTGCCAGAGGGGGGACATGATTGAGATATACAAAATTATGCATGGGAGGGATAGAGTCACTAGAGTGATGTTCTTTCCCCTCTCTCACCAGAACCAGGGGACATCCACTGAAATTGAGTGTTGGGAAAGTTAAAACAGATAAAAGGAAATACTTTTTTTACCCAGCAGGTAATTAAGCTATGGAACTTCTTGCCACAGGCGGTGGTGATGGCATCTGGCCTAGATGCCTTTAAAAGGGAACTGGACAGATTTCTGGAGGAAAAGTCCATCATGGGCTATAGGCCATGATGGGTGGTGCAACCTGCTTACATTAATAGTAAGCTACTTCAAAATGCCAGGTGCAAGGGATGCAAGCATCTTGTTGTCTACTGAGCTCCCTTAGGCAGCTGGTGGGTCACTGTGAGATACAGGAAGCTGGACTAGATGGACCTTTGGCCTGATCCAGCAGGGCTCTACTTATGTTCTTAAGGGAGGGTGGGTGGGCCAGACACCAATTGCCCGGCTCACCTCTGCATGAAGCAAGCTGCTTTGTCCCCACCCTCCTCCTGATCCATCAGCACAGTGCCCAGGGCATTTGCCCACCACTGGGGAGATGCAGAATGTGCCCCATTGGTGTAGCTACATTGGTGCACAGGGAGTAAGGGAGGGTTGCCTGTTAAGAAGAGAAGAGGCTAATGTATGGAATTGTATTTATTGGCTAGGGTTAGTAATTGAATAAAAAGTAAATACATAACTTGTGAGATAATGCTTCTTTTGAGTATCAGAGAGGATAGCAGGAGGGATGGAAAAATAACAAAGTTAAGACTTCGTTAAAATTCAAAGTATTTTGAAGAATTAAGGATTTTTAAAACAGAAACATTTGATGAATAGAAGAGAATATCAATGATAGGTTTAAATATTATTCAAGATTAAATACGAAATGGAAACAATAGCAAGAATGGATAAAGGTATTAGATTAAAAAGAAAGGCACAAAAAAGGAAGAGAAAGGGGTTAGTATAACATTAATATCAGAAGTTGGGAAGCTAAAAGGAAAGTTAATCGAAATTACAGAGCAAAGTAAAATATGTTAGGTACCCTGACAATTCATTTAGGCAGAACAATATTGTGCTTAAAGGAATTTTGGAAGATTCTCCAGAAAATATTTTTAATAGAAAATGTGTTTATGGGAATGATGTGGCCTGGTGCAAAAGGACATAGAAAGCTGGATTCAGTCTATAGAACGTACATGACAATGGCAAGAAGAACTTAGTATTTATGGGCTTATAAGTATAGTTGCTCAGCTGACGAAGGAGAGAGAAATTCAGAAAATCAGCAGACCAAAGCAGAAGCATGAAGAGTCAAGAGCATCTAAAGATGATCAAATGTGACAAATTTTGCATGAGACTATGGAATTTAGGCTGCAGTCCTATACACCTGTGGATCTCAAATCATTTTACCACTGGGATCCACTTTTTAGAATGACACTCTGTCCAGGACCCACCAGAAGTGATGTCATGGCCAAAAGTGCAGTCTGTGTGATGCTAGAGCCTGCTGCTTTCCTGAGAATGCAGCAATATGTTGGATTATTCCATGCAGTGCAATCCAAAGCCTGACCAGCACCTTTGGCCAACACTGCTGCCGCTGGGCCAACACTAGCAGCAACCTTGACACAAGCAAACCAACCACAGAGCTGTCCCTTTCCAGCATCCCATCTTCCCATTTTTTCAATATGGCTGCTCTAGTTGATTTGCGGCCCACCTGAAACGGGCTCGTGACCCACTGATGAGTCCCAACCCACAGTTTGGGAACCACTGCTATACACTTTATGGACAGGGCCTCTGGAATGTTGTGTATCATTTATTGTTCTTTGAGACATCATAATAGCACAGTGAAGGGCCATCCCGTGAGTGTCATCAAAGTCAGTAATTATATTCTGGCACACACCAGCTTTTCAGGATTTTACTTTGTCATCTTAAATTCCTGGCCCACAAGTTGAGCCAATTTTCCTTTCATGTTTTCTCCATCCAGAGTAGCTAGGAGCAAGTTTCTCAAACATTCCAATACTATTAAATCATGATAAGTAGATTATTAATAAAGTGGTTTGAAGCATCTTTTGCTTAGTGCTACACATATGATTTATTCATCCAATATCCCCTGCGATGAGAGATTAATTAGTGTACATGGTACATTTCAAACCTTAATTGCAGATGGTATATGATTAGGTCTTCCATTTACTCCTCAACACCTAAGATATTGCACAAGCCACACCCTCTTAGTTGCCCTTTTTCGATAAAAAAAAAATTCTCCAATGGTTTTTTTTTTTAATGTTTGTTTTTAAGCTGGTATTAATTTTGCAATAGTAAAAATGGCTGCTGGTGGTTCTCATCTTATCATCCAGCCTTTGGCTTTCTAACCAATACTGGATAGATTCGTTTATCTTATGTGGGTGGCCAAACTCTGGCTCATGAACCAGAGGCAGCCAATTCTTCTGCTGCTTTTGGTGCAGTCACCAAAATTTTAATTTAAAATTTAATTTTTGGCAAGTATCTTAAACACCAAAATGCAGTGTTTTGTGTTTTTACTTAAACATTTTAACCCCAAAAGGTGGTGTTTGGTGTTTTTATGTATTTTTAACAAATGAACAAACAAAAACCCTACAGATAACATGCAAAGATTACTGTTCCTAAGTCTTCTCCCGATGGTTGGAGGGGTTGAACACTAAATGCACAGTAGTTCCTCGGTTGTTTTGGAGCCTGCAGAAAGTATCTTCCTTCAAGGAAATATTTCTGTTTCACGGAAATAACATTTTCTTATCACTCAAAGGGCAACATTTTGTCACCGGAAAAATGCCGTTCTCCCCCCAACCACCCCCTTCACCAAGCACTTGACCCTACTGGGCTAGTAAATATTGTATAGAATGTAATTGCACAGTCACAGACAGGATGATATTGCGATATTACTGATGATGTAACAAGCATCCTCTGATTGGATGTGGGTGTAGCTATATGCTTCTTTAGGTGTTGCATACCTCTGCTGTAACAGACTTTTAACTTTAATCCATTCTGATTACAATAGTACAAGAAAAGAAAGTACTGTACTGCAATTTAAAACAAAGAGAATAAATACAATGACTGAACATTGTCATAGTGACTGAATTACTGAAGATTATCCAGGTGTTTCTTGCTTCACTATTGACTGAACAAATAAAATTTAGAATTCTACAAATCTAGTTTATCATCTTTTGCCAATTCTGCATTGATGTGACAGCTTCACCATTAGTTCCTTTCTATAGTTTTTTCCCAAATAGGTTTTTTTTTTCATTTTAATAATTAGCCACAACCCAGATTATAGGTGCCCATAACAGATTTATGATAAACCATCCATCATAGCTTTCTTCTTTGTGGTTTAAGTTATTTAGCAGTTGTGCTTCAGGATCAACAGACAGCTCATGCACTGTTTTTGATTAGTGTGCTTAGCTTTATCCATAATCCTTTAGGACAGGACCACTAAACATGGATGAAATCAACTGAATATTGTATCTCCAGCATCCAGTATGATCTAGCTCAGTAGTTCCCAAATTTTTTAGCCTCAGGACCCAATTTTTAAATAACACTCTTTCAGGACCCAACTATCTTTATGAGACTTCTTTAAAAAAAAAAAAAAAAAAAGTTTCACTTTACCAGCCACTCAAGCCTCTGTCCTGGTGTGTGTGAGTGTGAGAGATATTTCTGGAAACTTTGTTGACCTCTATGTTCATTGGATGGCGACCTTTCTGGTGGCCTTGTGAACCACCAAAGTTTCCCCTGGGGCTGCCCTCATGCCCTCCAAAGCAGACTAAGGCATGGTCACCTACTCATGAGAAAATGCACATGTGCAACTCTGATTCCCTTTACACAGATTTCAATATATTTTCCTTGTCAGCTACCAGCTTGTCAGTTTCGCAACCCAATGGTGGGTCATGACCCACAATTTGACAGCTTCTTTTTTTGACCACCTTCTCCCATACATACCAGTCCACCCCCTCAGATCATCTAAGGGGGGCTCTCCTTCAAGTACCCCCTCTGTCTCAACTTAAAGGGATGGCAGCTCAGGAATGAGCCTTCTCTATAGTGGCATCACAAATCCTTCCAGAAGAATTAAGAATGACACACTCATGGCCTTTCAGAGAAGGCTCAAATCATACCAATTTCATCCTGCTTGGATGATGATTGGCTGTCTTCCCTCTAGAATAGTGCTATATCTTGAATACTCTCCTGGACAATTGTTTTTAGGTAGTTTATAGGGAGTCAAATATGTATACAGGTTGCTGAATGGGGCAAGGTCAATTCCAGGGGACCTTGATAGGCCGGAACAACTGGGGAAATAGTGTGGGGGGACATTTTGAACACCTCTTCTGCCAGTGTTGCCATCCCAACAAAACTGGAGTCCCATGTGGCTTCTTTTAAGTAACAATCACAAATTTAAGTAAAAATCACAAATATTTGATCACAAATCTTGAATGTAACATATTGTCCCACATCTTTTTGTCAGGATGTGGAGATTACCACATCTCTAACTCTGGGAGGCTTTCTGAGGCCTGGAGAGGCTAAGAGCAGCCCTGATGCGACTGGAAGGCACTTGAGGCACCCACATTGAGTCAAATGTAAGGGCACTTGGGGCGCAATCCTGACCAATTTTCCAGCACCGACATAGCCGTGCCAACAGGGCATGTGCTGCATCCTGCAGTTGGGGGCGGGCAGTCAAGGAGGCCTCTTCAAGATAAATGAGTGTTTGTTGTTCCCTTACCTTAGCGCTGCGTTGCCCTTGCCCTTACCCACTGGAAAGTGGGTTAGGATTGTGCCCTCAGTAATGTAAGGACACTCGTAGTCAAACGCTCAAAACGAAGAATTATGTGGTACCCTTACTTTTGTCCCTGATTGTATAAACCTGCCAGTGCATTTTTGCCATGTTATTAATCTGGAGGAATTATGTACACCACCACCCTGTGGTCCTTGAAGGAAAGGCGGTATAAAAATGTGAAAAACAAAGAGATAAATAATAAATAATAAAGTGGGTGAGGTGCAGGTGGGGAGGCAGGTTGCAGACATGATGGCATACTTGCAGAATTTGAGGGGGTGGACATGCTGCAGCATTTGGGAGCAGGTTTGGGCATGGATCACCTCAGGCCATCCTGGATGCTCTCCTATCTTTAAAAAAAATTCCTTTTTCTCCTCACATGTTCATTGCTCCCTGCTAAGTGGATTGCAAGGCACCTTTTCAACTGTGGTTCTCAGGTAGTTACCCGGTGGAGAGCTCCAGTCCTTATTCACCTCAGTGCAGCATCGTTCTGAATGGCTGCTGCTGGTATCTTCTTTATGATTGCGAGCCTCTTTGCGACAGGGAACTATCTTTTTATTTATTCTGTAATGTAACCCACTATGTGAAGTCTTTTGTTAAAAATGGCTATCTGCATTTTAAATAGTAATGACAAATGTTTTTCATTTTTTCAGAACATTTAGCTTTACATAAACAACCACAAACAAGAAACCACTAGTTAGGTGTTAAAACATGACAGAAAATATAAAACATAAAGATAAGACATACTGTATATAATAGAAAAATACAATTGGTCAGTATTCTGGAAACTGAAAGCTTGGAACTGAATATAGATGATGGACAAGCTTACTAGTTCCAGACAGTCAAACAACTAAAACATCTGGGAAAACTAGAATTCCTTGTATACCATATGGGCTGATTCTGAGGCAGAATGCAATGAAGGAAGCTTTATCAGTGACATGTATATTCTGTGGCAGGGACATTGCTAAAGAAGTGCAGGGTGTGTGTAATTGCACTGGGCAACAAGCCCTAAGGGGCAATAAGCTGAGCTTGACCCTAGTGGCCAAATTGTGAAAACCTTGGTATTGTTTGATTAATACCATCATATTATATACCATTTGGTGAGGAATTTAATGCAGAATGCAATGAAACAAATGGGCATGTAATATCTTCATTCTATCAACAATTAGAATTACAGCTAAATTAATCAGAATATTTCTTGCAACATTGCTGGATTTTAAAATTTACGAGGGCATAGAAGAATGCCTGTTCCTTTTCCATTGTGTTTTGGCTTCTTCACCAGCCTTTGGTTAGGAGCAAACAACCTGCAATGGACCAGCCATCACCTTTTATGGGACATTATTTACAAGAGGCACTTTTTCCAGTGGTGTTCCTCTTATATTTAGCAGGGGGAGAGTAACTGTCCCTCTTTACCCCTGCGCAGTCTTTCTAGTGGCTGTTGCTGGCGGTCTGCCTTTTTTTAGATTGTGAGCCCTTTTGGGACAGGGAGCCATTTAACTTTATTATTACTATTACTATTATTACTATTGCCTGTAAACCGCTTTGTGAACTTCGTGTTAAAAGCGGTATATAAGTACCTGTTGGTTGATTGATTGATTGATTGATTGATTGATTGATTGATTATTTATACACACCACTTCCCAAGAAGATACACACCATGCAGAGATACAGCCATCTGATTTCTCCTCAGAGTGAAGCGTATTGAAGACTGAACGAGTTCAGCTGGGGAGATTTCAGGACCTGCTTTGGTCTGGGCTCCTGCTGGAAGTGGTGATGCAACACCTGCCAAAGCACAGAGTGCTAATCCGATTGCCTTTGGGAGAAAGAATAGTGGGACTGACTTTGCAGAAGGGAATCATTGAAAGCAGCAGAAGAGAAGGGTTAGTAAGACATTTTTGGCTTCCTCCAGTATGCTTGGCTGAAATTAAAATGCTGAAGGGCAACAAGACTTTAAATTAAAACCAACATAAATGCAGCCCTTAGGTTAAGAACATTATTACAGCCAGAATTGATTAAAGTATCCATGATATGAGAAAATAAATTATGCTGAAATATGAGAAGGGCCTCTCTTGCTTACCTCGGAGAAGCCTGGGTGCGAAATGATCACCAGACAAGTCCAATTTAAATGCTCTGTGATCAGTGTCAAGTAAATCATCTGTCCTGGGTGTCAAGTAAATCATCTGTCCAAAAGGCAAACCATTATGTGCATAATTTGTGGCACTTATGCTCAATTCCACCAAACAGCAAGACGGGTGTCTTGTCAAAATTGGTATGGAAAAATGTAGAGAGAATGTAAGTAAGAGCAGCCTCAAGGGGGACGGATAAAAAGGCACACACTTGCTTTGCTGCCCCACTGATCCATTGCCAAACGCTGCTGCCTCCTCCCTTGCTATCTGATGCTGCACACAACTGGCTATTACAGCTTACTGTACTTCATCATCAGAGAGTCCATGCCAGCATAAATCCACCTGCAGTTTAAACCAGATTCAGTACAATTTATTTTAAGTAGCTCTGTCCCCTTAAGACTTTGCACTTTGCTGGCAACGAAGCCATCAGCCTCAATCACACTTCACTTATAATGTAGCTGGTTATGTTAGGTATTGAAATGTGACTTTTTTTTTAAGTGATAATACTGCAAAATCTCAGTTTGCTTGCAAATACTGGGCACAAAAAAATAGGAGATTATGCTGAAGGACCCAAGGACAAGCTCCTTCCAGCAAACACAAAAAGGAGGTTGTAATCATTAGTTCACAAGATGATGAGTAAAACATAAATTTTCCCCTGTTGGATATGTGCTAAAATGGAAGGTGTCCTTGTAGGTGGTGGTGGTGGTGACACTGTTGGTTTAAAGCTGAAGCCTCCTTTTGATTGTGTTCAAACTAAGAACAGTTGCCAGGTCTCTAATGGATGGGAAGATTGTTGGTTCCATTGTATGTTGCACTAGTTTGTTGCAGCAGCATGCACAATGAGCTGTAAACAGAAACCTGGAAGGTTTCCTATGTGAGCTGTTCCGAAAGTGAGCTTCTGCTTCTGCCTGACTTATGATTTAGCCACAGGGGGTCACTAGAGAACAGTGAAATCTTTGCAAAGATCACTATTCTTGGCTGGCAAACATTCACAAGTTATCTATAGCCTACCTTTATGCTGACTGGAAATGCCTCTCAACTGGCAGGGAGATTGCATGCTTCAGCCTTGTGGTCAAGTTTACACTTGTACACAAGACTTGCCCTGCCCTGTCATTTGGAAAAAGTTAAAATTACTTACCTTTTTTTTTTTTTTTGCATAAGCTTTCAAAGTGAGGCCGATTGTGCCATTGTGGGTGGGGTGAAATGTTGCATCAATACTAAGTTTAAACTTATAACATTTGTCATCCAATTTCCTGAGGGAATGAGAGACAAGAAGGGCAGGGAGGTAGACAACATATCTTAAGGGGAAAAATATATTAAAACACCACTCTTAAGTGGTTTGGAATGCATGAGATACAGAAGGAATAGTGGGAGAATGTACACACACACACACACACACACACACACACACACACACACACACACAGCTTGCATTCTGCAAATTTTGATGCATTCCTGGCTGCCACTGCAAGCCCTTTTCCCAAGTTGGAGTTGGTTAAACCATGTGGTCAAAGACATTGTGTGCATGAGTGGCTTATTCCTTTTTAACAATATATGTCCCTGGCTACAGCCATACCTTCTCCTATCTGGGGCTCTCTCAGAGCCAAACATTGTACCCCTCTGTACCTTAGCTTGCTCTGTGATGGCAGAATACGTGGTTCATGTTTTTGAGGGGAAAAGGTTAAAACGTCACATTCACAGACGGTTCCAGCAAACATTTGTTTGCGCCTAATTTGTGCCTAATGTTAGCTTTCTGTGTTTTTGAAGTATGTATGAAAATAGATCTCTCTGGCCATGAATTGATGCAGTAGAACAGAGACATATTACTTCCATCTGCCCCAAAGCCAGTTCTTAAACTGACAGAAAAGCCTCTTGATGAGAGAACTTTGAACCAGTGGTGTCCCTGGCATTGGGTCTGGGGGATCGTATACCCCCAGGCGGTGGGCCTGTAAGGGCAGCACCTGCTGCTACTACCACAGCACCACCACCGACTCTCTGAAGCCCTCCTGAGGGCTGGGCAGGCCATGCACGGCATCCTCCAGCCCTCTGAAAGCATTCTGAAGCCTCTGGAGGATGAAAATTTTCTGATGAAAACCAGATGTTTAACGACCTTCTGGAGGTTTTGGAACACTTTCAGAGGGTTTCAGGGCTCCACACGAAGCACCAGGCAGTCCTGGTGAGTCGGTGGCAGTCTCTACGGGGAGGTATGGTCTTATGGTCCTGGTTCCAAGCAGCACATGGGTCAGGATTGTGACCTGAAAGAGATGAAGTTATAAAGCCTTGTACTAAGAGACTGCTCAGCAACTTGGTGTGGCCTGCTGTTTCAACCTCTCTGTGTTTCACAACATTTGGACAGTGTGAAGAGAAGAATTCAAAAGTGGTTTGGACAGCATGTGGAGCTTTATGGAAGGGTGACAAGGAAGGTGTTGAAGCAAGGACAGGGACAGTAGGGATGAAAGGAAGCAAGCACAACACCTGCCCATCTCTGTCCTCCTTTCATTCCCCAAACTCTCTCAACCCTATGTGGGTCCCCATATAAATGTGCATAGTTTGTCCTCACGTGTGACCAAAGATCAGCAGCAGTGCTGTTCTTCCAGGACTAGGTCACATATGATGCTCATTTATATGGTGGGCATGCAATGCAACAAGTGCACAGGAAACAGCAACGGGAAGAAAACATTAATTTGAAAAATAGATGGCAGGCAAATGGTTAAGAACTTCCCATTTCTGCTTTTATCAGGTTTGGAGCCCCAAGGCTGCATTTTGGTTGGGAAAAAAAATTGGGAGATGGTTCTGAACAAATTTGCAGCTATCTGTGGCCACACTTTTGTAAAAAGTAAACAACTTTTTGAGAAACAGCTCATGTATCACCCATGTCTCATCTACTTTAATCCCAAGCGATAAGGGCCCTGATAGACATAAACAGCACAGCAGTCAGAGCTGTATATACATTGCCCTTGTCAGTTCATGAGTACTCTTGTCAATGAATTTGTATGGTTGGAAGCAGGGGAATACAGCTTGAACCCCTGCTCTCAAACAATCAGGGGTATTGCTACTACTCTGAGGCTGTACCAGTGATGCCATGCAGGGGGAACGCGGGGGAACTCAGTTCCACTAGTTAAAATTAGGGCTGACTCTGCCCACTTCACTCTCCCTCCCCCCCTTCCAATTCCTCTGCAAAGAGCTTTTCTTCTTGGTTGGCCGGCACTCAGAGGGTTAAAGGCAGTGATGTCATTCAGGGGGAATGGACCAGAACAGATCCTAACGGGCTCCGTGGCTGGTTCCGGGTTCCCGACAAGTGCCAATCAAAAGTGAGTTCCTGTTCCTAAATCATTTGAATGACACCACTGGGCTGTACGTGTACAGTTCTAAAACAGAAGCCATTATCATTTATTAAGATACTGCAGGTCCTAGGAATACATGCACGAAAGCTGACACTACTGACCTTTGCAGTAAAAGTTAATGGAGTGATTGACACACTATTGGAGCGAGTGCTGGTATAAACATTGCTGGGACTTTGCAAGACACACCACTCTCAGGCGCAATCCTAAACTGGAGCTAGGCCGGCATAAACTAAGCCAGCAAAGTTTGGCAAGCACAAGGGACACTGTAAAGTATGTTTGGACCACTCTCAGAGTCAGAGAGGCCAGCACACAGACGTGAGCCATCCTCCCTGACTCTGAGAGTAGTCCAAACACGCTTTATGGTGACCCTTGTGCTGGCCAAACTTTGCTGGCTTAACTGATGCCGGCCTAACTCCAGTTTAGGATTGCGCTCTCAAAGAGGTATTTATGGAACCCTTCCAAAACTGTACCTTGACTCACACACCTTTCTGGTGTTGCACTTGTTAGATCAGTGGGTTGGAGGATTCCCAGTTCATGAAATGCATAGAATCTATTGCCAAATGACTTACCACAGCGAGGAGGAGGGAACCCACAAACAGGGAATGCAGATGTCGAATGAGCCACCAACGTCATGGTGATTCCTGAGAATGCCCAAGGTCTCCAGAGGGCACACACTGCTTTGGATTTGGGGAAACCAAGGAATAAGAGAAGCAAGTCTTTTGGCAAAGGCTCCGCTGTGGCCTCTTCTTAGACAAGGATAGGGTTTCTTAGATTATTACCTTCTGCCAGCTTTGCTTTCATGGGATGGAAGTTCAATTGCCATTTACAGCCCAAGCATCACAGATTGTCAAAATCCTGGACTTTCTTGACCTTTACACAGAGAATTGTTGGTCAGGGTACTTCTGGTGGGCCCCTTGGCCTAGTCCAGTATTGGCCAACCTTTTGGGCTCAGCGCGTCAAGAAATTTGGGAAATGAAATTTGGAAAATGCTTACTTTGAATTTGTTGGCATGCCACCCACACCTACCCCAAAAAGGAAGGATCAATTATTTACATTTGCATTTATTAAAAAATACAGTCCAACCTTGTATAGAGCTATGCATTATATAAAGAAATGTCAAATAATTACAAAAAATGAAATATAAGTAAAACAAACTCAGTAGTTGTTGGGTTTTGGGGAGTGCTTGCATGTCACCCAAAGTGTTGAGGTGTGTCACCTTCGACACACATGTCACAGATTCGCCATCACTGGCCTAGTCCCTATTGACAACTACTTATTCCTTCCAGTGCAACTGGCTGTTCTCCAGCACAGCATTGATGCAAAGCCACATGGAGCTAAATACAGGCATACAACAGCCAACTAAACAGGATTGCTCTGATCCTGCCACACATCAACTATCTCCCTCCACCAGGTGCATTGTGGTGAGGCCCAGAGAATTCCATAACACAGATGACATCACATCTTTCTGGGAGTGGGTGTTTTTTCCAAAAAATTTAATGTTTATAATTGTGACTATGCAGCATTCAACAAGATATTTTCACTGTTCAGTAAAAAACACTGCAGTGAAGAAAGTACTTTTAACCATGGAACAATTCTGCCCTCTAGCTTCCAACATCAGGAACAGAAAGCCAAGCAATGGTCCTTTTAAAAGATCCATTTATGATACCATCACAGTGCTGAGATTATTTAAATACCAATTCATTCAAATAAAATTGTCATTCAGGAACTGACCCAAATGCCAGTATTCTAGAGAAAACTCTATCAAGAGCAAAAACATAACAATGAAATGCTATATTTAGAAAATGCACTGTTATATTGTGAAGCCCTGTTCATGGCCAAAGTCACACAAATAAGAGATTGAACATTATAAGATTTGTACTTTGATAACTTTTGTACTTGGATAGATTAGATTGAAGACCAAAGTGCATTCAATGTTGAATGTGTGATCTGGATCAAGAGTGTAGAATCAAAGTAGCCTGTGGCTAGAGGTGTTTGAAAAATGGTGTTATTTTACTCAGGAGCAAGCCCATTGTGTTCAGTAAGACTGAGGTCCCAATCCTATCCAAATTTCAAGTGCCTATGCAATCACAATGCAGCCCCCAGGTAAGGGGACAACACTCCTTTACCTTGAGGAGGCCTACATCCCTTCCACTGCAGGATGCAGCACATGCCCTGTTGGAATGGCTACATCAGTGCTGGAAAATTGGATAGGTTATGGCACTTACGTAATCCTCTCTTACCGGAAACAAATACCTCTACTCTTGGCTGTTTTCATGACTACCATAACCGCCTATGGTGTCATAGATTGGTTATTTGGAGCTTCCATCACCAATAATTCTGGAGATGAACTTTTTGGGGGGGGGAAACTAATGGTGAAATGGACCCAAATGAGGCATACCAAGTCAATTTTTCAATCATTTGGAGATGGAGTGAGATCCTGGATGGAATGAATGGCATATGTGCTGTTCAGGACTTCCAGTCATTGTTTTAAATGTGGAGGAGGGTTAACCCTGTAATAAGTAGAATGGCAGCCTCTCTTTTTCTTCATCTTCTTCTGACAATTTAAAGTGAAAAAGGAACATACCAGGAAAAACAGAATAGCAGCTGCTTTTTATTCTTGCAGTGCCCAAGATCAAGGAGGGCAATGTGCCAACTGCATGCAGCCAACAAGGCATTTTGTTGCCAGATTTCCTCCCCCCCCCGCCCCCCTGATAGTTATGGGGTCATACTGGGTGCACCTGTTTGATTTCACTACAGCAATACCTTGACTTTCATTGCTTTGCTCTGCCAACACTTTTCAATTATAACCATGTTTCAAATTTCATCCGTGCGCTTTTGTCTGATTTCATCCAACTTTCCATGTTTGTCAATATTCTTACCTGTTTTTCTTTCCTCCTTTGTTTCTTTTATTTACAAGTATTTACTTTCTCCTTCATTTATTTACTCTTGCATGTGTTTTATAGTTGATTTAAGTTTCTCGCCAGCCAAAATAAACCATCCTAACCAGATGAATTTGCAAGGCATTGCAAAAATAATGGAGAGCTACTTATGCATAGAGGTGCTTGAAAACGGTGTTTTCTGCTTTACACAAGAGTAAACCCATTATGTTCAGTAAGACTGGCAGCCAAATCCTAACTGGGTTGCCCATCCAGTGGTACCGTAGCGCCAAAATGGCTGTCGCTGTATGCCATGGGGCCTGGAAGATAGTTGGGAGAACTCAGAGTAAAGGAACATTGACCCATTTACCCATGTTGGTCCACAGCAGTCTCTATGGCTCTGCTCAGATCTGCACACACAAATCCTTGGCACAGAACTGAATAGGCTCATGTAGGGCTTTGAGGCGTGGGAGTGGGGATAGGATCCAGTGGCAGCCTCTGCTGCTGCCCCCAAGTCCTCCTAGACCTGCACAACCTACCCCCACGTCCCACATTGCTTGGTGGGGAACTTACTCCAGCTGGCCATGCAACTGGTGTGGAAGCAGTGTCTGCCAGCACCTCCTCCTGGTGCTTCTTACAACACATTTTCAACAGCCGTCTCCTGGGCAGTATGTGGGAGACCAGCCGGCGCTGGCTCAGGACAGGATTGGGCCGTTAATATTCAGCATCCTAGATGGCCCATTACTGCTCTTGTGATGTAATAAACACGACAGAGGATGGACCACATCCACCATCAAAAGCAGCTGAAAACCCACAATTTTCTTGGTTCACAGTGGTCTTTTACAATTATATTCCCTCTCTATAGGCTGGCCTAGCTGAGTATTTAATTGGAATGTTCCAGTGGATTAATTCCTAGCTAGATGGCCAATCCCTGATAGTGGTAGATGGGTTGTTCCATATAACCCTCTAACATTTGTACTAGTGTTTTGCAAAGTTCTGTTCTGTCCTCCATTTTAAACTTTGATATGAAACTACTGGATGAGAACATCGAGGAATTTAGAGACATTTTATTTAATAGATTTAAACAGTGCCTTTGCAAAACGAAGAGCTCTAGCTGAGCAAACATCAAGCGAGCTGTGCTACTGCTCCTCTTTAAAGTCCGACCTAGCTTAAGACCTGCGTACGTGAAGAGCTGCTTTAAAAAAAAAATATTACCCATTCATTGCATTCATCATCAATAGGCTTTTGGCAAGTTCCTCTGCTGCTTGTGAGAGCAGGTGGGGCATAAGGACCTACAAAGTTGTGACTTTCCCTGCTTGGGACACCTGACACGTGCACTAATGTTTTTTGGGGGCTAGGTAAAGATCTTTTATTTTTCCAGACATTTAAATAATATGATCATCAACACTACTTTGCTGCTTATATGGGTTGCATGTTATTTATTACTAATCAGTCAGATCCTACTGAAACATAGAATCAAAAAGAAAAACCAAGCAAACTGCTCCCTCCCCACCCGTCCCAGGCCTTTTGCAGACACTGCAGCTGCATTTTCTAAAATATCAGGGACAAAAGTGCACATGACTGAAAGTCATATGTACTATGGCCCCAATAATGTCCTCCTCATGTGCCCTCCTCCACAATTAAATAATTGGAATTGTAAGAAGGGATTGCTAATAAATACTGAGGCAGCAGGGAGAGAACACAGTGAAACAATGATTTGTTTCTAGTACTTAATAATTAAAGTGGAAAGGCAATTCGTAAGTGCTTATTCAAGAATACTGCTTGGAAGGAGCCTGGACAAGGCCTGTAATTGCCCTGTGTAAGACATGGAAGTGAAAGGTCAAGATGAATGTAAGCATCTAAATGTGAGCCAGTTAGCCCAGCTATTGTTGGGATATGGATTCCCCTACACCAGCATTCACTTGGGTGACACACACACGCTCTGCAGAACAGTGTGTACCGGGCAGAATGAACATTGCTACTTACCTGGCCCTAAATTATTTGGCAATAAGTCTTATATTAATTTTGTAACTGTGATCACACACCTCCAAAGTTTGACAGCACTGAAGATCTCGATAAAAATGAGAATTTCCATCCCTTGCTTCCATTTAATGTGCATGAAATCACTGAAAAGTCTAACCGAGACCGTTTTATTTTGCTCCTCCAAAGAAGCCGTCACAGCTGAGATCGAGTCAGCAACATGAAACAATATCAAACATTGTGCAATGTCTCAGATCCTCAGCTATACTGCAGAGCTAGACCTACTCATACTCAGTAGGAGCCGTTTCTGATCAAACAGTACTGTTACAACTGCAAGCAATATTAATTCTCTCAATGACATTTATAATGGCATGTACAAGCCTCTGGAAGACATGGTAGGGCACTGTAGTTTTCTTATCCTGAACTCAAAATGAACAGGTCCTAATAACTAAGGAAATTCAGATCACTAACTGGAATTATTCTAGCCACAGCTCATTTTATCTGGCTTTGCAGCCTCTTTCACAAGTGCAGAGCCCAATGCATCTGCTGAAAATACCCATGGAGCTATGTTTGGTAAAAGATTTATTCCATGCACTCCTTGGCTTTCATCCCAGTTCTGCCAATTGGTTGATTTCAGGATAAATAGTAAAACTTAGAATAGGCTATTCAGCAAAGACTCAAAATCCAGATTCTGCACTCAGAAAAATTAAATCTGTATTTTGCCCAGTTATGGTTGTTCTATTCCATCCATCCAGTCACCCACACCTTTTACCAGCTTTGCCAGCTAAATTCATGGAAGCCTGTCGCCTTGAAGTGAAAGGCACTGGATTGCAAAACATGATCTAATAGTCTGCTCTGTACCCTTTACCAGCAAGAGACCGTGAGCCATTAATGCCATTACACCAGCAATGGGAAGAGGCCTGTGGCACAAGGCCAGCATGACCAATCTTAACAGTCAGGTAGGGCAACAAGGAGTGAAAATGGTCTGACCCATTTTCTGACCCATAAAAAGTGCAGTAAGCATCTGTGGTCCCTCCAAGGGGCAAAGCTATGCAGTTTCAGCCTGCTTCTGCCTTCAGTGCAACAGCCGAGATTAGAGAGATCTTGGGACTGTTCGGCAACAAGTTACACGCTTTGTTCACCCAAGGTTAAAATATGTAAAAAATTTAAAATAAGATCAGCACTGTATAGTTACGCACCAGTTTTACATACTATGCTGCTTTTACTAAAATATTTCTTCTACCCATGTGATATTTGAACAATTTTTACCTTATTCCCAAAGAAGTTATAGCTATTGATTCCCCCCCCCCTTATTAGTACAAACAAGTGTGAGAATGAATACAAAATAGCTAAAAAGCCGAGTTAGATGTAGTCCTCTCTTATGGATCTTTTCCAGATAAGCTTAGTTTAAGAAACACTTTCATTAGCTGCATCCATATGGTCAAGGTCTTCTGGGAGTTTTAAATTTAAAAAACTCTTTAGTTTGAGGACAGAATAGTCGTGATTTAAGGACTCATGACTGCTGGGACTTAAAACAACCCCAGTTTAGAGAATTTTAAATTGGTTTCTTTGTACAGTAAGACGCTATCTCTTATATGCAAAGATTTGTTATTTGCTCCTGATGTCTGAACACATTGTGGGGATTTTCCTTTATTACATACACTCTAAATTGGTGGTTCTCAACTTGTGGTCTGTGGACTGCAAGTGATCCGCGAAAACCTGAAGAGTGTCTCACCAATGCAAATAGTGACAAAAATCAGAAATAGGCTACTTTTAGTGAGTATATTTAACTGCCTTTACAACACAGGTGTTTTCCATGATTCACTGAGTAACTGTATAAAAGTGTTTTTTCAGCAGCAGAATTAGTACAACCTGTACAACAGCAATAAGGGTCAGGCTTTTTTTGGCAATGGCACATAATTAACTCGAGTGCCTTTTTAAGAAGGTAAATTGAGGAGAGGTGAAAAGACTGCCCACTTCCATTGCTTTAGTTCATTTACCCCCTACCCCACAATTTCTACCAAAATAGTAACAAGTGTTAAGGAGTTTCAAATCTGGACATTACAAAAGAAGACTTCAAGAGTTTGTTATAGAGGGAAAGACGCTTAACATAACATAGTCTAGTACTTTCCCACCAGAAATGCACAAGTCTTCAAAATTTGCATAATCACAATTCATTTTAATTGAGTGTGCAGAAAAGATACTGATGGACTGTCCTGTCGGATGAACTGTCACCCTTCTGTTTTAAATGAGAGGCTAAAGCAAACACACTAGATATCACAGTGTGGGACCTCACACTTTTAAAAAAGTACAGCGAGAGCAAAAAATACAGCCATTTCTAGAGCTCTAATACATGATTACAAAACACTGTAATGTCACAGAATTTGCCATTTTTGTAAAACAAAAAAAATTGGCAAGTAGAGTAGAATTCCTAAATGTGAAACTAGAAATAGCTCCACATTTAAAACACACACAGTACAGCCCAAATTTCCAGAATCCCAACATCATGTTGGAATTAAAGGGGATGAGTTAGAAATGAGATTTTCCAGAATATAGCCACTAATGTTTCAAAGTTATAGGCTCAATTCAGGAATACTGTGGTAATGATTCAGAAACAGACTCACTGCTGGGTCTTTGTTTTGAATGACTAAGTCCTCATAGAGTCTATCCAGTAAAAGTTAGCAAAACAGATTTGACAGATTCTTATACAGTTGCATACAAATTTCAGAGACCAGAAAGATGTCTAACTTTCCCTTTTAAAACAATGGCTAGAGGCCTAGGCCTTTGTAGGAGCACCAAAACTGAAGCCAGGTAGGAAAGGCAAAAAACTTTGGTTCAACTTGAATGAGAACTAGCCACTTTAAAAAATACTGATGAAGAAGAGTCTGTTGAGAAAGTGGCAACAGCAGACATAATTTCAGAATGAGCATACCGCTATCAGGCCAAGAACTGGTGGCAAAAGAAACATTGCCAGCAATATTTTGAGAATTGATAGTCGTTTTCAAGAGCAATCCATTTCCATATACAGGGGGTTGTCGACTCCTAACCAATTCTTACACTTTCAAAAAGGCAATTAAGTGAATGGGAAAACCTATTTGATGCAGATTCTCTCTCAAATCCAGTCCTCTACTCTTAGTGGTAAATGTCTTGTTAATTCCACAGCCTATAAGTATCGTTCCTAAAAAAAAAAATATTCACAATAAGCAACATCTCTCTTTAAAAGACTTCTTGTTCTTGCTGCTTTTCTTGCCATTCTTATCTTTGTTTTCTGACATCTTCTTGGCTCTAATCTCTCTCATCAAATCAAAGAACACCTAGGAAGAAAAATTAAAAGCATATAATTATCAGGATTTGTAACTGATCTGCACTACAAAGGAACAGACCTTTACACTGCTGATTTAGACTGACAGCACAATTCTAATCTTGCGCTGCTTTGGCCAAGGCCTCCTTATGCTGGCTAGTGTTGCAAGCATGCCATAAGGCACATTCACACCTACTTGTGAGCTGGCAGTGCTGGCACCAGATCCATTCCTCACACCTGTTTGGCACAAGTACGTTTGCACTAGGCAGTGTGGAGGTGGGAGGGAGAAGGTGGCAGGAAGGAATATTTTTGGGTGGTGGGAGGGCAGAATGGGAGGAGCCAGGATTGGTGGTACATGCCACATCCTAACCCTGGCCTGGGCCAACCCTGCATGGGCTCCCCAGATTTGCACCAGTTAAATAGCTTGCACAGTTCCAAAGAAGCTCCATAGGGGTAGCTACAGTTTTACCTGGGGTAAGGGGAAAATATCCATGCAGCTTGGCTACAGCAGTGCAGTTTAGAATTGGACTGCACAGCAGACAACACACAAAATATAGAATTTATCCATAATTGACAGAGGTAGTTGAATTCCAAGATCTTTTCACAAGTAGATATAGTTCAATTTATGTGTGTGTTGAGTGTATATGGGTGTGTGATTTACACTTCTCACAGCCCCCCCATCCTCCCAAAATGTGTTCCTAAAGGTTACCATATACAGTTGCAAAAAAATCAGTGGTAAAAACCCAGTCAACCATATTTACCTAGAAATATTGTATGGAGGAATATAACACAGATTATACTACAGACGTTCTCTTTTTAGAATGGACAATCTGTCCGAGACCCCTCCCACCGAAGTGATGTCATTAATCTGGAAGTCATGGCCAGTACTGACATAATCAAGCAGAAAAATTTTAACTCCCTTCCCCCGTACAACAAAAACAAATCAAATTAAGTAAATTAAAATAAGTGCAAATTTAAGCATTTATTTAAGAAAAGACCTCTCCTAACCCGCCCAAGCAGTCGCTGATCTGTTTAAACAAATTCCCTAAACATCCCAAAGAATGCAGTCTTATCCACACCCAAGGGTAAGCATCTTTGACTATCGTTGTTAAAAGCATATATATAGTATCCTGTTAAAAGTACAGATATGTAACATTACACTTGGTTTTAGCAAAAAGGCTAAGAAGAAAAGGGGGATCACTGTTATTTGATGGCTTTCATGAGTAGGCCTCCATGAGTCTTCTCTCAAGTCCCGACCTGTTTAACCTGCCATTCAATGTTTCCACAAGGGACAGCTGCTGCTTCTCTATCCCATTCTCTGTCTGGGTCCCTCTATTCTTGGCCCCTTGCTATTCTTTCTCAGATGGTCAATGGGTGTCCTCAACAGATCCTATGGTTTTCAGTATTAGACATGCACTAGCTAGACCCAGTGCTATCTCTCCATCCCAGATTTAATTATATGTGGACTTGCCGAATAGAATTAATGGAAACAGATTAAAATAACGAATGGAAGAATTAATTGGATAGTTAATTAATTAGGGGTTACATTTTGTTGATTTTGATATTTCGATTTGGTAGTAATAGAGCTGTATATAAATATGATATACTTTGCTCATTTGCTGTGTCTTATGAAGTATCTATATATGGTTTAGTTTTATACAGGCATGTCCCAGTATCCACTAAGTCGGTATCCAGTTTCAGTTATCCACAGATTCCATGGATACTGGGATGCCTATTAAAAAGATAGGGGAACATGTTCCCCTATCTTTAAGAAGGTGTCCCCAGTTTCCACTGTTTCAGATATCCACAATGGGGTCCAGAATGGAATCCCAGCGGATACCGGAGTATGCCTGTATATATTTTTGTTTCAGTTAAATAAAATAAAAAGTGGGGAAAAAAGAAATGAATGGGGACCCACTGAAATTAGTTCACAATCCACCCAGTTTGAAAAACACAATCCTAAAGGATACACTAGACATTCCAGAACTTGTAGTAATGTACTTAATTGTGTTTACTATTAAGATCAACCATGAAATCCAGCTTTGGCTGGTAATTAGTGACAATACATGTACAGAATTCTCCTAGTCTATATTAACAGTGACAAGAATTTAGTAGAGGCTTTCCTTGGAGTTCTCCAATAGAATCAGCACTAGGCAAAGCAAGAACCAGGGCTCCATAACGTTTGGTTGGGTAGTCAACTATTATTTTGAGGTCTCCCTTTGCCCTTGTCCTCAATGCCAATGGTCATTTTCTTTGAGAGTGTTCACAAATGCAGATGCCCAGAAGAGAACAAGTCACTCTTTTACCTTATCTACATTTGCTCTTGTTTTTGCTGATGTCTCTACATACTGTACACCCCACTCCTCCGCTTTACTTCTGGCTGCTTCTACAGGCACTTGCCGGCGATCTTCCAAGTCAGATTTATTTCCAACCACAAGCAAAGGTATTTTGTCCTCTTCAGCTTTCACACGCAGGATCTGCTCCCTAATATGGCACACAAGAAACAGAAATGTCTATGATGCAACATTACATACTAGCAAATACATATTCGCGCGCACGTGTGCATGTATAGACTGTTGTGATTATCTGGCATAAGATGAGTTTTAAAGTTTGCAGGTGAACACTCTACTAGTGTTTCCTAATCGGATCCTCTTTTTTGCCATCAACTTTTTTTTTGCCATCAAGCTGTTCTTCCATGTTTAGGTTCTGAGAGATAAGAACATGGTTCCTTTTCACCTTTGAAGAGTACTTTATGCTGGAGACCTTGAGTACTCAAAGTCTGAAGGGACACCACTTTATACACTTGCCCCCTCTAAAAGGAGGAAACACACACACAAATAGTGGGTCCCTCAGAGCATTTAGCACTGCAGTTTTGAATGACTGAGACAGAATGTTTAATCAAACACAATTTATCCATTGGCTTCATCTCTGTCCTGCTTCTAGCAGGCTGCCTTTTTCCCCCTTGTTAAAAATTGATACAGTTACCTTAAAAAAGGTGTGTTTTTAAAGAGGGATTAGAGAAGGTTTATTGATGAAACTATCACAGATACCAGCCACCTAGAGCAGCTCAGATTGCTGCACACTTACAGACGCACCCCCAGTTCAATGGTGGTAAGGGAAGTAAATTTTATACTGGAGACAGGGAAGATGCTTTCAAAAAGGCCCCAATGCAGTCAGTGATTTACCCGCCAAAGATTTTTAATTACTAAAAAGCAGTTAAACGTAGATATACCTACTTACATATCATTGAGTAGGTATCTGCTTGGATACCATTGAGTAGGTGTACACAGTTTGGAGAGGCAGAAGACTACTTGCAACAAGTTTTCCCTGTGACTTGGGACACTGGGCACAAGACCAGGCTTGCTGGTGTGTTCTCACTGCTCTCCCCCCCCCCCCCGCCCATTTTTGCATACACGTTAAGAATTATAAAGACAGATTTTTCAGAAGAAAAAAACATTAAAGAATGACAGTTTCTCACCACAAATGACATTGCAAATCACAATTCACAATTCAAAAAGTTACAAGCATGTATTTAAAAAACCCCACCACACAAAGGAAAATGAGTTTCTGTGTTTAACTTTGTTTCGCATGCTAGTACTACCCAACATCTTGTTAGTCTAGTGGTTCCCAAACTTGTGGGTTGCAACCAATAAGGAGAACTGGAAAAGGGCCATTTCAGAGAGGTTTGGAAGTTTGTGCAGAGGGGGGTCACAGGCTCCTTGGACAATCCAGAGAGCCATAGCAACTCCCCCCGCCAAGCTAAAAACAACAACCCTTTCTTCCTTCCCCAGCAGCACCACAATTGTCCTGATCATGTTGCTGCCCCATCTCCTCCCCTGCCAATATTGACAGTTCCCAAACTCCAAGCAGAACTTTCGAAACCACTGTCCTAGTCTTTTCTGCATCAATTACTATTATTCTGGACATACCCCAGTTTTGTTTTATTTATTATAGCCGAATCTTGCAACTTCTCTAGCTTTGGCAGGGAAGCAGATTTCTAATATTTAGCAATACTAATTCTAGCTGCAACCACCACAGTGGTCCCTCTAAGGGATCCATGCAGCTGCCCAAACCACTTCTGGGATGGCACAGCAGCATCTCCAGATGCTCAGCCATGACATCATACAGCACTGCTGAACATCCAGGAATGCCGAGCTCCAAGTGCAGAACTTGGTGTCAAGCTGTGTGACCACATTGGGGCACTGCAAATGAAATTGTTTTACATGAAGGACCTTACCTCTTACTCGACAGATGTAAGATAGGGTCCAAAATAAATTCAAGATTTATAATTTGATATTAAAAGCAAAATTTTGTCTAGAAAACAATCTGAGTTTTAAATAATCCCACCAACTATACATTAAATCAGCATCCACATTTCTAAAGTTCTTTACAATGACAATATTTTTCAAGATCAGGTAAGAGGCACAAGGAATGCAAATTATGTCTTTACAAAAAGCATTTTAAACCCCACATTAAAGGAATCCTACGCTGGTAGGGCAAAAGAGATTTTCAACACCACCTCTAAGTTAAGCATTAACTAGCCTTTTGCCATTTTCCATATTTTATATTCAATTTATAGCCCAAATCTTTTTGAGACATAAGCAATATGTTCAAAACTTGAAGAAAATGCCTGGCTAGACAAAACAGTACTTACCTAAACTCTGCTGTTGCTGTAAAGGATTCATGCTCAGTGATAGAGAACACTAGAAGAAAACCCTCTCCACTACGGAAGTAGTTGTCTCGGATAGCTGCATAATCTTCTTGACCTGCTGTATCCAAAATATCTATCTGGACTTCTTCACCATCCAAAACTACTTTCTTTCTGTAACTATCGGCCTTCGTAGGTTCATAGTCTTCAACAAACTAAGGAGCATAAAAAAGAAGAATTAACTTTGGAGCGTCAAGTATTCTACAAGAACAGTGGTTCCAAAATTTTAAGAAGGCTGGGAATCTAAGGCCATTATGGATGAGAAAGAAGTTAAGAAGTGGTTATCAGACTACCAGTGGTGGCTATTGGAAGCAATGCATCAGGTGGCATTTTCTTTTCAAGTTGCCTTCATGCAGGCCCAAAGCGAGACAATGGAGACATATGTCATTCCTTAGTAAATATTTTGGAAGTGGGCTATCAAATGTTATTTTGCCAGAAGACATTTCCAGTTCATCAGCTATTTTAATGAGCTGTTATAACACTGTGGCTAAGAGACAAGTAGTGAATCAGGACTTGCCCGTTTTTGGTAAGCCACTCCCTCTCAACCTCAGCTCCCCAGGTGCAATATGGGGATAATGTTTACCTTAGTGTTTATGTAAGAATTACATCAAGATAATGCATGTGAAGCACATTGGACATTCACAAGTGTGATACAAATGCTAGGCTTTTTATGAATGCTCTAAGTTTTGAAGGCAGTAACTTAAGTGAGAAGAGCATAGAGATTAACAATTCTTTCTTAACTAGGCCAATAATTCATACGACATTATAAACTAGAATTTTTTTTGAAGCACAAACATACACACTCATGAATGGAAACATTTTCACATTTAAGCACAGACATACTCTACAAATGTTAATTCTTCCACTAATCACAATGATCACCATTATGCTGTACTGGTCCCATTCTCTACAATGCTTCCAATATCTCCACCAGAAATTGTTCTATCAATGAAAAGCCTATATTCGCAAGAATATGTGCCCTTTTAAGAACACTGAAATTCTGTAGATATTCAATGAAAATGCATGGACTCAAACATTTATATAGCATCCAGAATGTTCTTATACATTTGTTTGGGTGAGATATCACATTCCTAACCTCCAGATTAAGTAGTGGAAGACTGGGAACACAATATCATAGTTGCAATCAACAGCAAGATTCTTTGATATACTATAGCTCTTTAGACAAACATCAGTATGGAAGAACGTAATTTGTCTTAATGAGATAATTTAATGTGAGCCTTTGCAAGAAGTCAGGAAATTAATGCAGATTCTACTATGGCTGGAAGGGTATAGACAGAAATATAAAAGGTACAATTGGCCCACAAGAGTTATTTTCCAAGGTCAGCATGGAAAGCCAAAATTGTACCTACAGTAGTCAAATCAAACAAATATGTACAGGACACATGCAGGAATTAAGACAACGGAGGAATAGCTTCATCTTCTCCCAGGCTTGCGACAGGGCATAAAGTCAGATGGCTGGCAAAATGATCTACAGTATTTCAATTGGTTTTCTGCAACTTTGGGCAGGGGGGGGGAAGCATGTATACTTGAATTTGCATGAGACAATTGTATGTAAGATGCAGATTGTATTTTGCACAAAATCCTCTTACCTCATCATACATAAATTGAAGTGTGAGTGCCGACTTGCCCACACCACCACTACCAACCATGATTACTTTGTGGAGGACCAAAGAACTCTGGTTTTTTGCCTTGCTAGCAGCCATTTTTTCTGTGAAGTTGTCAAGTACTCAGATGAGTGATGAGCTAGAAGCCAAGAAACAGAAGACATGTTCAGCTGCACAAATCAGGTTTTTAATTATTAGAATCAGTATACAATTTGTCTCAAAGTATACTCCAGTGTCATAAAGCAGAAACCCAACAATACACCAAGCACTTAGGAAGAAAAGGGACCAAAGAAACACTGCAGCATCCATGAAAGTCCACTATCTCATCCTTCTCACTCTTTCCTGAAATTCTGTCCCCCAGGGCAGGGGAGAGGAATCTGACAGGTAGCAAGAGTACCAAGGTACCAAGGTAGCAGAGATTTGGAATTCAAAAATAAGTCTGCAACCTTGACTTTATCACTGCACACACTTCCTGGTACAGAGAACGGAGGAGCTCCTTCTCCTGTCCTTCCCACTCACAAACCAGGGCAAGGAGATTGCAGAAGATACAGTGGAAGTCTGATTTGAAGACTCATTAAAGCTACAACTGAAATTCTCCCCAGGCTGAAGGATTCAGCAGTGCTGTATTATATTGGTTACACTTAATGAGTTAAAGAAACGTCCAATCAAATTTATCCATGTAGTACATCACACTCAGCAATACAAACCAGAGTCAAGTACTCCCAATCATGAACCTCTAAATTTAATTCATAATCAGGATTAGCAACACTCAATTGCTTTTCAACCCAATTATGTAATAGATATTCAGATTACATATTTCTGTTCCTTCATCTTGAGGCCTTCGTGACCCCCCCCCCCCCGGAAGCAGCACACACAGTGTTGGAAAGTTGGATGGGATTGGAAAGTTGGATCTGTATTGTGACATTGTTTTTCAACTTCTGAAGGATCAGGGTTAATAAGACCTTTATTTAAAAGTAAGATGTTAAAGCAGTGTTCTAAATTAAAACCCACACTTATAAAGATACTTTGATGCTTTAATGCCAAACCATTTTAAATGTTGAGATTGCCACACTGTTAGTTAAATACTTGTGCCTCTTCTTCAGATAAAGAGGCAGTGTATTTTTTTCAAGCCAAAGTATACTGACAATTTATATAAAATACACACACATTAAAAAAAGCTTACCAAAAAAAATTGTGTTTCATTGTAATACAACCACATAGCTTCAAAAGCTAGAAAATTCCAAGTACTTTTTAAGATTCTGCTCTAAGCCACTGAATAGAGATGAGCAAGCAGCCTTAATCTTTCTTTCCATTTCACTTGCCATGCAGCTGGTGTTCACTGACTTTCTCCAGCTACGATGGAATTGAAAGCACTCATTCTTTAAAACAGGAACCCTAGCCTTTGCATCTGCATAGGCCAAACAGAACTCTTCTGTCAATCCTATCAGGACCCAGCTCTTGGTTTCAATGAAGAGATAACAAAGGCCAACACACATTTTGCAGTCATAAGTGTTAGTCCTAATCCTGGATATATTCAAATAAAAAAAAATCACCATACATTCCAAAAGAAGTTTTTCTGACCCTCAATTTCAAAGGCCTATGTATTCATCAATTGCAACTGTAGTTATGTTGCATTGTATTTTAGCATAAATACAGTACAAGGATTCCCTACTCATGAAGTTAAAATATGTATTGGTTTACAGCAAGTTGTGCACACTCATCATAGAAACGCAGAGTTTATATTATGTAATAATCAGTTCTTGCATCATAGAGCTCCATAATTATTACAGTGCAATCTTATGCCCATCTACTAGAATGTTTCTCAAACAGTGGGTCGTAACTTGAGGTGGGTCACAACCTGATGCTCACAGTCGCATCGCAAGGCATTACTAGGAACCACCGGAGGTCACTTCTGGATTGCGCCAGACACCAGCCTCTGTGAGCCACGAGGAAGTGACCTGAAGCTACTTCCAGTTTGCTTCCGCAAGGCATTCCAAGGCCTGTGGAGGCCACACTCTGTCACAGTATAATCCAGAAGCAGCCTCTGGTGCCTCCCAGGAAGTAATGCTTTGCAGTGTGGGTTGTGACCCAGCATAGCGGACAAGGTGGGTCACAACAGTACAAAGTTTGGGAACTGCTGTATTAGAAGAAAGCCCCAATGAGTTCCATGTGACTTACTGTCATGAACAAAGGAAGCCAGGCCTTGATCCGACTCTATTTTTGCAGTTGCCACAATCCTTACTCATGTGAAAATGGGAATAGGATTGCGGCCCAAGAGTCATTAGGTAGTTTTAACAAGTAAAAACTTATAAGTAATGGATCCCAAATAGGATTATTAGGAATTTGGAGGCAAAAACAAGTCTCTTCATTTATTACCTGCCCTGACTGACCAGTTGAAGAGTAATTAAATGAATTAAATCACAATCCTGATTATGAATTAAATTTAGAGGTTCATGATTGGGAGTACTTGACTGTGGTTTGTATTGCTGAGTGTGATGTACTACATGGATAAATTTGATTGGACGTTTCTTTAACTCATTAAGTGTAACCAATATAACTCCTACCCTTCCAATGCATTACAGATAATTCAGAAGCAGAATGAGAGTCTCTTGACCCCTTCTAAAGGCTTTCTGATACCTTCCTTCCCTAAGTTCTCCAAACTATCAGTCTCCTACTTAATGCAGGGGTTTGGTAACTCTGACTAGGTTCAGATGCAATGCTCAGCCTTAGCTTAGTCTTAAAAGAACAAACCATGGCAAGTCTCGGGTTCACATGGTCTACCCTCCATGCAGGGAAGGGGACGATGAAGAGACTGAACAAACCACACTTAATATCAAATATAGGTTTCCAGAATGAGGACAACCAAAAACTGCGGTTTATTCAAAAACTAAAACATTTCCAATAAACTACCATCTGATCTAAAAACATGTTCGACCTACCAGTATGCCAATCCTTATTCATAACACAAGTAATAAAATTGTTGACTTAGATGATACAGATTGCAGGGAATGTTTTACTAGCAACTATTCATTCAGTGCAGAGACATGAATTTAGAGACACTGCCTTCAGAAGCTAGAGGTGGAGATATACAGAGGTGGTTGAACACTCTTTGAAACACTCCATACTTATTCACACAAATCATTGAAAGACAGACTATAAAACTCAAGCCAAACTGTAAGTACAGCACTGTTTAAATCGTAAGAGCTCTACAGTGCCCGCAGCATGCATGAGAGGTCCGAGCCCCATACGACTGCTAGGCAGGGTCTAGCAGCTCATGTGAGAGATGCCTGTGCTGGGTGCTGAAGACATGAGGGAGGCCTGGATGACAGACAGAGGCCAGGCCTAAGGAGAGGCATTGCTAGCGAAGGGACCTTCAACTGTTATGTAAAGCAACTACAGTGAAGAGAAAATGCATTTTGTGGGGGAAGCTAGACTGTGTCACACAACACTTGAACCAGTAGCTCTCCCTAATATGCCTGTCAGAGAAACGCAGAGATAAGCAGAGTGAGGGCTGGCAATCACACAGTAAAATGATAATTTACTGTTACAACCTGTTGCCATACCAACTTAAAAAAGGGTTAAAAGGGCTGGCCTGGCCTCAGTTGCCATGCAGACCACAGGCCTCTCTGAGGCAGTAGCACAGGGGAAAGAGTCAGCCAGGCCTAAGTAATACCCCACATCTAGATTTACCCCTTTAGGAGTGTGAAATCCTGAATGATGTTTTTAAGCATTTGTATAGGTCATCTTTGTAAGCAAAAATCCCAAGATAATGCAGAAAAACATATTTGACCCCTTAGGGATCAAATTTCTAAAGATCCCCTCTTAGTGGGTGCTTATGTCACAGAAGGCATATACTCCGCAACTTTCATGTTCCTAGGTCTGGGTGTTCCCTCTCCCTCTCTCCAAGTGGTTGCAAGAACGTGGGGGGGGGGCCTGGACAGGGGGCTTGGCAAGGAGACACCCCTCCCTGTCAGAGACCACAGGTGTCTCTCAGGCACAGCTACAGGAGAAAAAGCCAGCCAGGCCTAAGTAAGACGAAGGGTTCTACTGATTTCACTGTTATAACCCTTTCCCATACTTGATTCGCTACAGTATGTAAATACTTTAAATGCATTTTGACACAAATAACACATTCATGTTCAGGCTGAAATTCCCTTTTATTCCTCACATGAAATTCTGGGTTAAGCTTTTAGGGTGCTTAACCCCTAGAAGATCAATTCATGCCCCTGGTGCCCTTTCTTCTATAGTGGGTAGGGAATGGGACCTCCAAACCTGCCAGCCTGAAGTCTGCAGCTCAGCTACGACCAGTTGTCAAAGAACTGTGCTCCGATCCGATTTCCCAAGAGATCGAGCAACACTGAGGGGGTAATGGCCCCAGCATCACTGGAAGGCTTGGGGACAGGTCTGGCTGGCTGGGATTGCCCTCACCCCAGAAGACATATCCCCAGTGCCATACCTGGTCTCATGGATGCTGGGACAGTTGTTGCTGGGCTTGCCATGTTCTCCCTCTACCCGACGCCACCAAGGCAAAGGGTGAGAAGGGAAGGCCGCAGCTAGGGTGCATTGGGCAAGACCCATGTGAGGGAGTGTGTCAAATGTGAGGACTCTATCAAGCCAGGCGGTCATATAGCGACTGTCCTCTTCTATGCACCTCGGAGTGATGAAATGTTTGGGCCAACTAACTGCTGTTGACTGCCACTACCTGGGCCTACCAATAGTTAACACTTAGCTGAACTTTAGAACTTTCAACCCTACTGAATTTCCTATTGAGGAGTCGGTGAAAATACATTTGAACCCTTTTCACCTTAGGGGGCAATTTTTTAAAAAAGCCCTTCTGAGTGGGTGCTTACATACTGGATGGAATGCACTCCCTGAATTTCATGTTCCCAGGTCCAGTGGTTTGGGCTGTGCGTTGATGGATCAGTCACCCAGGACATCTCTATTTACTTAAATAGATGGGTTACTTAATGTAGCACGAGAAGCACTTCAATGGTTCAAGTACTAACCTTTTGCTATTCTGTATCCTCTAAATAAATGAGGTAGCTATTTTTGCCTCTCTTTCTAGAACATTCAGAAAGCAGAGTCATATTCTATGCTCCAGCAAGATCCTGATGAACTACGCTAGAAGATCAATGTTTGCCTCTTAAGTGTCCAATGTTGCAGTTCATGTAAAGGGTCTCTTCCTCTCTCCCTTGGTACAGCATTTGTCACTGCAGACAAATGCTGTGCTTTTGGTCAGCAGTGGTGCTGGAGTGTGTCAGGACAGGGCAGGGCTTGCTGAAATGCTCTTTCTGCTTGCCTGCTCCCTCCCACCCTCCCCTAACCACTCATTGGCAAGGATAGATAGAAGCCCTATACAGATGCTATATCTTGCAAAGGATTCAGATTTGAAGACATTTGTGCCTTTAGAGGTCCTAAGTTCAACCACAACTTGCATAAAACATACGTCTTCCCATAATCCAAGTTCTTTATTCCCCCCCAACTATTAAATGTACAATGGTTAAGGATACCTGAATCTTCTTACATTATACAGCCCACACGCAAAATGATGTTGCCATGGCTACATGCCATCATGCCTCATTTCTTGGGACTATAATATTATTCACTGAAGACTAATAAAAAAGTCTTCGTTCTAGTTTTTTTGGAAACATGAGCAGTAAGAACTAGAAGTTTCTAAAGAAGCATGCCTAGTGCTTCTTGGTACACAGTCAGGGCTATCATATTAATTTAAAACAGGCAAAAATTGTTTTTATCGCATAACCATACACCATAAAGCTTTGGTATTGAAGCAGTCAGTAAAAAATTTCTAGACTCTTGGTTCCAGACAGAATGGAAGGTTCTTAAGTCAAGTGTTTTTCCAAGCATCTGTCAACTCAAGTGATGGCTTTGGAAATGTTCCAATATGAATTGGTTATTGATTGGGATAAACCATTCAACAGTCTAGATTGAATACATAGTAATGGTATTCTATGTAGACTGGAAACATTCCAGTGATAAAAGTCATCTTATTTCTTGCAGCTCATTTCTCATAACCTATCAATGGAGCAAAGCCAGGCTACCACTTCCATGAAGTTTTTGTCACAATGCCCTAGTCTCCATTTCCTACTAACTCAGCTGAAACAACCACATACCCTTTCCTGCTTACCCCAGCACCCTTCCTCTGTTCTATCCTTTCCTTCCATATCTATGTGTCAGAGCACTGTCTTCTTACAGCTTGCAACAAGATGCAATGTGGATGCACTACTTAAATCTAGTCCAAAGACTACCATTTATACACTATCTTCGCCATATATCAAGGATACACAACACCCAAAAGCCACTCTTCCTACCATCACTTAAGAATGATGAAGGCATTTGGGCAATAGGGCGAAGCCTGAATAATTTCCACTGCTCCAGTTCGATGTCCCTTTAAGAAAATAACAGAAGTCAGACTGCCAATCCCCATGCCAAAATAAATCTACTTGACAGCATGCAATGTATTGGCTTATAGTTTATATTCAGGCTATGCCAACTGTCAGACAACAGTCCTTTCTGGGTCATGGCCTGATGACTTAAATTAAACTACAGTTCTACTGTAATAATTAGGGAATTGCTCTGCTATTTTAACTCCAGGTAGTAGATAATGTAGACTACTATAGTTTTCAGACAGCTGTAGTTATTCACCTTCCAGGCTCCTAAAAGCATACTGTGATACTTTGTATGTCCTATTTAAAGCATCTCAAGATACTTTTCCCCTAGACTTTAAGATTACTCTAAGGCTACAATCTTATGCACAGTTACTTGAGATAAATGCCATTGAATGCAAGATTACTTAATTCCAAGTAAATATATACAGTATACAATTATCCTATAAAAGGGGAGTTTATGCAAACCCTTAGACCTGATAGGTGCTATTCTCAGATATGCTCTTGTTTTGCCCCATCCTGTTTTGAAAGGACGCCTATGAAGCTTCTGGAGGCTAGTAATTCAAATAGCCATGTTCAAATGAATGAACCTGTCAAAGGCAAGGTTTTCTGTTTATATATCAGAGGGCATGGGAGAGAAAACATGGCTGATAGTAATAAAAAACCAACCTTGGATCTAGCTGCAGCCAACCTCACATATATATGTTACATTTTGAATCAAATATACGATACTGGAAGCTTAACCTGCAACCCAATCTTATAGTACTGTATGTTGGTTGTTTCTTCTAGTAACCCATTAACCTGAATCTCACACAGCACAGCAGTGGGCATGTAATGGGTACTGTGCTGTGTGTGATAGCACAGAACTGCTTAACTAAATTTTAAGCTGACCACACAAGAATCTACCCTCAGGCAAAAAGAGCCATGCAGATGGTTAACAGAAAAGTCACCCCGTGTCCTTCTGTTTCAAGTTGTGCAGTATGTTTTTGTTGTTTTAAAGGCAACTGCAAGGGGAAGTGGCAGAGAGTTCTTGAGCTGCAATCCATAGCATGCCTTCCATAGCCTCACCCAGCCAATCCAAATCAAGATACGTTCCCCACTTGTACGAACCACATACAAGGAGGATAAAAACCCTTCTTCCCAAGCACTGAAATGCAACAACTGGAATACCAGCATGCCTGAGAACAACAATGTAGACAAAAATGAAGTGCCTTTTAAAAGAACCTCCACCAAACTCCAAGTCTCACATTTCTATTATCATAAAACAGGGTGTGAAGAAAATAAAAACTAGATATAAATTTCTGTTTTAAGAGACACCATAGGCTTTAACTGAATCATGACCATCTAATACAGGCATCCCTCCTCCTATATCCTTGGCTTCATTTAACCATGGTTCCAGTTCCCTCCTCCTTGGAGCTAAAGACAATAGGACACGTAGCATAGAGTTCATAGAGCTTAATGTCATATTGTTTTCAGCCCTCCAACATGCTTCCTGTTAGCATTTGCAGACAGTATAGAAACAGCCAGACATAAGAGACAGCAACAAGAGGACTAGTCAGAGACCACATAAGTCATTTGCACAATGGAAGAAGAATTTGTGAATCTTTTTTGTTGTTGTTGCTATCCATCATTTCCAGCAACCAGTGGTAGCTGGTACCTACACTCACCCCACACCACAGATAAAGGGATAGGTCTGACTAAATGGTGAACGACTGTTTTTCTATGTAAAAAAGTAGCACTACAATTGTATTTGTTTGACAAGACCCAGGACTAGCACTGTACTATTTGACAGAACCAGGACTAGCAGATCAGATGCAAGGCTCTAGAAATAACACCAGTAACATTATCCACTGAGCCTATATGGATGATCTTGTATTTTTATGCTATGCCTTCAACTACCTTAGTTCTGTAATATGTTCCTATTTCAAATCAGAACTATGTATTACTGTACAAAAAGCCTATGGTCATTTACTTTCTACTGAAATAGAAGCACCATTTTACCAAGAAACTACTATCTCTCAAAGCTGTGGACACTTGCAGGTCTATGGATGTTAACATGGAGGTAAATCCCTTTTTTCCTAAAAGGCCTTTATGCAGAGTGTCCATACAAATGCAGCCTTTACCTTGGAAGCAAATAATCTTGTGTAGTAACCTTATTTATGTACAAAAACCTACACAAGCAAAAGTTTGTCTTAGGGGCGGGATCATCATTCAGTGGCAGAGCATATGCTTTGCACCCACAAGGATTTAACCCCTGGCATCTCCAGGGAGGGCAAAGGAAAAAGATCCTGCCTGAAATGCTGAAGAGCCGCTGCCAGAGTTGACAATTCTGAGCTAGAGAGATCAGTGGCCTGACTCAGGTCAAGGCAGCTTCCTATGCGTCTATGACATAATTTGGCACAGCAGAGATACATGTGGCCTGCATGACCAAAAATACTTGTGTATGCTTTTTCAGGAAATACATGTTTCAAAAATTAAAAATGTATTTATATCAATCCACCTGTCACATTCATATTTATTTTAAGGTATAACGCAATGTTAAATTTACTAATCTCACTAACGTTAAATTTAACAACTGTCTTCACATCACACTGTAGGCATAACTATAGGTAAATCTACAATATCTGATGCATTAGCACATTTACACCCCCACACTGCTCCCCTTGATTACATTTATTAAGAAGAATATTCAGAAGCATATTTTATTAGCAATATTGATTCAAGAATCCTTCTATAAATAGAGAGGATAATATATGCTTCTATAAACTTATCCTGCCCCTTAAATTAGCAGGAGGGTACAACCAAAAGAGAAAGAGGCGAGCTGTAAGAGAGTCAGATTTGTTCCATTTTTTCCTCCAATTATGCATTTGCTAACTAAACTGAGCAGCACATAGACCAAAATAGCCTCAGCTACAATTCCCTGTGCAGCTTTATAACGATGCTACAGAATATTTGTCAGAAAGCTGTCAGCCTCAGGAATTAATGTGTGGTACAGAAACCCTATATGTGTTGACACAGTGGGTTAAACCGCAGCAGCTGGGCTTTCTGACCAAAAGGTTGGGAATTCAAGAATGCGTGACAGAGTGAGGTCCCGTTGCTTGCCCCAGCTCCTGCCAACCTAGCAGTTCGAAAGCACGTAAAAATGCAAGTAGATAAATAGGGGCCACTTTGGTGGGAAGGTAATGGCATTCCGTGCACTACAGCATATAGTCATGCTAGCCACATGACCAGGGAAGCTTGTCCTTGGACAAACGCTGGCTCCACAGGCTTAGAAATGGAGATGAGCACCGCCCCCTACAGTTGGTCACGACTAGACCATTCGGTCATGGGGAAACCTTTACCTTTTTTTAATAGAAACCCTACGAATGAAGCTGCAACAAACTAACAGCAAGTCTTTAATAAAAATTCTGCCATTTAGTAATAAGTCAGCCACTATTTTGGGATGCATTTGCAGAAAAAGAGTACAAGCTTGTAATTAGGAATGACTCAACATTTGGCTCCTATCTAATGTTCACTTCAGCCTGCATATACCACACATTAAGTGGAATTTGAAGTCAGCAGGCAAACTTGCAATCCCCAATCTAGTTAGAAAGCAAAACCTTCCCAGCAATATTTACTGGCATAGAGATACTCTCCCCATTCTGGCATTCCTTTGAGTATTGCCTCATCTCTTTGCTGTTGCACAGAGAATAATGTTAAGCATCGATATACACATTAGCACACATTGCAAAATCACACCACCCTAAAAACTAGATGAGGCCAACTGTGGTATCAAGGCATTCAGCCATTTTGCCCAATGTTCTGGACTATGCACACAAAAGCACTGGAGGACAAGGTTGCTTAGATACATATTCAAGAATTACAACTAATTTTGGCCACACGCTTGTGGATCATGGAATCTGAGGAACACTTTCTTAATAGCCAATAGGTCTTTCTATCCATCCTGCACTGATGTTTTATGCAATGTTGAGTTGCACATTCAAGATAAGACCAATTCAAATATTACCATTGTTCTCAGCACCCATCATAGCCAAAGAATTAGGCAAGCCCAATTCAATCAGCAACATTTATTGGCAGGCCATGTCATACTCATGTGACAAGAATACCTTTATACCTCTCTTGATGCAGACATCTACAAAAGTCAGACCAACAGAGTTCTGGAGTGTTCTTTTTTAGAGCTTCAAATTTCTACTGACTAAACATACTATTTCTTTCAGAGTCACAAGAACAACTTTCACAGATAAGGGTACACCTGCTCAGAGTTCATTGAACTTTAGCCATTCCCAAACTGCACACCCAGAAGTGGTAAACCCTAACTCCCACAGACCCATAATTGAGATAGGGAGGATGACAATCGAGTGACCCACCTACATGTCACAAAGAAAAGGTAGTCATCTACCCCCTTCTGTCTCAAACCATCACAAACTAGAGAACCAGCAATATAATAGCAGTTATAATAATCCTACTGAGTGACATCAAACATTTAGCTAGCCCAGCATCTTGCTTCTAGGAAACCTACATGTAAGGCAGCAAGCCAACAGACCTCTCCCTGTTGTCAGTCACCACCCACCCAGCAACTTATATTCAGGGATATACTGCCTTTGAACATGGAGGTTCTCTTCAGCCTATAATAGCCAACTACCAGCTTCTCCAGGCCCTACAGTCTGTGAAGACACAAGTGCATCGCGTTCGATTAAAAAAAAAAACCCTCTCTCCAAATTCTTCAGCCAGACAGTGTTGCAACCATAATATCGAAGGAAGAACTTCTAAACCCCAACTCAGAAAGCAGGCAGCGATCTCAATATTAGACGGGGTTTAAAAAAAAAAAAAAAAAGATTCACTCCTCTTCTTCCTCTGCCTGGGACATCCCAATTCCTTTTACATACATTTACACACACAATTACCTAAAACAACCCAAAATAGCATCTCTCCTAAAGCCGCCATTACGGGACAGGAATGAGAAAGGAGAGCAATTCAGTTACCTGGTTTCCCCACCCCTATAGCAATACCAGTATCCCTACTTAGGAGGCTCAGCCCCCATACAACTTGCATCGGCCACCAGCCCTCTGCACTCCACGAAGAACGGAGGTGGAAGAGGAAGGAGCAGCCCCCCCCCTTTTAGTTAGCAGCAACAGCAACCTCACTTCTCCTTTTCGGCTCCTCTCTCCCCCCGCCCCCGAAGGGCGAACGCAGTGACTCTTCCTCCCCGGCGTCCTCACACCCTCCTGGGAAGCGGCACGCACAGCGGTCCTTCCAAAATTGTTTTACCTAAGGCTGCTAACCGGGAGAATCTCACTCACCCGGGGCCGGCAGCTTTAAGCGCCGCTGCCTTCTTCGGGGCGGGTGCCGCCTCCGCCGCGTAGGCGCTGCGCGCGCACAAGCACCCGCTTCCTCCCCCTGACGCAGGGCGCGCTCCCGCCGTCGCGGACGCGCCTTCGACCCACGCGCACGTAAGGGACTTTGTTTTACTACCCCGTCCAAACGGTCAGAAAGTGGCACGCGCAAGTGTGCCCGGCTTTGAGCAACAGCGATCCCTCGCTCTTTAAAATTAATTAATTAATTAATTAACGGGCCCACGCCTCTTTCCCAGCGTGCTCCTGCACGCGCTTTCCCCGCGCGCCCCCTGAACCAGCTTTAGAATTCCCCAAATATAAAGCAGAGTTCTCCCTTATAGGAAAGTCTACCGCGATCACATGTCGCGCCTTGACCAATGGGAGGTTGGACAGACGTTGTCACTCGTGATTGGTTGAAGTAGTAGAGGACGAAATAAAAATACAATATAATAGTTTAGTTGGAATGGGCCGTTTCTGGGCTGGGGCGAGTGGAAAGAAGAAGCTGCTGTCCCAGTCTGGGGAGGAAAGTAGCCAATGGTTAAGCTTAATCATTTGCATCTAATCAGTTCCATTGGCACATATATGGTTAGGTGGGTCCAAAATGATCAAGGGGAGAGGAAATTGAGTGACTTACCAGAGAGGGAAATGAATTAATGGAACTTCTAGGTGTAGCACCTAGAGCAGCCATACTGAAAACATGGGAAGATGGGACGCTGGAGAGGTGGAGGGCTGTTTTGTTACTTTGCTTGTGTCAAAGTTGTAAATAGGCTTTTTTCCTTTCTGAGTCACTTTGCTATTGGACAATATCTGAGAAATAACCCAACTTATTGCTGCATTTTCAGGAAAACAGCAGGCTCTGGTATCACAATTAGGGCACCACACCATGACATCACTTCTGGTGATTATCATTCTAAAAAGTGGTGCGAAAAAGCTCCAGTGCCAACAAGTTTGAGAACCACTCAGTCCTACCCAGTGATGTCATTCAGGGGGAACGGACCAGAACGGGTGTTCCGGATCCTAACAGGCTCCGTGGCTGCTTCCGGGTTGTTGTTTTTTCAACATTTGAATTTGAACTCAAAAGTGAGTTCCTGTTCCTAAATCATTTGAATGACACCACTGCCTCCGCCCCTATGGCGAAGGGCAGCCATGCCTCCCTGCACCTTCCTGCGCCTCAAATCGCCCCATTTCAGAGCGATTCGGACGCGCGGGAGGGCGAGTGGGCCCAGGAGCAGCTCGCCCGTCCTCAGGAGAGGCGGCGCGGCCCGGGTCTGTCCGTGGAACTGGCAGAATGGCCTACCAGGCCGTTCCGCCAGGATGACACTACTGGACAAAAGACACATAAGTGGTGACCCAGCTTTAAAGGGCACAATCCAGTGATGTCATTCAAGGGGGAACGGACCAGAACGGGCGTTCCGGATCCTAACGGGCTCCGTGGCTGGTTCCGGGTTCCCGACAAGTGCCAATCAAAAGTGAGTTCCTGTTCCTAAATCATTTGAATGACACCACTGGTCCTACCTGTATTCTCAGGAGGGAGGAATGCCCCTGAGCACCAGGCTGAGCGGGCAGCAGCCTGGAGGTGAATGGAGCTGTTAGTGGCCCCGTCCCTGCACCCTTACGCTCCAAGGGCACCCAACACCCTTAGGTTCGCAGACGCTGGGGGTGTGGCAGGGCAGTGCAGGGGGCGGGCAGGCGGTGCTAGGGCTGGTGATCTGTGGACCTAGTCCCCAGGAGGAGAATTGGCCAGGTCAGCAACTGGAACCACTGGGATAGAGGCTACATTTGGCATTTTTGCTATTGACTTCTTGTTGTCCTCCTTCTTAAATTCTGCACAGTTTTGTGCAGTGTCCCATCACTTTGGCATAACACCTTGGTTTCTATTCCCTACTGTTATTAAGTCCATGTAGCTGAAGCAATCACATGCCCTCCTCCTGCTAAATCCTGCCTCCGTTTCCCTTCCTTTCCTTTGTTATCTCCCTTGTTATCTGAGCCCCTCATGGCTGGGAGCTGCCCTCTAATTTATTGTAAGGCACCACAGATGTGGATGGTGCTACATAAATCATAATGAATCAAACCATAGTGACTGGCATTGCCACAGCAGCCCTGACAGGTGCCATCCACTCTCTGCCTGAAAGCCTCTGGGACAGATTCAGATAAAGGCAATTAAGATGGTGAGGGGTTTGGAAACCAAAATTTAGGAACAATTTTAAAATCACGATACATTCATGGGAAGAAAACAAGACTAAGGGCCCAATCCTATCTGACTTTCTAGCACTGATGCAGCTGTGCCAATGGAGCATGTGCTGCATTCTGTAAGGATGCCTCCTCGATGTAATGAAATGTTTGTTCCCGTATCTTAGGGGCTGTACTGAGGCTGCATCAGCACTAGAAAGTCGTATAGATAGAACTGTGCCCTAAGGAGAGTTATGATAGTTGTTTTCAACTATCCGCACAGATAAAAAGGCTCACCCTATGTAAGAGCTGTCCAGAAGTGGAACAGCCTGCCTTATGCAATAGTGGACTCTCCCGCCAAGGTTTTCAGGCAGAGGCTGGGTGGCCACCTGTCAGTGGGATTTGCTACATAGATGTTGGACCAAGTGACCTCTAGAGTTCCCCATGTAGTGTTGTGCAGAGCCCTTCCATAGCTGCACAACAGCATCTATGGATACTTGGCAATGATCATCATCACAAATCATCATTGACTTCTGGGTTGCTGAGCACTGAATTGCAGGAGCTCAGTTTTGAGCTCAGTTTTGAGTTTTGAGCAGTTGTGTGGCCACGCAACTTAGGGGGAACCTTGCCTCCAAGGTCCCTTCCATCTAACATTCTATATTCATACTCCAGAAAGATTTGAATTGACGGAAACTGAATGTGCGAGATATCAAGGATCTATGAATCCCACAGGAATTAACTCTGAAGGTCATAACAGCCCTCCGATCTAGTTTCTTTCTGGTTAGTTTACCCTGCAAAAAATTATCCTTAATACAGATTCATATTTTTAATATTAAATTGAAGTTCTTGTCAAATCTTAAGAATTAAAAAAATTCTTAAGAATTAAAAAAATTTAAGCAGTGACTTAATTGTGCCCTACCTTTCCCCAATATCAGATTAAGAGCGCAGTCCTAACCTGGAGTTTGGCCATCCTTTGTATTAGTCCAGGAGTGTTGCAAAGATTTGGACCACACTCGGAGTCAGGGAGGATGGTGCATATCTGTGTGCCGGCCGCCTTTACTCTGAGAGTGGTGCAAGTGCCCTTCACAGTGTGTTTGTGACACTTCTGGGCTGGTACAAGGGACTTGTGCAGGCCTAACTCCCGATTAGGATTGCGCCATAAGAAAAATTCTTTTTAATATGCATAGAAGAATGTAAAAATAATGGTGTCTTGGGCAAACATGGTGGGGGTGGGGTTCCTGAAACACCAAGGCAAGCTGTATCAGGATAGGAAAAGTATAAAGGCACCTGGCAGATGTGGGGAGGAACAACCAGCAATGCTTCTAGGCTTTCATGTTATCATCATACACACACTGAAATGTACAGCTCCCTGATGCAAAAAGCAACCCAGTACATTTGAAGAACCTCCTCTAGTGATTATATTAAAGACATGTTGATAGTGATATTACAGCATCTGATGTGCAGTATTGGCTATCAAAGTAGCATAGCTAATAGTTCACTTTTAGGACTGAAATTGAAAGGCAAGCCTGCCCTATGGTACACAAATATTTTATATCTGTTCCCGTATCTTCTTAAAACCAACTGATAGGTAAGAACTTATCAGCAGGAGTTAAAATTATCTTTTCATTAGGATCCTTACTGCTGGTAGCTAATTACAGTATGTCAGTGGTAAATCATGAGCACACCACTGTGTATAAAGGTGTCTCTCAGGCTTTCAATTAACTCAACTCATTAATGAGCCACTTAAGTGCTTTTCAGCATATAACCGTCATTTTGTCATTGTGTGATGTCGCTGATCTATGTTGATGAATTCCAACATGTTGCATTGCTGAATGACTTACCCAGTGTTTGGTTACAGTTCAGAGTCAAGAAAGAGACTATTACAGCTGCAGTCTGGTGCACCACTACATGAGAGTAAATCCCACTGAGCACTTCTGAACAAACATGCATGTGATTAGGGTCAAAGGCTACAAACCCTGTGCATTCCCACTGAAAGTTGACTACTTCTGAATAAATATGATATGATCCACAGGACAGCATGTAGCAGCAAATAGCTCCCCAACCAGACAATGTTGTGCATTAGTACAAAACCAACAGACAAATAGAGAAAGCAGGTTCTGGAAGAAGTACTTCCTGTTTACTGTAAACTGAAAACATGAATTCTGTTGTACAGATTGTATGGACTGCAGTGTGTTGCTTTTATCATATATTTATGTTTTTTGTTGCCTTAATATACCCTCCCTCCCTCAAAGCCCTTAGAAAGGCACTTCTGGTTTTTAGCAAAACCATGCATGGCTTTCCCAAGCTTTTTTTTTTTTTTTTTTTTGCCTTGGGTCACCGTTGGGGATGTGGTTTGCCATCCTTTCACAGGGTTGTTCCCGGGGACAGTGGTACCCTGCTCAGTGATGTCATTCAGGGGGAACGGACCAGAACGGGCGTTCCGGATCCTAACGGGCTCCGTGGCTGGTTCCGGGTTCCCGACAAGTGCCAATCAACAGTGAGTTCCTAAATCATTTGAATGACACCACTGCCCCTGCTCCACTTAACTACACCACTGTTGTCCAACTCAGCTGTTTCACCCTACTCTCTTCTCACTTGCTGAGAGGGAGTAACAGGAAAATCAGGACAGCAGCACCCTACCTACTTCTCCAATGCCGCTGCGGTAAGCGATCGTGGCAACAGTGCTGCAGAGAAAAGCAGCAGAGCACTGTTGTGATCCAGTTCTGATATCTTCCCATTCATGAGTGATCAAAACAGGATCCACTTGCCTTCCTTTCTGCAGACACACCAATGCTCCCTGCATGCTCTGTCCAGCCTACGTGTTTGAACAAACATGGGAGGGAATAAACAGGAGGCAGGTAAATCAAAGGAGGTGGGGGGAGGCCTCTGGGATCTCTTCCCCCTCCTTTCTACTTGCCCGCCTGGCTGCTTCTTTAAAAAGCTGAGAGGCTGAGAAGGAGAATGGAAGGGAGGCATGCACAAAAAGAAGAAAAAAGGACCACAATTAGGGTGCTTCTTCAGGGGCAGTGGTGCTGCACGATTTTGGCCAGGAGATCTTGTTGGGCCTCCCCTGTGTACATTGGGGATGTTGCTAAGGCTGCAGTGTTATAAACTTTGAACTCAATGGTGCTTACTTTTCAGAAAACTTGCGTAGGATTGGACTGTTGGTTCACGTGAGTTTTCCAGATCTTCCTATGTAAATTCTTCAACAAAAGATGCTTTACCGCTTTAAAGCTCCAGGTCCTGATAAAATCCCTTCGGACATGATTAAGGCCGCCCCCCACTGGTGGGCTACTGTTCTTGCCCACTTGTTTATGTGGGTGGACAGAACTGGGATTATCCCCAACTCCTGGAGACAGTCGATAATAATACCCATTTTCAAAAAAGGTGATAGAGACCTTCCTTCCGACTATAGGCCTATTAGCCTTCTCTCTGTTCCTGGAAAGCTGTTTGCACTTCACCTTTTAAAAAGATTAACTTCTTGGGTCAATAACAAAATATTGGGGGACGAACAAGGAGGCTTCAGAGCTGGCAGGTCTGTTTTGGATCATTGTTTGGTGCTAACACACCTCGCGGAGAAACAGCTCTCTAAGCCACATTCTAAACTGTATGGATTTTGGATTTGAAAGCGGCATTTGATTCTGTAAACAGAACTCTGATGTGGTCTAAATTAGCCAAGCACAACATGGATCCTAGGTTACTGTTTTTAATCAAGAGTTTGTACTCTGATACTACCAGTCAAGTCAGATTGAATACTCAAGGTAACTTATCTGAACAGTTTCAAACCAGTAAGGGCTGTGTCCTTGCCCCAACACTATTCAACTTATTTATTAACGATTTATCATGTCACCTGGCCTCAATAGATTCTCATTGTCCTAAACTTAATCACCGTCCAATCCCTCTACTTTTATATGCCGATGACATGGTGTTGTTGCAAACTTGTGTTGGACTCAAGCGATTAATAGAACGCTGTGTTCAATATCTCATTTCCAACTACCTACAACTTAACTACACCAAATCAAAAATCTTGGTATTTGAGAAATCTTGGAGGCACCGGACTTGGGTCTTTCATGGTAAAGCGATACAGCAGGTTAAGTCTATTAAATACCTAGGACTAAATTTTCAGTACAGGCTCTCATGGGTTCCCCAGCGTACTAACTGAGTACGCTTCAGAGGCTTCAGGATATTGAAAGCCAAGTAATTAATGCGGCAACGAATAAATCTTGTTCCCCGCTTAAATTTCAATTACCACTTATCTTAGGTCATTGCCCTAGTTACCTGGTCCTATTGCATGATCCAAAAAATCATTGTGTCCTTTCACTGGCTTGATGTAATGTTTTTCCCTCTCGTGAATTGGAGGTTAGATTCCCTCTGCAGCCGCTGACATCCTCAAAGTGTATCTGTCCGATGGGGGTAGTTGACTCATTAGTTCATATTATAATTCACTGTCGTCTTTATGAGGAGATCAGACTTAAGTTTATAACCCCTCTTTTGGCTAATTCAAATTGCAGCCATGACATTACCACAGTATGTTGACTGCTTGCTTCAAATAATGCGGCAGTCTTAACCCAAGTGTCAACTTTTCTTATTGTTGTACATCAAGACGTGGAATGGCGAAGACCAATTTCACCACTGATCCCTGAGTGCTCCCACGTATTTTAATGTAATGTGTACTGTTTTATCATATATTGTCCAATTTTAATATTAATATTGTACTCTATATGTTTTCTTTTATATTTGACTCATAGAGTCTATGCCTAATAAAGGTTGATGATGATGATGATGATGATGATGATGATGATGATGATGATGATGATGATGATGA
>JAJKFI010000014.1:15545738-15688238 GCA_029204185.1 Lerista edwardsae
TCTCCTCTTTAAAATCTCTTTCCCATTAGTTACTCAAAATCTGCTCTCTCCGCTGTGGCTCTTGTTTTTCTTCCTTATCTTTAGTCTTTATTGTGGGTTGAGGTCCAATAAGAGGAGAAAGAGGATAATACAGAGAACTCTTATTTTACATGTGTTTGATTTAGACATTTTTGGAAGAATGTGCTTTTTTAAAATAAATAAATATAAAAACCTAATTTACTCTCACAAAGTGTTTTAATAACATGGTTAAATATTCATTTTTGAGATATGCACTGCTTTTCAAAAACAAAGCCCCTGTGGAAAACTAGAGGTGCCTGCATTCTTTTTCTCCTCCAACTGTTGTCACGCTGCTTTATAGATGCAGCAGTTGCTGAAACAAGTTCACATTATTTAATCTGTCATTGTATTTAACCATTGGGGAGTTAGAATAATATCTTTCTTGTGAAATGCTCTTGCAAGTGAACCCAAGCATGAATGATTCCAGAATGAAAAGAAGTTCTACAGGAACTGCCCTTTGGTTTAAGAGTCATTTTTGCATACTTTAAGTGTGTGTGAGCCTTTAGCCATGCTTTCTGGTTATTTTTTGATATCAATTGTACCCTGTAGGAGATATTTCTGCTTTATTTCAATTTTTTAAAAAGGTCAGTAATGAGGTTTAGCTCTTACCGTTCCCTACACTCCAGAAACTCAAGACACTGGAATGCCTGTGTATTTAAAAATTAATTGCTCCTTTCAGTGCCAGCATGCTTATCAAGAGCTTGGCAGTGCCAAATTGCACGTTTCTTGTCCAGCCAACTCAGGCAGCCAGCTGCCAGAAACCACCACAACTATCTTGCAAGTACAAGGCCATTCACATTATCGTTTCAAACGTGTCATCTGTACATAATTCTCCAACCAGAGATTCCAGTACAATTCTAACAGAAGAAAACTACTGTTGGCAAAGCAAACTTTCAGGGGATGGGTTTTCTTTTTTAAAACGCTTGATAACATTTCATAATGTCATCAGGGAAAGTTATTCAACTTGTAGCAGTTGGATGCAATCTTCACAGATGAAACAAAAAGCCACTGATGCTCTAGTTTTAATGCTGCCAAGTTTGTTACAAATTTTCAAGATTTCAGCATTCTTCATACAATATATCCAGCATGACATTAAGAATGGCAATCATAATAATTTGACCAGAAAATCAGAATGAGAATAATGAGCAAAATAGGGTATTAACTACTTTGGCTTCAGCACTTACAAGACTTGAAATTTCTAAGTAACCACCCCTTATGGTACTAACCTAAGTCAGTTAATATGAAAGTTGTTGTTCAGTCGCTAGGTTGAGTCCAACTCTTCACTACCCCATGGACCACAGCACGCCAGGCCTCTCTGTCCTCCACTAGCTTCCGGAGTGCGCCCAAATTCATGTTCATTGCTTTGGTGACACCATCTAACCATCTCATCCTCTGCCACCCCCTAATATATATATGTCGCCCCCTTCTCTAGTATGTGTGTATACACATACACCAGTAATGATCAAACATGAATACACTACTAACACCACCTTCCCATTCACAGTTTACATTTGTTGTGCAACAGCTACTTCGTATGCAATATGTACAAGGACTCATCTGCTATCAAGCCTACAGTACTCTCAGTGGGGACTGGCTTCCTTAAATTCACTTCCTTGAAAGTGTCAATGGTTGCTCAAAGACAGCAAATAAGCTACTGGGGCCCACAGACAATGGGTGGACAAAATCAAGGTGGTTAAAAACTGAACACGGACAAGGCTCTTCAGGGAGGAGATGCCCAGGCGACCAATAAGAGGAACACAAGAAGGCCCCAAAGGGAGTGGAAATTTTACAAAGAAACCATCACATGCCGTTTAAATCCAGGCTTTTATCCACCATAACTGAATTTGCTTGCCTAAAGTAAACAATGATTGACTGCTTTGTACAAATGACATGCCTTGAAAGTTAAGGTGCTTTTCTTACAAGCCAGTACTGAAAAATTCATCCGACAGCCATTATTTTTAAAATGGCTTCTTAAACACCACAGAACCTGCAGTATGTGAAAATACCAACTCTCACAAATTCATAAGTCTACTTACATGGAGATTTGTTTTAAGGGTGTCTCTCTCTCTCTCTCTCTCTCTCTCTCTCTCTACAAAGTTGCCTCAACCAATTATTTGAAACGCATCCATTCCCTTCATTACTTTGCTTTTCTCATCTTATAAAGCTCTGGAAGATGCAAGATCGTGTGCATCTGCTTGCTGTTTACAAGGAAGCAGAGCCATCAGCAGAACAGGATCCAAAGCTAATCTTCTTACAGCCAGTGTAATCCTGATTACACACTGAACTGTGTACAAGGCACAGAAGGAACTTGCTATAGAGGCAGTGAGCCCATTGAACTAAATATCTATTCCTCCTGAAGGAGTGCTTCAGGATTGTCTGGGGGACAGGAACAGTAGTCACAAGAACCTGCATGTTCCTTCAAATGCTCTGTAACCCAACTCCTGCCACTGACAAGCGGGAGGGGGAAGCCCCATCACACAGAATTTATTGATTATAATTTAATTCTGCTTTTAACTCTAATCCAGAAGTTAGCTCCTAGAATGGCTCACTGAAATTAAAATACTCAGTGCAAGTTCTAAATCATTACCTTGGTCAATCCACTGTGGGGGTCAACACATTGTGAGAGTCAATGACTACTAGGTGAACTAGCAGGAACTCATTCAGAGAGCTAGTAACTTGGTGTGATGCTCCAAGTGCTGTCCTGAAACCTGCCAAGATATAGTCTTGCGTGGCATGTAATCCAGTCACCATTTCGTACTCATTATACAATTTTGTAGTCACTGCCCTTTAGTGGAGATAAACAGTAACTGTGCTATGTTTCTAAAGTGAGCACACTGGCAAGATTGTGATGTTCTTTTCTGCCTCTGGGACTGGCACGGTGGTGAAGGCAGGATCCAGGGGAGAATGTATCAGTGGTTGCAGGAAAACTCTGTGCAGGAAACTTCAGGAGTCTGCAGGAGTCGCCTTGGTGTTTTTTTCCCTCCTGGAAGTCCCCAAACTTTCAGCCGCTAGGGCCATATTAGTCTTGCTCTTACAGTGGACTGAAGTAGGTCCATTAAATAAAATGCCTATGTTTTCTACATATCTAAGAATGCTCACAATAGGTGCAAATATCTGCAACATTTGCAGCTGTGGTCAGCAGATCCTGTCTCAATCTCCTCACTGCTAGGCCTCTCCCAGCAGCAACTACTCTGCCCCCTCACAGAGTGGTTCTCCCTGTGACTATTTTGTAGTGAAGCTAGCCGGGGGGGGGGAGAGAGAGCTAGAGACAGACAGACAGACACTCTGCCAGTCCCATGATCCTTAGCTGGAATTGGCTGGCTGTTGCTCCCTCCTCCCCCCAGCTGGGACATCCTTTTTAGACCAGGCCCTTGGAAATGCACTTTAACAAAGACAACAATAGGTAAATGAAACATAGCTGTTTCATCATAGTTATTTGGGAAAAAAAGGTGTGCTACTAAAAACAATGTATGGTTCTTCCCTAAAAGATTAAAGTATTTTGATTTATAAAGTACTGGTTGCAAGATTGCCAGAAAGTCCTTACAACTGTCAGACAGCATAACATGGAAATATCACACTTCAAAGGTCAGGCTCAATGTCTAGCATGGAAGACAACTGAAACAAGATTTCAGTTGGAAATCTAATATATAGGAATTAATGTGCATATACAGTACTTACAATATCATATTCTACCACTTTTCAGTGACAGGATTGGGCTCTTAGCAGACCAACTTTCAAGTGCTGATATAGCCACAATGCAGCTCCAAGTTAAAGGAAACAAATGTTCCTTAACCCAAAGAAGCCTCTGTGACTACCCTACCCTCCTCAGGGTGCAGCACACACCCTGGAAAGTTAGCTAGGATTAGACTTAAGTGGCAAGTAGTTATTGAGCAAAATAACTTTGGTATTGCTTTGTGTTAGCTATATCTACAGTCATCCATGGACTTCCCCATGGCTTACTTATTCAAAGTATCACTGAGAGAAGGAGTTCTACAAATTACTGGTGTAATCTTCACAAGTACTTGTTGTGAAGTCTTATTCACAACATTAAGAGAGATAACATTAAGAACAATCTTATGCATGTCTACTCAGAAATAAGCCCTGCTGAGTGCAATGAGATTTCCTTCCAGATAAGCACGTACAGGATTGCAGCATAATTCAGGAGAATCAATCAAGTGTTGCGGTGCGTTCAGTGCTAATTTTTGCTTTAAAAAGGTAAAGGTTTCCCCGTGACCGAATGGTCTAGTCATGACCGACTGTAGGGGGTGGTGCTCATCTCCGTTTCTAAGTCGAAGAGCCAGCATTCATCCTGAGGACAAGTTTCCATGGTCATGTGGCCGGCCTGACTATATGTTACCTTCCCACCGAAGTGGTACCTATTTATCTACTCGCATTTTTACATGCTTTCAAACTGCTAGGTCAGCAAACCCCAGTAAATTTTTGCTTAAACCCTAGTAAATTCAAGGGAATGTACACTCCCAGTTCAAGTACTCTTCTTAACAAGGAATACTTTTATGAAATATGGTAGAAGCAGAGAGGCTGCAATTCTGCATTACTTGACAAGGTTATTGAAGCACAGGAAAGAGACACAGCTGGTTTCTGAATCACCTCACATGATTTTAAGATACTTTGGAACCGTATCTAGAAAGTTCTCTTGCCTACTGCAACAAATCAAGGGAGACAAAAGGTCCAAATACGTTTGTAATAGGTTACTGTATACATGTGTATATGTGTGAACACACACACGCACGCACGCATGGAGCGTGTAAGCAATAGGCATCATTAGAACCTAAATTTTGCACTCAAGTCTTCCCAGAGTTATGTTTAGAGTACAGCAGTATCTTGGCCCTGGTAGGAGCATTATTAAAACACAGCAATGGCCCCTAAGGAGCATAGTAGGCTCCTTACCATCTCAGCCTGTAGCTGCATCATGGCTGTATGCGTATGGACGGAGGGATTCAGCTGAAGTGAAAGCCTGCAAACTCTCAAAGTGTAGGAGAACTTTCAACATTACAATGGTCCCTAACAAGCACAGTAGACATCTTTTAAATAACATTTTAGAGGAAAATAAGCTTAGTTCTGTAGCAGAAGTTGAGGTCTTGGAACAAATGCCAAAAACACCCAATGTTTCATTGGATTCACATTACAATATTTTCACAATGGAATCTCCAGAACAGATTACCATTGTAAAGTGAGGGTTCACCGTACCTGTTTGTTGATATTGTTGTTTATGTTGGAGTGAGAAATAGGTACGGGGCTGACCTCTGCTTCCAGGTGTTTCAGTTTCAATGATGAATCCTCAACTATAAAAAATGAAAAGGTAACTGTTACACAAGATCAGGGATGACCTACCCATGAGACTGGCTGACGTGACTGTCATAGGCAGCAGATTGGTGGGGGGCAGCTTCCCCACTCCCCAGGAAGTGAAGGGAGTACCTTTTCTCCTACTTCCTATACAGGAAAAGAAGAAGGCAGTTTCTTGAAGGCCTAACACCTTCTCCACAATTCCTCTTCCACTCCATCCACCTTTTCCAATCCAAGGAGTGAAAGCAGCACTTCATCAGACAAGGGGGGGGGGCAGAGCCTGTGTCCTCTGTGGGTGTCAGAAACCCTCCAGACCTGACCGGAGCTCACCAGCTTGCCTGATCTATTTGAACCTGCACCAGCAATTTCATTGCAAGTCTGTATGGACCCAGGTTGGGGAGAATTGAGGCCAGTAAGTGGGATTGGATATTGGCAGCACTGCTGACGGTGATACTGCCCCCTTCTCAGCCTTGCCCATTCCTCTCCTGCCTGCCTGCCAGCCTCCCATTCCTTGAACACACGCCGCATCAGCCCGATCAACTCCCATCCCAAATTGGCTCTTGCTCTTCCCCGAATGCTCCGTTCCTAGGCTGGCTCTTTGATCCTCTTCACTGGTACTGCATGGCACAACCATGCATGAGGAGAGAGAGGGAGAAGCATGAGAATTGCTTTCTCCTTCCTCCCCTTCTCAAGTGCAGCCCACCAGCGCCAATCGGGACCCAGCCAAGCCAATCAGCCTCGGATGAGGCAGTGAAAGAAGGAGCGATGTTGGCAGCAGTGGTCGTCACCATGCTCGCTGAGGGTGGGTGCTCCCTCTCTGACTCTATGCAGGCTGGAGCCTACGCAGACCCAAGGAAAGGCTGGGCCGAGGCACACCTTAGGTGAACACACGCCGACGCATTCGCCGGGGGAAGGCACTCCCTCCCCAACTCTGCACAGGCTGGAGCCTGCACAGACCCAGGGAAAGGCTGGGCTGAGCCCTACTCTCAGCGAACGCATGCCGATGCGTTCACCTAGGGTGGGCGCTCTCTCCTTGACTCTGCGCTGGTTGGAGTGGGCGCAGAGCCAATTAAGTTGCTTGGTGGTGGTGGCGGCGGCGGCAGCTCAGCCTGTGAGCTACCAGGAAGTTCCTAGTAGAATTGGGCTGAAAGACAATTATGCAGAACATTTCCTTACCACTAAGTTCCATCCTCTCAGTGAGGTGTTCTTGAGGAGAGAAACTAAGGCCTGCCTCTTCCCAAGTTCCAGCTGTCTCTCCAACAGGTGACAAGCCAGCAGCATTATCCATACATGTCTCCAACAATTCTTTGTTATCCAATAAGTCAATGACAAGAGGCATACTACACAGGATGAGAAAACAAGACCAAGGCTTCAGACATAGCAAAACAACCAAGTACAGATGAAGGACTCTCTTATGCTCTTACCTAGTTTTAACTAAATGAATCATAACAACCAGGCACTTTGGATACAGGTGATCATTTACAAGTCAAAGTTGGTTTAAAAAAAAAAATTTCTAGAATAAGCAGCTACTCATTGAAGTAGACTCCAATTTTTCTTAAAGTCAAGAAATAGCATGGCAGCACCAGTAGAGAAGACCAGCAAAAACAAACAAACAAAAAAAAACCACCCCCGCTTTTTTACCCAGAGGGTAATTAATCTGTGAAGCTCTTTGCCACAGGAGGTGGTGATGGCATCTGGCCTAGATGCCTTTAAAAGGGGATTGGACAGATTTCTGGAGGACAAGTCCATCATGGGCTACAGGCTATGATGGGTTGTGCAACCTCATTACATTTGTAGTAGGCTACTTCAGAGTGCTGGGTGCAAGGGAGTGGCAACAGGATGCATGCATCTTGTTGTCTTGTGTGCTCCCTGGGGCACCTGGTGGGCCGCTGTGAGATACAGGAAACTGGACTAGATGGGCCTTTGGCCTGATCCAACAGGGCTCTTCTTATGTTCTTAACAGTAAGGAGTACAAGTAACTTGTTTCAAATTAGGGAAGGTCCAACATGTTTTGAGTTCACAGTCTCTTCAATGGACAGAGTGGGAGAACACTAAAAAACAAACATTGTACACACCATACAAATTTTAAAATACTCAAAAGCAAGCCAAATCAGTCATCATAAAAATAGTAAAAGAAACAGAAGAACTTCTATAGAAAGAACACATAAAGGTCAATACAAGAGTCAATTATTCAAAAATAATTGTATAAAACTCAATGTCCTCCAATTGAAAAGAAACAGCAGTACCAATAACATGAAAATCCTACATCCAAAAGGGTCTGTACCCTCTGCAGAATAGTCTCTCTTCCAGGAATGCAGGAGGATGCCTCTGTGTAAAGGGAAAGGCTAAGAAAAGCCCCAGATGAAGAGCCTGGGAGCTTGAAAAACACTTGAGCGCTTTAGCAATGTCTAGTAAAGTGCTCCTCCACTCTTGAGTGTATTTTGTTGAACATTTCTTACAAAACCATTTGCACATACATTATTTGCAGCAACATTCAATGTCATGTGACAAAAACCAAAGTAGTCAATTTGAAGCAATCCATTGCTGCCTTGGACAACAGTGTAACTGTAGCTTTACATTTTAAAGAGCAGCGCTGTTCACCCTGGTACATGGTTGTTTCCTGAAATGTACATAATGCATGGTCAGGGTTCCCAAGTATACATTCAAACACTTGCCTTTTTCAAGCTGTGTGGTTGCTCCAGGAAAACACCAGTGTGACCAAGGTAAAACAAATCACAGTGTAAAGCATAAACTACCTTGGGAAATTGTTTAGATAGTGAAATACCTCACATAGTAACAGTAATTTGGAAGATGTACTGTGAGTGAGGTGGGATGGAAAAACAACTACATGTTCTAGGATTATACCCACACCCAGCAACTAGGTGGTAATATATGTAAAGATGAACCCACCCAACAATACTATTTGCACTGAACACTGAGCCACCCTGGACAGAAGTTCTTTCTAAAATCTCACTAGGAAAATATGGACTATCTATATAGCCTACAACAAAACCTTTGTTTCTGCAACCCATTGGTGAAGTTAGGAAACTGCTCAGAGTTTGACTAAAGAAGCTCAAGGTCTGCACTGGTTCTTTTTAAAACAATAACAACAAAAAGCTTAGAACTCTGTTACTGAGGTTGCCTACTGTTCTCTGGAACCATAAAGTTATCCCTTGGGGAACATTTGCTTGCTCTGTGCAAGTAGTAGTTGGTGCTTGGAACTTCAACTTGTTTCATTTTCTCAGTTTTAACTAAAAGCTGTAGAAGGATCAGATGAAACCAAGTTCAATGTTTTTTGCTCTGAATATAAATAAATTCACATTCAAAATTAGGGAAACAATTTTTGCAACACCTCTGTTCTCATGCAGAAATTTTTCCTAGCCTACTGTCTAAGACCAGCAACAGGGGCACAAAATGGGAACTATATTAATGCACAGCACTGGTGCTACCACTGAGGTACGGTCCTGCACACCAAGCAAAAGATGCATATTGGTACCCAACAAAAGCTAAGTTCGGTGCACTAAAAAGATTTAAGGACAGCTGCCAATTAAAACGTAATAGTGAAGGCAACCTAATTTTTTGTTCCAGGACAATCTCCTGCCTCAGTTTGAGTTATTAGTCACCATTTCACAAGAGGATTCAAATGAACATGCAACCTCACATTTCTGCTGAAACCAAGCAATCATTACAGTAAATGTTACATAAAGGATTGTGTGACCAATTAAATGACTTACCATAGCTCTAGGAGGAGGAACAATTTGGGCATTGCCCAAGACCTGTGTATCATGCAGGTGTGAAGGCTTGTACAAGGCTCTATCATCTTTCACTGACAGAACAGTATTTCAGCAAATGTGTAGTATCAGTCACACATTTGGAGAAATAAGAGAATGCAAAGGAATATAGCATTTACAGGAGAGAACGACAGGATGTTCAACCCTCAGGGGTATCCCAGTTTTTCCCTGCCGGAGTTCATTTTCCCATAGGCAGAGCAGAATCACCAAGTAGAAGCATTATAATCCTTTCCCTCCTGCCACTAAGCATCCTTTGCAATGCCTCACATTAGCAGTGAAAGGAATATATAGGGCTGCAAAGGAATATATAGGAATATATAGGGCTGTATTTCTCTTACAACATCTAGTTTGCCCCCACCCCCAGTGTGAATTCAAACTTGAGACAAAGTTGATAAAAATGTGAAATATGAGATCTACTTCCAATTTTTATTTGGACAACAAATGTACCAAGACTTTTGTCATAGACTTACAATACTGTGAATGAAGCCAGATTCTATTGGGGCTTACCGTGGTCGGTACAAGTGTACTGTCTGCATCCGTCATGAAGGCGCTGTGAAGTGTCTTCACTGCTAGCGGGAAGGCCTTAACACCAGCACCAGGCCAGCACTGGCCCTACACCGCCCAGAGGCGGCAATGCAAGCCAGTGAGCAACAGATGCACTGGTCTCCAGCTTTGCACACCTTCCAGAAAGGTGGGAGGGGTGTTCCTGGACAGGGCGAAGGGTGGAGCAGGGGGTGGAGTTAGCGACGTTTGCCGTCAGATCCTGACCTCCGTTTCAGGCTGCATGGCCTGACTTGGAGGCCCTCGCCTATGTGCCAGTGCCAGCAAAATAGTCGGCGCAGAGGTGAGCCCACCCATCGTCTGCCCTGCATCCTTCTCCCGCTGAGCCGCCTGTGACCTTCCTGGCTGCAGGATTGGACCGCCTGTCACCAGGAAAATTTTGAAATCATGCACATTTTTGTGCAATCCTCCTGATTTTTTTTAAAAAACACAACCCACCTCCACAACTGATTGTTTATAGATAATGTACATAAATTTGGTATTCAAGTTGATGTGCATTTTTCCTGAACTGTGTTCAGTTCTTCCATTCTGTCAAGTACTCCGGGAATGGTCAATAGTAACAATTCGAGGCAGAAGAGTTTTATGACCTTTGCCTTGAGACACATTGAATAAAATGTAACAAAGACATAATTTTTCCTTGAACTTTAGGCTCTTATCGAAGGCTAGGCGAAGGGAACACAAGGTCACCAGAAAGCGGTGTCCCCGCCCCCGCCCATAGTAAAAAGGGTAACACAGGCTAGTGAAGTGAAACTTTTAAAGACGTTTATAAAGCTTGGTGAGGTCTGGTGAAACCCTATGAAGTTTCATTTTTTAAAATGGCTCCCAGTATTAATATAAAAAGTTTGGGAACCACTGATCTATATATTTTTAATTTAAAAATGTTAAGGATTGTTGTTCACAGAATCATTTCATCAATATGAACTATTTTGTAGATCTGATATACTGTACAGAACTTGACAGACTTCAAGGAAGGTAACAAAGAAAACAAACTTACATTCTACTCAGTACCTTTTACCAATGTGAAAATCTCCTTGGCATCAGGTGAAAGGAGAATCTTGAAGCACATTAAATTCTACTGGTCAAAGCAAAAGAATGTGGCATATATAGATGGATCCCCTCAATAAAAGATCAACATTGACATTGCAATGGTTTATTAAACAGCCAACAAGGAGTTGGCAAGGCCAATTTCTGAGTATGATTTAGATAAGGTTAGTAGAATGGACAGTTCTAAAAAATAGACTGTATCAAGCTTACATTAGATGCCCTATTGCAGTGATGGCGAACCTTTTGGGTTTGGTGTGTCAGAAATTCAGAAAATTTGTAACTCAACTCTGCTGATGTGTCACCCCCACCCCCCGCCAGAACAAGACAAAAAAAATACATATTGAAACACATTGCTCGCGCGCTCTCTCTCTCTCTGGCTGGCTGTTGCAGTCTCTCTCTCTCTCTCTCTCTCTCTGGCTGGCTGTCTCTTACCCCCTGTGCGCGCTCTCCTACACACACACACACAGAGGCCAGCAGCAGCAGTCCTGCCTTGTGTGCTTGCCCCAGGATTCAGAGCGCTCCCAAGTGAGTGGAAAGAGAGCAAAACCAGCCAGCCCCTCTCCCTCCCTCCCTCCTCGTCGTCGTCTCCCAGACACCTCCAGACGCAACCTGTTTCCCCCTGGGATTGTGTAACCTCCCACACTTTAGCAGAACCCCTGCCGGCCTCCCAGTTGCTTGCAAGAGCTCGCTTGGGGGTGGGGCTGCTTCTGATTGACACAGGCTCAGGAAAGCAGTCTAAGTGCCGGCAGCTCCAGCGGGGCTACGTGTCAGCAAAAATGCATTGGTGTGCCAGCCTTGACACGTGTGTCATAGGTTCGCCATCACTGCCCTATCGCGTCACTGCTGTTTCAGTTATATGGAAACACGTTGAAATTTTTCGAACACGTATTTCTCTCCTTGGAGGTTCTCTGAAAATGCTGCAAGCATACAACATTAGAAGTGGTGCACAAATATGCCTACAGTAGATGATGGATTTAAATTGGCTGAAGTTGAAAGGAGTAGTAGAGACTGGGTTTCATTACAAGTTCCCCACCTTCTTCCCAAAGTTTGAGCACTGGCTCCCACATTATAATGAACATTTTGCAAGCTGTTATCTAAAAAAAATGTTCCTGATGTAAATTACTATCAGAAAATCCAAGAGATTCATCTCCCAACTTTTTCCGATTGCATCAACAAATTAGTAACTAATACAGTTCCGCAGAGTAATAACTCAAAATGTATGGCACTGTTATCTCTTGGGTGCATGGAGACTATTCTAACTGAATAGTCTTTGGGTGCATGGAGACTATTCTAACTGAATCCCTTTTTAAGATTTTAAAAAGGGAGCACTGCATTCAACTAGCCAATCAAAACGACCTCCAGCATCCCTTGCCAATGAATGTCTCCTTTAAAATTCAAAGAACACTGCCACTGATTGCTAAGATAGAAACTGATTTAAACCTCCAAAAGGTCTTGGCGGTAGACTGCAACACAAATTCAGCAAGGGCCCATGCAATTCTTCTTTAAGATGCCTTGGCTTGTTCAGTTGCTGCTGCCCCCTTTTTTACCTCCCACAAGCAACTTGCGGGGATCTCTTGGTTGGCACCAATGGCAGATTTTGTCCCCCTGCACTGCCTGAAACCCCCTAAATGCTGCCCTTATGCATGTTCATACGCACCTCCCCCTGTGGACGAGAGGAGCAAGTAGTTGAGTGCAAGTTGGTACAGAAAGGATACATGAGTACAAGAAACACATCCCCCAAAGACCCCTCCAGCATAGGTAGCATTCCTTCAAATCTCTTTGGAAGTGTATTTTTAATGTAAAAATGTATCATTTTATTTCATTTCCAATCAGGCACATTATTAAAAGTGCAGAAGTAGTAAAAAGAAGCAGCTCTGTTCTTTCCAGTTATCTCCTCAAGGTTTTAAGTTAAAATGATCAGGATAAACATAAATCATTATTGGTACTCATCCTTACTTAAGACTTGTAGAACAAGATATTGTTATCATGGATAGAATATGCAGCTTTCATTACAAATGAAAAAGCCATTTAAAATCCTATTTCATTAAACAAAATATTTTCTCTTCAATACAAGGACACTAGTGGTATGAAACCTACGTTCAAAGACAAATGTTTGTAAGCGGTAACTTTATGTTCACGTATTTGAGCACATGGGTTAATTTCTTAAAGGTCGCGTCCACTTCGATATCCTTCAAACCTGTTAGTATTTCCAGAGCACAACAATCAAAGCTTTCTAAATATCAAAGTCCTACAGGTCAGTCACGGTGGTCTGGACACCATAGCCAAAAGCCTGTCTGTACATTCCTGCATTCTTCACATTGCGTTCATGGACAAAGTCACTGTAGTGTCTATCCATTGAATGGGCGGAGGGCAGGGAGTATGCGTTCCATTCACTTCCACCATGTTGACAGCAGTCACCAGCATCATGGGGCCTGGATTGTTTGGGGGAATGGGATGGGGCACAGTTAGTATCTAGACACAAATGAAGGGAGAATGGAAGGAGGAAGAGAAAGCTAAGGAGAGGATAAGACAGACTAGCAAGTTTGAACTTGCTGAGCAGTAAACACAGAACACACAAGATCATGGATTCACAATTCAATGGGAGGGGGGAGGACTGCCAAGTTAAATCCTTCACTGCCACTGCCAGGCTGCACTAGTTCAAGAATGAGCAACATTACGAGTTTGAATACCCTCCTTCTGAAATCAGAAATTAATAGACATCTATCCACCCAAGCTTATTATTTTCCTTGTGTTTCATGCATTTACATGCCATGAAACAAGCCTAAATACGCTCTCATATTGGGTTGGTTCTTTGATGTGACTGGTTGTTTCTCTTGACTAAACCAAGAGCAGACTTTCAAGTTAAAGATATGCCCCTTTTGCAAAGTAAAGTAGTTTCCTACCTACAGCAGCATTAAAGGATTTAAATGACGTGGTTGGATGCTTAGGATAAGTAAGACTACCAGAAAGCATAGCTTTGACTCAGAAGCCAAGACAGATAAATGCCTACAATTATATTCAGAGAAGGTATTACATGTATAATGCTCAATTCACTTTGAGAGATCCTGCCTGCTTGACACAATGACTGTACTGCCATTTTACTGTGTCCAAGCTTAATTTTATCAAAATAAAATCTTATTGGTGGTGTACATGTGTAGTCCTATCAGTTGCCTGATGATTATATGAATAATCTGACAAGACTAATTTTCCTTCCTTTGGTATTAAGTAGAAATGTGAATAAGCCCTCCAAGATTTGCCCAGCTCCAGGGACTTGGGAGATATAGAGTTTTGATTATATTGGGTTCCAGTTTATACTTCTGTTACATTGTAGTAACCCAATGTCTCTGCAAGACATGCTCATCTGAAGCTAATCAAAGTCAGAGGATCACAGACACTAAGGGTGCAATCCTATCCGGGAGTTAGGCTGGCAATTAGGCCAGCACAAGGGGCACCATAATGTATGTCTGGACCACTCTCCGAGTCAGAGAGGCCAGCACACAGATCTGTGCCATCCTCCCTGACTCCGAGCGTGGTCCAAACACGCTTTATGGTGTCCCTTGTGCCAGTCAAACTTTGCTGGCCTACCTCCAGGTTAGGATTGCGCTCTAAGCCCCACAATAAGCATGGGAACAGGGTGGGTGGGTGCAAGCAGCTACTACTGGAAGGAGGAGCTTTAACCCCTGTGCACAGCAGGATGCAAGCAGTTCCTGGGAACATAGCCATTAAATTTCACCCATATGCCTTAGTCACAAGAACACCTTCAACATGTGTTCTTCAGCCAGAGCCATAGGATTTCTCTTAGGCACCAAATTCTCTTAGTCTGATTATTTTTGGTAGCACTGTTCTAGAACTAGGCAGTCAGCACTATTGCTGTCTATATAGAGATGTTTCTCAGTTTTGAATAATCTCGTTACACTTGTTGTAAGGAATATTTAGCCACTTGTATCCAAAATTTACAGGAACTTATAGTTCTGGACAGAGTACATGGAAACATTTATTAAAATTGAGAGTTTTTGTCTGTTCTCATGCTTCACTAAGATCACCACCACCACCACATACCGCCACCGCTACCACATACAAACAAGCAGCATCTTAAGTGGAATATGAACATTAAGATAAAGTACAGGAGATTGAAAACACATGCAGGATACCAAAACAAAATGAACCTGTGCTTAAAATAGCCCTCTTTAGAAAAAGAAAGAAGTAGCCTTCTTTTAACCAGGTTCATGTGTATTATGTTGTAGATTTGGTTCTTTGCAATGTAAGTTCTAACACTTTATTTATGAAAGTATTTTTCATGGAAGCTGCTCGTAAAACACCCATCATGTTTGCAATACAGAACAGGTGTCACCCTGCCAAAGCCTTCCCACATCCTCCACTTCAGCAGTATGCAAACAGTATAGTAGAGCTGTCAGGCATCCAGAGGAACATGAACATTTGAGAGGCTGCAAGTTCCCCCCCCCTCCAGAACACATGTGATCTTAGAACTATAATGTTTAGGAAAAAAGCATATAAAGTTGTAGCTAACAGTGCAAGGCTTCCCTCCTAATATTTGGGTCTTTTTCTTCTGCAGGTAGTAGTACTTTTGTTTCTGGTTCAGCTGCCTATCCTACTTCTAAACCAGTGGTCCCCAACTTTTTTCACTTGCATACCCCTTGGCAGCCCACTTCAATAAACTGTACCCCTCATAGCAAAGTGTTCGTAATTAATACAAACTGCTTATACAGATCTGCCCTTTCTGCCATTTTTTTTTTAGGTACCCTTAAAGGTCCTGGCAAGTATCCCTGGGGATATACATATGCAAATTGGGAACCACTGTTCTAAACCAACAGTTGGACAATCCATACATCTAGAGTTGATGCCCTCTGATGTGTTCCATCAACAAGGCAGCACTTGTAATTATTTATGGGTCCTAGAGGGCTCAGGCGGTCTATTCTCCCTTTGAAACCAGAATTCTCATTTCAATAATTCTGTGTGAATAGAATTAACCTTAAACATCTGGTAACACTGAATGCAAACCTAACTCTGCAGTTCATGTCACATCATTTCCTTTTAAATGAACAGGTTAGGAACATTGAAAAATAGGTTTTTCCTCAGCAAAACATTTAAAAATGAAGCAAAACTGGAAACTTGCAAGAAAATATGAATGGTGCTGAATCATACTACATCATTTTGAGTGGTACTGCTGCTCAAAATGAAATGTTTAAAGGGAGGTAATAAAAAACATAATATTTTGTTTTAATACATGCAAAGAACCATTCCCACAAAACATACCAATTAAAAATCTTCATATATATTCACCATAGTCCTTAAAACGAGGTGGCATGCAAAGGGAGTTCTCTAAAGAAGGCTTAAGAGAGGAATAGAAGCAAAAGCCAAGACATGGGAACAGGCCAATTAAAGGGATAAGAGGTAGGGAAACCCCATAGGCAACATCAAGGCATTCAAGTTGTTCTCCTCCAAGCAGAAACATAATTCCATCAATGCATCCAGCTTAATCTTATTCCAAACTTCACACTGAATGCAGCACACTTGATTGACCACACAGCTCCAAACAATTCTTTGCTTTCCTCTTGCCCTCCAAGAAATGGCAGTGCAACCTATCTTCACATTTTAAACACTCACACCTTATTTTCTCCTGCTTGATGAATAATTAACTCTGTCATAGGGAGGACTATGCATCTTACCATATCATACACTGGTCTGATGCAGCTAAGCTCAGGTTAGAAGTTCTGAATACATAGCCCAACTGCAAAAAGACCTTAGATTCCAGTGCCAATAAGCACATGGGCATAATGCAGGGCATTGGGCGTGGGGACAAAGAAAATTGTAGGACCAGGAGTTTAACATGCACGGGTATGCTAATTACAGCTGCTTTGCTTTAAGGTCCATGACAGAATATCAAAACTCAGGCACAGCTGCAGACAGGCTTCCTTGCTGGTGGAGAAGTCACGGGCCATGGCAAGCTCACTAATGGGGTACAGTGAGGTGACGGCCTGAGGCAGTAGATTGGTGCCACTGCCTCTTCTGCAGCTCAACCTCTCTGGCTTTTGAAACAATAGTAGTATGAAATGGGAGTAGAGTGCTGGGCTAGATAACTTAAGCATAAGGATATCTAGGGTCATGAAAACCCACTTTGAGCCAGGGAAAATCTCAAGTTAGCCAAAACTGTACAGATCAATTTGAACAGATCACGTGATCAACAGATCAAGTGTGGAGGAGCACTACCACACTTGTGGGGAGTAGTACAAACTGCTATAGAATCACTGTTTTGGAAGTAACCCTTAAACTACAGAGGGCAAGATAAGTTAAAATAGTATATCACTTCCTACTCTCCCCCTCCCCGGATTTTCCATTATCCCTACAGGACTGTCATGAACTGAAGGCTGTAGACAGGGTGGGTGTGCTGCATCACCTACAGACTGATTACCTCTCCCCCCCCCATTTTGGAGAGGAAATTGGCATTTTCTACATTAAAAAAAAACTACCATTGTGTCTATTTTGCAGCATGTACTCACGGTGGGAAGCCAAAATTGGAAATGACTTCTCAACATGGATACACACAGCAAAAATGACTTGCGAATGTATAAAAAGTATACACTCTCAAATATGACAACTCCAACTTACATTCATGCAGGAAAGTGTCATATATGAAACAGCCATAACGTTCTTCAGAAAACTGCCAGCACATTAGCAGTTTTACATTTACATAGTTTGGCTACAAAATGATTCTTTTATGACACAACACACTGATGTTTTCTAAACTCTGCAATACACAACACTCTCACAGCTATGTAACTTTTGGACATGGATAAATGCAGTATGTGGTTTTCTTTCTTTTTTGGCAACTGCATCAACTTGCAGCTGCTCCTTGACAAATTGTTATAAAGGCACCCAGTCAGAGCTGTTTGGAGCTAGAGCGTAAGGTTCCAAGTGAAACGTGTTACCAACAAACATGCGCATAGCAGTTGTATCGCGCTTATATTAAACAAGCTGTTGTACTGATAAAGCAAAGTAATAAATACCACCACCTTATAACCACCACCAGTGGGGAAGGAAGAAACTGATTGATCAACCAAGATTTCAGAGAAAAATCTCCAATTTCAGACACTGGACAAAATCACGGGCAAAAAAAAGAGAAAGCACTTTTGATTAAGTTTGATTGTGGCTGAAATAAGTGAAAGCAGAACTATATTCTTCAAGATATAAAGCCAAGATCTAGAACATTTTAAAAAGTCAACAGATATATTAGCTAGATTAGCATCGACACATTCATTTGAATTAACAGTTATCACATATTTACAATATCACCTTGTCTAAGAGCTATAACAAAGTAAGTTCTGGTCACATCTTTTCATTGAAAGAATGGAAACAATGCAAGATCTGTAAGTCTACTGCATCCTATTGTTGCAGTTTTTCAAAGTGTCTGAGGAAATTGGAGTTACTCTTTGAATATGCCTCTTTTTTAGTTTAGAGGAGTCAGTATTCAGAATAGGGCTGGATTCGAGGAAATATGGTCTTTTCTTAACTAAAGCTTAAACTGTCAAGTATTAATTTAAAACAAAATTCAGTCTCTTATCTGCAGCCATTTGTTTTCCTAAGTGAACTCCTTCCGTTAACTGCAGAAATCCATGCAGTCAAAAAGCTAGACAGCCAGTTTCATAGTGTTTTGGGGGAGGGGAGAACGAAACCTGAAATATTGAGAAACATGGCTGTTATTATATGGCTCTTGGAGCTGAATACTGCACTGTGAGCACAATCCAGGCTGAAGTGCAAATGATGACATCTGCATCCCACAGAAATAACTTACAATGAAAGCCCACAATAAGGAGGCATTGCACAGTAACACAGATTTGCCTGAGATCCTACAAATGACAAGAGATCCCACAAACTGATACGCGTAACCTGATTGGGCTCAAAATACCAATCTGTTTTTCATGCTGAAAAACCAAATATCAAATTTATGCTTTTCCAAAGACACATATATGAAAGGTGAGCCTGAGAAAAACTGTGGGAAACTATCTGAAGTGACCTGCAATAATTACTCCTTCCAAAATAGAGTAAACTGATACCAAAGTAACGCACCATTTCTTGTCTTGCTGGCTGGTTCCAGGACTCCGTGGAAGATTTTCTATGTCAACTAAGACTGGACCAGGAGAAACTGTTGTTACAGAGGGCAGAGCTGGCACTGTACTCCAGTTCTTGAAAAGACAGAATGGAGAGACTAATGTGTTTGTGTCAAACAGACATTGCATAATGAGAAAAAAACCACCCACTTTCCCCCCCCCATATTCAAAGACATTAGGTAGCCATTTTGCTTCTCTTACATGGCTGGATTCACCTGAGAAGCAAAAATGTACCACCCATCCGAGAGCACAGGAAACTGCCTGCCATCAGAAGTTCTGCATAACATAAAGCGAAGCAGCTCTCCAGTCAAGGAAACCGGAAAAGGTTTTCTAATTTAGTTTGAACTTTATATTTTAACTTACATTTGCAAGGCCAAATTAATCAAATGATTCTACTCGTCCTACAGCAGTAGATGTAATGCAATATTGCCAAGGCCAACTGAACACAGTTTTTACTTATGGCTCAAAGGGTTATTGGAAAGCTGTCAAGTTACACAGACTATACTTACTTGCTGTGCTCCATTATTTTGGCTTAACACATTATTTGGAAGGCTGAAGGAAAAAAATAATTTTAAAAACAGTTAATTTATCAAAGATAAAACACTCTCTCTTACAAGGAAAACTGCAAGTGAAGAAATGCATCCTTTAAAAAAAATGTCTGCACACCAATTGAGATAAAAGAATTTTTAGATTTGTACTGATTGCTACAATACAGTCCTTAGGGTGGCTTATTAAGACACTAATTGCACATGTTTATTTGTTTAAAAGATTTATATATTGCTTTACTGGTACACAAAGCGGTGTACCACACAGACATAAAACTTACAGAAGGTAAAACATCTGAATAAGAACATTAGTAGAACAGTGCTCTCAAGCTTTTTAGCACCGGGACCCACTTTTTAGAATGACATGAAGTTATGTCATGGCCAGAAGTGCCTTCATTGTGATGCCAGAGCCTGCTGCTTTCCTGATAATACAGCAATAAGTTGAGTTATTTCTCAGTAATTTTCCAATAGCAAAGTGAATCAGGAAAAAAAGCCTATTTACAACCTTGGCACAAGCAAACAACTACACAGCCCTCCCCCTTTCCAGCAGCCCATCTTCCCATATTTTCGCTATGGCTGCCCTAGGTGCTTCATGACCCACCTGAAGTTGGGTGGGCCCAACCCACAGTTTGGGAACCACTGATATAAAGCATATATATGGCTTCTGCATCTTAAGAACTTCTTCCTCCCATATGAATCTGCTCACTTAATAACAGAGGACTTACTCTGTGTCTGCCATAATCAGAGATGACTGTCGCAGTAACATATATATATATATATAATTTTATTCATACAAATATATATTATGTACACATATACACAGGGCTCTTGCTGAAGACACCATATAATATACCTGAAATTATTGTAGGCAAAGTATGACTTTGCACAGATGCTTTTTAACACAATGTTGTGAAATAACTAAGAACAAAATTGCAGGGGGAAAACATTCTACACTGCTAGAAAGCAAAGACAAAATTATGATATCACCATAACATGGTCACATTTAAAAAACATTTGTCTCCTTTCTGAGCCCTGCTGCCTGTGACCTAACACAAATTAGCTAGTTTAACCTGGCAAGCAGCCAATTTCACCATATGTTCTTAGAAGAACTTTGGATACCACCAAAGTAAAGAGCATGCCGCTCTGCTTCTTTAATGAAGACCTGTCCAGGAGAAGCTGAATAGTGTGCACCTTCAAAAATTAGTTTTTTGAAGTGTACCAAAGAACACTCTCCGCAACAGCACATTAGTCACTGCTGATTTTAATGTTTTTCAGTGAAGCAGCATGCATCCTTTATGATCAATTTTAATTAACAGTTAATTAGTATGCCCTGTCAGACATAGAATTGATTGTTTCTGGGGTAAACATGACACGATTCCCTAACACCAATGTAAACAATAAGTGAAACAGAGGGCAATCCCACCAGATTGCCCAACTCTTCCACCAATTATGGAAAGTAAATTGGTATGACATATTTGGAAAATAAACTATAAATATAAATTGCTTGAACAGTAAGAAATCCTCTCCTATAAGTCTGTGGATAGATTCTGAAACCCTCAAAAAACAGGTTCGATTGAAATTAGTTATGTTTTATCCCAGAATACAGATATGTGGCTGTTGGGAAGAATGTAACCATGTTTAGTAGAAAATAGCCTGACTTAAAAACTATTCAAATCACAGCATCTCTGCTGCAACACGGCCTTCTTTACTAACAACGTTTCTTCACACAAGTTTTGGGGAGGCTCACTGTACAGGTACAGGAGAAACGTAAGCAGCACAAACAGCAGGAAATAGCACAGGAAGTTCCTTTGTCCCTTCCCCACCAACTTTAGCCACTCAAAAATTATACAGTTTAAGCTTGCTTTTGCAAATCATGCTATTCTCTCCTTTCAGTAGCTCCAGGTTTCAGGAGTCTAGAAATGTAGGAGATTCCCCCATCCACCACTTAAATTTCCTATATGGGCACGCCCTGGTATCCAGTGGGGTTCCCCCCATGGATACCTGACACTGGGGACACCTTTTTAAAAATAGGGGAACATTAGTTGCAGCAAAACCACAGGATAAAAAAGAGATACTCTGTATTTTTAATAGGCATCCCAATATCCATGGATAACTGCAACAGTGGATACTGAATCAGTGGATACCAGGGCATGCCTGTATAGATTTCCAGCCCTCTGAAATAACGGGGGGGGGGAGAATTCAAGTGTCCCATGAGAAATGGGGATTATAAATTTAAATATTGCAGCCATTGACTTTTCCCAATAACTCTATCTGGATGAGCAGGTAAGATGCAAAAATATTTAGTCCTCCACAGAAATGAAGACACACCCTTATGAAAAAAAAATTTTAAGAGAAGGTCTGTGACAAGCAGGTTCTCTTACCTAGTTTCTTCAGGCTTAGTAATATTTGCTGTAACGAAATTTAAAAGCATAGCAAAAAATTAGTGCTTGTCTACTAATGAGTTACACAACACCCCAAAGAAATTTTGTTTGCTGTTTCTCTCATCCAGGGAAACACTGTGAGTCCATTAAAAAGACTATTGAAAATACATATGCGTTTCCCTCCCAATAGGGAAGCACTCAAGACAGCTTACAGCATCTTAAAAACAAGATTATAGCAGTAAAATATTAAAACACAACACAAAACTAAAACAGCAAAGCCAAGACAACACATCAACACACGACCAAAAAAATATATCACTGCAGCAGAAAACCATACTACCCCCTAAAAGTAATAGATGAAGAAGGTTTTTCAGCCATTGTGAGAACACAGTAGCAGTCCTAGCCCATGTGCAGCCCCAGGGCATGCCTCCAAACACTGCCGCACCAACTAGAAATAAATGCAGTTATGTGATGTCACCACAATTATTTCAGGGGACTACCCTCCTTCTCCATTTTGTTGTTTAAATGGAGGAGCAGAAGAGGAGCCTGCAGAGCAGCTTCAAAAAGCTGATTGTGGTCCTCAGAATGGCTTGAAAAAGCTCTGAGAGCTTTATTCCTCCAAGCTGCTGTGAAAGCTTCCTGCCTATTCAGTTTTTTTAAACTCCACAGGGCATGAAGCTGGGGTGCAGTGCTAACAATCCACTCCCACTGTGGTAAGCCACCACTAGACCTTTTCAAGCTGCTCCAAGGGAGCAGGTGGGTGGCATTTGCACATGTTGACCCCACCCACCCACCCAGTGCATATAGACCTTAGGGAATTTGCAGGATTCTGTCACGTGATCTAACGGCTTACACAGGTATCACTGCCACCGCCACCACCACAAATTTTCTTTTTTGGGGGGGAGGGGGCCATATAATTTCCCTGTCAATGGCACTGTAGCCTGGAAAATCAAAATAACTGAAAATCTAAGCCAACAATCTCAAGGGGATGCCAAATTCATTCTTTGAAGAACATTTCAAAAGCACATTACCATATGGGACAAGGAGCTGATACTCAGTTGCTAGGATACAACATGGGGTCAGGTGTTCAAAGAAAATAAGACAAGTTCTAGGGGGCAAAGGTGAACGACAATCGTTCTTTGGATCATAACATGGTGTACAAGTATTGTTGCACTATCTACAAATCAGTCAAGTTACCTCTCATTTGTAGCGTTCTCCTTGAATACCGTTTGCTAGGCCTTCTTTCAAAGGATGCTGACCTTCTGGCTTTGTTGGTCTTTGTCGTCTGATACTCAGTTTTCCCACTAGATTGAAGTGTACAAGGAAAGGATAAGAGAACATTTTTGAAGAATGAATTGGCAACACACATGTGAACATACAAGTCTCCAGAGTATTCCAGACCAGCGGTTCCCAACCTGGGGGTCACAATCCCCCCCCCAGGTTTTGCATTGTTAAGTCCTCCCCCTTATCGGGAGTGGTGGCGCTCATCACTTCTGGGTTTCCCCCACTGCCGATGACAACAGCAGTAAGAGGCATTTTAACAGGGCTTCTTACCCACCCTTTCATTACCAGTGGTGATGGTGTAAAGAATCCATAAATCGCTTAAGGTTCTTGGAAGGTTCCAAACCCTGCCTTTCAGCAGAAGGTTGAGAACCATTGTTTTAGATGATTGGTTCTTAGGTAGCCAGTTCCTTTTATTAAAGCCAATCACATACATACTAGACCAGAGGTCTCCAAACTGGTGGGTTGCGACCTACTGGAGAACAGGAACCCTTTAAAAGGACAAATATGTGCAGTTTTTTCTATGGTGAACAAAAATGGATTTTTGAAACTTGGTCTTCATAAAAGGCATTTAAAGCAAAGAAAAAAGAACTCCCAAAGTGAGCACATCCTAGGATGAATACATTCTGAGTAGAAATGACTAGGATGAATACTAGTCATTTCTACTCAGAAGTAAGCCCAACTGCGTTTAATGGGACATACTCCTGGGCAATCATATTGAGGGTGGGAGCCTAATCTGTTTTTAAAGTAGTAATGCACTTTCTAAACACTGAGATTTCCTCCAAACAGCGAATACTGTATCAGCAGTGCATCTAGCAAATATTTTCTGCACTCAGACAAAGCATGGCAGAATAATGTCACTGACATTACCATAGAGTTAGGGTTATCATAAGGCTATAAGCTATGTCTAGAAAATGGAGGATAATAACTGGAGAAAGATATGTACTCGTGGTAACTGAGAAAGATTTCAATGTGCACTCCACAAAGATAAAGCAAATGTCCACATATGATCAGGCTTTTTATTACAATAACATCTAGAAAACTGTTCTTGTGAATTTTGGCGGGGCATAATACAGATGTCTACAAAAAATTCTGGTGCTCTACTGGGTATAAACAGTGTAACAGCCAAGGACTTAACAAAATGCACTGTTTCCCACCCTATAGCCTAACAACTTTACCTTTATACCACTAGGGATTTGGCATGGTACCTATTACAAACAAACTCAGATACCAGCTTTCCATCTTACAAACAGTCAGAAAAAGAAAGCTTGAACAATAATAAAAAAAGACAACTGACCTGTATCTGAACCGTGACCCAAGTCGAATGAAGCTTGATCGACTGGAACCTTTTTGGACGGGTCCGCGAAGGCGGAAGAAGGCATGATGCTCGACTGCGCATTTCCACAAGTGTTTGCAGGCCTTTGGGTGTTCCAGCCTAAAGACAAAAGTGTGTTCCTGCTCCTTGCCCTCAAAAAGAAAGACGAACAACAAAGAGATGTTGTGGAATAAAAGCAGTATGAACAGTAACTTCACAATATCTCAAGAGAAGGCAAAAATTAAATTTCCTCTTAGGAGAAGAAGGTTCTCCTTTACTGTGCTAGTAAGAATTCAAGAGATAGTAATTTCAACAAAGATGCTATTAAATAATGAAAACAATGAGCTGTATTTCGGAGAGGAACTGCACAAACAGACAGACGTGTCGGTTCATGCAAGGTAACCCAGCCATTTCCCTCTCCAGTTGCAGGCTCCCACACTCCATCCTATCCTGTGCTTAAGATACTTGGGCTGGAATCTTACATACACTTACCTGGGAATAACTCCCATTGAAAGTCAGTGGGGCTTACTTCTGAATACATGCCATTTTTAATTGAGGAATAACATAATGTGATAGTGAAATCATAGATCACAACCTTGTATGTGCAAACCTCTCTCTCTCTCTCTCTCTCTCTCTGTGCGGGGGCGGGGGGAGGAGAAGGGAATAACAAACACTGATTGGAAGAGTCTGTTACAATTCCACAGGACATGGTAAGCTACTCACTAGGGCACCAAGACTGTGCAGAGCCCCTGCAGACAGCAGGAGGTTCAGCACAACATGCAGAGCTGCTGTACGCGGTTTTCACACACATGAAAAAAAATCCGCCCTTAGTCCCATACTGCTGTTTCTAGAGTCGCTTCCAGCCTCTGAACCCAGAAGTGGCAATCTTGTTATTGCGCAATCATGGTTTGTATCATCGAAACATCTTTCCGGGTGCCAGGATGTCACAATGAAGGTACATTTGGGTAGCACTGGGCTACTGGATTGAGCCTTATTGTTCAAGCATAATAAAGGTTGCCACAGAGATTTTCCCATTCTTCCCTTCCCATAGCTTCACCCTGCACCTCCTAAAAAGATCCTTTTAAGAGATAGGGGACCACATGATATTTTGGTTTGTTCACAAGCAGTGGTTAGATATTTGTCTATTCCTTCTTTCTAAAAATATAGTATTTTTTTTCCTAATCCTGAATATAAATCCCAACCTTTTGAGAACCTTCTAAGTATATGGATGCATATAAGTAAATACAGGCAGGCCCACATTATCCACAGGAGTTCTGTTCCAGGAACACCAGCGGATAAAGAAACCTGTGGATTAATTAAATCTGCAGATTTCGGGGCCCCTTTAATCCTCCGAACCTGATTAGGGCTCAGTCTGGCCCAGAGGATTTCTGAGGCCCAGAGAAGCTGTGGGCCATGGCTTCTCAGGGCTTCAGAATGGGGCCAAAAAAGACACTTCTGATTTTTGCCCGAAAATCAGCCATTCAGGTGCCTGCAGCCTCTCTGGACCTCAGAACATCTTTCAGTCCAGGTGAGAGCTGAGCTCTAGTTGGATTTGGAGGATTAAAGGCCCCGAAACCCTGATGAGATTTGATTAATCTTTGGGTTTCCTTATCCCCCTTGCAGGACCAATCCTTCCCTTCCTCTGCCCCGTTCCGCCCCCTCCCCACCAGAGGTCTTACTGCTGGAGCCATACTGCTGCGCTGAGGCCCAGTGCTAACTGACAGTAGCTACTCTCTGAAGTCCATGAACATGGTTTACGTCATGTTTATGACATCTGGAGCCAGCAGTACAAGCGCACCACTGGCATAGGATTGGGCTCACAGTCTTGTGATTTGTATTTTGTAATTGCAGCATCAGGTAACATGGCCCCCTGAAGAGAGCAGTCACCAGCTTTTAAATAACCTTTTAAAGAAGGAAATAGCTTAGTTCTCTGGCAGAAACTTCAACTTATAAGGTTTTGGAACACATTACCAACCTTCAACCTTTTTCCTCCCATGACCCCAATAAATAAAAAGTATGAGATGGGGGGCCCACAGTTTTTGTCCCACCCTCCTCCTGGGACCTTACTTTTGGTTATAACAGCTGCTTGTTTTGCCCTGTTTATTCCATAGCTTGATCTTTTTCTATTAGTGTTTTACACTGTTATTGACAGATGTCAAAAGCTGCCTTGCTGGTCCCTTGAATTGGGTCTGAATGGTGGCATAGAAATATTTTTAAATGAATAAATAAAAATGAAGTGCACAGATTTACAGTCAGCATGTCCTTCCAGAGGAAAGAAATAATGTTTTTATCTACCTGTTCATCATCTTCAACCACCACCAGTGTTAATTTATTCTTTTTGAAGTCTAATCTGGTGATCTTGGGCCTGTAAGGAAGAAATAAAGTGTTCAAATTTAAAAATCAGATACAGATCTCAGTATTTTACAACTGTATATTGTGCCAGAACTCATCCTAGTGAAAATCTAAAAATGTATAAAAATGTACACTTCAAAATTGACCCTGAAAAGATGGATTCACTTATATGGTTAATAAACCTTCTAACAGGAACCTGGGGGGGGGAGGGGGGGCTGGGCTAAGCAGCAGAAAGCGGGCAGGAGGGGGGGTTGTTGTAAAAAATGAGCTATAATTTTTCCCAGTAATTGTTCCCAGGCACCAACAGACAGCAAGCAAAAAAACAGTAGCCATTTTTCTTCTTCTCCAAACAGGTAGAGATGTAAAGGTGCTTATGGGAATTGTAGTCGTTATGAAGGCTGCTGCTATGGAAGTGCTGTATTCCTCATAAAGCCTACAACTCTCATAAGCACCTTCATCTTCTTATTTGGAGAATAGCTCTATTTCTGTGCTGCCTCAGAAGAAAGTGAAATGGCTCAATTTCTGGGATGGCTGTCTGCTGCTGCCTCAGAACAATTACTGGTAAGTCCTTTTTCAAAGAATTTCATGCCCCCCTAAGTTTTATCCTTGACTTATCCACAGGTCATAAATTATATGGTTTTTTGCTTAAAACCTGCCCTCAGCTTATCCATGAGGTCAACGAATATATACAGTATATTTTGGGACTGTTTGCATAACCATCAGCATGTGCTGTGTTAATATAAAAAATACAACTATGGAATGCATTTACATAGATAGCAAGTGTCAATCAACTACTTCATGATAAAGGCCTAGTGTTAAATTGAATGTTCCTTGTGCTGTGAATATTTACACTCAATTCACATTAGCTTTTCTGATCAATGGAGTGAGAAAAATCCATTTTTCCAAAATACCACTTAGTTCTGGGGGGGGGGGCTCTGTATCCTCATGATCACACAGTTCTAATTTTAATAAAGTACAAATAATTATATTCAGACACATCAATCAGCTTCTTTCCATCTATAAACACAGTCATTAATTTATTGAAAGCCTAGAACAGAGAAACATGGCAGTTTTCAAGAACCCCCCTACTCACAACCTTTTTCCAACAGCCTTGTTAGGACACACATCACTCAGCGTGCCAACGCTGATATTTTCTTAGACTGTACTTGGTTCAGGAGTCCTTGTAGGCTATAGACCTTAAAGTAATCTACTGTATAAATTATCCAGCTTACCAGAAGAACAAGCCAATCTTGGTTTCTCCTTCAAACACAAGAACTCCTGTAGGTGTTAGTCCAAGGCTATAATCATTACCATCTCTTGCCTAATAGACAACAGTTAAAATAAGGTTAGACTATACCCAGAGGTATAGATGCTATACAGATTAGCTTTGTTAAATGTACTGCTCTGTAATTACTCAGTCATAGATATCGGAAACAAATCTGCTACTAAAGAACTAAGCATGATAACGAGAGATCCATGATCTCTCAGGGAAAAGGGGGTTTGGATAAACCCAAGACTGTATTTGTACTGTCAATTCTCCCTTACTGAAAGAATATTCACAACTATTCATTTTTATACAGATTGACAGATTGATTTTTCATGCTTTGCAATGTTATTGTTCAAGCTGGGGGCTTCTTGGAGCCATGATGATTTATTTTAAATATATATCTATATATTTATATATATCCCAACATGGAACATTGTTTATATTTTGTTTATATTATTCTAGATTTAAAAGTCTTTCACATGCACTTCCTCATGAATATTACGCTGTCACTTTAAACTATATATGTGCTGTAATAAATATTGCCCAGATTTCATCAGAATGTGCCTTGGGCAGAGCATTTCTAACTGGCCGAAAGACTGGCACATATGTGCCATAAAGTGCATTTGCACCAGCCTTGGATGAGTCAGGCCAGCACATGGATGTGCGCTGGCCTTGCTGACCTGTCACCCAGGCCCAGAGGCTTTAAGGTAAGGTCAGGATCCGAGAAGGCGGCGGGAGATGGAATGGAGCAGGAGGAAGGGCGAAATGAGGTGGCCCGGCCCAAGGAGGAACCAGGAGCCAGCCTTTATCTCAGTGGCCCCAATTCAATGTTGTGCTGCCAATTTTGGTGGTGCAGCTTTGATAGCCCCATTCGGGCTGTGAGTAGCCCCAGCTTTGAGTAGACCCATTCGGGCTTCCCCAGGGGGAAGGGGAATATTTCCCCCTTTCCCCGGGTAGCACAGCAGCACCTCTGAGCCCTGGGCTGGCTATGGGGGAGGCGTGTCAGTCTGCCTATTCCAGCCTGGGGTTAGGATTGCACCCCAAGTTACGCAACATTAAAGTGCAGCCTTTTATAATCATAATCTCAGGTTTAGCAAAGGACCAGAATCACATTTCAACATCCATTGTTGTTCTGAATATACATTTCACATAATGATTAGGAATTCAGGATCAACTCCCTCCTCTGGTAGTAAATTGTGTTAATTCACCAATGTCACAATGGCACATATAAGCAGTAGCCTTATGCAACACCATATATGATAGGTGAGCCAAAAACATTTAACAAGTTGCCCTTACTAATCAGTATATCTAAGTGAAATACAGTAATCTGTATGAAGACTCCACCAAGAATACAAATTGCAGGTTTTGGTAAGCAGTTCAACATCTTTGTTTTGAATACAACATATTTTTTTAAAAAAACTAAATAATTCCTAAAAACACAGCCTATAGACACATACTTACTTTAACTATATGCATATCTACGCCATACATTTCCAGCCATTTTGCTTTGTTCAGATAATTTGTTTCTGCCTGGGCCGGTGTTTGACCCCTGAAATAATTTAGGGTACATAAAAATCACAAAGACATGTCCAGAGAAAAAGTGACAATAAGGATTTATAGATACTAAAAAGCACTAGCCTCTACTCTCAGGGTTACCTGGGATCCATAGCAACTTCTGCCCATTTTGCCTCAAGAATGCAAAGGATGGGGAAATACTGCATTGCACAAAATTGCCTAAAAGGCACACTCTCGTGTAACAATTGGTATCATTAGGGATTGCTGTGGTTGTTCAGCTGTTAGGCTCTTTTCAGGCTCTGAAGTGATCAGAGCATCTAACGAAGCAATGTTCCAGAGCTGCTAGTCGCCCAGCAGGGTAGAAAGCAAAATAAGGCACCAGACAAGAATACCTTGTATTGTAAATAAGGCCTTGTTATTTATCTTCAAGGGACAAGCATATAGAGTAGTCAGAGATCCAGTCCAGGTACACAGGCAAGACAGGCAATACAGAACAGTAACTCAGAACTCACACTGGCAGCACTCCTCCTCCTTCCTCTTACAACAAATGACCCACAAAAATACAGGCAATGGTGGTCCAATCTTTATACTGCTGTCCAACAATCATCAGGGTGTTTAGTCATGGTCTAACTTACATGCTACCTGTCATGTAGCATCCCCACACAAGTGCTTCTAATTACTCTTCAGCATGGCACTCCTGCAGTTTCCAGGTGCAAAAGTCCCTAGGCCAGTCAAACATCCATGGCCTAATATCAGCAAAGAAAGCTCAAAAGGCATTCTGTACTATATTCTAGTTTGCTTCCCAAAAGTGGAACAGCAGTACTCAGGAAACTGAAAACGATCTCCCTCCCCAAGCAAATTTATTTATTTATTAGATTTATATACTGCTTTTCTAAAATCCAAAGTGGTTTACAAAAGTTAAAACCATTTAAAACATGTTAAAAATTAGAGTCAATTAAAACAATTAAAATGATAACCATAAAAAGAGCAGAACATCCCAAATATAAAAGAGCATGAAGTTAGTAATGTTTAAAAGTTTTTAAAAATTCTTTTAAAAGGTGTCCCTAGTGTCCCCCTCTCCAAAAGCCAGACGGAACAAATAGGTCTTTAAACCCTGCCAGAAACCATATACTGAGGAGGCTGCCCTCAGAACCTCTGGGAGCTTATTCCAGAGATGTGGTGCCACAACCAAGAAGGCCCTGTTCCTTGCCACCATCCCCCTGGCTTCAGATGGTGGCGGAACCCTAAGAAGGGCCCTCTCTGATGACCTCAGGAGATGTGCAAGAATGTATGAGGGAAGACAGTCCTTGAGGTATCCCGGTCCTATACCGTAAAGGGCTTTATAGGTCATTACCAACATCTTGAACTGGGCTCGGAAAGGAATGGGCAGCCAGTGCTGGAGCAACAGCACAGCAGATTCTACACGCTGGGCTCCAGTGACCAACCAAGCCGCAGCATTCTGCACTAACTGCAACTTCCGAACCGTCTTCAGGGGTAGCTCCATGTACAGAGCATTACAGTAGTCTAGCCGAGATGTGACTAGGGCATGGACCACCGTCACCAGATCCGACTGACACAAGTATGGCTGCAGCCAGCATACCAGCCAAAGCTGGGCAAAAGCCCCCCTGGCCACAGATGCCACTTGGGCATCCAGGAAATTAAGGTGCATATAGTAAAAATCCACACAGTAGTGAAGAGTGAATCAGATTTATCAGGGAGTTTGTTACCTGTATTCCTTCCACTTTTCAAAAATGGCCACTTCCATCTCTTCTGTCTGATTAGGCACAAACCTGAACTCTGACACTATATCAGGGACATGTTCAGTAGGGTCATAATCACCAAGTTCAGCTGCAAAGAGAAGAATATTTTAAGCCCATTTCAGTAAATGCAAATTTCCTAATTAATTGTATATATTCAGGACTACCAAAAATAATACTTCATTCCTGATGTTCTAGATCAGTAGCTCCCAAACTGTGGGTCATGACAAGGCATGATGATAGCTGACAGTGACATAATGATAGCTGAGGAGGAAAATGTGTCGAACCCTATGGAAAGTGAAACTGAGCCACACCTGCATGTTTACTCATGAGTATGCAAAAGTGCCTCAGTTCACTTCAAAGAGCAGGCCAAGAGGCATACAGCACCACCAGAATGTTCCCAATTCAATGAATGAAGGCCCCCCAAAACACCAGAGAAGGCTCCCACTAAAGCTGACAAGGAAAACATATTTAGTCCTGTGGAAAGTGAAATTGAGCCACACATGCATGTTGAATCACGAGTATGCAACCATGCATCAGCTCTCCTGGAAGGGCAGGCAAAGGAAATGCAAGGCAACCAGAATGGTCCCAATCCGATGAATGTGGAGCTCAACAAATGCTGCAGAACCCCTACCCCCAAGATAAAAACTGAGGTTTGAGTAGCTGGACAAGTGAAACTTTTTTTGTCTCATAAAGCTAGGTGGTCCCTAGAGTGTTGTTGGATTCTGGTGTTAAAAAGTTAGGGGACCACTATTCCAGATGTTAAAATAATTTTATCAACATTTATCAGACATAAAAAGTGTGGTACTGACAAAAATTCAAGGTACAAGTTACATGCCACATTACACAAAACATAGAAAGAAAAAGCAAAAAATACTGAATCCCACAAAATTGTTTGGATGATCAACTGAAGTTGCAAACAAATGGCAACTGCAAGCTTGAACAAGTCACCCCAGATCAAATGCTACAAACACAGCCTTTCATATCACCTCACATTAGTTAAGAGTGCAGCACTCACTTTCTGGAAACATTTTATCTATGCTAAGAAATGTTTGCTTCATCCATTTCTACTTTTCAGCAACGCCAAAAGAAGAGCTTGCCTATTACTTCACATTGCCCTGTTTTGCCTACTCTCTCTCTCAATTTGCTTATTTTACCCTCAATGATATTGTCAAACAAGACTGGCAACCCATTGACATTATACCATTCACTAGGTGACTTCCAGTTCAGTGGAATTATCCATGTGACAAATCCAGGAAGAAGGAAGCAATAAATGGGTCAGGAGAGACATCAAATAAACAGCTGACAGGGCAAACAATGATACTGAACAGGATCAAGAAAAGCAACTTTCAAAAAATATGTTCTGGAAAATATCCATCTCATCACACACACACCAGATCACTACATTTTGGCTGATAAAAAAACACAAGTATTTGGTGCAAATATCTCACTTTATTGCAAAGAAAATGCTTCGCAAAAAAAAAAATAAGTTCATGTCTTGAGCATTTGTACCTGAATACACAATATGTCCATATACTCTGATCCACCTCTAAGAGCCCAATCCTATCCACCTTTCCAGTGCTGATACAGTCAGAATACAACCCTGAGGAAAGGGAATAAATGTATCTGAAGGAGGCCTCCATGACTGCCTCCTCTGCTGCAAGAGGCAGTGCATGCCTTGTAGGCAAGTTAGCACCAGCACTGGCTTAGATAGTTGGACAAGATTTGGCCCTATCAGTACTGTACTACTGCTTCCTTGATTTTTTGCCACCTCTTCCTTTGTGATGACCTACATCTTTCCAAGGAAAAATGATGCACAAAGGCAAAGCCTTTAGGCAAGTATAGTATATAATAAGTAATATAACTGCAGAAAGCGTCAGTATTGTCATTTAACTGAACTTGATTAACATTCCCAAGTCTCCCAACACTCCTTTTTTTAAAAACCCAACTAATAAATAAAAGTATTTTTATTCATAACACAAATGTGAATTTTTAAAAATACTTTCATAATGCAGAAGAGGAAAAACTTGACGGGAAATGGAAGAATTGATTACTCTTAGTTCATCTGAAGGGGCTCTCCTTCAAGAGCCACCTCCGTCCCAAGTTAGAGGTATGGCGGTTCAGAGGACAAGCCTTCTCTGTAGTGGCACCGCTACTCTCTTCCTCATGGCCTTTTAGTGTGGGCTCAAAATATACCTGTTTCGTCTGGCATTTGGGTGATGGGCAGATGTTTGCCCTCTATGTCTCTGGAATAGTGCCGTGGCTTAACTATTCCCCTAGACTAATTTGTTCCGTCCCCCCACTGAGGATGTACATTTTTGGGTTTTGCTTTAATATTTTTAGGTTCAAGTGTTTATTGCTTTAACGTTTTGCTTTGTTGTCTCTACGTATTGTTATTATACATTTTACATTTATTATAAGCTTTGTAAACTGCTTTGGACATTTGCTTTGGTATGGGAAAGACTGGATATAAATTGGGATATAAAGACAGGACATAAATAAAAAATAAATTACTGAATAATCTAACAATTTCAAATCAATTTTGTCCATGTAAATATTTTAATACACTTCTTTGCTTTGAACACAAGTGTGCTTATTAAACATTTCTTTTAAGTATCAAATTCATTTGCCTTTGAATTTGACATAAAGGAAGTTTCAAAATCTATAATTTACTCCCACAATGGTGCCTGCTAGGTTGCTCTCAAAGCTAGCTTATACCAGCACCAAGCAGTACACCAACACCAAGTCAAATTCCTCCAATCAACTCACCCTGTAACATGTAAGCTGCCAGCTGCACTGCTGTTTCAAAGGGACACTCCAACCTGAAACAGGAAAAAAAATGGCTCAAGTAAATTCTTGTGAAAGCATTTACAAAAAAAATGCACATCAAGAACTTGGAATGGTTGAGGTAAATTTCAATGAGATCACTAATCTCTCATAAATATGCTTAAACGATATAGCTTGACAGAACAATCCTGTGCATGCTTACTCAGAAGGAAATCAAATTCTGTTCAACAGCTTACTCCAGTGTGCACTGCACTTAAGACCATAGTGAACAATTTTTCAGGATTGTATGACTTGCCATGTGTTTAGCGATCAATTACAAAAGAGTGTATCAGATTGTCCAACTCAGGTTCTCTACATAGATCAGGACATCATCAATACATTTCTCATTTACATCACACTAAGTACTCATCCACATGTTTTATTAGTTAACACCATAAAGCAACACATCCCATTCCCTACAGATTTCCGTCCCCTCCCCCCATTTGGGGAAATCTGAGCAATATTCTACTGTACTACATTCTATGAATAAGTGAAGAATAATACGACACCTAGAAAGTGACCATGGGATATCAAATATTAGGTCACAGCAAACAATCCATTAATTGTAACTGACTGACCATTACGAAATGATCACTTCTACAAGAGCTAACAACATCAGTATTATGAAGTCGCACATGGCTAGCTCTACCTGTTGTTACATTTAATAGAAACACATCATTCAGTATCATTATCAACAGTACTTACTTGCCACTCAAAATGTCCTGTTTTAACTGGAGGACAAATAAATACCTGTTTCAAGAGGAAAAACAAAAACAAAGCCATTTTTCAATATGAGTACTGGTGAAGAGCTGCATTGCTATGACTAAGGATCTTGAATCTTGACCTATCATTGGACATGCTTGAAAAGTGTGTTAGTAGAGGCAAGGAAGCAAGAAGTATTGTTTCATAGCAAAAGGCTGACATTTTAACTAAAAGATTACTCATTATTAAGACCCCACTGATCACAAGGATGAATTGAAAGGAAAAAAATAGATTTCCAAAAAAGTCTGAACACATTACCAAACATTCAACATTTCCTCAAAACTATGTTTTATTAACTGACTTTAGTGATCTTATGGGGATCAAATATAATACAAAGGCTGAAGTAGAAGGACAGGATGCAAACAGTAGTATTCTGGGGTGGGCACAACACTAATTTTGCAACCTCTCGCCTTCAGAGACATTCAAGGTGGCAAGAGCAATGCGAAGGCGCCTCCTCTGGTATACTCTTGCCGCCTGAGATGGCTCCAAAGGTGAGGGGGAGGGGCCACCTATTATATATGGAATGTTGAAGCGCCTGCAAAATGTAGCACTGTGGCCTCCCCAGGAGTGCCACTGAAGGAAAAACCACCATGACCTTGAAGCACTGGAACTCTTCCTCACCACAGCATCAGGATGGAACACTCTGAGGCAGTGACAAGTGGTATATCATATTGCCTTTGTGCTCTCAGCATATCTTTGTCCAGGACATTACAGTGAAAGACAACTCTGATTAAAGATAAGAGACCCATGATTCATGACAAGTTCAGACAACTGACCCAACTGATTCGATTAAACTTTGAATGCCACCAAGTATGTGCACTCCTTACTCCCATTATCTTTGCAGTTTGCATCCGCTGACAGTAGTTATGTGTAAATCACAGCTGTGATTTATCTGAACCTGGAAGTGTAGTGTAACTACCTTACAATCTATGATTAAACCAAGTTTTAATACACATATTGAACTAATGACTTCAAATAGTTCAGAGGCGCCAGATTCAGATGGACTACAGAGCTGTAGGATAAACAAACCATGTGGGCTTAGTGATGGAGCCAACATTATAAGGGGAACAGGGAGTACAGAGACTTGTACTAGATTCTTGACTAAATAAACCATTGTTTTTGAGTTGTTCAGACACACCCTCACATTTGGATGACTATGCCAGATACAGGATTTCTAGGTCATTTGTATCATTGCATGAAAAGAACACTCCTTCAGTGTACCTTGTAAGCTCTTCACGTAGGTTGTTGGGCTCAGAGGAATAAAACTTTACACGGAGATGGAGACAGTATGGGGGACCAACTAGAAAGATAATATATTTGGGGTTATTGACAGACAATATTTTGCAAAGATTTCACTAGCTGCTCTACACATATCATAGAAAAGATCAGCCTAAATACTACGTGTTTATAAGACTTCAAGAAAAATTTTTGTGCAACACTGAATGCATTAATGACAATATAAAACTCACAAGCAAAAAACGAGAATGCTAAAATAGTTTTAGACACTAGAAGCCAACTCAGTCACATCACATTAAGTTGATTTGTCTTGCCAAGAACAGACAAATCTAGGTTAATCCCAATATTACAAGGCCCTATTCCATGAACTGAGAAATTGACAGATCTTCACTGTGTGCCCATTCAAATACCTAGAAACTCATCCCAGAATTATGGGATAATTAATATGGACAGCTAACTTCAGCACACATTCCACAGGACACAGCATCAAACTGAGGGCATATAGATTTCTTGAAGAAATGCTGCACTTTGTGCAACCTACAGATTAATGGTTCTTAGAAACTGTTTGTGCAATAGAATACAAGGATTACTCTCCTGAAGCTTAAACGGAACAAGCATTAATGCCTTAGGAGAGATAACCTGCACCCAACTTGAACATCCTCCATTTTTAAGGTCTTTTGTGGCTTTGTCCTTGGACAATTTTTGTTCCTTCAAGCCATACACTAAATTATCAACACAGCCTGGCTCTGCATTTAGTTAATCTATCACTACCTGTGTTAAAAGAAGCTCCTTTCAACTACTCTTGGGAAAACAAAAGACAAAGCTGACACTTTTGACTGCAAGCAAGTAAAACAATATTTCAAGGCAGACTATAAACCAGTGATTTTTAATCACAGTGCTGCAGCACATTGGTGTGCCATGAACAGTCCACAGGTGTGCCATTGGAGTTTTGGGGAGGATCATTAATTAATAGGGCCATTGGGGAGATGAGCCCCTTGCTGGCAATATGGTGTCCCTTGTCAACTGTTTAAAAAACTGATTGGATATTCATCCAAAAAACTGATCATAGCACATTGCCAGTGTGTAGTGGGTTGAAAAAGGTTGAATATTGCTGCTCTAGATCAGGGGACTCCAAACTCGGGCCCGTGGACCGGATCAGCCCCTCCCTGATCATTCCCTGGTGCGAACAGCATTTTGTGTTCCACCGGGGAAGCCACGAACGACCCCAATTACAGCTCCCAGGAGTAGTCGTGGCTGCTTCTTCTGTTCTCCCTGGGATGACTGCGAAGACACCGACTACAGCCCCTAGGGATCTCTGCAGTGAGCCACTTCATGTGGAACTCTGTGAGCGCGGCATGCTGGGTGGCAGACCCCAGGAGCGGCTTGCCGCAAAGTCTCCTGGGAGCTGTAGTTGGGGTCTTCGCAATCATCCCAGGCAGAACAGAAGAAGCAGCTCACCTCGGGGACGCTCTTCAATGGTGCAGCGGCTCCAGTTTGGTCTAGACCAGTGATGATGAACCTTTTGAGCTTGGTGTGTCAAAACTTAGGAAAATGCTTAACTTGACTCTGCTGGTGTGTCAACCCCCCCTTCCAAACAAAGGACAAACAATTCTTTATATTCATTTATTTAAAGAAAACCTACAGTTTAATCATGTGTGGTGCTATGTGTTAACGTTGTGGTGTGTCACCTTTGACACGCATGTCATAGGTTCAACATCACTGGTCTAGACAATGCTCTAGACAATGGCTTTCATTCCTAAGCCGTTTCCATGAGCAAGACAGTAGCAACTTTCCTTTGGGGTAGATTTCACACCTTATCCCTCTCTAGAATACAAGAAACGCTATATCAGTAGTTCCCAAACTGTGGGTCAGGACCCACTAGTGGGCTGTGAACCAATTTCAGGTGGGTCATGAAGCACCTAGGGCAGCCATATTGACGAGATGATGAAAAAGGGGAGGGCTGTGTGGTTGTTTTGCCTTTGTCAAGGTTGTGAATAAGCTTTTTAAAAAAATTCTGATTCACTTTGCTATTGGAAAATGGTTGAGTAACAACCCAACTGACTGCTTCATTATTAGGAAAACAGCAGGCTCTGGTGTCACAATGACGTCACTTCCAGCCGTTACATCACCCACTGATTCAAGGCACTCTGTAAGATCTTAAAGATTTCTGCTACGTTCTATAATTTTATAAGCATTCTATAGTTTTATAAGCAGAAGAGTTATTGTATAGCTATAGATTTATCAATCTCTCTTTCAAACACATAGGTCAGCGAAAGAAGAATTACTTAATATATTTCATGTAGAGGAGGGAGAACATGTTGAAAAGGGGTTGCAGAGTCTTTAGTACTCAGGACACCAAGAACAAAAAGAAGCCTTTCTATGTGACAAGCCAACCACCAATAAGTCACAATTAATACAGTTCTGGATCAGACAGTCATGTCACTACTAGGCATCTACCTAGATTAATAGCACTACACCACTGCTTTTTAGACATTGCTATCACGGAAATCAATACACAAAGAAGAACTTACTTTTAACTTGCTTTTTTATACTCTTTGTGTTGTCCAACCAGTGCTAAAAAGGAGAACAGAAGAAAGTATGGCTTTTAAAATACAAGAAAAATGAATGAAAGAAAACCTTACGGTTAATTAGCCACAAAGAAAAACAGCCATAGAAAGGCAGATAAGTTTTCTTGCTGCTTTTTGTTTATATTTATTTACAGTACTTTTATCCCATTTTTCTCCCCGAAGGGATCAGGTTTTGATGGGTTTTGTTTTTATATGTGCTGGAGATCATTTAGGGCACAATCCTAACCTGTGCCAGTACAGCCAGGCCAGTGTCCTGTGCTTTTTCTGGGATAGGTTAGAAGGCTGGAAGTCACCTTGGAGTAAAGTGGTATTTTTCCCCTGTATCCCATGTCAATCCCCAGCCTACTCTATGGGACTACTCATAAGGCCATCAAGTCTGGGAACAGGGGTTAGGATATAGCATGAGCTGCTGCTGCCAATCCTGCCACCTCCTGGGCCTCATTCTCCCCCATTCCACTGTCCACCCAAAAAGAGCCTACCCAAAAACACCCTCCCACCACCCTCTCCCACCCCTGCACCACCCAACACAAACCTATCTCCTCTGGTAGGTGTACAGCTAGATCCAGCCCTGGCCCGCAGGCCTATACGCCAGTCCGCGAGTGGCGCAACCTTGTGGCATGTTTGTGACACTCAGGAGTCAGCCAGTGGTGGGATTCAAATAAATTAACAACCGGTGTCCTCCTTTCTTTGTACTGCTTCTTACTACAGCACTACAGTAGTGATATAGCACTACTACTATATCAATAAATTAGCAACCGGTTCTGCAGAACTGGTGAGAACTGGCTGAATTTCACCACTGGAGTCAGCGTAGGGGACCTGCAACAACTCAATGGGAGGTTTGGATTAGGCTGCACTTTTTAATGACAAGGTTGTATATTTCTATATTTTGTTAGCTGTCTTGTGTAGAAAGGCACAGTATAAATGCATTAAATAAAATACATTCAATTAAGTACAGTAAAACATGTTCTACTCTATTTTAACAGTTTAATCACCAGTGTAACTATTTTATTTCAAATTATTCTGAAAAATATCTACAAAGAAATGTGTAAACAAGATTACAAGCTTACAGAACCACACTTGAATATTAAGTCAAATGAACTTTTTTCAATTAAAATAAGTTAAGTCTTTAAAAGGACTTTTTAATTAATTAATTTAATTAATAAATTAATAAAAAGAATTATTAATTCAGCACTGAAATGGAGAATGTTTCTGCTCAGGGTTTCCCTCTTTCCTTTGCAGCTCTACCCACCACATACCATAATGCTGCCAAGGGGTTCTTAACCCTCAGCAATAACTTTGTGAGGGTGGGCTCAGAGGCTCAGCAAGGAGAAGGGAAGGTGGCTTCCATCTGTGTTGCTTTCAGCACCGCAATGTGACCCCTCCATCAGTATTTTCATTCAAACCCAAGGCTGCCAAGGTATAATCTAGTACAGAATCAAACTAAAATATTGCCGGGATTCTCACAATTCAACACACAGCTCATGAGGCCATTCTAATGAAATGGTATAAATGAACACTTAACACACCCTGCCTCTCATGAATAAAGAGGTATGCCAGTGCCACATGGTACATGGAGACTATTTGTTTTCACAAATAACATGCATCCCTTCTACTCAAAACCACAACGTTCTCACGGAGTTATGTTTAAAAACTAATACTGCGGAATGCATTGTCTACTTCAAGTGCTGACACAGGCAGTTGCATGAATTGTTTATACAAGTCCTTCTAGGAGAGCTCTGTAACTGGGATAAAGCAAGCAGCAGAAGATAAAAAGTTGCAGATTGTATTAACTTGAGAACACCAGGATCCAATGGCTAAATTCATGAACTTACATGAAGTTTACGAGAGGAGGAGAAAGAGCCAAACACCATGGAAGTTTCCTTGTATCTGCCAAACATTTCCTTTAGGTCACATGCGGCTTGGGAAACATCCTTTATGCTTTGAGGCATTCAATGCATGGCACTACAGAGGTACCACCTATAGCCTCAGACCCCTCAAGCAACACCCTTATAATTCAAATGCATTGTATGCATAGGTATTAACATTGGTATGATGCTTTTTAGCTTAACTCAAAACAGGCAACTAATTAATCTCAACAACATTCAGGCAAGGAGACACAAATTCAAAGCAAACCATTAAAACAACTTTCACAGATAAAAACTTTCAAACACAATAGATAATACTAGAGAAGCTAATTAACATCAACATTCAATATTCCACTGCTGAAAAGGCTCTCTCTGCATTCACTTCTTACAGAACTTCACAAGCGCTTCTAATGACTAAGACAGTATTGAGACAGGTTCATACAAGAGAAGAGTCATTTGCATGTTCCCTTATGATATCAGCACAGTCCCCAATACAAGGTGTAAGATGGCAGATTTTTCATGAAAGATATAGCCATCAGATAATGGCATTCTCAACTCAAACTGGCAAGTGTAATACTGTATAACAATACAGGTATATCTCCAAATACAGGCTGTACACAGGGTTGTATCTGGTCGGATTCTGGTCACAATTTACAGCATATGCCTATATCATATCATGTTAAAAACCATTATAGCAAGGAACTTGGGAGTTCACCTAAACGACCAGCATGTCACAACATAAAACTGTTCTGTGACTATGCCATTTCATGCTGCAGGTGACAGAATAAAAATTCCTCTCCACCATATGAAAATTTCTAGCACACTGAAAACTAGCATGCTACCCCCTATACACCAGTGTATAAGTCAACCTCTTGGATAAGTCAAAGGCAAGTTTTAAGGCAAAAATCATGGAATTTGCTATGAACCATGGATACGTAGAGGGCAATACTTAAGGGTATATGCAATTCTCTGAATTAGATAATTTTGTCTTTTTTTACCCGACGCCAGATCCTGACAAATGACCAACCAGTAATTGTTACCCAAAAACTGCACAATGTACCTATTTATTGAAAAGTAAAAAAGTAAAGATATAAGGTACATTTTCATTTAACACAAAATAATAAAACAAGCACAAAAGCCAGAAACTGCCTTTCTTGTTGCTATAACCTAAGAGATGTTTAAAGTTAGGGTTACTCTGAGACAGAGTGCCTATACCTTTAACCATTATATAGAAGAGGGAATTAGGGAAGGTGCAGCTTTTGATACTCCTCCACAATGAGCTGCACTGCCCAAATTCCCTCTTCTAAATAATGGTTAAAAGTATAGGCACTCTGTCCCAGTTTGTATCTGGTAACCCTATTTAAAGTGGCTCTAAATATCTTTTGGAAAGCCTTCATAGTCCGATTCTTTATCAGTACAGGCAATCTAAATTTTTTTTGTGGACAGTTTTTTGTGGCAGTGTTTTCCTTGAAAGGGCTGAAAGCAGCGTTATATGTTTTTTATTACAAATTAGTATTTAAATCAATTTTAAAGCATTTTTATCAAGTGTAATCACTGTCATATAGGTGGTATATATGTTTTATGGGTGTCAGCAAACATAACCACAGAAATAAAGCAGATATGAACACACACACACACACACACACACACACACACACACACACACCCAAAGAGCACAACTACAGTACTTGCAATACAATCCTATGCATGTCTACTCAGAAGTATGTTCTATTGTGCTCAATTGTACTTACTCCTAGGTAAGTGACCATAGGATTGCAATCATAGTCAACTACTTGAATGAAACTTACAGGAGCCATTTAAGATGTAATGCTGCCAAACATAACCAAACTAACACATTGAGAAGATAGCAACTTGAACCAACAGAACTGAACATAGCAATTCAATGCTATGGGGAAAAAACTGGTTTTAAAGTGCAGGGAAAAAACACAACATAGCAAGGAACCATTAAACCATTTATTTACTTACAAGTAAACACAAATGTGTAACTCAGTTTTGCTTTCCACAAGAGTCAATACATTTCTCAGCTCAGGAGGGACTTCCTTCTTAAGTGTTTTTTAAGCCTATGTTCATCGGATCAGGACCATTTTGGTGGTGTTGCATTCTTCTCAGCCTACCCTTTCCAATGGATCAAGGCACAGTTACCTACTCACAAGTAAACATGCACTATGACTCAGTTTCACTTTCCATGGAAATCCATGCATTTTCCTGGGTAGCTTCTGAGCATGCTCAGAAGTTTCTGCAATCATCCTTGCTCTACTAGAGATCTAGGGCCTTGCACTGCATCATGTGACTCAATGCATTAACCATATTAACCTATGTACAAGTCAATGGCAGGTTTTCTGGGAAATTTTAAGGCATAAATTTTTCTACTTATACAAAATTATATACGGTAGTTTATCATCAGAAATGGTCCAGGCAAGAACAATTTTTCCACAACACCACCTCCAGTATCTCTATTGGAAGGTTTGTTGAACAAGTGATAGCTCTGAAGTTGTAGGTAACCCAAATAATTAACTCCTGGACCCATGCCAACATTGCTGTAGACCTGGAACTGCTAATACCAGCACATAATTTAAATTGAATGATCAAAGAGACAAGCTGATGTTGAGTCTATTACATGCTTCGTATGCATCAGTATTACATGCTTCGTATGCATCAGTATTAAAAAAAACACCTGAAATTGGCAATTAGAGGACTTCACAGGCAGTGAAGGCAGTGTTCCTCCCTTGGTGGCAAAATAGCCAATTTCTTCTCATTTTCTTTTTATAAAGTTCTGTCAAATGGACCTGCCTAGGTTCCATTTTCTAGAGAACATATGGGGATTAAATGGTAGAGATTTGGGCTAAGGAGTCATGGGCCACTGATTCTGCCTTGGCTGTGTTAGCCTCTTTGCTTATATAAACAAATTAAACGTGATGCTGGTAGTAATATAAGACTATATATTCAGGTATATAATAAGGGAGAGCAGATTTGGTGTTTTAAAAAAATACAATGAGCAGATGAGAGCTAAACCCTTTCTCCACCTCATTTTCCTGCACTCCATTTATTCCATAACACTAGAAATGAACTGGGCTAGGACTGGGCTAGGACACTGGGCATGGCCACAGTGACCCATGCCCTAGTGACATCTAGATTAGATTATTGCAATGCGCTCTACGTGGGGCTGCCTTTGAAGATGGTCCGGAAATTACAACTAGTACAGAACGCGGCTGCTCGGGTGGTTGCTGGGGCACATCGGTTTGACTCTGTCAAGCCGTTGCTTCGGCGACTACACTGGCTGCCGGTTCTGTTCTGGGCCAAATTCAAAGTGCTGGTTTTGACCTTTAAAGCCCTTTACGGCTCGGGTCCAGGGTATCTGAGGGACCGCCTCCTCCCATATAATCCTACCCGTACTCTGAGGTCATCTGGGGGGGCCCTTTTGACTGTGCCACCACCAGGAGAGGTGAGAGGGGTGGTGGCCAGTAGGAGAGCCTTCTCGGCGGTGGCACCCCAACTTTGGAATACCCTCCCCTTAGAGTTAAGTACTGCTCCCTCTTTGGCGGTATTTCGGCAGGGGCTGAAGACCTTTTTGTTTCAGCAGGCTTTTAGTTGCTGACAGGCTGGCTGGTTTTGCATCCTTTTTTATATTTTTGTATATTTTTATGATCCATGGGATTGGCTGTTGTACATTTTTATTTTTTAATATTGTTTTTAATTGTTGTCTTTTAATTATTATGTAATTTTTTATTGTGTTTTAACTTTGTAATGCCGCCTTGGGTGCCTTCGGGCAGAAAGGCGGGGTACAAATTTAATAAATAAATAAATAAATAATAATAATAATAATAATAATAATAATAATAGGAAAGAATTCCTGTAGTAGAGCATGCATACATTTCTGGTGTAAAAAAAACAGATTATCTCCCTCCCCTGCTGACATCCACTTTATACATCCACTTTATACATACATTACAGCTATAGCCATCACATCTAGTTTGTGCAAATAGGAAATTACATGCAGCAGAGCTGATCATATTTCAGTTGTGTCACTTTAAGAGGTGGTAGCACAATTATCTGTCTATCAAAGTCACAAAAAATTGAAGAGGCAAATATAGCAAATGTAGTCATTATTTTCTATGCTCAAACAGATAGTCCCATGGGGTATTAACCCGGTATGTATCCACCTTATGCGGAGCCCAGGTCTACCCCACCGGGTAGATCTGGGCTCTGGATACTTTTCCGCCCAGCAAGGCAATTTTCTGCCTGCTGACAGGGAAGGAGGGGAGAGGCACAACACAACACAACACAACAGCCCTCGCACGCACTCTCTCTCTCTCTCTCTCTAGCACTGAAAAGGAAGGACTTTTTGTGACCAGTGTTAGAGAGAGAGCGAGGGCTGTTGTGTTGTGCCTCTCCCCTCCTTCCCTGTCAGCGGGCGGAAAATTGCCTCACTGGGAGGAAAAGCAACCGGAGCCCAGGTTTACCTGGCGGGGTAGACCTTGGCTCCACATAAGGTGGATACATACCGGGTTAATACCATCCCATGGTATCCTTAAAAGCCATCTCTAGCCTACAGAGCAGGCAGAATGTTTCACACTAGGTAACAGTTTGAAGAGATTCTCAATAACTATTAAATTACCAGTAATGAGCTGTACCAAGGAAGTCAGGGAAAAGAGATTGCAAATATCTGGATAGGTCCAAGGATGAGATCACTTGTTGCAGCTTGCATTAAACAGCAAAGTATGAGGAGTAGCAAAAAGACTAGGGATATTTTTGTTCCATGTCTCCTGCTGCCTCCCTGAAACCTGCTGCAGCAAGCCTGCCTCCTACCCTCTTAGCATTTTCTTTCTTTGAATGGTCCTTTAAACAAACAGGAAGTGTCTCACATGTTCTGTTCCATTTAAAGGAATCACAAGAGGGGGAAAGGTAAGGAATTAGGAAGCAGGCCACCACTGATGTTCAGAGCAGAAGTTTACAATACATAGGAACTGGACAGCATTTTAATGAAAACAAGAACTGAAAGACATTAGCTAATAATGCATTCAAGCAATCTTCTCATAAAGGAAATTATATAATTTTTCCTGGATGCAAAAAGCACTATATCAACTATAGGAAATTATGCCATAAACATGCCTTCATTGGGTAGTTATCTTTTCAGCAGCCTGTCCTCATCCAAGCCAAACATCCTTCACTAGGAAAAAAAATCCCCAGATTTAATTACTATAGGTCATATGTACACACAGGAATGGCAGGCAGAGGAGAGGAAGGATGTTGTCAGACTGTAGGACAGAGTATATATTTGTTTCATCTCCTGTCTGTTTTCCTTTACCTCCTCCACATTCCAGAGGAAAGCAGTTAACAGACCAGAGGCAGGCACCACTTAGTTCAACTCAGTTCCTAACACCACCATCATCTTCAAGAGTTGAGTGACACATAGAAAAGAAGCAGGAAACTACTTTTACAGGATCAAAGCCTAGGAGATACTGAGACAATCTTATGATACAGTCCCACCCCAATGTGCATGATTTTCTACTTTCCCTATGTAGTGAAACTTCATTAGATTAAATAAAACACATTAGATTAAAAAAAGCAGCAGCGAATAAGGTAAAGATACAGTAGAGCAGTGCTTTTCAAGCTGAGGGTTGGAACCCACTTGGTGGGTCACAGAAAGGTGGGAGCTGCCATCTTGGAAGCTGCAGACCTTACTCTAGCTATCTTCTTTTTGTGAGTTGAATTGAATATTCAAGTGAGGGTTTTTTAAAATTTTGTTTTTAGTTCAGTGCTTTTACATATTTTGTCCTATTCTTGCTTTCTGTCAGAAATGTTTCATGGCTGTGCAACTGCTGCAGTCCAAGAATGTCAGTGTGCATTCCAGGAGTGTCATTTTATGATGGCACTTCCTGCTTGATGTCACTTCCGGTTATGACATCACTTCCAGGTTAATGGCACCATATCTGGTGGGTCCCAACAAAAGTGCCATTCTAAAAAGTTGGTCCTGGTATAAAAAGTTTGAGGACCACTGCAGTATAGTAGTTCAAAAGATTAAAATTTAAGCTATTTCACCTGTGAGTTTGGAAGTAAGTTTCCTGCAATACTTTAAAAAAAAAAATTTCTGTAGTGCAAACACTAGATGGTCTTGTCCTCATTCCAACATATAGGCTGTAACTTCTATTTTCTGCTCTGTGATGTGTGCTATTGACCCACATAGGCCCCTTATAGCCCCCCCCCCGGGTGCTACCAGTATGAGGACTCAAGAATCAGCCTGGCCAAGGGGATTCTATGATGGGCATGAGTCCTCTATCAGTGACATACATGAAAAGGAAATTTTCAGTTAAGAGGTAGGAGCTGCATATTGTTATTATAAAATCAGAAATTCAAACTAACAAACATTGCTAAATACACAGCACAAGCAAGAGGTTAGAGGAACTTTAATGTTACAGACAGTGCTAAAACCACTGCGCAGCTGGAGATATTGCTGCCATATAGAAAAGTAACTGTGCATTTCTTTTGGGCACAGCCTCTGTTTCAATCTTATGCCTCAAAACTTCACATTTAAGCAAAGAGAGGTTTAGTCAATGAAGAGGTGGCACAGGACATTGTGTTCTGTTTGATTAAAGATTCTTCACACTGTCTCAAGCAACTTCTGGGTCCTTTGATTCTTTTTCTTTGATCACCACACATGAAATGAGCAGTATATTCCGTCCCTGAATCCTCCATTATTGTGTGTTGATTCAAAGGGAGACCCTAGAATTTCCTACTATACAGCACTTTTAGGTTGCAGAAGTTCATAATCACAAAAAATTTGAGAACCTTTAAAATATAAACTAAAAGGTAAAGGTTTCCCCACAACCGAATGGTCTAGTCGTGACTGACTGTAGGGGGCGGTACTCATCTCCGTTTCTAAGCCTGTAGAGCCGGCGTTTGTCCAAGGACAAGCTTCTGTTGTTATGTGGCCAGCATGACTATATGCCAAGGCGCACAGAATGCCGTTACCTTCCCACCAAAGTGGTACCTATTTATCTACTTGCATTTTTAGGTGCTTTCGAACTGCTAGGTTGGCAGGAGCTGGGACAAGCAACGGGAGCTCACTCCTTTGCGTGGTCTCAAACTTCCAACCTTCCAGTCAGAAAGCTCAGCAGCAGCGGTTTAACCAGCTGCGCCACCACGTCCCTCAGAAAATATAAACTAGACCCTAATAAAAGAACCCATAGAAAAGCCCTTTCATGGCAGTGTTTTGGCCTTAAGGATTAGTGTACAAGATTCAAATGGTGCAAATTAGTGTAAGCTTCAAATGCTTACTAAAAAAAACAGTTTGTCAATATTAAAACATACAATCCTACTTATTTTCACTGCCGTCATAACATTAACTAATTATTACTGGGATATTAAGAGGATATTTGTTTTCCCAGAATTTGGAATTAACTTCTTCCTAAAAACCTATATTTTTGAACCTATTTATTGACGGTAAACCAAGGAACTAGAATCCTCATTCTATACCTCAGCTGACCTTGCAGCCCAAAGTTTCACAATCACTACATTATTTATTATTTATTTATTTATTGAATTTATACCCCACCTATTGCCTGAAGGCACTCAAGGCGGCATTACAACAATATAAAATATAAAAAACTTAACATTAAAAACAATTTAAAACAATATTAAAATACAATAAAACAAAAACTAAAACAATTTAAAACAAGCCATGTGGATCATAAAATATAAAAAGTATAACCAGCCAGCCAGCCAACCTGTCAACAGTTAAAAGCTTTTTGAAATAAAAAGGTCTTCAGCCCCCGCCGAAAAGTTAACAAAGAGGGGGTAGTTCTCAATTCGAAGGGGAGGGTGTTCCAAAGTTGGGGGGCCACCACCGAAAAGGCCCTCTTCCTGGCCGCCGCCCCTCTCAATTCTCCTGGTGGCGGCACAGTCAGAAGGGCCCCCCCCCCCCGATGATCTAAGAGTACGGGTTGGATTGTATGGAAGGAGGCAGTCCCTCAAATACCCCGGACCCGAGCTGTAAAGGGCTTTAAAAGTCAAAACTAGCACCTTGAATTAGGCCCGGAACAGAACCGGCAGCCAGTGTAGTCGCCGAAGCAACGGCTCGACAGAGTCAAACCGACATGCCCCAGCAACCACCCGAGCCGCCTCGTTCTGCACTAGCTGTAATTTCCGGACCGTCTTCAAAGGTAGCCCCACATAGAGCGCATTGCAATAATCTAATCTAGATGTCACTAGGGCGTGGGTCACTGTGGCCAGGTCCGCACAGCTCAGGTACGGCCGCAGCTGGCGAATCAGCCGAAGCTGAGCAAAGGCTCCCCTGGCCACCGCCGCCACCTGGGACTCCAGGTGCAGCTGTGGATCCAGGAGAACCCCCAAGCTGCGAACCTGCTCCTTCAGAGGAAGTGCAACCCCATTCAGAGCAGGACGATAGTCCAATACCCGAGCTGTGGATTTCCGAACCAAAAGCACCTCTGTCTTATCCGGATTTAATTTCAGCTTGTTCGCCCACATCCAGCCCCCAACCGCCTCCAGACAGCGATCCAGAACCTCAACCGCCTCCTCAGAATCAGGGGGAAAGGAGAGATAAAGTTGGGTGTCATCAGCATATTGATGGCACCCCACTCCAAACCCCCGGATGACCTCTCCCAGCGGTTTCATGTAGATGTTAAACAGCATGGGGGATAAGATGGAACCTTGCGGCACCCCAAACCTAAGAGGTCGGGGTGCCGAACAAGCATCCCCCAGCACCACCTTCTGGGATCTGTCAGCCAGGAAGGAGCGGAACCACTTCAAAACAGTGCCCCCAAGCCCCAGCCCGGCCAGCCAACCCAGAAGGACACCATGGTCGATGGTGTCGAAAGCCGCCGAGAGGTCCAGCAGGACTAACAGGGTCGCACTTCCCCCGTCCATCCCCCGGCGAAGGTCATCCACCAAGGCGACCAAGGCAGTCTCCGTCCCGAACCCCGGCCTGAAGCCAGATTGGAATGGGTCCAGATAGTCCGTTTCCTCCAGTACCCTCTGAAGCTGGGACGCCACCACCCGCTCAATCACCTTGCCCAGAAATGGGATATTCGAGACTGGCCGAAAGTTGTTTAAATTTGTGGGATCCCGGGAGGGCTTCTTCAGGATGGGGCGAACCATCGCCTGCTTCAAAGCAGGCGGGAGCACCCCCTCCCTCAGAGATGAATTTACCACCCTCCCCGTCCACTCGGCCAGCCCTCCCCGGGCAGCTCTAATTAGCCATGCCGGGCAAGGGTCGAGCAGGCAAGCAGCAGGTCTCACACTCCAGAGAATCCTGTCCACATCCTCAGGCTCTACAAGCTGAAAAGAATCCCAAATGGTAGGATAGACAGGTTCCCCGGGGACATCACTAGATATGCCCACAGCAGCGACATTACAAAAGGAGACAGAAGCAAGTAGAGGAGGACAAAAAGGGAGAGATAAGATACCCATATCAAATGAGACTACAAAATCTTATCCAAAAGAGACTGATTAGAGCTCAGTAGGTTCTTAATTTCTGGTGCCTCAATTGATAACAATGTTAAGACATGAAACCAGCATGCATAAGAAAACAGGTTAATAAAACTGGTCTAGTAAATATTATAGACTTTTTTGCAAGGCTCACCATAAGATCAGCAAGCAACAGAGATTGCTTTTGGGTGTCTATATTCCTTTTCTTTGGCATGTAGCAGATGATGGGATAGGCACCTGCTAGGCATATGTTAGAGCAGTGGTTCTCAAACCTCTCAGAGGCCCTAGGCTGCTGCAGTGCTTCCCCATCCCCAAGCAGCAGCTGGTTTAACCCTTGATGCACATAGTCTAATCTGCCCTGCCAGTTTCACGAACCACCAAAAACTGGGTCCAATTCACTGGTGGGTCCCGGACCCACAGTTTGAGAACTGCTGTGTTAGAAAGAATGCCTTGTGTCAAACTGGGGATAATCAGGTTACACTGGTGTTAAAACACCAAAGCAAAGCAACAAAGGCTCATATTACGAACAGTTCACAGAACAGAATTAGTACATTTTATCATGAAAACTGTATTATAGCATACTGAAATCCAAGACTCACCAACTTGCATAAAAAGTTGACCTCATTAAAATAGAAAAGCCATTTACAAGCAGATATTTGATAACTAGCAAATATTACTGCTGTACACAAAAAAATAGAAACCTATAGCAGTTTTGGTAGACTGAGCAATATCTCTCAATTCCAAATCAATGACTACAGCTGAATGCAAACAAGTGAATAGCCTAGAGCTAAAATGTTACAAATAGTATCAGCCAGAGCTCACAGAACCCCTAGGGAGTAAAAACAAGTTGTTCAAGAAAACAGAGACTGGAAGGTTCTTTCACTGCATTAGCATGTAAGGTAGTGGGAATGAAAGGAAAACCAGCTATCAAAGGATATACATTGTGAATTTTAATACACAGACAGAAAATATCCTTGACAAGAAATCAAATAGTCAATGTCTAGTAACTTCGTTAGGTGAAGCAAAATTTCATAAAGTTGTGAATAGCAAGCTTTCAAGTTCTGAAGAACTCGAACAAGCAGAAGGTTAAGAAAAACAAGTGAGAGAATCAGAGAGGGGGGAAATTTAGGCATAATATGCAAGGTCTCCCCAAATTCATAGTCTTAACATAATCTTAAAATGAAGTGCAGGAGATGTTACACAATCCAAAATGGCTTTTAGAGGTTTTTTTGTAATGGACCAGCATGGCTACCAAAATTTTTATCATCAGCAGAATAACCATGTGCATTTTAGGCTGTGGTTGAAGCAAGAATTAAGGAACATTGTGAGTACAAGATAGTGTGGCACAAAGAAAATTCAAATAGTGTGTCATTTCACATTAGAAAGTAACCGGATGAACAAAATGAGGCTTTTGGTTCAATTCACCCAACCATTCCTCTGGTTCAATTTTCTCCTGTGTTACTGGAATGAAATTTGGTATGCCTGCTTTGAACACATTATATTTTAAATTTGAGCTTCAGCTTGATCCCAGGTAGATTTTCATAATATGTAACATGTAAAATATATCAATACAGTATCTTCCTTGAATATAGAATGAATGACATTAACAGAGGCATTTACTATGTAATTATGTTTAAAGTTCCAGAACATGAGAGCACACTTTCTTTAATAGAGGTGGGTGGAGGAGGACAAAGTTACAAAACCTTGAATATTATGAAATCTGAAGTGAGGCCTCTCAAATATTTCAGTTAAAAATAGGAATGAAAAAGAGTTTCCAAAATGACAGAATTCAGAAATCCAAGTCACAATAGGCAGTAGCCTCCAACTTCAGAATTGCACCTTCACATATAATAGCTTGGCACCTTCCCTCTCACTTCTCCAGTTTTCCCTTATGTCGCACTTTCACAAACATACCGAGATAGAGAAGGAGGAAAAGAGAGAACAAAAAAACAGCCAACAGTTAAGACTAAAATCAACTATTGCTTTTGAACCGATACTACAGAACTCTGGTTACTGTAGGGGGTATTTTGTGTGTCATCTTGATTTATCTATAAGGAAAAATATCTAAACTTCTCAGAGTTAGTCTGAGGGCTATTTCTAAACAGTTTCAGTCTGCAGCAAATTTTCTGAGCATGCACAGAACCAGGATTGCTGACATTGGAAAGAATAAACTTTAGTTTAAAAACTTCTGAGTCAGATTAGGACAACGAACCTAAATTTCCAGGGCTGCTTTTGTCAATGGATGACATGAGCATGCTCAGAAGTCAAGACAAGAAACCTAGGGAGATCTCTCGGCTTTTGCACATCTTCTCAAGACAAGAAACCTAGGGAGATCCCTCAGCTTTTGCACATCCTCTCAGTTGTCATCTTCACACTCCACAACTAGTACATTTGGAAAAGCAGGGGAACAAATAGGGAAGAGAGTATAGCGGAAAAGTCCTGTTTCTTTAAAAGTCCCTTGTTATGTTCCTCCAGGTATCCACTCACCTCTGCTCGCAACAGAGTACCTGCCTTGTGACACAACCTATGCTACATGCATCCTTGCAAACACAAACATCACTATTGACTGTTCTATAGTCTGATAGTATAAGGCTTCCTCCTAATCTGTCAATGCCCTATATTCCATGTGCAAATATGTTTTGTCAGCTATCACTAAACCCTACCTCACTGCAGGGAGATACCTATCCACTGGATAGGGACCAGATGCTCTTGGCCAGCCCTGATAGATAAGCTGAACTCCTCCCTCTTAGCCAGCCTTTCAAATTTAGACTCTTACCTATTCACACTGACACCTTTTGCAACTTGTAAGTTGTAATGATAGAAAGTTGCTATATTTAGGCTAGTTAAAACTGTTTGTCTATGCCAGCGATTTTCAACCAGTGTGTTATGGCACATTGGTGTGCTGTGAATGGTTTGTAGGTGTGCCACAGAAGTTTGGGGAGAGCCATATATCAGTCTCATTGGGCCATTGGGGAATGTGAGCCTCCCACCAACAGCATCATGTGCCTTGTCAATTGTCAAAAAACTGATGGTGTGCCTTGACAATTTTAGTAACTTTCCAGTGTGCCGTGAGATTTAAAAAATTGAAAATTGCTGATCTATGCCATCTTTTTGTTTCACCAAAACTCATTTATAATTGCCTTTTATACTTATTTTCTTTAATTTGATCTATTTAAGTATTGTTTCCCCAACTTGCCCATCTGCTTGTACCAAGGTATTAGAGGGGAGAGCTAGTTGTCTGGGGCTTATATATCAGCTCCTATCAGCAAGAAACTGAAGAATAGGCAAACCAAATGCCCACCCTAGCCTTAAGTCAGCCTCCCCAGTTTGAGGGAGATTTTTTGTTCTGAGGTGGAAATCATTTCAGAGAAGCAAAGTAGGAAGCACGGCTAGATGGGAACGGGTTGCTGGTGCTAATGCTATCACAGAATTTGAATGGCTTGTGAACTATGACTGAGGGAAATTAGAAAATGAGAAGGCTGACAAGAGGGAATGAGCTCTCTGAAATCTGCATTCTTCAGGAAGGGCCAAACTCTACAAAATTTGCCAAACTCTCAGAAAGACCAGCTCATTACAAATAGAGCTGGGTAGACTTAGCTGTTCAATACTTAACATCCGGGGGGGGGGGGGGGTGTTGTACCTGCAGAAGTAACCCAGCAGAGGCTTATAATTCATGATTTAACCACCATCGCTTTCTTCAGCTGAAGCACACATGCAGGCACACAGGCAATTCCACACAAACAATGCATTTAAACAATGCAGAGGCAAGGAGAACATGGAGGAAGCTACACAGGAAGGACTGGGGCAGGGCACATGATGGAGACAACTGGCAACAGGAGTCATTACTAATACTGATTAGACTGAGAAAGCATTAAAAAAAAGTAGCAGAGGAGCATGTTTCTTAATATATGATGGGAGGCACACACGCTTCTATAATACAGGATGCAAAAGCAGCCAACAGCTGTAAAATCTTATTTGTAAGTGCCCAAAGTGTATAATTTTAAAAAACATTAAGCAATCTGCAGCGATAATAAAAATAAGCTCTGTGACTACAGTCTAACTCTCTTGAAAGATAAGATTACCAGAGCACTGCATTCTACCAAAAACACAGAAGAGGACGTGTCGAATAACCACAACAGCACTGAAATGAAATCTGCTACTTGATTACATTTCTTAGCTATAAAGCCTTAAAAGGATCTAGGAGACAGAGGCAACACACACTCTTTTCTGACCTTTTGACCTTCCTGATAGTTCTGTTCAAGACAAGCCTATCAGAGAAGCTGCTAGGATCTGTAAGCTGGACAGTACAGTATGATAAAAGGTGTGTGCCCCATTTTGTTAGCCTTACAGATAACAGACCCAGGGTGTCAAGACAGCCAGTTCTACTTCAAAAGTGTCAGATGCCATGACAAATGTTAAAAATCCAAGAATTACAGTTCTCTTAAAGCCACTCAATGGGCAGCTCAATCCTAAAGGTGCACTAGGCCAGCTCTCGAGAGTCACAAACATGCCATAAAGAATGTTTGACAGCAGCACCAGCACAAAGGTGACTGCTGGCCTGCCAGCCCCGGATTCTGCAGCTGCACCAGTTGACACAAGTAGGATTGTGCCAGGTGGTGAAGGGGGTGGGAAAAAGTGGTGGGAGGGCATTCCAGGGATGGGGAAAGATGCTTCTGGGCAAAGGGAGAGAGGAAAAGGAGGAAGGATCTGTGACAACAGCGCATGCCATATCCTAACCCCTGTTCCCAGGCCACGCAGTCCTACTTGGGCTGCTCAGATTTGCTAAATAGCTGGCGCAGATCCAAGTAGTGCCATAGGGCAGGCTGGGGTGTTGCACAGAATAAAGGGGGGGGGGGAAATCTTATCCTGAGGTGACCTCCAGCAGCCTCCTACCGTGCATTGGAGACAGCACAAGCCACACAGCCTAACTGTACCAGTGCAGGTTAGGATTGCACTGTAAAACTGCAATTCAAAAACATACATTATGGAGGAAGTCCCATTAAACTCAGTGACACTTCTGAGTGTAGGTCCCTAGAACACCACTGCCTGTATGAATCTAGACCTAAATTAGAACCAATACTTTTGTAATTCTAGTCCTGTGTCCGACCATTAACCCAAATCAGTGCAGGAGAAAGAGGAAGAGGGGCAATGATGGCACACTAACGTTCAGAACTATTTCATTGTTTAAATTTGTGGTACCAAGAACTAGTTAAAACATGCAGAAAAAACCTTTTGCTTATGATCTGTAAGAATACTGCAGTTCTATGTATGCTTGTTTCAAAATAAATCCACTGTTCAGAGGACTGCAGCCTTAGCCAATTTACTACTGTAAGCAAAAAAAATCCTATGCCACTCACTGCCACTTGTGCCGAATCCATGAACCGCAGTCCAAAGTAGTCATTTTCAATGAGGTCCAGATGGTACATGATCTGCTCAAACAGATGCTGTCCTTTGGCTTTTTTCTGAAATTACAAAAGGAATTTGTGTTGGTAAGAGGCAGATTACATGCTGATTAACATTACTTGTGAGGCCAATTCTGCATGCACTCTAGTGATAAATTTTAGCCAAAAAAGAACCATACTCCCAGACACTAAATTATCTACTGGGCTATTGCTGGTTGTAAAAGCTGTACTAGAAAGAAAAGCAAGTAATACTTTATGAGTGTTAATACTTAAAGTAACTGATGATTAGTTAAAGTACTGGGCTTGGGTCAATGTCAAATGCTACTTTGGGTCACTCCAAAACTTTCTGTATCCTTTGGTTAGGCTGGCAGAATTCATAACGTAGGATCAAACAACATTCAAAGTTAATAATAAAAGCTACCCAGTTGAATAGGAATTGAGCCCAAGGAAGGAAACAAAAAAAAATCACTAGTATAGGCATGCCTTGGACATGTACTTAAAGAAGCTGCGCTATCTGTTATTATGCTGCTTGTCCTGCTGTGATTGATAGTCATTCTAGCCAATTGGAGAAGTGCATTCTGGACCAGTGCCTGTCTTCTAACTATTACATTTCTTTGAGTTCTCCATCAGCTGTGTTGTCTCTGAAAATTATAAAATATAATTATAATTAAAATATCTAAAAATTATATTATAATTAAAATCTACTTATTTATTTCGTATTTATTGATTTCTTAAATATAAGCTGCTCAAAACAATAAAGGGAACACTTACACAACACATCCGAGATCTGAGTGAACGAAATATTCCTATTAAATACTTTGTTCCTGACATAGTTGAATGTGCTGACAACAAAATCACACAACAATCACCAATGGAAATCACGTTTATTAACCCATGGAGGTCTGGGCTTGGTGTCATACTCAAAACTGAAGTGGAAAAACACACTACAGGCTGATCCAACTTCGATGTAATGTCCATAAAGCAAGTCAAAACGAGGCTCAGTAGTGTGTGTGGCCTCCACGTGCCTGTATGACCTCCCTACAACGCCTGGGCATGCGCCTGATGAGGTGGCGGACAGTCTCCTGAGGGATCGCCTCCCAGACCTGGACTAAAGCATCCGCCAATTCCTGGACAGTCCGTGGTGCAACGTGGCGCTGGTGGATGGAGCGAGACATGATGTCCCAGATGTGCTCAATTGGATTCAGGTCTGGGGAACGGGCGGGCCAGTCCATAGCATCAATGCCTTCATCTTGCAGGAACTGCTGACACACTCCAGCCACGTGAGGTCTAGCATTGTCTTGCATTAGGAGGAACCCAGGGCCAACCGCGCCAGCATATGGTCTCACAAGGGGTCTGAGGATCTCATCTCGGTACCTAATGGCAGTCAGGCTACCTCTGGCGAGCACATGGTGGGCTGTGCGGCCCCCCATAGAAATGCCACCCCACACCATTACTGACCCACTGCCAAACCGGTCATGCTGGAGGATGTTGCAGGCAGCAGAATGTTCTCCCTGGCGTCTCCAGACTCTGTCACGTCTGTCACATGTGCTCAGTGTGAACCTGCTTTCATCTGTGAAGAGCACAGGGCACCAGTGGCGAGGTTGCCAATCTTGGTGTTCTCTGGCAAATGCCAAACGTCCTGCACGGTGTCAGGCTGTCAGCACAACCCCCACCTGTGGACGTCGGGCCCTCATACCACCCTCATGGAGTCTGTTTCTGACCGTTTAAGCAGACACATGCACATTTGTGGCCTGCTGGAGGTCATTTTGCAGGGCTCTGGCAGTGCTCTTCCTGTTCCTCCTGGCACGAAGGCGGAGGTAGCCCTCCTGATGCTGGGTTGTTGTCCTCCTACGGCCTCCTCCACGTCTCCTGGTGTACTGGCCTGTCTCCTGGTAGCGCCTCCATGCTCTGGACACCACACTGACAGACACAGCAAACCTTCTTGCCACAGCTCGCATTGATGTGCCATCCTGGATAAGCTGCACTACCTGAGCCACTTGTGTGGGTTGCAGACTCCGCCTCATGCTGCCACTAGAGTGACAGCACCGCCAGCATTCAAAGGTCACCCAACCATCAGCCAGAACACATAGGGACTGCGCGGTGGTCTGTGATCACCACCTGCAGAACCACTCCTTTATTGGTGGTGTCTTGTTACTTGCCTATGATTTCCACCTGTTGTCTACTCCATTTGTGCAACAGCACGTGAACTTGATTGTCAATCGGTGTGGCTTCCTAGGTGGACAGTTTGATTTCACAGAAGTGTGATTGACTTGGAGTGACATTGTGTTGTTTAAGTGTTCCCTTTATTGTTTTGAGCAGTGTATTTTGATGTATGTATAAAATTATATTAACATAGGTGCTTCTGATATGAAGAAAGAAAAAGAAAAAGAACTATTAAATTAACATGTATCCTATAGTGCTTTTTGGCACAGCACTTGACTTTGGAGGAATACCTATATTTGTATCCCCCACTCACCTGGACGTATTATTGTACTAAAAATTTAACTCACTTTCCCTTTGAAACAGACACAACAGTAAATAAATGGCTCTTAGACAACTAAGTTGGTTTCCTGTCAATCAGTTTAGCAACAAGATGAGATCACCCACAGACAAGGTAGTGGTTTCTGCATGAGACCACCATGTATTTAGGAAAATGCAGGTAAACTTAAAGAGGAAATGATGAGTGCATACTCATGAGTCGAGGGGTGGTTGACTTACGACTTAAGTTTAGAGGCTTTGGCACATATATTTGTCATGATAGACCACTTATCACAAGCACAAGTGTTTAATTGCCTGAACTTGCTAGTTGAACTGCCAGTAAACTTGCCAAATGGTGTTTTGTTGAACACCCACCACAATCAATCAGAAGCACATGATTAAGGATCCAATCTAGAATTCAGTGCTTGATTTCACGGAATATTCAAATGTTATTTATAGAAGCTACTGGAAGAACCACCCATGACTAAGTTGCTCACACAACTTAATCAGTGAGAGGTTCTTGAGCCTGCAGTTACTTCACAAGTAAAATCTCATAACTACAGTTAAGTAAGGTTCTTTGTAATTCCCTTCTCCTATAGACAAATGCTAATCACAGTCAGAGAATACTAATCTGTGCCACACATTCACTCCTGTACAGTACCCCACAACACAATCTTCACTTGCCAATGACCAAGAAATTTAAACACTACCTAGGTGACGTCCAAACTTAGCATGACCACAAACAATCCAAAAAGTACCCTGCAATGACATACCTTTAGGGGCATCCTTCTAAAAACCTCACACATGCCAAAAGGTCCAATTTCCGGACAGAGAATGCACTTGTGTAGTTCATAGAAAGAAGTGCCAACAATCTCATTTACCCACTGTCAGAGGCATTTTCTTGGGAAAATGCCTAGATAGATGAAGGGAAAAAGACGTTATCAAGGCCTAGGAAATCATGAATGCCCCCAAGCATTCACTCTCAATAAAGCTACCAAAATGTTCACAGCAGGTCACCCCTACATTCCTCCCACTTCTTTTCTCCCATGCCCAACATCAGCAAAAGGTTAAGAAGCAAAAGAGCACAAAAAATACTGCCAAGTGAAATGCATCTGAACCCAGAGACTGAAGTAACTGAGAACAAGGCTGCATTTTCTTCTTTTAAAAACTGAGTGATTCGAACATTCTGAATTCTCACAGCAAAAGTTTCACATAAGCAGTAATTTGTGGATGATTTCTTTGCACATTTTTTCCTTTTTAGTGATCCCAACAGTTCTGCAATAAAGCAGAACTCTTTTCCCCTTCAAAGCGGTAACTATTCAATCCACAATAGAAGATGTGGAATTCCGCTCAAATTAAAGGCAACAACTTTGAAGGGTCATCGTCTTTAAACAATCGATTTTTTAAATTGTTAAAAAAGTTTCCTTGTATAAATGAACTGTAAGTTATTGTAATGCAAAAATCACTTGAGGGTTTTCCAAAATATTACTGGAAACTTTTTCAAAAAGGAAAACAAACCATAAACTCCAAGTGTTTTGTTTCCATTAGTTACGTATTTTCTAAGCACATCTTTGCCTAGTTCCTAGTTGCTATGAGACTTCACCAACAGTACCTGCTTGATCAGCAATGGCACACATGGATGGGTGCAAACATAATGCTCCCAACCTCTTACTCAGTTTTTTTTTTAAATCAAGATCAACAACATTACATGTTTCCTTTCCCTAACCTCATTCCGCTCTGGAATAATTTCACATCCTTAACCATGGTTGTGCTGCTTCAGCACTAAAATTACCCATGATGTTTACAACGGCACAGATGCCACAGTGAATACTATCCAGAATTTACTATCCAGTTTCAAACCTTGCTTAAGAGACAACCCTAGTTACTGTTAATTAGTGCATTCGCCTATGCAATACTTAATCATGGTCAAGGCTGGTAGAAAAAAGGCACATATAAGGAAGAGATAGTTTGTTTCCCAGATGGAAGGGAGAATAGGAACTTATGCTTCTAAACATGCTTCAAAGAGTTCTTCCACCAGTCCTCTTACAAGGTGGTAGAGGTGGGGGTTATGATTATTATTTTGAGGGACTTCCAATTATTTTGTTCCCAGGTTTTTTTCTTTTTTACTTGACAGAGTAATGTGCACAATTGTTTAATACAGTGGTTCCCAAACATTTTAACATAGGGTCCAACCTAAAAAAAGTTTCACTTCTTCAGCCATTCAAGCCTCTGACTGTGACTGAACATCAGGGCTCCCCACAAGTTTAACCTTTGATGCACATGGTCTAATCTGCCTTGTCATTTTTGTGACCCACCAAAAATTGGGTCATGGCCCACTGGTGGGCCACAGATCTAGTTTGGGAACTGCTGGTTTAATACAGAGGTCATAGAAAGCTGCCAACTTCAGTGTCATATCATTGACTGATCTAATTCAGTAATGTCTGAGCTGAACCTGGGACCTTCTCCATGCCAAGCACATGCCATACCAGCAAGCATCAATCTTTCCATTTGCCATTTTATCGATTCGCTTAGAATTAGATTTTGGCAACATGCAGCACTCAGGCTCAATTCAGTTTCAAATGACTGACGTCAACCTGTCAAGTAATTTGAAGACACTACTGAAAGATTACTATTTGAAGTAATTGTATTCAGTAACATATATGATATATTCAGTGACGCTGAAGAATATCACACCAAACACATGACAATTTCCATGCAAGAGATTCTTCCACAGTGGTACACCACTTCACATAAAGACTAAACTAGTCTTCCTCTTTAAATTGTGTTTTATTCAAGACTGGAGCCATTCCAAAGAAAAAGCAGTTAAGAACTTCAAAGTTACTTAATGATTTCCAATAAAGCATTAACTACTTTCCTCACAAAAGAGACCAGAAAATTTTTCCTCAAGAATAGTGTCCCTTACAATTCTTTAGAACTTCAGCATTAGTTATTGTTATATTAGTCCAAGGAAATAGGGGACAAAGCCACACAAAATTATCTTAACAGCAGGATCATTTCACATTGGGCTGTATATCAGTCAGATGCAATAAAAACAGAACATTTAAGTTCTCCCCAGTAACAGCTCATGAAGCTTCTAAAAAAGAGATGTAGCAGATGCCAACAGAAGAACGAACTTTTGGGATTGCCTTATAATATGAAAAACTATTCTCAGTATTTCGTTCAAACATAAGTACACAAAACTACATACTTTCTTCATACAATCTCCAATCTCTATTAATTATAAAACAAAATATATTATTCAGTTTATTGCCAATTTTGTATCCATGACACCAGCAGGTTTACATTTACACACTCAGATGATGTGCAATTTCTCTCTTCGAAACTCTTAATCCAAAAGCTTGGACATCCTCCTCTTTGAACTGCAATTTCCAATTTAACTGGGGGGGGGGGAAGCATACAAAGTTTGCCCACCTTGTATTAATCTCTCAAACATACTACTGTAACTGATTTGCATAATTTGAATATTTTTTTTAGAGTAGCATTCACATTTAACACAGGAATGCTGTGTTAGACAACAAGGAACAACTTCGACTTCAAAAGTAGAGAAGATATGTCTGATGGTCAATTCAAATTTGAATTTTAAATATTGGTTTTGTCAATGTGAAATGAAAACCCAATAAGTAGTTTACATTACAAACAGGGCCAACCTGCTTGTGAGACAAAGAGGCCACTTTGATGGGCAAGCCAAGGTGAGGGGGAGTAGAGGTAAACAGGTAGAAATGGACTATACCCCATAACTGCCTAGTTCCTCCTGCATGGACTGTTGCCAGATTTGCTGCTCACCCTGTCAGACATGCTGCCACCACAATCCTCCTGCCACAGAAGAGAAGTAAACCCTTTGTGGCGGCAACTTGCCTCCTCCAGCTCACCTTTCATTTTTTCCTACAACAGAAGGGGAAATGAGAAAGAAGAGGATAACTGCAGTGCTGAAGAGAGGAGTGTTACTACCATGATCCTCTTCTTCCTTGCTTCCCTACTGAAAAGAAAAGCATGCTGACAGCAGGAGCGTCTCATCCTCCTACCCAACTGCTGCATCTTCCTAGCCATCTTCCAAACAGAATCGGTGGGCGGAGCAAGCAAAATCTCCTGCCCTCTCACCAGTCTCTGTCTGCCCAACGTCTTTGAAAAAGAGAGCTGGGAAGATGATCAGCAAGGCTGGAAGACATGGTGGCCAAAGCAATAAAGATAAACAGTGAAAAGGGGTGGGGAGCTATACGTGTCAATGGACACAAAAGAGAAAAAGAGGGGCAAAAACTTTGCTGCCACCTCCACCTGGTCCTCCCTGATCACAAAAACAACTTTCAAAATGAATCTAACCCTATACTTCAACATCTGAAAGAGAACTTCAGTTTTTATAGTTTCAAAATCAACATCCAAACTCACTGCACTGAAATTCTTATTTATCTATTAAAGCACACATCTTCATGAATGATACAATGAAAGTGAAGCAACAAGCAATGCAAAAGTGGGCCTGGGGCTCGTCGGTTCGACTCTGTCGGGCCGTTGCTTCAGTGGCTGCACTGGCTGCCGGTTCCTTTCCGATTCAAAGTGCTAGTTTTGACCTTTAAAGCCCTTTACGGCTCGGGTCCAGGGTATTTGAGGGACCGCCTCCTTCCATATAATCCTACCCATACTCTGAGGTCATCTGGGGGGGCCCTTTTGACTGTGCCGCCACCAGGAGAGGTGAGGGGGATGGCGGCCAGGAACAGGGCCTTCTCGGTGGTGGCCCCCTGACTTTGGAATACCCTCCCCTTAGAGTTAAGAACTGCTCCCTCTTTGGCAACATTCCAGCAGGGGTTGAAGACTTTTTTATTCAAACAAGCCTTTAACTGTTGAAAGGCAGGCTGGCATTTTTTACATTCTATTCTTACATTTTAAATTGTGGGATCCACAGGGCTTGTTGTTCTTAAATTTTAATTGTTTTTAATTATTGCTCTTAACATTGTTTTAATTGTATATATTGTGGATTATTGTGTTGCTTTTAATGTTGTAAGCCGCCTTGGGTACCCTTGGGCAGAGAGGCGGGATAACAATTAAATAAATACATATAATAGTGTTGCTACTCAACATCTTGATCAAAAACAATTACAACTTACAGAAACATCTTTAAGACCAACACATTTATTATAGCATGAACAGACTTCTATTGAAGAAAGCAACCAACGTGTTAGTTTTTAATGGAACTACAGGTGCTAGGGAGTGTACTTTTTAGAGTTCATCTCATAAAATAACAGGACTTTTTAAAAGATCTGATTTCTGGAATGGTTAACTTTTAACTGACTCATCTGTCAAGCACCTATTTATAATTTCTTTATGTTAACAACTATGACACATACACACACCTTATTTAACTCATAGATAAAGAAGGGCACAATTATTCACTCCAACATATGTCAGCAATGTTGAAAATGAAACTATAGTTTTCTCATACCGGTAAGTCCACACTGACATCAGTCCCATCCAACAGAGAAACACGGCATGTAATTATAGATCTTGCATCTCCAGACGCAGGGATGTGAGTTGCAGCTCGTTGGGCCTCTCTTAAACGCTCCTTCTCAGCATGCTTGCGCCCAGATCTGCGCCCAAGTGTTCGCCGAAAGAAACTCAGCATCCTTACTAAATAAGCCAATAAAGATAAGTTATAAATGCTTCAAGAAAAAAATAACAATATTCAATTGAAGTATTTTAAAGACAAGAGAATTATGCATTCACATTTCACTAGTTATTCCTGTTCCATAGAAAAAGTCTTGCAAAAATACACATTTGCAGTACCTCCTAAATCAGTGATGGCGAACTGTTTGGGCTCGGTGCGTCAAAAATTCAGAAAATGCCTAACTTGACTCTACTGGTGTGTCACCCACCCCCAAACAAAAGAGAAACTATTCTTTACATATTCATTTATTTAAAAAAAATACAGTCCAATTGTATGTGATGCTATGTATTATATAAAGAAATATCAAACATCAAATAATTTCATTACAAAAATGAAATACAAGTACATTAAACTCAGTTATTGTCAGGTGTTGGTGAATGCTGCTGTGCCAACCAAAACATCATGGTGGGTTGCCTTTGACACGCGTGTCATAGGTTTGCCATCACTGTCCTAAACTGTCATATTCCCTGAAACCAGTACCTTAATGCTATTAGAAGTACCATCTCCATAAGCCACCTGGAAGTGAGACTTTCCAAAAGTAAGTTAGGAGACAGCTGCATCTCCTGTCTGCATCTTGCAGGCAGCTGCATCATAATTATGCAGTCAGATTCTCTTAAAGAAGAAGTGTACTACCTAATCACCAGCTACCTAGTGGTGCTTCTAGTGGTGGTGGAAAAGAATTTGTAACACCCCCCCATTCTTTTACTTACACACACACACACACACACACACACACACACACTACTACTACTACTACTACTACCCCCAGAGTATCAGACTCTAAAACAAGTATTATCTACAATAACTACCGATACTTCAATGTGACTATTGTATTTTAAACAGGAGGTTTTCAGGGTGTAGCCGTTTGATGAATAAGAAGCTGCTGAACCCTGTGCTGAGTGAAGACAAATATTCTGTTTCTCAATATTGTGCTGTACAGTTGTTGAAGTGGTGTGAGCAAATTAATAATTTGAGGTTTAATAATGGATATGATAGGCGTAGTGGCCTCAAAAGGCAGCCTACATATTCACTTTTCCTATTTTCAGAACCAAGAATTTGCTCACACGTTTTAAGTTCTGCTTTTATACGCAGTAGATCCTTGTCTGCAGACAGATTTCATAAAGTTTTGGAGGCAAAACAGAGGAAGGCAGCCTAATCCCATACAGAACATTAAGGGCACTCTAGTGTTTGCACCTTGCATGACTCATAGCAGATTCCAAACAATCTAGGTCTCTGACAAGGGTTTCATCCTTCACTGCGAGCCAAAAAGGATAAACTGGCAAATACGCCTTCCACCTTCTGTCTGTCTGGACTTGCCTGCCACATACTATCGCTGTGAGAGGTTGGAATTCTTAAAAGGTCAAATTAGCACAACTGGAAGATTTAAATTTTAACCACTCCAGAGAGATTGCTTGTGGCATAAGCCCCTAGTAATATCAATGATCATTTCTACCAAAATAATCCAGTATTCTATTCCAAGCAGAACAGGTATTAATCTTCATTAATTTGAGGAATTCTTTGAAAGAACTGAATTTGGCTTACAGTCTGAATAAACATAAATTTATTCAAGGTATTTTTATACCACCTTCCTTAAGATTTTGAAGGACACAAAGCTACCTAATTTTGAATTAGATTGTTGCTTCACCTAGCCCACTACGGTCTTCTTTGACTGACAGCAGGCTTTCACCTGTTACTTAAATTCTAAAAAAAAACCCTTTTTAACTAGGCATGCTGAGGACTAAACCTGGAATTTGTGTAGGCAAATTAAGTCCTCAATACTTAGTTATGGTCCCTCCCATACAGAGTAGCAGTTAGAAGGGTTGTATACAATTTCTTTCTGTAAAGGAGATCCAACAATGAAATGTACTTTTTACAACCTATAATAACAGTCTCGTATCATGTAACCTGGGTAAATGTCCAGAGCCACTGGCAGGCTAGTATGCATAATCAGACATGAAGGTGCCTTGCCACACTAATAAGTCAGGCCCACTGTCATCACCACACCTGTTCTGCATCACCTTCAGGGTTCAGTAAGCTACACATGCACATGCGAAGAACATCTTTTCACCTCTGAATAGATGCAAAATGCTGCAACATTGGCCAGAAAATTCCTTCAGTGTAATATAGTGACTACAGGATGTATTAGATACAGTGCCTGGGAAGTAGGCAACATATACTGTATGTGGATGTGCAACTAATATGCGCATTGATTGTGAATATGTGTGACTGCAACAAGGAGCTGGTAAGAGTTACCAAAGAACCATTGCTGTGAACTGACCAAAAAAAAAAAAAAATCTACCAGTCTGGCAAAGTTGCTGCCAGGAAGTAATCTCATAGTCCTTTAAATCTTTTTTTTTTTAAAAAACACATTATCAGCCTAGCAATCTAACATTAAAGCTCACAAGACCCTGATGCTGGATTAAAAGAGAGAAAAAATGCTATCATTAGCATATCACAGAACTGAAATTCCAGTTAATTTCAGTTTTAGACAACCCACAAATCCCAATTTTGATATGTGAAGCTGCAAATATCACAGCTGGCAAACACAGAGCATACATTGTCTCTGAACAAGTCTCTGACAACCATCCAAACAGCCAACAGCTTGTATTACAAGTATTCGTTAATAGCTCAAACTGCCATTTTCCTCACAAGATCTTTCATGCTTCCAAAGTGAATGAAGAGACCCTCATACTAGCAATAGCCTTACACCTGTGACATCACATCAACAGCCCTATTATCATCTACTGCAGTGGTTCCCAAACTGTGGGTCAGGACCCACCAGTGCGTCACAAGCCAATTTCAGGCACCTAAAGCAGCCATATTGAAAATATGGGAAGATGGGGTGCTAGAAAGGGGGAGGGCTGTGTGGTCATTTTGCTTGTGACAAGGTTGTAAATAGGCTTTTTTCCCTTTCTGATTCACTTTGCAAATGGAAAATGGCCTAGAAATAACCTAACTTCTTGCTGCATTTTCAGGAAAGCAATGACAGTGTCACAATGACAGCACTTTAGGCCATGACATTCCTGTGGTTCCCAGACAGATTGTCATTCTAAAAAGTGTATCCTAGTACTAAAAGTTTGAGAACCACAGATGTATTGTGCGTTAGGGTGCCAAAAACAGCAATGGAAAGAATTCCTTACCACCTAACACACACTAGTATTACAGTGCAAGTGGCTGAGATAAGAATAATAAATATTTCTATTTTGAAAAGGGGCTCATTTTAGAGCAAGCCGTTTTCAAGCTCTGTCATGTTAAGTCCCTCAAACATTAACTATAACCAAACACTACAGGTTCAGAGTGTTAAGGGTTGGCTTTTTTCTCTCTCTCTCTTCTTTTTTTTGTGCAACTACAGGGACAGTTAAGTGCCCAAAAAAGGAGGAAACAATTTATTGCTTGGTCCCAAACTGAGGGATTCAAACAATTATATGCAACTGTTTTGCTGGCACATAGCTACCCATATTACACTGACAGAATATTAATAAGAAACAAACAGCATTTATATACCGCTTTTCAACCAGAGGTTCACAGCGGTTTACAGCCAAAAAAAAATAGCTTCCTGTCCCAAAAGGGCTCACAGTCTAAAAATAAAAAAATGCAGACCACCACCAGCAACAGCCACTAGAAAAGACACTGTGCTGAGGTGAAAAAGGATAATTACTCTGCCACTGTGAAATATTAGAGGACCACCACTTGAAAAAGTGCCTCTTGCCCAGTTAGCAGGAGTTAAAAAATACACTATGTTTTACCTCCTGACCCAATCAAGTCATCAAAACAACTTGGGCTAAGGGAAATTGCCCCTTACTTCCTCATAAAGTATAGAAGCAATGCATCAAAACCACAGGAAGAGTTATGGTCATTAGAAGGCATAACCCATTTTGCTGCAAATTGTGCAGAAAGACTGAATCTGTGGCAATTGCTCCTTTTGCAGGTGAGAAGCCGTAATGTCCCATCTCTGATATTACCCTGCTATAGATGGAATCACAAGTCAGCTAACAGGATATCATAACAATTCACAAGTCAGCTACCAGGATATCATAACAATACAAAACTCATATTTGATTCAGAAACTGCATGAACTCTTCTGCATGCATCCATTTCATTATTTGTTGAAAATTTCACCATGCTCAGACAGTGGGAGAATACAGCTAAAATAAGAAGTAACATGATCACAGGATCCTGATAGCAAGGAATAAGTTGTGGAACACATGAAGATACTTCCTGAACAGGGCTGGCCCAAGATTTCCTGGTGCTTAAGACAGATGCCCCCATGGCACTTCAATCTCTCCTCATTGCTGCCTCTACTCACACACCCCACCAGATGCAGAGGAGGATGTGTGCACACATGTGTGCATGCTCCCACACCTTTACACACTAGAAGCACCAGCCTGCCTGGTGCATGCTAATTCTACTTATTTCAAACAGCATGGACCAGATAGGCTGCAGAGTGGGCTCCTGGAAGGAAACTAAAGGAGAGGGGAGGGCTACAAATACTTGTCCCTGCCTACTTAGTGCTTCATAAGCTACCCAAGTAAGAGAGGAAAGGTGAACTGGAGTACAACAGGCTCTTCCCCCTCCCCCCGCTTCTTCCAGCAGCACTGGAAAGAAAATTGAGCGGAAAAAGCTCCTTATATCTTCACTGTGCTCCTTCCTCACAAGACACATAAAGGGATGTGTTTCCTTTAAACTCTTTACAAGAACCGAGTGATTTAGAGAACTGGGAGCACTTCAATGCAGTTTGCATCTATGGTAAGCTGGAGGGAGATGGTGGCAGATTGAGTGAAGGGCCCCCTGAATCTGCTGCCCCTTCCATCAGTTCTGATGGAAACCACACCACCTGGTTTCAAGGTTGGACCAGCAATGCTTTTGTGCAGGTACAAGTATATTTCCTTCATAATTAACCAAACACATCTAGTAAGCCCATTCACACTGAGGTGCCAACAGTGATTCTCACAATTCTGAGCAGAAGGGATGAGCACAGTTGGCCTGTTCTCATGAGACCAATCACAGGACAATGACACTATTCCTCGCAGCCGGACGACTGAGGCAAGATGAAGGTCACCAGAGGCCAGGTAACTGAAGCAAGAGACAAAGGAGGGGGATATAACATCATCAGGAAAAGGGGGAGCATGAGAGGAGGAGAAGGAGAAGGAAAGAGAGAGAGAGAAAGGCCACAGTAGAGATTGGCAGGAGAGAGGAGACAAGCAAGCAGGAAGCAGACAGAAAGGCATATGAAGGGGGATGATAAGCAACATACAGTATCGGGAAGAAAAGATGTGTTAGTGGAGAGTCAACTGGATGGAAAAACCAGAGCAAGGGGTTAAGGAGGCAAGAAAAGCAGAAGTGGAAGGACAAGCAGCAAAGTGAGAAAAGAGCATTTAGGCAGGACAAGAGAGGGGAAGGAGGAAGACACTAAAATGTGTAACCAACAGCCAAGGGTCAGAGGAGTGGAAGTCAAAGGCAAAAAGAGAAAGAAGGGAGGCCAAAGAGGAGAGTAAAGGAGCTAACTAAAGGGAAGTCTGAGTTTAGAGCCATGAGGTATCCAAGGACCAGGAGGAAAGAGGATGAACCCACCTGGCAAGTCTTAAAGGGACCCAAGCGGCATCTAACTCCCTTCGGATGAGGGTGATCTTACCAGAGCAAGATTTCCTGACAGACATTCCAGAGGCTGCCACAGGTCAATGTAATTAGAAGAGGACACAGCAGGGGAAGAACTGGGTGGCCAAGTCTAGTATTGTGCCCCTAAATACTATGCAACAAGAGGCTATGCCAGTACAATTGGGACCTGAGCTTAATTTGCAGGGTAGTCCACCTGCCCTGCCCATGGTAATGCCCCAGCGTAACTCTAAAATGCCTTCCCCCTTGGGAAGCATTCCCAGAGGCTCTGTGTGTGTGTCTCACTCACACTCACACACACACACACAGACCCCTAGGCTGGAGGCTTCCAGGCCCCTGAAGCAGAGCACCTTCAAGGAGGACAACTTCCCAACTGAAATACTATAAGCCAATATTCAACAGTTTGCCCATATAATAAAGAATAGAGCGTAAACCAGCACAAAAAAGTGCCTTGGCAGGCTCAGGAGATGGAAACTGGCGAGAAGGAAAGAAAATACAGGCATTAAACCGGTCTACTTCTAGGGAATGGTGGTGCGATTAGATGAAACTGGAAACTAAGTCTGGAACCCGATGCACATTTACCCAGGAGAAAGTCCTACCGAACACTGTGGAATTTCTTTTCAAGTCAACATGACTTGGGTTGCAGTATAAACATCGCTCACAAAACAGCGAAAAAGACAGGTGCGACGCCTTGCAAACCCAACCAAACTGGAGCAACTTAGAGGACAGTACAGAGGATGTCAGAGGTGCCATTCAATACAACGCAACGTGGCCGGTGGCCGTGAAAAGATTACCAATTGGTGCGGATTTTGAATTGGTGTTTTGGGTTTTGTTTTGGCTTTTCTTAACTCCTCCCGTCACACCAGGCCGCCATCACTCCTCCCCCCCCGAAAAAAAAAATCTCATTATAACTTATCCTTTGGTTACAACTCGCTCCCCTTGAGACAGTTTGTGGCCGGTACTTAAAAGCGACTGTAAACAGAAGTCCCCAGACATAGAGATGCTTATGGGGCGCGGTGGGGGGGGGGAGAGGGTAGAGGAAGGGGGAGCTGCTGCTCGTAGACACGGCGGCGTGTGGAAGGGGCTGTCGCCGCCACGCAGCTGGGCAAAAATTAAACAGAAGCCCCAGCCCACTTGCTTCGAGCGAGGGAGGGAGGTCTGCAAGCGAATGCTGGAGTTCAGAGGGCGCCGCGCCTGGAGCGGGAGGTGGGGGGTGGGAATGGAAGCGGAGAAGCCATAGCTGGGACTGGGGAGCGAAAAGGGGGCCTTCCACGGCGACCCCCCCCGTTTCACCTCCCTCCCGGGCAGCCCCCCCCTTTCCAACCTGCTGGCCCACCTTCCTCTATCCCAGCTGCACGTCGTCGTCGTCGCCTTCTTCCCGACCCGTCCGGCGTCGGCGAGGGGAATGAATCCCGGCTGGAAGGAACAAGGGGCGGAGGCAAATGGCCGCTGAGTGAGGCAAAGGAGCCGCCTCTTTGCCCCCGCCTCCCTCCCTTCCTCCTCCTCCTCCCCCGCAACCACCCACCCGGGCCTCTCTTCAAGCAGCCCCTGAGACGACGCGCCAGCCACAGCGTGCGGGTTACCGCGCAAAGGAGAGCTTCGGTGGTCGCCTCCCCTCTGCATGCAAAATGCGAACACTTCGCTTTTGTTGTTATTGTTTAAAGTGCGAATAGTAGGACGACAGCAGCACATCTGGTTTTAAATATTTCGGGCTATTCTGAGCCACTTTCCTGGGGACAGGGTGGGGGGGAGCGGGGAGGAGAGGCGTCTCCCGTGGGCATCATTCAACTCGGTTTTTGTAAACTTTAACTGTTTAACCTGCTCCTGTCCCGGATCTGGCTCGCCTCACTGAGGAGCCAGCCACGTTGGTTACCAGCATTCGCAACAGGAAAAACCAGCATCAGTTCCTTGTTTAGGGTTAGAACAGTGGTTCCCAACGTGCGGCACGCGCCCCACAGGGGGAGCAATTTGATTTTTAAGGGGGGCAATTCGAGAATGAGCTATTAACAGGGAATTTTAATTTTATTATTATTATTATTTATTAAATTTATATCCCGCCTTATTTGCCTAAAGGCGCTCAAGGCGGCATTACAAGTATAAAAACTAACATTAAAAACACTTTAAAAACAATATGAAAAACAATACAATAAAACAATTAAAACCAACAACAATACAATTTAAAAGCAACAAAACCAGTGGATCATAAAATATAATAAACCAGCCAGCCCGCCAGACCTGTCAACAATTAAAAGCTTTTTGAAATAAAAAGGTCTTCAGCCCCCGCCGGAATGTTAACAGAGAGGGAGCAGTTCTCAATTCTAAGGGGAGGGTATTCCAAAGTTGGGGGGCCACCACCGAGAAGGCCCTCTTCCTGGCCACCACCCCTCTCACTTCTCCTGGTGGCGGCACAGTCAAAAGGGCCCCTCCAGATGATCTAAGAGTACGGGTTGGATTGTATGGAAGGAGGCGGTCCCTCAAATACCCCGGACCCGAGCCGTAAAGGGCTTTAAAAGTCAAAACTAGCACTTTGAATTGGGCCCGGAAAGGAACCGGCAGCCAGTGCAGTCGCCGAAGCAGTGGCTCGACAGAGTCAAACCGACGTGCCCCAACAACCACCCGAGCCGCTGCGTTCTGAACTAGTTGTAGTTTCCGGACCGTCTTCAAAGGCAGCCCCACGTAGAGCGCATTGCAATAATCTAATCTAGATGTCACTAGGGCATGGGTCACTGTGGCCAGGTCCGCACAGCTCAGGTACGGCCGCAGCTGGCGAATCAGCCGAAGCTGAGCAAAGGCTCCCCTGGCCACCGCCGCCACCTGGGGCTCCAGGTGTAGCTGTGGATCCAGGAGAACCCCCAAGCTGCGAACCTGCTCCTTCAGAGGAAGTGCAACCCCATTCAGAGCAGGGCGATAGTCTAGTACCCGAGCTGTGGATTTCCGGACCAAGAGCACCTCTGTCTTATCCGGATTTAATTTCAGCTTGTTCGCCCACATCCAGCCCCCAACCGCCTCCAGACAATGATTCAGGACCTCAACTGCCTCCTCAGAATCAGGGGGAAAGGAGAGATAGAGTTGGGTGTCATCAGCATATTGATGGCACCCCACTCCAAACCCCCGGATGACCTCTCCCAGCGGCTTCATGTAGATGTTAAATAGCATGGGGGATAAGATGGAACCTTGCGGCACCCCAAACCTAAGAGGTCGGGGTGCCGAACAAGCATCCCCCAGCACCACCTTCTGGGATCTGTCAGCCAGGAAGGAGCGGAACCACTTCAAAACAGTGCCTCCAAGCCCCAACCCGGCCAGCCGACCCAGAAGGACACCATGGTCGATGGTGTCGAAAGCCGCCGAGAGGTCCAGCAGGACTAACAGGGTCGCACTTCCCCCGTCCATCCCCCGGCGAAGGTCATCCACCAAGGCGACCAAGGCAGTCTCCGTCCCGAACCCCGGCCTGAAGCCAGATTGGAATGGGTCCAGATAATCCGTTTCCTCCAGAACCCTCTGAAGCTGGGATGCCACCACCCGCTCAATCACCTTGCCCAAAAATGGGATATTGGAGACTGGCCGAAAGTTGTTTAAGTTTGTAGGATCCAGGGAGGGCTTCTTCAGGAGGGGGCGTACCATTGCCTGCTTCAAGGCAGGCGGGAACACCCCCTCCCTCAGAGATGAATTCACCACCCTCCCTGTCCACTCGGCCAGCCCTCCCCGGGCAGCTCTAATTAGCCACGCCGGGCAAGGGTCGAGCGGGCAAGCAGCAGGTCTCACGCTCCAGAGAATCCTGTCCACATCCTCAGGCTCTACAAGCTGAAAAGAATCCCAAATCGTAGGACAGACAGGTTCCCCAGGGACATCACTAGATATGCCCACAGCGGCGTCCAAGTCATGCCGGATCTGATCGACCTTGTCTGCAAAATGTTATTTATTAACATTTTAACCCTTTATTAAAACCCTTTATTTAACCTTTATTAAAGGTTGCAACATTTATTTCATTATTAAACAATAGTATATATAAATTGTTTCTTTTAATAATTTGCATCATTTCGTAAGTTTTTCTCACATTTATCTTTTAGTCACACACCCTATGCATAAAATGAGTAGTGCAAGCAAGAAAAAAGTATCAATATAGTAATTAATATGATCAGAAAAAGCTTTCATTAAAATTATTTTATATTTATGCATTTCAGTTCTCTTTGCTGTTCTTTCATATCGCTTCATATTTTTTAACACTTTCTTCGTGATTTCTTCCTCAGTACTTCAACTGTCCTTTTGTGGCAGTGGATATTGACCAGTGGTGGAATCTACCTGCGCTAACAACTGGAACGCAGGAAGTAGCTACCAGGACGCACAGTTGATTGGCAGTTCCTCTGCGCGTCCTCGGTTCCCCTGCAGTCCCCTGCCTGCCTGCCTGCCTGCCTGCCTGCCTGCCTGGCTGAAACTTCCGGCTGCGGGCGTGCAGGGCACAGGCGTGGCCAGCTCCATTCGCGTATTGCAGGGGCGCATGGCAGCAACAACTGCAGTGGGCGGAGCCAGCCCTACACAGAACAACTGGAACGGCGTTCCAGAGCGTCCTGGCTACATGACATCACTGATATTGACACTCGAGTGTCAATATCACTACTTTGATATTTCCACTCCAGTGTCAATAACAATTGGGTGTTAGTGACACTCTTCTGTCTGGTATGACAATGCTATCAGTAGAACAACAAAATACTGTGATGATTTTGCAGTGTAGTGGTTATCACGTCTGCTTTACACACAGAAGGTCCTGGGTTGGAGCCCCAGTGGGACCTTTTCCCATTTTCCTGCTCTGTCTTACCTACAAGGATTGCGGCCAGAGAGCTGAATTAACACAATCTCATTATACTCTCCTTCTTACTCAATTTAGGAAAAAAGATCTGGGTTAAGAATGTGATAAATGCAGCCAATGAGAATTGTCATACAAGACGCAGTCCCTTCCTGGCTCTTTGTATTCTGCTACATAATGTGTTGACTGCCTTTATCACATTATTTATCCCGGTTACATTACATGAGTATTAATGGGCAAAAGGACTGCCTTAAACATTATTTAGTACAGGTGGGCATATACCAGATATATATCCTACCATAGCCCCAGGGACCTCATCCACCAACTGAATGGGTGTTAGGGATGAAAGGGCAGGACTATCCCCTGCTAGTGACTGATTGCAACTATGGCCCAGGAGCATGCAATATAGATAGATAGAAGATAGAAATTTATTGTCATTGTCCTCAAGGTATGAGAACAACGAAATGAGGTGCTCTTCACATCATACAACTGGACAACACCAAAAAATATATACAAATAACAATTAAAACAACACTAAAAACCATGAGGTATACATTTGTTAAGACCACCAGATTCAGAGCTCTGCATTTAGCCTGATCACAGCACTTGGGTAAAAACTATATTTAAATCTGCTTGTCCTAGCTTTCAACACTCTATATCTTCTTCCCGACGGTAAGATTTCAAACAGCGAGTGTCCCGGATGTGAAGAATCTCTCAAGATCTTTTGTATCTTCCTACTACATCCCATGTTATACAAATCCTCCAATGAGGGAAGAGGGCAACCAATGATCTTTTGTGCCCAATTTATCACTCTTTGGAGTGCCTTCTTCTCCTCCCCTGTACAGCTCATGAACCACACACAGAGGCAATAAGATAAAATGCTCTCTATAGAGCTTCAATAGAAGGCAACCAACAGACTCTCTGACAGTTGTTGTGATCTTAAGAGTCTCAGAAAGTACAATCGTTGTTGGGCCTTTTTGTCTAGGGCTGTAGTATTTGCACCCCACGTTAAATCTTGTTTCAAGGTAATACCTAGAAACTTACATTCTGCCACCTGTTCTACCATAATACCATCGATATACAACGGCTGGATGTCCGAACTATTCTTCCTGTAGTCCACTATAAATTCCTTCGTCTTATTTATATTGAAGATAAGGTTATTTACTTTGCACCAGAGGGACAACTGATGAACTTCATCCCTATAGGCAGACTCATCATTATCAGAAATGAGCCCTACCAGCGTTGTATCATCTGCAAACTTGATGATCTTGTTGCTCAGATGGATAGAGGTGCAATCAGACGTATAAATAGTAAATAGAAGTGGGCTCAGTACGCAGCCTTGAGGAGTGCCAGTGTTGAGGATTTTTACAGAGGAGATATGTTCATTCATCCTAACCCTTTGAGAACAATGTGATAAAAAATCCAGAATCCACCAACATATAGAATCCGGTAGCTTCATATAGAGCCTTAATTCAAATAGCTTGCCTTTGTGTATTTAGTCGAAGTAGTTTCTAGTTTTCTTCTTTCATCCATCTCCTTCAGCGATTTGACACAAGCAAAAGAACGACACAGTCCTCCTCCTTTCCAGCATCTCATCTTCCCATATCTTCAGTATGGCTGCCCTAGGTGCTTCAGTTCCTCAAATGTGATTCAACTTCCAGTTATTTTTTTCTATTCTTTGCAATCTGGTTTGTAAACTCTGCCTTCTACTGAGCTGGGTCTTTGTAAAACCTAACAGTTTTTCACAGCCCACGTTACAAAGTGTCTTCTATTCTCTTCCTTTCTTTGGGTGTCACTACCCAAAGTTTTTCTATGCTTTTCCCCATTGCTCTTTTTGTCCTTGCTAAGTTGGTCCTGATTTAATAAAACTGTTATTGCATGTGCACCTTGTGGTTTTCTTTTTCTTTTTCAATTGTTCATCTTTGCTTCTTATATTTGTAACCCAGCTACTGTGAGAAGCAGCAGCAAAGTGAATCCATTACAAATTGAGTATTAAAATTAGGCTGGAGTCTTTATGCTCTAAAATGCTTTGTATTTTCTTTTGACACATAAGGGACAACACAAAGGAGCAGTGGTTTTCAAACTGTGGATCAGGACCCACCCGTAGGTCACCAGCCACTTTCAGATGGGTCATGAAGCACCTAGGGCAGCCATACTGAAAATATGGGAAGATGGGATGCTGGAAAGGAGGAGGACGGTGTAGTTCTTTTGCTTGTGTCAAAGTAAAAAAATGGGCTTTTTGCTTTCTGATTTCCTTTGCTATTGGAAAATAACTGATAAATAACCCAACATCACAGTATTCTCAGGAGAGCAGCAGGCTCTGGCTTCACACTTCCAGCACTTCCAGCCATGACATCATTTCCCGGGGGTCCCGGACAGATTTTCATTCTGAAAAAGTAGGTCCCAGTGCAGTGAGAACCACTGCAAAAAAGAAAAAAGAAAAAAAGTAAAACATACATCTTTGGAAAATGTTTTATTGAAGTTCAGTTCAAATGTGGTAGTTATTCTCTTACACTTAAATCTTATACTGTATCAACATATACCTTTTCTTTATACAGACTTGTAAATGAGAAAGTTGAGTACAGTAATCCAAGTATAATGTCCAATAAATCTACAATGAATAGATCCAAAATGGTGACTATGGAAACTTTTCCGCAGCCTACCACCAAAGTTGTATACTCCAGCCAAAGAGGGATACATACATACGTATTTTATTCCAGACTTGGCCAGAGTTGGTACAGGCAACTGTTCTTGTGAAATTCAAGTCACTGTAGGTTACAGCTAAAAAATGTCTAGTTGGTCTTTTCTATGGCTTTGTCCTCCAGATAACACCAACTCTTTTCGTTCATTCACATTGTCTTGCTAGTCAGGATGGTCTAGTGGTTCAAGAGTCAGACCTAGAAGATCCAAGTTCAAATCTCCACTTGGCCATGAAGCTTCCTGTCTGACCTTGTGCCAGTCACTATATTTCAGCCTCACCTACCTCACAGAGTTGTGAAGACAAAAGGCGGGGAGGAACCATCTACAACACCCTGAGCATCTTGGAGGAAGGTGGTATAAAAATGGGAAAAATAAAAAAAGTCACATCAGAGGAATTGATAGTACCCCTCATATTGTAGGAATGTTCAGGTATACAAATTGTCCTGATCATAGTCTGAGCTAGTGATGGCGAACCTTTTGGGCTCAGAGTGTCAAAACGTAGGAAAATGCTTAACTTGACTCTGCTGGTGTGTCAACCTCAATCCCAAACGAGAGAGAAACAATTCTGTACATTTATTTAAACAAAACGTACAGTCTAATCATGTGTGATGCTATGTATTAAATAAAGAAACATCAAATAATTACAAAAATGAAAAATGAGTAAAACAAACTCAGTTTTTGTCAGGCATTGGTGAATGCTGCTGTGTCACCCCAAACGTTGTGGTGTGTCAGCTTTGACACGCATGTCATCGGTTCGCCATCACTTGTCTGAGCCCTTAAAAATGGCATGCAACTTGGTAATTGCATATTTTCACATTCTATCCAACTTTAAGCCAATTGAATCAATTGCTACCAACCGAGCACCATATCTAAGGGGGGGGCATGCTAGTAAAAATATTGATTTCACTTATTTTTACCCTAATCATATCACAGACACTAAAGGGCATGAATTTGTAACTAATTACTTTTCAAGTGTCTACACATTTTGTTTGCTTACTTGTAGGCTTACTTATATGCAATTTTATATTTAAAAAAGTTCAGATCCTTTTGGTCCATTAGCTCACATGCACTTTTTAAGTGCACATTTTGATTGCTTTCCATTCTACCACAGCAGTCTTTAATACGTTGTACAGTAGTTATATCTCTAAGATTCTATAGACCTTGGCTGTGAACCAGGAGCCCTGCAAAAAATGTTTCCAGTTGGACCCTGCAGCTCCTAAGGCTGATCCTGTCTGTACTGTTCATCCAGTCCTAAAGCTCAGCACTCTTAGTATAGAGGGGAGAGTCCCCTCCTGTTTCTCTCTGCCAACCTCTCTGCCTATTCCTCACCAGTTCCCAACTTGTACATTTCCCCTTACCAATCTGGATTTCTTCCTTCAGCCTGTAGTATTGTTGCTCCGCTCTCTGTTGCTGTTGATACTGTTATCTCATCATTCTCAACTCTTCTTCTCCCTGAAGTGTTTGTTCTTCATACTTTAATCATATTGAAGCTTAATCTGCTTCTTTTTGTGGGTTTTTCTAATGTCCTATATTAATAAACATAACTTTCAAGCCTCTTCTTAAGGATATTCATTATTTTCTGTTCTCCTCCTCCTTGTCCTGCTGTCCATCAAATGCTAATCTCCTTAGTAAACCTCCACCCTCTTGTACTTGTGCTATTTTTCATCCACATGCTCTCGCTCGCTCACTCGCTTGCTTTCATAGCTCCTGTGTGGAACATTTCCACTTTAGATATGTCTTTAAGGTAAGCAATTGTTTTCAACACCTCTCTTTTCTCTTGCACTTCTTTCTTGCTCATGTTCTATTTTGGTTCCTTTTGCTGTGTTTTAACATCCAACAGCTAGAATATGGTAGGCATTTTTATAAATAATAAACTACATCTACACATTCTGTAATTACTACATTTGCAGCATATAAACTTTACTTATTTTCGAGGAAAGTGCCTGGAGGTGGGGAAGGGAATGTTGAATATTTATCTTTTGTCCCCATTATGTCTTTGGGAGATATTTTGGGAACACTTCTAAAAAAAAATTGTTAAAATGAATTGCTGGAGGAGCCATTCTTCAGCAAGCCTCCGGGATAAGCTAAAGCTCCAGGTTGGAAACAGATGCATTTTGACACAAGCACACTCGCAGAATGCTAGAGCACTGCAGTTCTTCCATTCCCTCCTAACCACTCAGCCAGATCGTAAAATGTTGTTGGATGCCTGCGAGTTGCAGTTCTTCTAGGTCAGACAACCATTGTAAAATTAAAAAAAAAATAAGGACGTTGCTTTGTGAAAAACCCAGTTGTCTTCCATACTTTAACACACGTTTCACAAGCCAGTGTAGGTTAAGCTATTGCAAGGTTGGTGGATGCAGGTGCAGAAGACCTTTCAAGCAACGTGTAATAATGCAAGAACATGGGTTTATTGCTGAGACATGTGGGATTAGGAATATTACAACACAACACATCAGACTATCATTTTAACTGGTGTGATGACTGAACTTTAGAATAGGAATGTGCTTCTGTGCACATTAAGATTAACAGAACAAGTTGCACATTAATGAGCATCTAAGTACCTATAACTTTTAAAAGAAAATCCAAATAATTAACATTCTGTTCCCTATGTTTAAGAATAACATGGCCAATATTATACAATTGTTCAAACAGATGGTAAGGCCACATCTGGAGTATTGTGTACAGTTCTAGTCACCACATCTCAAAAAGGACATAGTGGATATAGAACATAGAAAAGGTGAAGAAGAGAGTGACCAAAATGATTACTGGGCTGGGGCACTTTCCTTATGGGAAAGGCTACAGCGTTTGGGGCTCTTCAGTCTAGAAAAAAGGCACCTGAGTGGTGGTGGGGGAGGAATATGATTGAGACATACAAAATTATGCAAGAGATGGATAGAGTGGATAGAGGGATATTCTTTTCCCTCTCTCATAACACCAGAACCAAGGGAGAGCCACAAAAATTGAGTGTTGGGAGAGTTTAGAACAGATAAAAGAAAATACTTCTTTTTACCCAAGCAGGTAATTAATCTGTGGAACTCCTTGCCACAAGATGTGGTAATGCCGTCTGGCCTGGATACCTTAAGGGGATTGGACAGATCTGTAGAAGTCCATCACATATTACAAGCCATGCAACCTCCTTGTTTTAGAAGTAAGTTAACTCAGAATGCCAGGTGCAAGGGAATGGCAACAGGACCAAGGCATCTTGTTGTCTCATGTGCTCCCTGAGGCATCTGGTAGGCCACTGTGACATACAGGGAGCTGGACTAGATGGGCTGTTCTTATGTTAAGCCAAAAATCATGAGAAGTGATACTGACTGTCAAACATTTATATAAAGGTAAAGGTAAAGGTTTCCCCACGACCGAATGGTCTAGTCGTGACCGACTGTAGGGGGCGGTGCTCATCTCCGTTTCAAAGCCTGAAGAGCCGGCATTTTTGTCCAGGACATGCTTCCATGGTCATGTGGCCGGCATGACTCCACGGAACGCCGTTACCTTCCCACCGAAGTGGTCCCTATTTATCTACTTGCATTTTAGGTGCTTTCGAACTGCTAGGTTGGTAGGAGCTGGGACAAGCAACGGGAGCTCACTCGGTCACGCAGTCTCGAACTCCCAACCTTGCGGTCGAAAGCCCAGCAACAGCGGATTAACTCACTGCGCCACCACATCCCTCTACATTTATATACATTTATATATCAACATTTAAATAGAAAGACAATTTAATTGTTCAAGACTTGAAAACCTTTTAAAACTGTTTTGCAATGTAAGTAAATAGAAAGGCCATTATGCCACAATTGATGGACTCCCCATTGCATTTTGCAAGTGAACAAGTACAATATGAATGAGACAAACATGTATCGTGGAGATTTACAGAGCCAGGATTGGCTGCAATGCCATGTTGAGCATGTGTGGCAAGGGTTGAACACAGTGGCAAGGGCGAGTTTGATGCCATGTAGGAAATATGGTGTCCTCACACCAGTTTCTGATTTCTACACCTAACCAAACACACAGAAATAAACAGTGTGCAGTTTATCTTCCCAGCATATCCCACAGCAAAGTGGAAGGCTACCTACTGAATGGGGTCAGGGAACAAAGCCTTCTTCAGGTGTGTGGCTCAGGCCTTCAGTGAGTTTCCCTGCTTCTTCTATTTGCTCCAGATGGAATACTGATTACCTATGTTACAGGTATGTCAAAACACCCTAGTGACTTGCGTATGAGTAAGTACTACTTGAAAACGAGAAAGTCAAGAGTGAGTCAAGCTAACATGACAACGTCAGAGGTTGTCACAAGAAGATGATGATAGTTCTAGCCAAAAGGTGGAGACTGATCAAAAATTCAACGTAATATTTAATTAAATCCAAAGATAAGGCAGCACAATGTCTCATGCTGTAGGGAAAGTTATAAATGTGTCAACATTTAAGGAACTTGACTATTCTTGGGTCATTTAGGACCTAAAGTTTGAACTGATCATTTATACCAGTGTTTCTCAACCAGTGGTACGGATACCACCAGTGATACTTGAGGTGGTGGCTGGTGGTACGCACAAGACACCTACCTCTGGTAGTGAAGCTAGCAATGCAACATGACAAGCAACGGTTGGAGGCTTGGCACAGTGAGCAGAGCTCACACTCAGAAAACCCTTCCATCCAGAGACGTCATCCGGGCACACCAGGAACTGGAATGCCCGGATGATTGACAGCCCTCCGCCCTCATGGAGGAGGGCAGCCACGCCTCCCTGCACCTCACAGTGCCCGAATTGCTCCATTTCAGAGCAGTTCAGGACGCGAGGGAGGGCGGGCGGGCCCAAGAGCAGCTCGCCTGTCCTCGGGAGAGGCGGTGCAGCCCAGGCCCATCTGCAGAACTGGCAGAACGGCGTACCAGGCCGTTCCGCCAGGATAACACCACTGCTTCCATCCACCCGGAGCCTCTTACTGGTGTTTGGCACATTGCATCTGGCTTCCCAACCTGGAGTAACTGGTGATGATGTCATCACCAGTTACTTCCGCTGGTACTTCCAATAGGAGGACCAGGTGAAGTGGTACAGCACTGAAAAATGCTGACTTAGACCCATTAAGATAAAAGAGGCAAGTTAACCATTTGTAGCACTGAGAATACCAAATAATTGCCATTTGTAGGGAATACAAGCGCAGAGTCCTTTTGGTTACCCAAAGCAGAATCAAAACATACGCAGGGTGCAATCTTAACTTGCACAGGAGCAGGCAGGCCAGCCGGCCTGCACTGCATCCTAACACAAGTTAGGAGGCAGCTGCAGCTCACCACAGGGCAAGAGGAGCATTTCCCCTTGTCCTGGGGTAAGCCCCAGGCAGGCCAACGGGGCTCCTCTGATCTGCGCCTGCTTTTTAGCAGCTACAGGTCTGATGAGCCCACAGCAGCCCTGATTGGTGTCGCGCAGCCCAGGGATGGGGGTTTGGATCCAGCATAACTGCCGGCTCTTAGCTCCTCCCCTTCCCCAGGCTGCCACACACATGGGAATGCCCTCCCATGGGCAGCCTACCAGCACTGTCCTCAGCGCAACTGAGCCAACATAGCTGCCTGCACCGGCCCTGCGCCACTTGTGCTGGTGCAAAAGTGTTTGACAGCACTTTCATGACAACGCTGGACGGACACAGCGGACACGCAGCGGCCCAATGCAGTGTTTGGATTGTGCTGTCACTCAGTCATTCACACCAGTCTACCTTAGGGTGACATCCGAGATTATCCTGTACTGGCAGTGAGCACAATGGCTCCATACACATCTCTTAAAGCAGACACAGTGTGGCAATGTGTTTCTAGTAGCAGTCTCTGTAGGAAGGGGGTCACCCCTGTAGGAAGGGGGTCACCACACATAAAAATAAGCTGAAATCTGTTTGTGGTAGCTGCAGGGAATTTGCACTCTACAGATGACATGACTTTTACCCTCCACTGCATGTCAAGATACATTCCATGTGCAGTGGCATTATGATAGTGATTATTTTAAGGGATAGAAAAGAAATATCCAAAATTTCCTTTTCAGAAATTTAATATTATAAAATTCCACCATCTAAAGCAGCAGCTTTGCCTCACCACATGATAAAGGGCAGCCTTGAGTACTATACAGGTAGTGATGTTTTGCCTGTGTTCAGTACAGATATTGGAAAAGCAAAATTTCAGGATGTTGCTTTAAGGTACAAACAGTTCTGCATTCTCCACATTCACATGATCCCAGGTCTGCACTCCTTTCTCAGTAACACAGAAAAACTGCCATATATTGCTACTGCACTTCCTGTGTCCAACTATATAGCAGAGCCCTCACCTGTCAACCATTTCGGTGGATTTACAGACGAGCACAAGACACAGTTTCAACCACAAACACTTTGACATGGCAGCAGGTTGCAACAATAGGCAGAAGGAAAGGAATACCAAGGAGCTCAAAGGGCAAACTTCCAGGAACGATGCTAAGAAATGGGAGTCTTGTCCTGTTCTGTATGGCCATATATGCAGAATTTAATATGCACACTGCATGCTGGTTTTAGTCCTTTAAGAGGTCATTTGGGAATAAAAAACGACAAATGTCATTTTTTTTGTTAATGGATTTGCAAGTAAAACTAGACAAATAGATCCCACTTACCTACGTTCAAGAGTGCATGCTTTCACGTTCAAACTTTGCTGGCTTAGTTTATGCCGGCCTAACTCCAGTTTAGCATTGCGCTCTTGGGGTTATCACCACCTCTGGTGTTCATTCTGGGAATGGTCATGTGTCTATAGTGTGATCAACACTGCTTAAATATCACTGGCTGTAACACAGTGAGAGAGTTCAGACGCAGCAATAACTCCCTTGTGCTTTCTGTGCATGGAAATGGTAAAATGTCAGAATATTAAGAAGACGTCAAAAATTAACTGACAAGGTTATGCAGCATATCTACAGCTGATCTTCAACAACAAAAAGCTCCAAGCTTTAATTTACTAAAGCACATCTTTATTTTGCAATTAAACAATTAAGATCCACAAGTAAACTATATATTTTCTTCAAGTTTGTACCTAGACAACTATTTGTCAATCAAAATTAAATATATCCACAAAATATGTATAACAGTATATTTCACATAATAGAATGAAGTTGCTCTTAAGACTAAAAACAAGATTTGTTAAATGTTAATTTTTTTTTCCTCTGGGGAGCTGCTGGTGTAGTATGTAGAATGTTAGTGTACCTTATTATTAATGGCAAAAACTCTCCTTTAAGCCCAATACAGATAACATACATAAGGCCCTTTTAAAGCATACAGTAGCTGCAGTAATGAATGCTGAATTCTTTTTCACATTGTCCAGTGTTGATCAAGTCCAAGTCAGTTTCAATTGAGCAAATTTCCTGTTGATTTTGTGTAGAGACTCTCATTAGCTGAATAAGTGTTGTTTTAAGGATACATACAAAGATGTGTGGGAAACAGAAAATGCATATTTATACTGGGCTTTAGAGATGGCTTACTGTGATACCTGAAGCCAACTCTTGGAGCAGTGCAACACCCAGCTAAACTGGACAAATGCCATGACAGAGAAGACATGCAAACCATTAGATCACCACCAACAAAAATAAATATGGGCACCCACAGGACTGCAAATATGAGCCAACACACAAGATTAGATGTCTCACCCTATTATATTTACACAGATACTATAGCACCTGTGTCAGGAAAAAAAATCCTTTAAGAATTTGATAGGACACCTAGGTAGATCATGTATTTTAATATCCGTATGAATTAAGGTTAAATGTGATGTCCAGCCCTCATGATTGGAAAATAATTGCACTGGGAAGTTTGTCAATATACGAATAGAGAATTAAAAAACAAACGTGCCAACTTTCTTAAGCTCTCTGCTCACATTCTAGCCTCTGCCTATAAATGTTGCATCTTTTTTCTTTCAAAACTAGGTTTGGGGGTGTCATTCTCTTTATAGCTTATTTTTTAACAATCCCTCCCACCATATTGCCAGATTTATAGGAAAATGTAAAAAAAAAAGGGGGGGGATAATTTATAAGCCAGGATCCAAAGAAGTAGGTATACCCAAGTACTTCTATGTATCTGCACTGAAAAATCTTTCTTTCCCCCCATGCACCTATTGATCACAACTTCTTATACTGAATCACATTGTCCCCACTGCAAAGGGTGACCTACTGGAACCAATCTTTAGGATGCCTCAACAAGGATAGGCTGCAGAAGCTTTGGTGGGCAAGGGCATGCTCACCACCCAGCTCTTTGGATCATAGCACAAGCAAAAATAGTTCAATGATGACCAATTGAGACATGCTAAAAAAATCCAGCTAAGAGAAAAATTAGCTTTTGGGTGGGGACTATTTTTAGTATTATTCGTAACGAACACCTGGATCCCCCCAAAATACTGGATATTAACAGTGGTGCTTATATATAGCACCATTAATTAGGATGGTACATCAGCACAACAAGGTTGATACACAGTGTTGTAAGATTTTTGAGTTACCTAAATGTGTCAGAACAGATGGAAACAAGTCAGAAAATGAGTAAACAGGTAGTGCATTCACATCAGGGAACAATCACAATCAATTCTGCACAGGATCAAATTAAGCATTTCTCTTCAACCTGATAGCAAATTTATTTTTCTCTCTCCAAATATTCTGTCAGTAGTAAAGCATGAGATAAAGTGCTACGAGTTGAAATTCAAGAAATTTAAGCAAAAATGAAATCTTTACACTTATGTTAAATATGAAGTAATCTCACCAGCAAATATTGTCAGTCAAGCTCTCTAAAAGAATCATCACCCAAACACTAACATAGTGGTCGTCAAATCACCCTGTACGACTACACCATATGCCAGGAACAATCGGTTTAAGGCAATTATGGTTCAACTTTTATCCACTGATAATGCATAACAGTGACTGTTTCCCTTAAATATCTCATAAATTCTATGAACTCCAAATACAACTAACATGGACAAAGCATTAAAGCCTATAGATTTTTACATGAAGGCTTCAAAGCCCCAAATAGTCAATGTCTGCACAAAGATTATTTTTGTTTATATATTTTTAACTACACCATTCAGAAAACTCAGAAGCAAACGTTTTGGCTTTGGTTTGTATTTGAATGTTGGCTGCATTAGCGGGATTAAAGCAAATAACAGCACAATCCTGAGTCGGTACAGTCTGTGCTGCATCCTATGCTGGTTAGGTGGTGGCTGGAGGTCACATCAGGATGAGGAGATATTTTAATCCTCACCCTGAGTAAAGCCCAGCCGTCACTATGGGGCTTCTCAGATCCATGCAAGCTATTTAGCTGGCACAAATCTGGAAAGCCCATGTAGGGCAGCCAGGGTTAGGGGGCGGCTTGGGCCACTAATGCCAACCCCGCCCCTTCTGGGCCCAATCCTCCCCATTCCTCTGTTTCCTGTGCAAAAAGGCCCTCGCCCTGCCCCCCCCAACTGACCTCCTGGAATGCTCCCCCATGCCCCATGCTGCCTGGTGCACACTTACCTGTGCCGGCCAGCAGCGCAAATGTGCCTTACAGCATGTTTGCGACACTCTGAGCTGGCACAGGGAGGCCTACGCCAGCTCAAGCCAAGGTTTAGATTGGGCTGTAAATAAGTATTCCTTTCGAATACCTACAATATTTAAATCGACATACTGTAGTTGTTGCTCCAATTTTAACAAATCAAATATGCTATTTTGTTACAAGAACAGATCTTATTCATTAATTGGCATCTCTACCCAATATACCTTTTCTTTGTGGAATGGCATAAATGGAAGTGTTGTGTGCTGATTAAAACAAGCCAAGACTTTGTTTTCAGCTGGCTATTGAAATTAACAAGCGCATCCACCCCCCCCCCAAAAAAAAACAGTGACTACATGTACTCCTAAGCAGATCTGCTGCAAATTTAGAATGCAGAATTTAAATTCTATGTTAGGGTTATTATCCCCAAGAAGCCAAGCACAGGGCTGTGCTCCTAATTAATATTCCACTTTTCCATTTATATTAAAATCAGAGGCTGGTTGAAACTGTCAATGCAACAGTAGTCATTCCTTCCCCCTTCTTGTGCGCTCTCTGTGCTTGCTCATTTATATTGTCATGGGTCCAATCTATCTGTATTGGTAGTCTTCCCTATGCAAAAGGTTTGATAATCCTACATAATGCTGGACATAGATAGAAGAGTTATGCGTAATATGCAGAATATTCCCTTGGAGCAGCATATGTAGATTTTGGTGATTATCAATCCAGTACAGAAGACTTTAAAATAGAGAAATGGCAAACATGGGACCTGAAGAGACTACTTCTTTCCAATAACTAATTTTAGGGGTGAGGAAGGACACCTGTACATTAACAGGGCATAAAAACTAGATGCCTTACAACATTTTCAGGGGCTTGGGGAACCATCCATTGTCTACTGCTGGTCACACACTTGTAATTCTGCACCCTATCCAAGTGGACCCTTCATAAAAATCTAGTGGAGCTCTGCTCCGCCAGTTGCAGAAGCTGTTGGGATTCCACACCGAACTTTTGCATTTCTTGGCTTCCCTGAATAGCTGCAGCACTCTTACTACTTTTTAACCTTCTTCAGATGCTTAAATTCTAATCTGCACACTGCTCATAGCAAGGTGCTGGCCATGCTGGCTCTGTCAAAAACCTCTCCCCAGCTCTCCTCACTTGCATTTGGCTCGTTCTGCGGTGACGGCAGCATTTCTAACATGGGCTATGAAAAACTATAGGGTATTTCATAGGTCCAACTTAGTTGTTGAAACTTGGCGCCACCTAACTATCACTGAATGTTGCAGCATGACTGATTCCTGTTCAAATTAATGCAGTCCAATAGTTTGGGCTCCAGTGTATAGGAGTTTATTACTTCAGTAGAGACATCTACCGCTTGGCTTAACAGAACCTACAATCCAATTCTAAGTTTTGTCATCTCAGTGTATACATTTCAGAATGGGAAATACCAATGATTACACCAAGGAGAATGCCAAATCTTGTTCTTATGCACATGCTGTAGGGCCATTTCTGCAGCACCAGATGCAGATAATCCACGCCATATATTTGGAGGGACTATGCTCAAACTGGTACAATTAGCTAAATTGTTTAAAGTCCTGTTCCTCAGAGAATGACTGACACTATCTGTCGGTACTTCATATTTAACTTATCCCAAAGAATACCCCACCATTCCAAAAGCCACATAACTAAAAAGGCGAAGAAGCAATGTTAAGAAGTCTCAGTCCTAAATTTCTGCATTAAACAAACCTTCCAAAGTACCTTAAATAAATGCAGATTTCAAATCTGAAGATCAAAATAAAAATAAAACAAAAAACACAAATCTGTAACATACACTGGCACAAAACTATTAACCTATTGCTCTTATTTACATGAACACAACTTGAATTAAAAACATGGAAGTGTTGATAATCCCCCCTTTTTAGCAAATAGTAAGAAAATAATTATCCATAAAATCCAACATCCATAACACTCACTTTATGTCATTATGCCTGAAACATACATTCATGTTTTGTACAGCATGAAACACATACAAAAAATATTTTTTCTTTTCTTTTTTTAAAGTTTGATACAGATCTTCATAACCCAATGCAAAGTAATTAGCAGTATTAACTTTTAGGCCGTATAAAAATATTAGTAAAAGGCTATTTATACCATAATAGGATGATGCATGTTGTGGAAATTACCTTTATGGCATGATAATGCTTTGATTTGCTCATTTTTATTCCATCTTTCCCATATGTGCATTTAACAGAAACTCCTGCAGCTTGTTGATTAGCTGGTGACCCTGCCAAACTAATCTCTTTCAATATTTCTTCATTGCAGCTGACCAGTAAGCCCTAAATCAGCTTATATCAGGGGAGATGGAGATCTTAAGAAGGCTAATGTTTCTGTCTCTGTGTTGGATAAACATACGAAGTACCAAAAATATACCCCAACAAAACTATATACTGTGGTATAAATGTTTCTCATGGATTCAAATTGCTTTGGCAACCTCACATAAGAATATCAGCATATGTAAAATACCAACGATATACAGTGTTGTTATAAACTCTCTAGTCCTTTCCCTCATATATGTTATAAAAAGGGCAATAATATTTATGTTGGCAATAGTAAGACCCAAGTTGTTTATAGAGAATGGATGCAATCATTTAATGTTTAATATTCCAGAAGTGCTTAAATTATTCCTGCAAGAAGCCAACACCATGGCCTAAAAGAGAAAGAAACGATATCCAAAAACCAAAAGCATACAAACATCCCATGTACCAAACTGTTTTTGCTATGAAAGTATGAAAATAGAACATGAGCATGAAGTATGTTTAGTATTACTTCTTTCCTTGTTGCCAGACTGGTTAAGTTCCACTGAGGTTTTCTAAAAAGGGATTTATTGTTGATTATGTTGACATCAAAACTTGGTATCAATGACTGCACAGTTTAATTCTAAGTAGTTATCATGTCATGCTTGGTCATCTGAACTTGCCTAAAGCTGAAAAATTGTCACAAAAAAAGGTTGTGACAATTTTTCATGCCCTGTTGAACAGTAACAGATTAGCTGAAACCAATGGTTCCTTCTATTATTTTTCAAAGAAAAACTTTGATTCAACCATCCCTTTTGTTTTCCCAACTGTCCATAGAAACAGATTAAGCACTTGTCCCAGTTTGCAAGAACTACAATGCGAACCACCACTCAGTTCATGATGAGTTTTTAGACACTTATGATCACTATACTATGAACATAAATTGGGGAAACATTCCTAACCAAATTCCCTGGCAATCAATTTTACATCAATCCAGAAGAGTTACCAGATTAAAAAGAATTGAATGTTGAATCCAGAAACATACTCCAAAAGACATTTTTTTTAAAAAGACCCAGCTAATAAGGGATAAAAAAAAGAAAATCTGAGATGACTACATTCTCTCATTTGGAATTATGGTTACTGGAATGCTACAGCTTTGCATTACATAACTTTAGTTTAATGGGAATAAACTTTATATGCTCTATCTGTAGACTCCAAATATAGGCAGAATATATGATAGTTTTTTTAAAAAAACAAACCACCTCTCAGTTTAATATAAATCCATATCCTTATTTTATATTCTGCATACTGGGCAGCTAACCAAACTATAGGGCATGAAAGTTGGTTTCATAAAGGAATGACCAATTCCCAACTTACTGTGCAAGAAGTGGGCTTTGATCGTCCTATAAAGTGTTTTTGAAAGAGACACAACCACCACACACGACCCCAGAATGAGTTCAGATACTGTATCAAATAACTACCTCCAATGGCATACATGCTCATGACTTCAAAAAGGAGGCACACAAACCATTTCATTGCACAAGAGAACAAGGAGACCTAGAAAACTTATGAAAAAGCTAAATGTTTGGGACAAGTTTATGGCACTTCCCTCCTCCTTTTTTCCTTTTTTAAAAAGCAGTTGAGTACAAATATGAATTTAAAAACAGCAAATGTGGACTCAAAATAACTAGCAAGCACGTGATAGGGAAGGTTCACATCTGATTTGCACTTCTGAAATGGAGTTATGTGCCATTAAAAAGTTATCTCCTACTCAAGTTACAAAGCTTTTTTAGGGTAAAGGTATAACAGAGGAACAAATTCTAAAACTACCTACTGGCTTTTCATTGTATGCTGCTAATAATTTACCAGTTCAAAGGAATGTGTCAGATTTTCCGCTTCATTTCATATCAGTAAACAATGATTACTTTTTTTTTTAATAGGCTGGGGTGCTTCTGCTACCCATTGTAGCATGCAGGTACTTGTAGAAAGAGAAGGAATGGTAGTTCTGTGACACCCCCCCCCAGCAGTACCATATTCTAAGCACCTAGGGCCATGCTTTAAAATGTGAACCCAGTAAAATAAAGGTTACAATGATGAAACTTCCCCTTTAGGGCCATTACAAGTGCCTTTTCATTAAGACATACACTGTAAGTCTCAAGGCACTTAAGGGGTTAAGACAAAATGCATGCATTCATTCCCATTAGGTAATGTCATCATATGATTCAGAACATATCAATGTTATGACACACTGAACAACTGAGCTACCAGTTCAAAAGAGATGTCCCTCCTATGCCACCCTAAAGAAGATGCTGGTTAAATGGGCTTTAATGCAGCTACTGGTGGGTTAGAACAGATGGCAGCTTTCCACTACTACTCAAGCTAGATTCTAGAAGGGAATAGGGCAAAATGTGCTGCTTTAAGTAGGCAGTGTGTCTAGTAGTAGTAATATTGCTAATGTTTCATCAAAATAAAAGACAAATATAGCGAGAATCTGAACACAGCAAACAAATCTAGCATTGGAAGAGATGGCTTTGTGTGTATTGTTGTTTTAAAAAGACACAGGTGTCAAACAGAGTGAAAATATTCCAAGCCTTTTTTGTAGCAGTTCAAATGAAAAGGGACTATATGGCACTATAACGAAATCTGGAAAGTCATCCTGAACACATGTTCATTCAGTCTGTGGTTTGTTCAGAGCAAAGCATGACAAGAGAGTCTTCCAACACAGAGAAATCATAGTGTTTGAGAGACTGATTTTCAGTTTCAACATAAAGTGCAACAGTGCTGAAGTTTTTCCAAGTCCTTTTCAGTTCTTCATTGTTTTCAGACACCATTTCTTGTAAGCAATGTTATGGCACAACAAGTGCAGACCGTGTCTTATAAAGATTCTTCCAAAAATGTATATTTTGCTTTCTATTTATGTAGTGATGTCTTTAAAGGTCTAACAAGTCCTTCTTCATACACTTTCAAAATAGCCTCACAAACGAATCTGTATTGACTCTAGGAAAAATAATACAGTAAGTTATAAATCACAGAACAGAATTTTTGAAGTATTACAATCATCACCCCAAGTTCATAAAATGGTAACATTTCCAAAAGATATTCTGTGTAATACAATTTAAAATAATTAAAAAATTAATATCTACTTCCACCCCCAGTAGGCTGCCTACTTCAGAATAAAAATACAAAGTATTTTCTATTCTGACTCATTCCACTTTAAAAAAAGCCAACACCAGTCTAGCATTATTTCACTGCCCACTCTTACAGATTATTGGAATGAATATGTTTACAAAGATGGAATCTAGGAATTTTAGATTCTGGAGCCATAAAACTAGCTAAATTTTATATATAACTGTTTTTGTTTGGTTCCCTGTTTTGAGAATTTGTTTCCTAACTGGAAAATGGTAACAATAAAAATATAGAAGCGAGAATAAACGGTTCATAATATTGGAAATGTTCATGGCTCTTCTGAATATAAGATTCTAAAAAAGCTACACTTTTCAGATTTCACATGAAACAATAATGATATATATTATTATCTTATGATATACGTTCATGAGAAGGCTATGGAAGACAGTCAGGTCCAGGGCTGGCTGGCTTTAACCCGATTAGGCCCAATTGGCCCCCACATGGCAGTGGAGAGCAGGTCACCCACACTCACAGCCAGCACTTTGCATGGAGGTAAGTCTCCTTGCAGAGGCTGGCCTGGTGATTGGCGCTCTCACTGAGCTGGCCTGCCCCTGCATCTGATTGGGCCAAAACTGCCACCCTGGAAGCAGTTAGCCTTGGGCTCATTGCTGATGCTCATGCTGGTGGGACTCTGCAGGGGGATGTTTGGCATTGGGCCCCACAGCTCCTAAGACTAGCCATAGTCTGGCCTAGGATGTGGCTACCAGGGCTCTGTTAGGAAACAACCCTAGCAGATTGGATCATATTATTCTGATTATGCAAACACAGCTTGCCAATGTGTTTTTAGGTTTAAGATGCTAAGTTTGTGCTTTGAAACTCTAAATTGCCTGTTACCAAGGTCTTTTGGAAATTGTTACTTCCCATGCAAATATCCGGGAAGAACCCTGTTCTACTTCTGCCACTTTTCCCTCTATCCCTGTCTGAGAAAGGATGGGCACCAGAGACCAGGTTTTTTTGGTTATGGCACCGACAATGCTGAATGGCTTACCGACAGTGGTGCACCTGGCTTTTTCGATCAGGTCCCAATTGAATCAAGATAAGCAGTGCCCAAATTCTACCCTTTTTCAGGAGGGGGGAAATGAGCCTGTTTATGTCACCATCATTTGTCTGTGAGAAGTAGTGTGCAAGTTCAGAGCTAAAAACTGAATTGATGTATCAGTATCTCTGATTGAAACAGCAGTACAATAAGGCACTTTCCTGTAAAATTCCGGTGTTTGTTTCTTTTTATTCATTTCCTGAATGACTCCATTGTAGTGTCTACTGATATAAGGTTAGCTGCTTGCTCTAAATCATGCATGTTTGCCCTAACGTACAGAAAGGTATACGTAAGTGGAAAGTGTCATCTGTAGATCTTTCCATAAATGTGTTATAGTAAAGAGGAGGCAACATCTGGAGTGCACGGGTGAGGTTTTTCTGTGTGTACACTAACACAGAACCAGTAATATCAACTGGGATCTTGTTAATCATCTGTTGGACTGAGGGAAGGGGAAACAAGTGCTGGACGCCTTGTTTTCAGGCGTCGTTGTCTTCAGGCGTCGTTGTCTTCTTGCATTTGTCTTGATGGATGCAACCAAGGCTGCTGATACTGACAAGTTGGCAAACATTTTATCAGTCCTTCAGAAGTATTACATTAAAAAAATGTAAATGAGATGTTTTTGTTTCTTAACATTTCAGTTTAACTATCACTGAAAAAAAATCAACAGTTTAAAATGAAATCTGAAATGCTTATCCTCAACTGATATGCCTCTTTCAATTCCTACTTTTCCATAGGTCAAAGAAAAAAGGATATATTTAACTTCTAAGTATTTTAAAAGATCAGGACATTATTATTATGCAAATTATAAACATCTGATAGCAACCAAATGTATAAATATTTCCTTTCCTATTAAGAAACAGTATTTTACCAATAATTTACTTCAAGTAATCACTTCAAGAAGCAACTTCTTGGCATTTGATCCATAATCCAGCGCTCCTACCTTGTACTTGTAACCCTTGTCTTCAGTTAAACAACCTTACTTAACGTCCTTGTACATAAACAAAATGCCAAAACACAAATCTTTTAGTTACCCTCTTTGTTTCTAATGGATATAATTATATCTGCAAAAGGCTTGTGGGCGTGCCTAACTACAGATTTGTGTTATGCTATTAAATTGTTATAGTAACCAATCAACCAGTATGCACTATAGATAAGAAATGCAAAAATTACAAAATGAGAGGCTTGATTTAAATTGTTGCCTACAGTTACTTTAAAACAAAGCCAATCTACTCAGATCCTGGAATCACACAAAAAGCTTGTCAAAGAAAGTAACAGCCAGATTCAGAAGTCACTACCATGAACATTCGGCTTGCCTACTAGCCCCTACACCCATGGTTTTCAAACTCTCTGAGTTTGAAAAGCACTGTAAGTGCTTGCAGGGAAGGAGAGAAGGCAGCAGAGTGATCCCCAGGACTGCGCTGCCTGGGGCAACAAGGGCTTCAATCTACTTACCAATTGAAGCACTATCATCTTAGGATTGCAGGCAGCCCTACGGATGCCCCCACAGGACCCCCCAAAGCATGGGAAATTTTAAAAAAGGAAGATCGCAACGCACTTCCAGTTTTCAATTGCAAAACTGGAAGTGTGTCACAATCTTTAAAAAAAATTATTCCAAGGCTTGGGGAGTCTTGCAGAGGCATCTGCAGGGCCCCTGCCACCACCAGGAAGACAGCGCTTCAATTTTAGATCTAAGCCCTGCTGCCCCAGGAAGCAGCGCAATTCTGGGGATAGCGTTACTGCCTTCTCTTCTCCCCACCCCGTAAGGGGACAGGGCCAGAGGTTCTCTGAGAAGTCGCAACACCCCAGATTGAAAACCTCTGCCCTACACCTTAGCATATGACAGTACAGGAGGAAATCTCCGATTTCTGTTTAAACACAAACTGGGATTCATTTGTTTGTTTTAAATCTGGAATGAAAGATGCAACTTTCTTGCCCTCATGTGAGAACGAGAGATGGAAATGTAGAAGTCCAAGTTTGTGATAGTAATGCTAAACTATGGTTTACCATATCTAAAACAAGCCAGTATGGAACAGGATATGGATAAGAATAAACAAACTGTGCCATCCCAGTTGCACAGGGAAACGGTGCATCCCACACGGCAACAAAACTGTCCCTTTTCAACAATCTAGGCTAGCCATTTTCAACCACTCTGCCACAGCACACTGGTGTGCTGCAAGTGGTCCACAGGTGTGGAGTAGGAATTTGGGGGAAGGTCATTTATTAGTAGGGCCAATGAGGGATGCGAGACCACCAACAGCAGCATGGTGTGCCTTGTCAACTGTCAAAAAACTGATGGTGTGGCCTTGACAATTTTAGTACCTTCTCAACATGCCATGTAATGAAAAAGACTAAAAATAGTGATCAAGGCATCTGTATTATTGGCAACAGTTTATTCTATATTGTATGAAAAACTTACAGGAGTTTGGATCATCATGGCCCTTTGATCTCTCATTGTTCTTACAATATCCAAAGGATAAACAGGTTGATTACACTCAATGAGGCACATAGCTGTTTCCATAGTGATAAGAACTCCTGTTCGTCCAATCCCAGCGCTGGAAGATAAAAAAGGGATCCTTGGTTTATCATTTAATACTTTAAAAGCTCTTAGAATATTGACATAGGAGTCTCTCTTTCAACTGGTTTTTGAGATGGCTAATTTTTTCAGAAGGGAGAAATGCAAAGCAAAGCTATTTCCACACAAATGAGGTAAAGACAATTTCCAGGTAAACAGTCACACATTAAGTTGTTGTCTAGATTAGAGTCTATGTCTAATGCAGTTCCTAAAAATTAATCTGGGTTTTCCACAGTTTGAGAAGATGCACTTTGCAACATCGATTTCCTTGAGAATAGGTTAACTTTGATAATTTGTTCCAAAACCGAGAAGATTCCTCCCAGAAAGCTTACCAATATCTAGCCAGACACAAAAGGAAGTTGGAATGTTTATGTTCATAGCCATGGTGGTATACACACACCCAACGTTTAGAATTAGTGGGAGGATAGCTTTATTTGGGGGGGGGGGCAAAAGCATGCCTCACAATGAGGGAGTTAGGCTTTGGATAGTTAAAGAAGCCACAACCCTTTTTCTGGACTTTGTACTGCTCCTTGTAGCCCTCTCCCCCTTGCTTCGAGGGCCTTGCTGCATAAACCAAGTCCAGCTTTCTTTCAAGAATCCAACAAGTAGTAGTGTCGATGGTCTACCAGTGGACAGTGATTGACATTCTATCCGTCCTTGTTTCAAATTGCAGGAGAAGCCTTTCCTGTTACCTGCCAGTAAGATAAACTCCCTTCACAAGTCTAGGATGCAGTTGTTCAGCAGGTCACCCTTAGAAATCAGACTCAGAACTAATACACAGTGAAATGTGACCTGTGCCACTTGTGTCTGGGCTATACTGCTTTACTCTGCAAATGCAGGCTGATGCAATCAAAAGTTTCCTCACGTTAAAAAAATCCCATTATATTGAAAACCAGGATGTCATGGGAGATACAAGACCAGAATTCCCAGACATCTATTCCCAAAAGTCCCAGACATCTATTTTTCTGCATGGATAGATGTGTTTAACTGATCACCAAATTTAATGGAAAAAGGTATAGAAAAAAAATACTCTCATTTCCCCCAAATAGTAAATGTTCACCAAATTTTAGACTACATAATAACCCTAAAATGATAACCACATATTGAGTTCTCATCATTTTCTCAAAGTATTTGACAGTTAAAAAATGGTTTTTTCTCCCCAAAATACTAAATGTTCACGATATAACCTCAACCCTAACCCTAATTCTAACCCTAACCCCGCGTTTGGGGGCAGGGCTTATAACTATGCAAGCTAAAGAATAGTATTGCCGCGTAAAGTCAGTGTTCTACATTTGGTGAACATTTACTACATTTGGTGAACATTTATTAAATTTGGTGAACATTTACTAAATTTGGTATAACCATGTTTGTTTTTGTAGCACAGTGCTAGGGGATTCAGAGTTTAATTTGGAAAACATTTAATTTGTTCCTTTTTGGGTTTTGCTTTGGTATAGCAGAGCGTTTGATTGTCTGGGTTGAGGTAGTACAACCAGACATAGGTTTAACTTCGTCAGTGAAAACTCAGTCATAGGACACAGAATGGTCATCACAGTGACTGCCAGATGAAAAAGTCAGGACAGGCTGACTATCATCAAGGCTCCAGCAAATCTGCCTCAAATTGGCTCCAACGAAGTACCAATGCCTTGGGTTGAACAACAGGGTTGTCTGCAGAAGCAATTTCCTAACTTCCAATCTGTATCAATAGCAGGGTCATGTGTAGCTCCTTCCTGCCAAGCTTCCTGAGATGAAGGAAGGTACTGCATTGGATTGGAGGGTGGCTAGGAGAATTACAGGCATGCCCCGGTATCCGTGGGGCATAGGTTCCCTCCCCCCCACCCCGTGGATACCTGAAACTGTGGATAAGACAAAAACTAGGTATAGGGTTCCCCCCTGCCCCCATTCCTAAGCAAGAAGATTTTTTAGCAACCCAAAGTAAGAATAAAGGACGGTAAGGCGGGTCCCCCCCTAATCCATGGATAATTGATACAGCAGATACAGAAACTGAATACAGGGGCCCACCTGTGTGGGGCAAACTAATGTGAGGTTGCATGGTATGTGCCATGAAAGTTCTGAAACACATAGTGGTTTCTTCTGAGTTCCATGTGGGTGAAAGTCAGATCGAGAAGCACAAAGGCGCCCCTTGAAAGAAGGATGCAGTTGCAAGGACACTCCTGATTCATTGACAGCAGTGTTCCCTGAACAATGGGACTAAGATCAACACTAGAGCAATGCCTCAGTTGGTCAGTTTGCAGTTCCTAGTAAGAAACTTTCTTCCTTGAAGTCTGGTATCTCCATGTAAGGGTGCATTTGGTGCAACTGCATGTGCAACAGCACTTGAAGATCAGAATGAAATATTTCCCTGCAAATCCAACAGGATACTTGGGTACCTTTGGATAATTAATTTTACATGGTAATTACATTCTCTGTAGTTGTACAAGCCAAGGTAATTATTTCCTTGTAGAATTACTTCAGAGAACTTTTTGCATAGGACAAAATGCAGCCCAGAATACCATAACAGAAGGAAAGCCACCACATACAGCTTACAAAATCGTAGCAAGGCTTTTTGAAAGTGGACTAATTTTTACAGTTCAAACTAGACATTGCTCTAGGAATAAAATAAGGCCTATGTGCTAGTTTTTAATTGGTAAATAGCAGCCTGATATGGGGCTCATGGAGATCAAGAGCATGACAAGGAGGAAGAGGATTCACCTCTGTCTCCGCCATGGTCCTGTTGCAAATCAGCCCAACTGTGGCTGCTATTTGCCCTGGACAAAAGTTCCTAGAGTTCCAATAGAAGCCTTTTTCCTAAGGCAAACAGAGATCCAGGGTGTGATGGTCTAGATGAGGACCATGATAGTAAATTCAACTTCCTGTCACCACACAGTGATCCTGATACAGCTGCTATTTACAGAATAAAAACCATCACACCAAACTGGCACTGTGCCTCTATGCTTTTTACCATTGAGGCTTGGAGGGAAGAGGGCTAGTTAAGTCAGGGAAATGTCAAAGGGCAAAAGGTTACATCTCTTCCTCTTGCAGCCTCAATCTAAATAGGAGCTCCCTACCCCTGCTTTTTTGGGGGGGCGGGGGGCGGGAAATCACCAAGTTCTAATTAGGAAACTTCCGCGTAATCTCTAGTATGATACTAGGTTATATTTTTGTCCAGAAGGTGGCATCAAAGCTTATAACTAAGTTATCACTAGCAGCAAAGAAAATCACAGAGCTGAAAGGGGCTAAAGGCCATCCTGTTTAATCACCAGCCTTCACCATTAGGAGCAGAGAGCAGGTGCGCAGCAACTAATGACACAAGCAAGAGAGCCAAACCACATCCTAGAGAGCTAAGGAAAACCAAAACATTAACTCAGCACAATACCAAAAGGACATCTAACTGAATCACAAGAGAAAAAAAACAGACGGGGTCAGAGCAGTAGCAAAAACTACTCCTTTCCAAAAATCAGGGTGTGTTTTTAAACACTACCACTGAAGATCCTGGCGGGAAAAACAACTGCTGCGGCAATTGCAGGTACATTAAGGTAAGGGGGACAGCAATATTATGTTGCAGGTTCCCCTTGTATTTTAAAATAGTCTCTGGAATAGTTGTGGGGGTAAAGAACTTTGTTGGGTTAAAGGCAAAGATGGGTAAAATCATGAAAGGTATCTTATGATTTCTATTTTACTGCTTCAGTTATGGGCTGATTTCCCAAAGGTTCGACAGTCTTTAATAGACCACCACTCATTTTGAAAATGCCCACACATGGGGGTGGGGAAAGAGTTAATGAAAAAGAAACAGGATAAAAACACTGGAAGTGTTCTTTACGTTTTTGCCTTTGTAGTAATAAGATTGGATTACAGTCCAATCCTAAGCTAGCTAGCTCCGATAGGATAGGTGTGCATACAGTTGCAAACATAAGAAGAGCCCTGCTGGATCAGGCCAAAGGCCCATCTAGTCCAGCTTCCTGTATCTCACAGCGGCCCGCCAGGTGCCCCAGGGAGGCATGAGACAACAAGATGCTTGCATCCTGTTGCCACTCCCTTGCACCCGATACCAGTAGCCCACCACCTTTGTAAGGAGGTTGCACAATCCATCATGGCCTATAGCCCACGATGGACCTTTCCTCCAGAAATCTGTCCAATCCCCTCTTAAAGGCATCAAGACCAGATGCCATCACCACCTCCTGTGGCAAAGAGTTCCACAGATTAACTACCCGCTGGGTAAAAAAAGTACTTCCTTTTATCTGTTTTAACTCTCCCACCCCTCAGTTTTAGCGGATGCCCCCTGGTTCTGGTGTTTTGAGAGAGGGAAAAGAACATCCCTTTATCGACTCTATCCCTTCCGTGCATAATTTTAACATAACATGTTATTTTAACATAACATGTTGTAAGGCATGTTGTGGCAGTACAGAGGATCGTGGTGCGCGAGGACCTGCCTGCCCTGGCCTGCTGGTGCCAGTTGCAAACCAGCATCTGCCACCATGGGCTGGCAGAGGAAGAGCAGAACGGAGGGAGGGAGGGGGTGGAGTGGACCTAGGAGGAAGTGGCTGCAGAGGCTCCCACCAGATCCTATCCCCCCTCCCAGGCCTGATCTGCTGACACAAGGCTAATTGGCAATTTTGCTGGTGCAACCCCAAATAACCCCATAAGGTTTGTTGAGGCTTACCGCAAGGAAAAGGGATGTTTGTACCCTTCCTTTGGGGAGACTTCCAGCAGCCAATCTTTCTGTGCTGGATGCAGTTAAGGGTGTTTTGGTGCTCCTGTATTGCAGCTTGGAACAATTGGTTAGGACTGGGCTGTTAGATAAGATAAAGACTTAATTCCTACCAGAATATCAGCCTCCGATCCAAAGCTGGTGTTTGTTTCGCTAGGCCCTAGGGTAACTGTTGGGGCTAGGCTCCACATCGGGTCCTCCTAGTGCTGGGGCCTGGCCCTGGTGGTAAGCCCTTACTGCGGGCATTAGAAGTGCCATACTGCACTTTCGCAACACTAGCACCAGCAGTAAGGGCTTACGGCTGGCGCTGGGCCACATAGGGTTGGGCCCTGAATCACTGTAAACTACTAAAATAAAAAAAACACTTCTGAATTGCTTTTCCAAACATACAGCTGTGCATTTATCTTACATCTTCCTGCCTCTGCATTTCCCCATGGTACGTATTTGTCAGTTTTCTAACAAAGAACCCAGAGCAGCCTCCAAGATAAACAGTATGAGGAGATCAGTGTCTCTCCATCATGCTGGAGAGAGCGGGAGGAATCCTTTTCCTGGGCCACGATTTTTCAGAAAAAGGAGCAGCTGTGGAGGAGGGTGGGGGTCAGAGGCGGGCTGTCCCAGCCATTAGAAGTCAGTGCTCTCCTGGGGAGTTGGGCACTGCAGTCTGGTAGGAGGCATCAATCATGTAAGTGGCGGCTTCAACATCTTGTCAAGGGCACAGATGGGCAAGAAAAATGTTTCTCCATGGGAGGAAGCGGCTGCTGCTGTGACACACAAATCCACTGCTACTCCCCCAGAGCAGTACAGGGAAAGCGGCTTCGCCTTTGTGAGCTTGCATCGCAGTCCTGGCTTGCGCTGTTGCTGCTTACCCAAGCTGCAGCAACCTGCCCATCCATCCACCCAGAGGTAAAAGGAAGAAAGGAAGGTGGTCAGCAGGCAGGTACAGCACAGGATCTTGGAAGTGGAGCAGGACAGCCCCACAATCACGGCATTCGGGTTCAGGGAGGCTCAGGCCAAATGGAAGAGGGAGGAAAGAGACGAGGAAACAAAGCCTTCTAGCTGATGGATGGGGTGGGGTGAGGAGGCTGCCAGGCTGCCCCCCAGAAGAGTGGAGCCTGAGGCGAATGCCCCCCAGTCCCTGTTTAGCAATGCCCCAGGACTGCAAACTGTCATTTCAGCATAAATTATCCATCAGTGTCAATCAACATATTCATATAGAACAGAGAAGCTAAACTAGACTTGGCCCAATGCAGGGAGAAAATGTGTTTGCTGCTGCTGCTTTTTTTTGGGGGGGGGGGGAGGAGGAGGAAAGCTTCCAACAATTTCTCCGCAACAGAGGAAAAACACCGCAGCTGTGCCCCTTCTTCCTACTGCCCTTTTTATTGTTGCATTCACTAGCACCAATGTATGCATTCCATTACCTCCTCCTTGTAAACTCAAGGAGTGCTGGGGTGGGGAGAACAGAACAGGACTTCTTACCTCGAGTTCCTTCTACCACCTTCTGCAAACACACAGGCTGGGCAGAGCATTCTGGGATCAGAAAGCCACTCTCACCATGCTCTGCCCAGCCTGTGTACTTGAAGCAGTAGAGGAGGAAGCTGTAGGTGGCAGAACTTGAGGTGGGGGGGATGGAAGGATTATGCCTTCTCAGGCAGGGATGAGGTGGAGCAATTCTATTCTGATTTATTGTGGAAGCAAGCGGCAAAAGAAGGATTGCTGTTCTCCTTCTTCCTGCAGTAGTGCCGCTTTGATTGCTAACAACTGTGATACAGGAGGAACAGTTGGGCTGTCCCGATCCTCTCTCACTCACCCCCAGCAAACAAAAAGATTGAAATGCGCTGATTGAAATGGCTGGCGGCGGCAGGGAGGCATGGGGTGCAGCATATTCCTCATGTGTGTGCCACTCCCCTCCAATCTGTCACTTGAAACAGCCGCTTCAGCCATCCTTAAGATGGGGCACCAGACCAGACAATGCAGCTGCCAGAAGAAATGTCCACACTTTTCATTTCCCAAGTTGGATGTGGTTTACTCATTCTATATTAACTCTTTTTGACCTCAGACTATAGGACTAAACTGTGATTAAAACTCAAACTTTGAGATTAGCTTTGAACCAGGACTCAGAAACCACACTCTAGACTGCTTCTAAACCACAGTGGAACAGAAGAAGTGATTGAAGAAGCCACTTAAGGCAGACCCAATTAGCATGAAAGAGAAAACCAGGCATGCAGCAACTATATGAAGGGGGAAAACCACTTAAGTACTCATTTGTGTTCAAATACAATGCATCATTGCTATATAAATTGCTAGAAGGCACTTAAAAAAAACGGTTCGGGTATCTCTTTTTGAGCCTTATTGTTCATGTATGTGGTTGGCATGATTTTCTCAGCGAGTTTGACTCCCACTCATTCAAGGTACTAACACAGACAGGCATACTTTTATAAATCATAATACATGTAATTGTCTACAGGGATTAGACAATTCAAATTCAAATCTTCATTCAAATTATATTAGTCTTAGAAGGTCAAAGGAAGATTGCACGTTTGTTTTAATTTAAAAGCAACAGGAATGAAAATATTTGAAAAAGAAAAACATTACAGTGGAATATGGCCATCAAATAAAAATGTTTGGAAAGGAGGCATAGTATATTTCTTTAAATACCTGCAGTGAACAACAACAGGTTCTTCTCTGCCAGCTCTTTTTTTTCGTACAAGACACACAAAATCCAGGAAATCACTGGAATCATCGGGAACTCCATGATCAGGCCAAGCTATGTACTGGATTTGAGTGAGCTGACGGATCTCATTTTTCTACCAAGACAAAATTTGGTCAAAACTAATTGAAAACATTTCAGGATTTTCCTATAACAAGTTTAACTTTCAAAGTCAGCCCAGTGTTTCAATTTCTTACTTTGCCACATCACAAAATGAGCAAAATGTATTTCAGATTGCTAATTAACACTGATCTTTTTTTCCCTCTTTCAAAACTTTGAACTTATAATAGCAATGCAATTAAAATCCAAACCACGAAAGTTATAATTATAATTTTGTTTTGAACAAAAGATAATAAGCAACAGTGATGAAGTGAACCATCTCTCCAGAGTCTAGAAAAGTATTATTCTAAAACGATTGTTCAGTGTGAAACAGTTTTAGGATTTAACAGAGTTTGATCAATTACGCTGAATTTGCATCTCACCTCCAAGTTAGACAATGTCATATCTCTGAAAACATAAGCAGGATTTCCTTCTTCTGAATGGCACGTGATCTGGAAATTCCCATAAGAGGCACTTCCACTTGGTTCTGGCCAGTACTGATGGCATTTTACCTGCAGTCAACAGGTTTAAAAAATATTTTAGAAGTCTCATATTGTCTTTGATTTCTTCTAATATCTTTGTAGCTGCTTCTGTTCTTTGTATGAAACATGCATTATGGCTTACACTTGGAGACTAATAACATCATCTAGCATCTTCATCTCTACTGAGAATACAATTCCGTGATTATTATTCAAACTACCCATTATGTTGATCAGACCACTGATTTTTTTTTTTGGGGGGGGGGGTTAAAGTGCAGTACCAAAAAGTGTTTTATCTCTGTGTGGCTTTCCTGTTAGAAATGGAAACCCACCCACCCCCATGGCTAATCACCTCTTTAAGTTATCATTTGCTAAATTTTAAAATGAACATCAGCACTTTGGAAACACCATAAATACAGAATTTTGGCACCTTACTACGTGTAGAAATAACGAACCCCAAAGTAAACTAAAGTCAGCCTCACTGGAGTCAGACTCATTCATTTTAAAGAAGAATTTAAATTGCAGACCAACTTACTCTGCCTCGCTCAACTTGAGTGGTCAACATTACAACCATAGACGAGCCTTGCTCCCAAGTCATCTGCCAAAAATCAGGGCAAGTGTTGGGTAAAGGACCCTGGCAAGCAATGTATTTGTTTATCATACTGGAAGAAGGGATTTCCATCTAAAAGCAAAGTTAGAGATGGTTTTTAATTGGCATCATAGTCTTGTGTAGTCAAAACTGCACAATCTCAAAAATTGGCTAGAAAATGGAATAATTGCCACCATTAACTTGCAAAGACTACAGCAAAATTTGTGGCAAGTAATCAAGATGTAGTTGCTACTACAACCCGGCAAAACAACTGTTTCAGTTAAACAGTTAAGTAACTTATAGTGATTTAGGATTATGGGTTTCCTCCATTTGAGGTCATTACTGAAGAGCTGAGCACTGCCACTCTTTTGAATGAAAATTTATCCAAAGTTTTTTGAACTTCAAAGAAAAGACAATCACAATCTTTTCTGCTTTAGCCAAGACATAGAGCTGAATGTGCAGTACTCTCTCTGTACACCATGACTGCTTCAACCTATAACAAACCAACTAGTGCGTATTTAAGCAATGTCAATTGACATTTTAAAAGCAAATTTTTTGTAGTGTTTAAATCCCCAAAGTTAAAACACTGAACCCACCGTACTCCATGAATCACTGTGAAGGAAAACTATAATCACCAACTCACATTTATATAATTTGCATTGATGTAATCATCGTTACTCTTTAAAATGACCCGTGTAGCATCATCTGAAAAAGAAATAAAACTGTTAATTCTCTAAATGACAACTAGTGAAATATTTTAAACTTACATAGATGCAAGCACTTACAAGGCGAAATGTCTCTGTATCTATTTTTGGAAATGTTTTGAGGTAATTTGGCACAAGACATTGTCATTCCAGGCTTCTTCCTGTAAAGTTGCTAAACAAAAATGAAAACATCAGGTAGTAACAAGTAGAATACGAGTAACTGGAGTGTGTCTGCAAATAAGACAGTATTACACTAACACAAATAAACATTTCCGCTTGCAAACACGATACTGAAGGAGGAAGATACCACACGCATTTTGCTTTTGTGCAATTTGTTTCCAGAAAACTCTCTTATCCCAAAAAATGTGCATGAAAGCAGAGTCCAGGCAAAGTACAGTAATTTCAAAATGCTTGATTCAAGGGAATAGTAACGATAAAAAAAGGCAATTGAAACTAGTTACTTGTAGTGTTTCAGCATATAGATTAAATGGTTCTATTCCTTAAACTGAAGAGAGGACTTCTACAAAATGGAATATAGGAAAAGGCAGAAGGTGCTTACACCCCAACTCCTTTAATTCCGCTAAAGTATGTTGTGACAATGAAATTGGAATGGTGGTTCAACATGATAAATAATATACTGTTTCCCCACGGTCCCTGTCTACACAGAAAAGTCTATGTCAGCTGTTGAAGTGGGATATGAGGGAACAGACCACTTACTTAGTTTTAAATCTTGCTCCACTGTAGTGACAGGGTTGTTGTTGGGTTTTTTTTAAAGCAAATCAGGTGAAGGGGAATGGGGGAATCTTCCAGGTGCCTTCATGAATACACTGCAGGGAAAGGCTCTCTCATCTTCCCCACCCATATACGGGACAGGAGAACCATTCTGCATTTTCAGCTCCCCACATCGTAACAGTGGGCATTGCTGCTGCGGCTGCCCATCTTCCTTTTTCCTCATTCCCATCTCCCAAATCTCAGCATCTCCTATAGCATCTTCCTTCTATCTAGAGCCAGGGAAGAATCTCATCTATTACAGCCCATAGGCTTACTCCTACCTAAGTAACCAACGTCTGACAAGGCAAAATTGGGGGAAGGCAAACATTTTCCCTCTCGACTGATTGTTCTAGGTACCGGGGATCATTTAAGAACAAATGCCTTGCTGCCAGTGGAACCCTGAAGGAAAAGGAGAGGCAGGTGGATGGTGATGTGCTCCTCAGCCATGGTAGCTTAGACTATCCTAAGGTAGGAGACTGACAGCAGCTGAAGTTGAGAACTGCCCTAGAGGACAAGGGTTAAGAATGTGCAGCTCCCTTTTCCAGAGGAGGGGACCAAGCTGAGTAGACTCAAACCACTGTTTCTTCTTTAGGGAACAACTCATTAAATATTTGCATGAGTGTGTTTACAAAAAATGAATTAAAAACATTTTAAGGAAACGAAAGTGAAACAACAGAACTAGGGGAAAGAGCCGTGCGACAGGATCTGCAATGGTTTCACAATCAGGAAATGCACAGCAAGTTATACAGAAAGGTGGGGCATCTTCAACCACAATATTCCACTGCTTCTCAGACACCCCCTCCTACAAAGTGCCTCAAATGTGCTCCAGGAGTGCTCCTACTGTTCCTTTTTTTAAAATGTTCATTTTCTGAGGTAGGAAAAGAAACTGAAGAATAGTGATGCGCATTTATGCACTGCCCCTCTATTTATGCTGCAATGAAGAAAGGAAACAGGACTGGCAGGTTCAGAAATAACCCCAGTTGCAATTTTTCAACATGTCTGTGCATGTGTTCAATTTTTGTGTAAAAAAAAAGAAGAAGACAGAATTAGTGAACTATTGAACTAACAGGAACCCACAAATGTTTTAGTGACAGGAAGGGGATGCCATATTGCTACTTCTTACATATGCATGTTAAAGCAATTGTTCTAATCCAGCCATAGTTTATTATAAGCCCTGCGTAATGTAAACAAGCCCTGTATAATGGAAGAAAGCACATAGTTCCTAGGAAGCAAAAAACTTACATCAAATTGAGCCAGGACAGTTCCAGTGATAAGCCCCTCTGCCAGCTGAAACATTGATTCCCTCAGAGCATTGTCATCTTGGTGGATACCATCTAGAGGAGATTTCTCCGGGATGTATTGGAAGTCTGGCTCACTTTCCAATTTCTCTTCTACCACATCATAAACAGCTACAAAATAAACCAAATATGTTATAATTACTAAGGAAGGGGCCAACTCTGCATGATTGTGGACAGCTGCTGCAGAGAATTCACATACACCAAGTCTCCAATGTGCATACTGGTTCTATTCTGGAGGTTTGTCTAGAAGTTGCCATGTACAGTATGTAGGTTGAAATAGCTGGTGCCTTCCAGCTCAATGCAACTGCACCTGCACAAAACCACCACAGACGGACGGCACATGTGTGAAAGCAGCCATCCACAACTCAGGGACTCGGCGTACTGTACTGTACACTCAAAAACAAGTAATTAGAAAATAAGAGCTTCTGCAGACGACTTAGTGCTAGCTTTAGGAAATCCTTTAAAAGATATTGAAATATGGATGGTCAAATGAAGGAATTCAGAATATTAGCGGAACTTAAGGAAAATGAGCAGAGAAAGAAATTGACCAAAAATATGAACAGTCAAGAACAATTAAAACTGATGAATAAAACAAGTTATAAGGTTACAAAAAGTTAGATACTGGGTTTTATACTGACAAATACAAATGGTATATTATACCAAAATAATTATAGGAAAGTCTGAACTGAAATAAAAAAGAATCTTGCAAGATGGGAAAATTTAAGTTGTTATTGGGAAGGATATTACATAGTAATTAAGATGTGTTACGAAAAATGCTATTGCTTTTTCAGACTATTCCAATTTTGATACCAAAGACCATTTAAGGAATGGAAAAAATATTTCAGGATTTGTGTGGCAAGGGAAAAAAACAAACCAAGAGTAAAGTTTAAGATCCTACAAGATGCGAAAGAGAAAGGAGGATTAGAGATCCCTAACTTGAAAATATACTATGCAGCATGTTTTTTTAATGGTTAAAAGAAGGTTTTTTACTAAGTAATAGAAGACAATTGGAATTGGAAGGTCTTGAATTAATGCCATCAATATTTTGGAATGAAAATTTAAAGTAAATATGGACTTTAAGAATTATATCAGACATTCAATAATAAGGATATGGGATAAATATAACAATAGGTTGTATACAAAAGTATACAAGAGACATATAATGGTCTTACCACAGTAGGCCTTATTTGGATGGGGGAAATGCAGCGGAGAAAATTTTTTTACTATATAGGAATTTACTAAGGCTTGTTCAAAGGAATTGTAAAATGAAAACAAGAATTATTGAAAGAAAGATTTGACTGTCAATGGCTTTTATATGCAAAATGTTCCGAATGACTTAGATTGAACAAAAAGTTACTGGTTATTTGAGTCACAAGTTATTGGATTGGAGAACTGATAATCACAACTGGGAAATCAATTAGGTGTGGAAGAAACACAAGCGATGAGCAAAATGTACATGGTTACTGGAATATGAGACAGAAGATGAACAGGTTAAAGCAGTGGTTCTCAAACTTTTTAGCACAGGACCCACTTTTGAGAATGACTATCAGTCCACAACCCACCAGAAATGATGTAATGGCCAAAAGTGATGTTATCAAATAGGAAATGCCATCACTGTGCAGTCAGAGCCAGAAGTGATGTCATTAAGCAAGAAGTGGCTGCTTAATGTTGACTGTATTAAAGGAAGAGTATCTCATGACAAGCTTTTATTGGTTTATTTCTCAGTCATTTTTCAATAGTGAAGTGTAAGAAAAAAAGCCTATTTACAAACTTGATACAACAAAATAATATCCTGGACTACAGGGTTGCCAGATCCTGTCAAATATTATGCAAAGGTCAGCTTGGAAGAATGTCAAAATCTCAGTTTATCAGCCACACTAGCATGCAAGGTCTTCGTACTGCACCAATTCCAAGTCAGGCTTACAAAACTGTCCTGTGCACACATCAGCGAGGCTGCAAAAGAGAGCCCAAGGACAGATTTCTGCCTTGCATTTCAGGGACCATTCCATGCATAAGATCAACAGATGCACCTTCCAGCTCTAAACAATTTCAAGTGGTTTCTAGGTAGAAGTTAGGCTGTCCTCCACTTTTCAAGATTAAGGAGGTGTGTAATGGTGTCAGCAAGGAGGACGTCAGGCTAGGAAATCAGAAGGTTACTCAGGGAGACTTGGGGCTGGAAAACTGGGGATTTGGCAGTCGTGGGAAGGAAGAAGTGAAGAATTGGGAAAATAGAAAAGAAGTGGAATACCCTGGTGGAATAATCCTGGGCCTGCCCCTCTCCCCGAGCCAACACACCTGCCAGCCTGCCCACCTTCCGCCCAGGAATGCCCATTCCCTGCTCACTCCTGCCCAGCGGGGTTCAGCTGGTGCAGAGATGGGGTAGCATGCACGCTTCCAGGTCGGCGCTGCAGGCAATGCCGGCCCAGGAGCATTAGTGCTGACGCAGGGGTGCCACTTGGTGCCCTTGCATCTGCGCTAAGGGCATAGCGTCAATGAAAGCATGTTGCGTCAGTGCTATGTCCATTCTGGGATTGCGCTGCCCATCACGGTTAATTTACTTGCAGCATTTATATGCCACTTTCTACTTCGGTATTCAAGGTAGTTTCAGTTTATGAAACAAAAATTACGTAAAACAGTTATGCCTTGGGTCCGTGCTGGTCCTTTCAGGAGATAACAGAAAGAGCTACTCTTCCATCTTCCCCTCAAGACCCACAAGTCTTCACATAGGTCCAGAAGAGGAAGGGATGGGGCTGCATCAATAGTTCTCTCAGAGCAGTGCTGAGCTCTACAAGAATTGGTGGCATGAGCTTTCCTCGATTGGATTCCTCAGACTTGAGGCTAAGGCTTGCAAGCTCCTTCATCTCCACTGAGCACAAGGACAGGAAGCTTGCTTCATGTAAAGATTGCATCAAGGTAATACATGTAAAGTGCTTTTCAACTCCAATTACTTTAGCATTATTATGAATAACTACAACTACTATGGCTACAAACCATTAGTTTCTTTGAAAACATACCTCAAAATATTGCATGGAAAACTGTCATCTACAGATCCGTCTAGCTCAATATTGCCTACACTGATTGGGAGCAGTTCGCCGGGGTTTCAGACAGGGATTTTTCCCAGTCTTGCCTAAAATGTCAGGGATTGAAACTGGCAGCTGCTACATGCCAAACTTGGGCTCTACGAATGAACTAGAGCTGCTTCCTGGTAGTGAGGTACTGCAAAATGTATTTAATCTGGCGCATTGACAAACCTTTTAAATCCATGAGAGTTAAAAAAACTGACGTTCACATCAATGTAAGACACATTACAAGGTGATACAATTGTATGAAGCTGGGGAATGTGTGTCAAGCAAGCAAGCAAGCAGATGAGGTTAATCTCTCCAGGCAGGGTGCTTACTGTATAAAAAAGATTAATGAGAATGATCCTGACTACATGTTTGCTTCCTCCATCCATGCTCTCCGGTGGCCTGGAATTATATCATTATGAAGGTGTTCCCACCAAACACCATGCACAAAAGACACCACACATAACTACATATAATAGACACAAAATTACTGATCAAGTTATATACAGAAATTCAATCCCATGAATTATTTTTATGCAATATAAATCTGTATACAAACACATACATATGTATACACAGCCTTAGATCAAAACAAAAGCTACTGACTCTTCTTCATACAGCCATCTGTTAAACATTTGGCTTTGCATTTCACTAACAAGAGGTGAGAGGGTTAATCAAGAACAGAAAAGGCCTAATTTTTACTAGAATGCATGCTGTTTTCACTTAACAATTACCCTGCATGCATTTCCTGCCTAGAAACAACATGTGTTATACACATACGTGCCAGACAGTGTTTGCCGATTACAAACACATTTTGTTAGTAATGCTTGGAACTAAAATGAAATTGTAGAAAAGTGTGGAGGAGGAAATTATGGCTTCTGCTAAATTCTACATTTCAAGGTCTTTTATTTAAACTAATACTGCAATCAACACAGGGAGACTATTAGTTTGGCATCTTGAATCAAAACATTATTTCCTGTGATTCTGATGCAGGTAAAAAGGGCACCAAAGAAGGTGTATTAAAAGACATAAATTAACACAATTACTTGAATAAAGCAAAAACAGCTCACTTGTTGATAGAGGTGGCATAGTTTCAACTGTTGTGATCAAGTTGTTTTATTTTTCATTATAGTTTTCTCCTATATTTCTCCTTATAGTCCTTGGGCAGTGAAGCAAAATTAAATACCCCATCATACCTATTTACTGACAATATGCCCAAATAAACAGGTATTATGTATAAGCTTGAAAGTAAAAGCACTGGTGCTCTGATAGGTTTCCCTCCAACCCCATGTCCAAACAAGATGTAGTTTTACACTTACAGCATGATCAGAAAATTAACACCAAGACCTTGCAGCCTGATCCTATGCAGGTTCACGTCCTTATAAATTCCCAATGAATTAAATGAGTTTTATTTTGAAGTAGAAAAGACAAGATAGTAGTCAAGGAAGCTACAAAAGGGAACAAGGGTAACTTAAAAAGTGGAAATCTTCCCTAAAGCAAGGGAGAAAATGCAAAAGCAGATAAAAACTAAGTGTTATCAGGAGAAGATATGGAACGAGGATTGTATAGGAAAGGCATCAATTCTGTCTCCAAATAGACTAAGTGCTTAAGGACACAACTCAAACTTGACAAAAAGGCAAGAACATTTGTTTTGTTGAGCCTTTGACTAGAAACATGAAAATCAATAATCATTTCTTAGGGCACAATTCATGTGTCCTGCATCAGCACAGAACCGGCCGAGTTCCCACACCAGCCGAGTTCTGCCAGCACAGGGGGAAGGCAGGAGGGAAGAAGTTCCAGTGGGCAGGATGGCCCAGGGAGTGGGCAGGAGCCTGGATCTGGCAGTTAGGCAGGATCAAAACTCCTGTCCCCAGTTTTGGTGCAGCCCTGATTCCTGTCCCCAGGTGGTGCGACTATTTTGCAGGCGCAGATCTGGGCAACTTACGTTCCTCACTTTGCCCTGCACTGCAGCTGCCTCCAACCTGGGTTTGGATGCAACGCAAGCAGGCAGGCAGGCTGGCGTGCTCCAGCCCAAGTTAGGATTGGGCTGTTAGTTTAAGTATACCAGAAGCAGGAAACAAGAAAGGAAGGCAATTGGCCATTACATGATAAATGAATACTAAAGAAGAATAGGAAAATTGAAAACAAACCTAAATGAATTCTGTCTTCTGGTGCTTATTGTGAAAAATGTTAGATGCCTATACCCAAATAAATCCCCCCCCAAAGGAGGCCTTCAGAAGAATTTAATCCAAAAGGAAAAATATTAAATTTGTCATTAAAATTAGCATCCTTTCCAAGAAGTTACAGATTACAGGTCTTTTAGCCTCATTGCTGCCTAGAGATGTACCTTTTTTGGAAATTTTTGTAGCCTTTTTTTCAGAAAAAAATGGATAAATTGAAATATGCCTGTTTGCGTCACAGCTTGTAATAAGTAGTGGTGCCTTAAAATGGTGCTTTATTTTTCACAGATTTCATGATTTGAAAGGCAGAAAGCAGTGTTATATGTTTTTATTTTAAGTTCTCATTCCAAGTTCCCATTTGTATTAATTTTAAATGCTTTTAAAATATACGAAGTAGGTGATATAGTGTCAGCAGATGCAGCCACAGTATTTTTTCTACTTGGAAAAGTAATCTATTTTAACTTCTGGAAAATATGTTTTAACACCAAAGAGGTGGTGTTTTGCGTTTTTAACAAGAAAACCAGCCCTAGCTATGAGTGTGGGTATCTCAGTCATTGGAAAAATGAAAAGGCCAGTTAAAAGGACAGTCAAGCATCAAACTCTTGACCAAAGTAGTTCATTAGAAGAAAGCAAGCAGCAACACATAAACAACAAAAGCCCTATATGCTCCTCTCGTGAAGATGGCAAATTGTCTAGGTGCAGAAATACATCCTGAATTGGAATGCTGTTTTTTGTCAATAGTATGCACAATTATTATCATTCTTTTCTTCTGTAGACTTACATATAAAACTTAATACCACACAGTATAGAATGCTGGACAAGATAGGCCCTTGGTCTGATCCAGCAGACACCTTCATATGTTCAATTTAAGATGTAGCCCAGCAACATACTTTAAAAATGCATCTAAACCCACACTTCAAGAGATATAACTGAAGAGGTGTGCATTTTTATTTACTGTTTCCTTCTTGCCAAAACTCTCAGAGTGGTTTATAGCTTGAAATAGCTTGCACTCCAAATGGGATACAAAAGGAAAGAGATACAGGGAGGAAGGAGGAAACAAGCAAATCCATTCTTGCAAAAAGTACTATTTTCTTAAGGGAGGTAATTTACTTCTTACTTCAGCAATGAGAATAAGTCTCCTGGCTGTATAACATACTCAGTCAGTTTTTGTACACATAAAATACTCACCATTGGGTCGAACAAGGAGCACAAGTTCCCCTGAGTGCCGCTCACAGCTAGCTTTAATGAACATGACAACTTGGTCATGTGTATGTTCTGAGATATCCCTGCCATTGATCAGTACGACCTGGTCTCCTTCATTCAAACGAGGGACACAAATATCGGCCTGAAACACAATTTTTTTTAATGCCACAGGTGCTACATCTAAAACTTTGCCTTCCCTTACTTTTAATTATTGAAGAATTCCAAAGCCAAAATCTCAAGAAATTATTTCAGTTGCTTAAAATCAATCAACAGTAAAACATTATGGCTCTCCTTATATTAGCATAGTAAGGGCTATTATTGGGTAATTTTCTCTAGGTAAAAATGAAATTCTGCCTGGCAGAAAGGAAAAAAAGCCAAATAGTGTAGTTTTCAAAAGAAACAATAAATAAACCTATACAAGTATACTGTTTTAAAGTTTCCCAGTGCAGAGGTTTAATAAATATTTTATCCAAAGCACCCACAGTATTAGATATGAGCAACACTGCAACACTTGGAATCTAGTAAGATGCGACTTCTGGGAGAAGTAAAATGAAGCATCTGTGTTAGCAACAAGTATAGTTTTGACAATTTTGTAGGGGAATCTGAAAAGAGCATTACTTGACAGAAACCAGCCAAAATCTTGGTTTGAAAAATTTCATCTGAACTTCCAGGAGGGTGGGGAAGAGAATGACATAAGAGGATGACTTGTTGAATGATTAACCAATTCTGATTTATTACGAATTCTGTCAACTCCAAATAACTAATATGTATTGATTAGAGAAGGTCTCCTTTTCAATTATTTATACTATATACATCTCTGTGCATGAAAAGATCTCAATTACTTCTGAGATAAAAAAGAACAATATGCACACTTCTGATAGCTTCACCCACACTTTAAAAAGGTTAGTCAAGTACAACATTATGTCTCCCATGCCAAGTACAGTATTTCCTGAAATAAACATTAGTCTTTAAGGTGCTATAAGACTTGCTGGTTTTACATTACATCTTGCAATTGTGAAGAGCTCCAGAGAAGGATTGCTCCAAATTGGGAGAATGGGCAGCAAAATGGCAGATGCATTTCAATGTAGACAAGGGTAAAGTGATGCACATTAGGGCAAATAAATAAATAAATCAAAATTTCACATATAGGCTAATGGGTTCTGTGACTGCTCAGGAGAGAGATCTTGGGGTGCTAGTAGACAATTTGATAAAAGTGTCGATAATGCTTGGGATAATTAAAAAAGGGGTTGATAATAAAACAGCCAATATTATTATGCCATTGTATAAATAGATGGTAAGGCCACATCTGGAGAACTGTACTGCATACAGTTCTGGTCGCCACATCTCAAAAAAGATAAAGGGGAACTAGAGAAGGTGCAGAAGAGAGTGACCAAAATGATTACTGGGCTGGGACACCTCCCTTATGAGAAAAGGCTACAGCGTTTGGGGCTCTTCAGTCTAGAAAAAAGGCACTCGAGGATGGACATGATTGAGACATACAAAATTATGCATGGGATAAATAGAGTGGATAGAGGGATGGTCTTTTCCCTCTCTCACAATACCAAAACAAGGGGACATCCACTAAAATTGAGTGTTGGGAGAGTGTGAACAGATAAAAGGAACTGCTTTTTTCCCAGTGGGTAATTAATCTGTGGAACTCCTTGCCAAAGGAAGTAGTGATGGCATCTGGCCTAAATGTCTTTAAAAGGGGATTGGACACATTTCTGGAAGAAAAATCCATTGTAGGCTACAGACCATGATGGGTAGAGCAACATCCATATTTTAGAAGTAAGCTACCCCCAGAATGCCAGATGCAGGGGAGAGGCAAAGAGATACAGATATCTAGTTGTCTTGTGTGCTCCCTGAGGCATCTGATGTGAGATACAGGAAGCTGGACTAGAGGGGCCTTTGGCCTGATCCAGTTAGGCTCTCCTTATGTTCTTGTAGAATTTGAAAAGCCATTAATATTACAACAGATTATAGGATGTTCTACTTCAAATTACTGACTATTCTGTCCAGACCCATATTTTACAGCTATTTAGTGGTGTATTTTGATGGGAAGAATATTAGATACTACTAATGGACATGAAAAGGAACCAAGAGCAACATTTATCAAGCAGACATCACTGCAAAGTATCTCATACAACTTACAGGCGTTCCTGGAGCTACCCTGGACACTATGACAGGCATCTTCTGGTCATAACCGCCCTTTAAAAGAAAGGTCAATAATTAAAGAACACAAAGCATTCAAGCTTATTTAATGATATGAGAGAGGATAATTTTTTATTACCTTTACATTGAAACCAAATCTTCCATTTTCATCTGGCCTCATTCTGATCAGAACAAGATTATCATGAGGAATTCCACCATTGGGCTGAAAAGATAACATAATATTTTTTATTTCTTCTCTAATCTTCCATGTATTTAGACAGCTACCTTTGAATCCCAAACTGATGCATACTTCTCATAATTATTCCAGAAATACTTAATGACCCTGAATAGTTAACAATTTACTATAGGTGAATCGACTTACACAAGCCCAAATGCCACTAATTCATTCCCACCTCAGAAGGAAGTTTTTGATTCAAACAAATTGGACACAGTATCTTACTGTAGATTTTTCAGGAGATGAAGAATCATCGTCATCATCATACGTTTCATTTATATGGTTATCAAGTTCTTGCTGAGAAAATGAATAATGAATTTGGTTCCAACTGTTCTTTTTAGATTGTTTGGGTGGCAGTGCAGGTGGTTGCCCATCTACTGGTGTCTCTTGAGATCTACAAATAACACAGAGACTAAGAAAGTTAAGTCTGAGCTGTATACTAGATGCACATATCACTAAAAACGTCAGAATTAAACAGGTATAAGTCTGTAAATTACACTTCACTTGAGACAGTGAAGTCTACAGACATACTCAACTAATTCAATACATTACTAATAGACCCTCCTGCACATCCTCACACATCTTGAACTGTTCTTTCTAATCTTATCTCTGGCCTGAGTGTGACCTTATCTGTGGTCAGCACACTTTGCTTTACACCAGAATGTGCATTATGCAAAGCTTCCAGTTATTTCTCATTCAAAAATGGAATAAAGTAATGATAAAGTATATTGCATGTGTATACAACATATACATGCAAGCAGCCTATGTAAAAGTAATAAGCTACTATTTGGAGTAGTTAAAATAACCATGTGGTTGGGAGTGTAACATACAGCAACATATTACTATAATGAATTGTGAGAACCAGGAATGAAGCGCTGGGCAAAAACTTCCTTGCATTATATTTGCCCAGTCAGCTTTGAATTTCCTTATGAAATTAGACATTCCTTAGACAATGGATGTTAACATAAGCTACTGTGGGTGTCCACAGTACTGGAGGAAAGGCAGGGTAAAAATGTAAAAATTTAAATCACCAAGGTAAGAGGTGGCATGTAAGACCTTCTTGCCATACTTTAAAACAAAGCACTGTAAACAGCTAACTTACGGTGATGACTCCAGAATGATACTATTTGCCTGTGTGGATGAAGGAGATCGGTGATCTGCAAACACTTCACTCGGTGAAGTATGAACCACATGGTCCACTAAATGTCCCACTGAAGATGGCCGTAAACGGTTTCTCTCTTGAGTAAATGCAGAGTTGCGACTAAACAGGGAAAGAGCAGTTGTTGATAGCAGTAAATATTTACAGTTTAATCCTAATGTTTGAATGGTATAGAAAGCTTTTTCAAAACATTTTTACTTATGAGATTTATATCCTGATTTTTCAATTAAAACTCTCATAAAGCAGCTAAGAAATGCTTAATCAGTTCTTATGAATTCCACTGTTTGCAATCCTAAATTCATTAAACATTTCCATTTGATTTAGATGGGATAAGTGTCGTCTGTATATTAAGTACTTGGAGTTGTTAGGAGTTGTGTAAATTTGTTCTGTTTACACAAATTTTATTATTTTAACATTAAAAATGAAATCCTATAAATATTCTTGATAAGCATTTGAAAAGATATTAAAACATTTGTAGTAATCAATACGGAAACATACAATGAACTGCATCTTAAGTACTTTATATACCTGTGTATAAGTCAAAGTATGCCTTAAAACAGCCCAGAAAACCTGACATCCCCTTATATACAAGGTAATATGGTAAATGCATTGAGTCACAGCAAGGCTAGCTGTTCTGACTGCTTGTAAGCCACGGAGCTCTAAATGGCTGTAGAATCTTCTGAGCATGCTCAGAAGCTACCCAGGAAAATGAAACCACACTGCACATTTACTCATAAGTAGGTATCAGTGCCTAGGTCCATCGGAAAGGGCAGGCCGAGAGGAATGCAACACCACCAGAATGGTTCTGATCAAATGAACGTAGGCCCCCAAAACACACAATGAAAACCTAAAATCTATTCACCATTGGGGAAATCTTAAATGTTACTTAGCTTTCATAGCATCAGATGTTTCACAGGCAACAGTCTCTACAGATGTATTTAAATAATTATTGCTTATCATTATAAATCACAATACATTATAACTACACCTTCTTGATTCACTACTGCAGCAAAACCACTGATGATCCCCATCTTTAAAATGGTGACCCCAGTATCCATGGTCCCAGGGATCCACGGTGGGGTCAGAAATGGAACCCCAGTGGATTCTGGGGCATACCTGTATAGCCAAAATTCAGGGCAAGTAAGTCAACCAGCCAGCTTCTGTGCCACTACAGGCGATAATAAGAGATGAAAAGATGCATAAGGACTACTCAATGCTACTTACTGATTAGGGGTTCCAGGTGGAGAGCGCGATGGTAAGCTTTGAGTTTCTAATCTGTCGTCAGATAATGAATTCCTGCTGACCACCTCCCAGTCCATCCCACTTATCATTTTGCGAGCTAGAGGTTTACTTGGGGATCTAGAACAACAGAAACATTTACCCAAAATTATCAGTATGATCACTCTCTCTCAAGGACGTAAGCAGGAATAGAAATGAAAGACAGCATTAGTCGTTCTAATTAGTCATTAGACAGCATGTTATTTCAATATTTATTCAAGGTAGAACTTGTTTCAGCTCTGAACACTACCAAGTGCAAAGGTCTTATAATCACTTGATATGTCTTTTATTCATAACACAAAAAACCTGGGCAATGTATGCAAGAGCACTGTATTCATGACAAAAAAGAACTAAGTGATAATCTGTGTTATGATGAAAACAGCTATTATTATTTGTACTGTATATCCAAACCGTCATAGGTGCAACCTGATTTTTTTTTGTGTGCACTTAATTCAGAGGTGAATTAAACCAATAGTGCAATCCTAACCTACCCACACACCCTGAGCCAGCACAAATCTCTTGGTCAAGTCATAAAGCACATTCATGGCTACTCAGGAGCTGGCCCAGCAGCGCCAGCCCTGCGCTGGGACAGGTGAGTTTGTACTTGCCTGAATAAACCTACACAGGGCGTGGGAGAAGGTGCCAGTAGGGCAGAACAGAGGCATTTTTGGGTAGGGCAGTCAGGGTGGTGGTTTGGGCAGGGGTGGGGGGCAGCTTGGATGACTAGGCCAGATACTAACTTTTTGCCCTGACCCAACCAGTGTTACATGGGCCACTCAGGTTTGTGCTCGCAAAGTTCTGAGCAAAGATTTAAGTATCCCTATAGGGGGGATGGCGCATGATACAAGCTAATCCCCTTACTCCAAATTATGCCCCAGCCTGCTCCTAACTGGCACAGGATACAGCACAGGCCAGTTGGCCTGCCTGTTCCAGCACAGGCTAGGAAAGCACCTAAGAGCACAATCCTAAGCTGCGCTGGAACAGCGAGGCTGGCGGGCCTGCGCTGTATCCAGCGCAGCTTGGGGGCAGCTTTATACAGCACTGTATAGTAGGTGCAGAGCTGAGGACACTGCGTGGCATGGGGACAGAGGCTTTGATATGGCCTAACGGCATAACCCCAACCTTCTTCCTGGCTTGCCCATCCACCCCCTGTCCAGTTCCTTCCTCCCTCTGCCCAGAACCACTCGTTCGGCTGGCACACAAGCAGCGCAGCAGGACCTTGGGCTGGCAGCCTTGGGCTGCTGCTGCTGCTAGCGTAGGCCCAACTGCACCAGCATCAACGTAAGAGTGCAAGCAATTAGCATCCGCCCAACAGCGCCCTAAATCTCTGTTACACTTCTTTCAGTCTCATTGCATGTTTATTACAAATCTACTGTAAAAGTACACTCACTTTGTTCGCTCACTTTGAGGAATCTGCCACTTATCCAGCCTTTTATGCCCACTGTTAGTAGGCCCCCAGTTTTGCTTAACCTCAGCCTGAAAAACTCTGGGAAAACTCTAAAACTTGCTGCCTGCAATTTTTTAACTGACTATAGTAAAGCTAGTACCATACTATGGCTTTTATATTGTTTTTTCCTAATGGACAAAACCATCTACCTATGATTTTTCTGCATTGTCAAAAAAACAATTTATTTATATTGTGTATTTCCTCCTTTTTCTCCCCTCCCCCCAGTGTGGTGGTTTTGTTTTTATCTACTAACAAAGAAATGGGGGTGGGGGAAGAAAAGGCAATCATTTATGAATTTAATGTCTATAACTGTATGAGGGGGTGAGCTTTTTACAGCCTTACTTTTAAAAACTTCTTAAAATGCTGAATTGAATTCAAGGTATGTGATGGACAAGTTCAGCTACTAATTCACCACCTATAATAAAGTGATGCCAGCATTAAACCTCAAAATTCTACAAGTGTGCACACCCATGTGTTGACATCTAGGGATCTGTCCCCTTCTAAACACCCACACAATTTATCAAATCTTATTCTAAAAGCCTGAAGTGAATACATTTACAACATCACACGAATACAGATCCTAACTGTTTTCTGCAGGCTGGAGGAGCTGGTGTGCTCTTTCTAAGAACAATGCAACTCCTAGCAGGACTCACCTTAATTACTAAGCAGACTGTTGAATCCAGAGAAATGCTCTCAGCAGTTGATAAAGCAGAGGAGAAACATTCAACTGCCAAGCTACATTTTGAGAGTATGATTATTAACTGTTTTAACCTCACAGTCCCACCCACTCATGCGCGTTACCAAAACTTCCTGTTCTTTGTGGAAATTTCAAAGAAACGGTTACCACATAGCAATATACTTTCCAGTGCCACTGCACTATAGTTTCCTCCTCTAATAGATACCTGTGTGAAAATTACTAATTGAACAAGTTTTTTTTTGGATTCGCTTTTGGATATAGGCTTCAAGATATTGCGGACTTAAATTTCATTTCAGGTAATATAATTTATTTTTGAAGCATGTGGGAAAAGCTAAATCACAAAAACATTTATCAGGCTTTGAAATTCCAGCAAAATACTTTCAAACAGGATACATTTACAGAATTGCTAAGGGGCAAAGTCTAAATCAGTGGTATTCAATATTCATGACCACAATAAATCAATAGCTGAAGTAAGACTGGGGAACCACCACTGATCCCACTCCCCTCCCGAGACCCTCTCTGCCCCTTCCACGCCACCATTATGGCTTCTCAGCGTGGTTCACTGTAACCAAATATTCTTAATTAGAGCAGAAAAGGTTACCATGAAGCCTGACACGAGTGAAAACTATTTTAGCACAATTGCTAAGGACCAGAATGGGATTAGGACACAAGATTCAGATAAATGAAGAAGATCATCAACTGCCTACCCCTTTAGATGCTCTAGTCTAGTGGTTTTCAATCTTTTTCATTTCAGAAGGTTGCCACAACCCCACATAAAAATATAAGAAGAGCCTGGCAGGATCAGGCCAGAGGCCCATTGAGTCCAGCTTCTTGTATCTCACAGTGCCCCACCAGATGTCTCACAAAGCACGCAAGACAACAAGATACCTGAATCCCGTTGTCTCTCCCTTGCACCTGGCATTCTGAGGTAGCCTAATTCTAAAAACTAGGAGGTTGCACATACATGCTTGTAACCTGTGACTGACTTTTCTTCTAGAAATCTATTCAGTTCCCTTTTAAAAGCCATCACCACATCCTGTGGCAAGAAGTTCCACAGACTAATTACACACTGGGTAAAGATATACTTTCTTTTGTGTGTTCAAACTCTCCTGACACTTAATTTTAGTGGATGTCCCCTGGTTCTGGTGTTGTGTGAAAGGGAAAAGACCATCCCACTATACACTCCCTGCATAATTTTGTACATCTCAATCATGTTCCCCCTCAGGCAGATCAGTACACAGAACCATTTCAAAAAAATTTTAAGATGCAGGAAAATAAAAATAATGAAAATTATTTGCCTGGCAGCAAAAGAACCTGAGTGTCAGTCAGGCAAACCGCAGTGGGGCAATGTTCCATATATAGGTCACCACAGCCAAAGGCAGTGGGTTCTCAAGACAGTGGCACTTGGAGAAGTGTTCTGATGAAAATACAAGTACACTGGCAGGTATATGCAGGAGAAGACAGGTCCCAAACTGTAAAAGGACTTAAAATGAGCCCATGCACTCTGAATTGCACTTGGAAACAGAGTGGCAGCCAGTGCAGCTGTTTCAAAACTGGATTAAGTCTAGATCCCTAAATCAAGTCTAACATGCCATTAGTGACGCAATTTCTATGGGGGGGGGACTTTAACTAACCAACTTTCCAGCACTAGGGTAAGGGCAATGCAGCTCCGAGATAAGGGAGTTAACATTCTCTTACCTTGAGGAGCCCTCCGTGATTGACCCCGAATTGCAGGATGCAGCACATGCCACATTGGCACAGATATGTTAATGTTAGATAGGATTGCACCTTAAGGACTGCAGTGTGTTTCATGTGTGGGGCTGTCTGGAATAATAATATTTAGCATTTCTGTGGCAGTTAGTGCTTCACATGTATTCTTTTGATGCTGCCTTCACAATGACCTTGTAAGCTGAGTATTATTTCCATCTTGCAGCTGAGGCTGTGAGGAAGTGGCTTCCCCAAGGCCACTTAGTTTGTGGTAGAGGAAGGGTTTGAACCAGAAGAGTTCTGATTTGCAGCTCAGTCTCTTATCCATTATGTTATTTCAGGTCTAGAAGTTACCAGGATGTGGATAACTGTGGCCAGGCTTGCATGTACAGAAGGGGTCACAGCTAACACATTAGCCTTAGGGCACAATCCTGAACAGCGCTGGATTAGCAAGGCCGGCCAGCTAGTGCCAAATCCAACACTGTTCAGGATGGGTTGGAGCCCTCCCGCAGCAAGGGAGCATGTGCTCCCTTGCCATAGGGGAGGCTCCAACCTCCCCTATGTGCTCCTTGGATCTGCGCCTGCTAAAGAGTGGGCGCAGATCCGAGGAGACTGCACGGCCCAAATCGGGGCTGTGCGACCTCGCTGACGGGCTTAGGATGTGGCCATACGACCACCTCCCATGCACGCCCAGGTCCCGCTTCCCGCCTCCCACCAATCCCTGTCCCGAAATGGGACGGACGATCCCTTGCACCGACCATCTTCAGTCGGCACAAGAGAGGTGCTCCGTCAATGGGGGGGTGCTGCTCGGGGCCCGCACGCTGGTGCCTCGCCCCTTGCATCAATGCGATGACGCATCGTGTCAATGCAAGGGGCGTGCTAGGATTGCGCTGCCCATTGATAAAAGGTTATTGATGTCACAAGCGACACAAGAACCTCCAGCGACAGAGCTGGATTAATAAGTACTCTGTGAGTCTGATTTTTTAGGAGGAGTGTAACTTTGTATAGAAGAGATTGATCACTACCTCTTTGGTCAAATGCCTTACCAGGATTGAACTTTTGTTTTACTGATCCTCCTCCAGCTCACTACTATTCCCAGACGCTGGTTCAGCACTTCTACTCTCATACCCAAATTTGATGAAACAGCAGAGTTGGCTATCATTAGTGTCTGATGCCACCTCACTCCAAATCTCTGCAGGACCTCTCAGCAGTTTAATGTAGATGCTGGGGAACAAAATGTAACCCTAGAGGGACCTTGTAGTATAAAAGCCACAAGGATGAACAACAGTCCTCTAGCACCACCTTCTGGAATTGAGATAGGTACAGAAATGTAGAAAGAGTGCAATACCCCCAATGCTGCCAGCTTATATACTGCCAGCAGTATACCATGGTGGATGATATCAAAAGCTGCTGAGAGGTCCAGGAGAATTAACAAGGGACATTCCTTCGTCATTCTCCAGGAATAACTTATTTATCAGGAAGACCAAGTCAGTTTCAGTGTTAAAGCTCACTTTGACACCAGGAAAAAGATAGGCTGATATGGATTTAGATCAGCAGTCTCATGACTGCTGCGCAATGAAAATGCTGTCCCTGGCAAGAAAAATCTTATCATTCTGCAGGTCAGCCTGATATCTTGCTTGCTGATCTCCCCAGAACTTTGTACTGGGCAGCCACTTCTGTATTCAGTTTCCGTAGCATTCCCTGAACCAAGATTTCCAAGCAGACATGGCTGCCCAGCACTAAGTTCTGTGGAGATCCGCAAGGAAGATATCAGGCTGTCCCATGGAACAGTATGCTTCTTTCACTTGGGGGAAGGCTGTGCTCGGGCGCCAGATTGGGTCCAAGGGCCAGGTGCCCGCTGATCTAGGTAAATCACTTTCATCCAAGAGTGCCTGGAGTTATGCAGCAACAACAGGCTCAAGCATCTCGTCAGTAATCAAATACTTATGACCAGCTTACAGTTGTTATAGTCTCCAGCAAGGGTCACGGGGGCCACCCTCAGGTGACGACGCCCACCATTGCCAAGGGGTGGACCACGGAACCACCCCATGATGAGGGCAGCCCAGCGACAGGGCTGGATGGTGAGCTCGGCCGGCTCTCAGGCGGAGCCATGAGACATTGGGCGAGACCTTGCCCCTCCATGCAGTGACACGGCCAGCCGCTCGGCGTGGTTGCGCACTATTCCCAGGTACTGGGAGGAGGAACTGCTCAGTGTCTGGCAAGGCAGCAGGCAAGACCTCACCCCGAAGCACACAGGAGTGGCCAACAGCTCAGCGTGGTAGCGCACCATGCTGGAAGGCTGGATGGTGAGCTCACCCATGGCCTGGGAGGCCCCAGATAAGATCCAGCCAAGGCATTTGAGGCTGCACTGGCCTCTGAAGGGCTTGACCAAGGCCTCACAGGACCACAGGCTGGGAGTGTGGCCAGAAGGGACGGAGCCCTGGAATGCCATGGTTGGGTTCATAAGGAGCCCAGCAAGGATGGGGAGAGGTCGCACCCTCTCCAGCAGCTGCAGCCCAGGGGAGATGAGCTATAGGGGCAGAAGCCTTGGCCTTACCCAGACATTATCCTGGCCTGAAGGGGCCTGGGCAGCCCTGACCCTGGGAAAAGGGAACCAGCCCGAGGTCACGCTCAGACTGGAATCCTTTTGGGGCTTCCCCAGCCCAGTCCTCCAGCAGCAGCCCCCTGGCCTGGTGAAGGGGTCAAGGGGGCTGCCACATCTACCCTCAACCATAGGCCCAGGATGAGGGGAGGCAGCATGAGGTCAGCCCAGGAAGTAGGCCCTCTGCGGGAACAAGCTCCGGTGAGGCGGCACAGGCAGTACTCATGTTGACCAGTCGAGGTCTGTGAAGGAACAAGACCCCATGAATGTAAAAGCGTTGACGCGAATAAACCGACTCTGCAGAATAGCACAGATGGTCTCTTTCTTCTCTGTCCCCAGCAAAGTTAAGCCAGCAAAGTTTGGCCAGCACAAGGGCCACCATGAAGTATGTTTGGACCACTCTCTGACTCAGAGAGGCCAGCACACAAACGTGAGCCATCCTCCCTGACTCTGAGAGTAGTCCAAACATGCTTTATGGTGTCCCTTGTGCTGGGCAAACTTTGCTGGCTTGGCTTATGCCGGCCTACCTCATTTTAGGATTGCACCCTCAATCTTTGTTGTATTTCATTTAAAAGGAGGCACCTGTGAGGCTGCTCATTTTAAAAAAGTGTCCCTATCATGTCCATTGCAGCTTGAGGCTCTGCCCCCCGCCCTGCATTAGTGAGACTGAGCAGCTTACCCAAGTGGCATTTGGTGCTGGCCAAACTTTGCTGCCTTAGCTTATGCCGGTCTAACTCCAGTTTAGGATTGTGCTCTAAAAGGTTCCTTGACATGCAAGGGGGTGGGGGGCAGTCATCATCTACAGGTTTGGTATCTGCAGATTCAATAATCTGCAGGTTCCAAACTAATGGATCAGGTTCCAAACCCGACCAGAGCTGTGTTCCGGTCGGGTCCAGGGGGTTTTCTGAGGGCCTTGGAGGCTGTATGCAGAATGCCTTCTGGGGGCTTTGGGAGGCTTAAAAATATCACTTCTGGGGTGTGTCTATGTCTCTGTGTGTGCAAAACCAGAAGTGAAATTTAAATGCCTTCATAAGGCATATCGAGGCCTGGGGAAGCTGGAGCAAATGCTCCCTTACTCCTAGGAGACCTCCGGCAGCTTCTCAGTGCCCAGCGGTAGCCATTTCTGTGCCACTGGAGTCCTGGGAGCTGGCATGCATAGGATTGGACTAGACTGTCAACCTCCTAACTGGTACACCAGATAAGTGCGCACTGATAAAGTATAATGCTTTCAAATACAATTCTTACAAAAAGTGAAATCCAAATGCACAATCCTTAAGAAAGAACTTTCCTTTAGCATCTGACAAACTAAAGTTTCATGTACAGAAATGAGCATTGATAAGCAGGTAGAATATAAAACAGAGCAGTCCATTTAGAGATGCAAGTTCAAGCCATCATTCAGCCAACATGACTAGCTGCAAACCTAAAACACTCTTATTAGGGACTCAATGGTATGACTCTTTTCTTACCATCTGAATTGTGTATTTTCACAAAAACAAAAGTATATAAGATGAGCAGCAGTTAGCAGTTTGCATTTTTAGAGTGAGAAGCAAATGCGTTTAAAAATTGTTTACCTGGCAAATACCCTGTCCTTATTTGCCTTTTCTTTACCATACTGTACAGACTGGACCTCTGTTCTCCCACTGAAAAAAAAAATTAAATAGTTCTGAGATTGGAAAAAATAGATCAGGAAAATATTTTCTTAATAAGCATACTGAAATCAAAGAGTAACAACATTAAATAGCAGATTCATACCCCATCTTTCCAATTCCCAAATAAAGCTCTCAAGTGAGCACTTTTGCTTCATTAATTAGGGAGACAAGGTCCTGACAAGGAAAATTTTGAACCTTGGTTTTCTGTCTTCTAGTATTGTTATACTAATTATCAAACTATTCTCATCCAAACAAAGTTTGGCTACAGAGAACTAGTAGTATTATTTTAGTATTTCTTCTCATTTTAGTTATATAACTTTGCCATAAAATTATTTCTTTAGTCTTCACTTACAGCTCAATCCTATGTATGTCTACCTGGAAACAAGCCCCACAGTGTTCAATAGGGCTTACTCCCAGGAAAGTGCAAAGGATTGCAGCCTTAGGGTCCAATCCTATCCAAGCTTCTAGTGCCGATGCAATTGCAATGCACTCTTGAGATACGGGAACATACATTTCCTTACCTTGAGGAGGCCTCCTCGAGTCTCCCTGCACTACAGAATGCAGCACACACCATCAGATAAATTCTTATCAGATAAGAATTGCAAGAATACACAGCACAATCATGTTTTCAGCTGATGCATAGTACTGGACAACATTGTACAGTAGAAGATGCTGTCAGCAGAAACATTTTTCTTCATTTTCCTGTCTCATTTTGTTTTCCCAGTCCCAGCTCCCTCTCACGTCATCGATAAGACACACGACCTGGGACACCTTTTCCATGTATGCCTGAGCCTAAATAGAGTTCAGTATTCATACAACACACATCTCCTTCCCAAATCTTACTTTGGAAATTCATTTGCATAATTCTATACAATTCAAATGAAGTCACAAAAGTAAAATTCTATACAATATATAATGTGACAAGAATGCACATTCTAGGACATTTCACTTTCTAGGAGCCTCAAATTCCAGGGCATGAAAAAGTTCTAAATGTTTTCAAATGTGTAAATCAAGTTACAATTCACAATGCTGGAGGAAGTGAGTTGGATCCAGACTTACATTTATATAATAATGTTCATACAAGAAATCTTCTAGCCTCCTGTCCACTTGGAAAGTCACTCCTACAGGATGAGAGGCCCCAAGGAATGGTGACATGTGACATGGAGGGATTCTAGAGGGTGCTTGAATCCCCAGAAGTAGATGCAAGCACCTTCCACAAGCAGTTGTCCACTTTTGCTAGCCTCGTATCCAAAGATTTCCCAACACACTCTGCACTACCATCCCAAGCTATTTCTGACCATATCTTCCCACCTTCACAGAAGCAGCTTTTTAAAGGCACTGCAGTGAGGAAGAGGAGGCAAGGAAGATCCCTTGTGTCACTGCCATTATATGAGCATGTCTGGATCAATCCCAAATCTTAATAAGAATTCTGCATCAACACACAGCTCAAACTTACCAGTACCGGAATTTTGATCCCAAAGTAAAATAATGTGCAAAAAAGTTCTTCTGAGGCGGCAGTGGTCTGTCTAACCGGAAGAAGGTGTGATGTTCTACGCAAGCTTTCCACAAATTCTTACATGCTCGATAATTCACCATGTTGAATCCCAATAATGTTTCTCTAGATTCATGCTAAAAATTTTTAAGCATTATTTGATTATTAGTTTCATACTCTTGAAATGTATTTCAGGTTACCATTTTTATGAAAAGCTGATTATTTTTTAAACAAGCACAAAGGATTCTTCATGAATGCTCAAAAAAAAAAAAGGAGCTCGTATAAGAATACATTTTGGAAACTTGCTTAAATAAAAAGATATTCAGTAAGAACTAGAAGAAAATCCCTTTTCCTTCTAACTCTGATGACAACTGTCTTTCAATCCCCTGACCAGGTATATTTCTCTACCACAGCAGTTTTCAAGTGTCCTACTTCCAGGGATCTGTTTCCCACCAATTTTGTTTACACTGTGCACTGGAAGTACCGCAAGAAAATCATTGATGTGCAGTGACAACTTGTATGCCTGCAGTCAAATTATTAGCAGAATTCATTAAAGGTTTCTTTATAAACTCAGGTACCTTTGACCTATTAGCACTAAGTACAAATTTTAAGAATATTTTTTAAAGTAAATATCAAAACTGAAAATTTATTCAACGATTCTTATGAAACTGCCTAGTTCACAGTTTCACAAGAACTATAATGTGAATTGTAATGAGGTATGGATCACTTCCCATAGACTGTGGGGCAGGGGGATAGGGAACAGAGGCCAGGGGGTAGCCAGGGAGCACCACAGCAGTGTGGAGTCTCTTCTGCAGCAAGCGCAACTGTCACTAGTGGGCCCTGTCACCCGCATTTATTGTCGTAGGGACAAGGTTGGCTGTGAAAAACCAGAGTGTTGTGTTGGGTGTGATCAGCAGTGTCATGCTACCGGTACGCTGGGCGGGAGGAACGGGTGAGCGGCAGCCCGCCCGTTGCATCATGCTCTGTTTCGCTATCTTCCCCGCCCCTGCAAGGGCGGGGAAGATGGCAAAACGGAGCGTGATGCAACAGGCGGGCTGCCGCTCACCCGTTCCTCCTGCCCAGCGTACCGGTAGCATGACACTGCTGGGTGTGATTCAGGGAAAGAAGTAGTGGCCTAATCAGTTACTGCCATCTTTCTCACCTGATACTATCTGTTCTTCACAGTTGTCATAGTTTGCAAAGGACCATCTGTTACAGTGCAATCCTAACTTGTACTAGTATCAGCACAATGACTGCTATGCCAGTGCTAGGTGTCACAAATGTACCATAAAGCACATTTGCAACGATTCATGATAAATCAGGACCAGTAGGAAGGGCTGCACAGTCTTGTCGGACTTGCATACAGGATAGGCCATCCGGCCCTGCTATGCATGCGTTGGTTAGGATGGGGCTGCCCATCGCTGGTTGACAGGGCTGGAAAAGAATTTTATCCAAGTTTTTCTCATGCACCTGAGAGCTGATGATTTTGACTTTCTCGGGGCAAATAATTTAGGCTGGAATTTTTCATCATTATTGTACACAGCTTTGCAATGTCCCAACTAACACCAGCACTTGGGCATCAGGCAGGAAATAGTTAGGGAATAAACACTATGAGCTTTCTGCACAGTATCACAGGAACCCTCAATAGATCCCAGGACTCATGGGTTAGTTAGCAGAGGAAAAAAAAAAAAAGCTATCCAGGGAGCCAATTTCAGCCGACTGTCAGCAACTGAGGATAATCCGTGCCTGGGCAATGCCAAAATATTAAGAAGCTATAAGTGATACACGTTCTAATTCAGCCATGTGGTACCTTTTTATTTTCGCCCTGCTCCACCCCTTGTAGCCCCTGCATAAGCTACTATTCTAGTCAGATCTGATTTTGATTTAGAGTTTTACAGCACAATCCCATGTCTATTCAGAAGTAAGTCACACCGAGTTTAATGGACTTTACTTTCAGGTAAGCATGAATAGGATTGCAGCCTTAGTCTGATGCTTAAGCAGAAATGACATAAAGCAGGAGCTTTTTCAGTTAAAATGCAGTATCTGCTTCTTAGATAATTATGGAACCCATAACAGGATTTTTTTTATCACACGTGGATAAAGCCAACATATCAATCTCTTATGACACACTTTGCAACTTCAGAATAAAGTGTAACGATTAGTACTCACCAATTCTTTTCTAAGTTGAATAAAGAACTGTTTGCACTTAAAAGAAATTTTTACAATCTTCAACCTAAACAAAAATAAGTAAATAAATAAATCAGAATACTGTGACATTTCCATAAGTGTATAATCTCACGTGGACCTAAACATGTCTAAGGAGGCAATTCCATATATTTCATCAGAATCCATTTTTCAAACATTTTCACCAAAACAAATCTGATGGGTTTACCCACCTTCCCAATCCCACCTCAGAATAAATTCAATTCTTGTGGTACGACTGCTTTAAAATTCCTTTTGAACACTCGAGCAAGATTATCCAATGCTATGAAATCTATAAGATCTTATAAGAAATCTATAAAAAAGGCTATTACTCCAGTTGATTTATTATATCCAAAGTACAGGCTGATACATAGAAGAGCCACATGTGGTGTTCCCTGTACTCATCAGGGCTTTCCCAGCCACACTTTCCAAGTTTCAAACATTAACAAATGCAACTGAGAGCAGTGTTATTTTTCCTCCTGTTCTGGGTATGTGTATCGTGTCCATTAAAGTCTGAACATGCATGCTGAAATAGAACATCACAAATCTGACACCTGCCTTGTCCAGTCTGGGCTAGCCTGAGCAGATTTTAATTACAAAAATGTCCTTTTGCAATACTATTGTATCCTCTGCTGCAAACCACGTGAACAAGATAATATGCAAGACTTGCTGGCTGGCATATTGCAGTTTCTGGCTAAGAGTGTAACTGCAATGAAATGATTAGCTGCACTGTACCAGTCAACAACATTGTGTTATATTGGCACATTATCACAGAAGCCAACAACAAAGCACAAGAGCTTCAACAGCTCAAAAATCAAGACACATGGGTGTGTTATTTTGGTGATATTTTTTTCCAATTTTTTTTTTATTAAAATAGCAAATTGCGAGGTTGTGTGTTTTTATTTTGAATTCTCATTTCAAGTTCTCATTTTTATTAATTTTAAATGCTTTAAAAGAGAACTTGGTAGATAATTAATATAGTGTCAGCAGATGCAGCCACAGTATTATTACTAATTGGTAAAGTAGTCTATTTTAATTTCTGGAAAATATCTTAACACCGAAAAGCGGTGTTTTGTGTTTTTACTCAGATATTTTAACTGCCAAAAGGCAGCGTTTATCTGCCAAAAAGTGGTTTCAACCAAAAAAAATCCCACCCCTACACATAGGGTTATACCAATCTGTTTGTTAAAGCCAGGCACCTAAGCAACCAAGTACCAAGTACACACTAGCAGTGTGCTGAACATATTGTGGCTTCTCTATGCCACTGTGGATGAAAGTGGTAGAGCCAAATTTTAGATAGTCCGCCAAGTATTTACATTTCTCCTCCTTGTGTGCTGAAACTCAACTAGGCATGTACAAGGAAGACACAACATGCCCTTTTGGAGAGAGAACCAGGAAAGACCTCATCACATGCACACACATACCAAGTCTCTACCCTAGCCAGAAATGTGCACTGTTCCCAACTGCTAAGTTTTGCAAAGCTATCCCAACAGGTTCAGGGTGGATACCTTTTGTAAAGATAGTAAAGAAAGCGTACTGGCCACCAAACTATCACAAATGATCAGTCTAAGAACAACCGCTAAAGCTCTCATTGTATTCCCTAACCTGAGTTGCTTTATTAGAACAACTGTTAGCTTTCCTTTCCCTCCATACCACGGTTTCTTCAAACTTCTCAGTACCGGGGCCACATGGTGTATTTAACACCAGTGTTTTTCAAACTCTCGGTTGCAACCTGATGTCAGGTGGGTCACAGAAAGCTAGGAGCAGCTACCTTGGAAGCTGCAGACCTTGTATATTACTTTGTGTTAACAGTCTGAATTTTCAAGTGAGGGTTTTAAAAAAATTTGTTTTTAGTTTAGTGCTTTCACCTAATATTTTGTCCTAATCTTTCTTTCTTTCTATCAGTGCCATTGTAAAAAGTGGGTCCTGATCATTTTCATGGGCCAAAAAATAAAAAAAAATCAGAAACCTTCATTATCTGTTTTAGGAAAGCATTATACATTCTGTGCTTGGCCCAGTCGTCTAGAGACTTCCATGATGAGCTCTTATTTTCTCTTTTTATTCTTATCCAGACACTTTTCTTCTGGCTTCCACTCAGGCTGCTGAATGTCTGCACAGGTGTATACATTTTTTACATGTAATGTAACTCCTCCTCCCTCTCTGTTCCTTTTTGAACAAGTTATATCCTTCTAGTCCCTATATTCCATCATAGGTCTCATCACATGAAGTTTCTGTGATGCCTAGCAAAGGTACATGCTTTCCCACATTAGGATTTCAGTTTTGTCCTGTTTCCCAGCTGTTTCTTGAAATAAAGTAAAAGCAAAAGAGAGTGCTTGCAAGAACAGTGAGTGAACCCTGGGATTCTGCAAACAGCAATGGGTTTGCAGTTGTGAGAGTAATATAGGACCCTCCATCAGGAGACAAATTTGAATTCGTATTTCCCTATTCCCTTGCACTGCTAGACTACGGTTCCATGGCTAGTTTCAAGTTTTGTTCTTGCCTTCCTATACAAAAGGAAGGACTGTAGTTCAATAGCAAAGCAAATGTTTGGCATGCAAAAGCTCCCCGTCTCAATCTCTGGCATCCCTGGAGACTTACTGCCAGTCAGTGAAGGTAATACTGTCCCAGATGGACTAAAGTTCCATACATTTATATTTTTGTTTTTCGCCCCTCAAGACCTTTCTGTTGCAAAACTGATCACGTTTTTAGTTTTGTGGATGGCCAAATGCATCAGTAATTAATTGGACTGAAATTATTGACTGTGGCTAGATATTGGGGCAAACAGAGGGAAATGGCTGCATCTGCCAGAGGCAGAATTTGAACGTGTCTCTCTTAGTTCCACATACAGCACACGTACGCACTGTTACATTATTAGGGCTGATAGAACAACAGCAGGAAACCATGCTATCTACTACTGCACACACTCTCACTGACCACAGCCTGGAAGAGAATGGAAGGAATGGATTAAGTCAGTGTTACCAACCCTGTGGGTGTGATGCTGCTGCAGCACAGCAACTATCGTTTTCTAGAAGCAATTACAGCTGCCAGTGGACGAAATGATTAGTGATAATGTCTATAACCATTTTCAACATGAGAACATTTTCAACATTTATGTCACTGCTGTTGCAATTCTTTTAAGATGTTTATTGTATTGCTGGGTTGCTGCCAAGCATGAATAAGATACCAACAAGCTAGCAGAAGAAGTGATGTAGCTATAGTTCATGACCCCACAAGGTCAAAGTATCCACCAGTTACTAAAATGTAACACTTTTCTTAATTTTTCCAAGTTTGACAAAATGTGCATTAATGAGTTTAATGTATTACTAATGAATAAGGAGTCTGTATTAATAAATGATAATATATTTATCACCATATCAAAGAATCAAATTACTGTTAGCAACAACTCTTGCCTAAGACATGACTTTGTGTGTGGCCAGGAAGACAAACGGATCGAATAGTATCACACCCAACCAAATACTGAATCTCTCTGAGATTGTATCACTTCCCAGGGACACTGGATAAAAAAATAGGCCAAACTAATTCACCCTGAAGGGATTTTATGGTCTCTCAAGTACAGTAGAAACTATGTATTACTACACTACTCTGTTTGCAACAATCATATGAAAAAAGAAAAGGAACAAACCATGCTACTGTGAGAATCTAAAACAGAAGAAATGTTAAGATTTTAAAATGAGTTCAAGCTATAAAATCTTTAAGGTTTGTGGCAAATGCACGGTTTACCACAAGCAGCAGTAAGGCACAGGGTGCATTGTACATCTTTTTTTTCATGCTTCCAGGATCATGTGCACAAAGGGAACTTGTGCATGTCCCTGTGACTAGATGTCTTCCACTGATGCTTCCAATTCACATGGAAAATGGCTCTAAACAAAAATGGGAATGTTTTCAAGATATGTCATGGGAATGGCTTCCAATATGTCCAAGGTTGTATATATTGCTCTTATTAATAACTGTTCCAAAACTGCTCACAAAGTTTCTGATATTTATCCAATTGATTCAAACAGGTCTAACTCATTGCTAGCAAGAAATTGATGAAAAATAATCCCATCTTTCCTAAACTGAATTTTTTAATCAGTAAAATACATCTATTTTAATTATAGAGATCAAATACTTTGGCTGGCGCAAGCCAGTCAGCCAGACTGTTCCAGCACAGTATAGAATTGGGCTATTAGTCAATGTATTGCATCCCTGCAAAGCATCCTGATTTTCCCTAAAAATAATATCATGCATTACTCACTTTGTCAAAAGGCACAGCTGCAATTATCCCAACCTGAATGACTAGCTCTGTAACTGTGGACATTCCAGCCAGATCTTCAAAACTATTGGATATGTGAGCTAGGTGATTCTCAAATTAATATTTTATGTGAATTTAGGCATACACAGAGCTTAAAGGTGAGAATTTGGGGTTCACTATATTCACACAGAATAAAAGTAGCAAGCACTCTAGTGCTTCTACAAAAAGCAATAAAATGGCCCAAAATGAAAGGGATGGAGGAATGAAGACAAAAGCAAAATTCAATGCTGATTAGGCTATACAGTTTGTCAAAAGCTTTTCTGTAGCCAAACTGAAATACATGAGGAAGCTGAAAAATCACCTACAGCACACAATATAATTATTTAGAGGGGCAGAAGTTAGTGTTGGAATTATGCTATGCAAAGATTCACCTTTCGGGCTTTGCTTAAGGATCACAGCATACACATACCTTTCTAATATAGTTCAGTACAGCAGTTGACCAATGTACCACATTGTTCCTCTCATTATACTTGCATGAATCTTCTGCTTCTCTGCTTCTGCTTCAAATTCTAAACTGTAACCTTTTTCTGCCTTTTAAAATTTGTTGCTCTATAAAATGCAGCACATACTGATGGCGCTATATAAAACAAACTGCCGCAATTAAGGTACACCTGTGATATGCTGTGCCTCTCAAATGATTGCATCAGCAGCACATCTGCAGGTCCATTGTCTTTAATGAGATTTCATGCATGGGTGTAACTGGAACTTGGTATGTTAATGATTACTTAAAACTCTAGGCAAATGCTTTCTAATCTTTGTTAGTTCATGGGCAACACTGAGCAAATAAGTTTGGTATTCTATTCCTCCAGAGCCCAAGCTTTTTACTGTCTACCTGAAGAAAATGTTTGTAGCATGCCAGTAAAAGAATTAGAAAATCAGATGAATCATTACAGATGACACAAAAGACATGCACTCCTCTAAGATTCAAATGTACCAGGATACATTCAATTAAAAAAAATTAAAAGCTGGGGAAGACACTACATACGAATCAGGGCTTTTGAAATACAGTAGGTCACAAGGCGCACAGCAATCTCACTGTTTTTAGATGAGGAACTCCACATTTCCCGGATGCCAGGATGGTGTAGTGATTATGGCACTGGACTCAGACCTAGAAGATCCAGGTTCAGATCCCCACATTGTCATGAAGCATCCTTGGAGAACTTGGGCCAGTTACTATCTCTCAGCCCCACCTACTTCACAGTTGTTTTTGTGAGGACAGAAGAAATCATGTACACCACCCTGAGCTCCTTGGAGGAAGAGCGGTAGAAATGTGAAAAATAAATGAAAATAAATTTTCTTCTTTTTAGTGAGGCATCTCCCTAATTCTTTGTGGAAATGGTTAGCTAAACAAACTGATAATTTGAAAACTGAAAATTGAGGCAGGTGAAGAGGGAAGGAACCCAGAATATCTGATCAATATGTCTCCACTGCCAGTCACACTTCTTCTTTCCATAGTAACTCCCTGCCACTATGCTCACTATGTTGATTGGCAACACTGAGGATCAGCATTTCTCTCCCTTTTCCATAGAATGAAATTATAACAATCTCAGATAATAGACATAAATGGGTACTGCAGAAGCACCTCCTGGCTACTGTCAAGAACTACACGAAGAGTTTATTCAAGCTTGTACACCAAATTCAGCTGTATTGAAACTGAAGGGATTGGACATTATGTTCTTTAAAGGTATCTTAATGCGAGTAATGCTGTGACCCTATATTTATATACACAGAGGTGACACTAACATGGGATGACACTGACATAGGGATAGTGCCTATTCCCAAAAATCTGAGTCTCAATATCACTAACAGCACAATCCTATGCATGTCTACTCAGAAGTAAGTACCATTGTGTTCAATGGGGCTTACTCCCAGGAAAGTGTATATAGGATTGCAGCCTAACTAAAAAACAAGTAATACGTAAGATTTCACATGCAGAATCAACATGTGGATCAACCTAAAATAAGTGTATCAGTTGAAATCCAGAGGCCTGTGCACACAAAAAGATTCTGCACAATGTACGTACAGTGCTATATTTTCCCTACTGAAAAGATCTTAGTCCTCTGATTTTCAAAGTGGTGGTAAGGGCTGCCACATCAGAAGGATAAGACTGAAAATTTGCTTGTGTGCATCTAGTATAACAACCCCATCCTTTTGGATATAGACACTCATTTGGTTGAGAAAGTACAGTAATTATGCCACAGAGCATCTTATGACATTCCTACTAATTAGCTGGACTTCCTAACTGACAAAAATTTGCCAGGGATTGGTTTTGCTTAGAAACCCCATGCTAGAAACTTCAGAATTTTATTTTAAACATATTTATACATATTTATTTATTGTATTAAATTTTTATTCTGCCTTTCTCCCAAGAAGGCACTCAAGGCAGCTAACAACCAGTTAAAAAAAATGAATATAAACTATAAAATACACATAAATAAAAAAGCCAATCAGCAGCAGCATAAAAACAGTCAAAAAAATAGATAAAAGTCTAAAAAAACCACATGTCTGTCTACAATCTTCATATCCTGTGAGATTACAGGTATCAAAAGCTCTTTGAAATAAGAAGGTCTTCAAGCCTCGCCGGGACGTTAAAGGCAAGGGAGCTGTTCACAGCTCAAAGGGGATGGAATGCTACTTTTCCTTAACAAAAACCTCAAAGCAGCACACCATAATAAAAACCAGTATACCAAATATGAAGGAGAAATGCATTGCAGCAGCAATACTAAAACATCAACATCAAAAGTTGACAACCCCAATCAGAAACACAATCAAGAACCCAGCAGCCCCCAAAAGGTTTCCCTATTAAGCTACATTTTGGGGAGATTGTGAAAAGAACATAAAGATGGGCCATGTAGGTGTGGGGAAGGTGTTCCAAATATCAGTCAGTGACAGAATATAGAACAGGACCTCAGACATTGATCATCTCAATGAGGAATGTACAAGAGAATACAATCCTTAACACCAGAGGCGTACCTTGGGTGGAGTCTTAGGGGTATGTGCCCCTCATGTTATGCCAGGGGAGGATGATGGTCCCCTGGCTCCTCCCAGTCACCTCTGGGTTCTCCCCAAAGGCGGGACACTGGTGGCTTTGCAGAATCCCATCCAAACTGGGATGGAGTGTGATGAAGCCAGCATCAGCCTGCCTTCAAGGAAAATGTTTCTTGGGGGGTGAAGCTTTGCATGTCTTGTTTCAATTTCAGGGAAGGCTGGAACAGGGCTCAACAAAGCCGGCAGTACCCCAATCCCAGGGAGAACCCAGTGCAGGTGGGGTGATGTCATACCATCACTACCTTGGCCACTGTGGCAATATGTTAAATCCTGCTTAATACATTCAGATCTTAAACCATCTAATGCTTTAAAGATAAGAATCAGCATTTTGACTGGAACCTGAAAACAAATAGGATGCTAAAGATGATCACACAGGATGGGGAAAAATATGCTCCACCAGTCAGTCCCTGAGAGGGACCTGGTGGTTTGGTTTTTGAACCAAATGAAGCAAGGGTAGAGCTGTCCCAATTCATAGAAATGCCCCAATTCATGCTAGTCTTTTTCAGTGGGTGTTTCTAGTGTCTTCTGCAATTTTTAAAAGTAAATTGAACTAATTTCTATTATAGTCATTTATTTAAAAGATTTATACCCTGCCTTTTCCTGACGGGACTCAAGGCAGCTTATAATAAACAGATAAAAACAATATTAAAACACAATAAGAGATTTAAAAATCAGAATAAAAGCAGATTAAAACAGATAAAATAATTTATAATGATTTAAAATTATTCAATTATTATTCTATTTATTTACGTGCCTGATTACATTCTGGCATACACAAAATGAATACTTAGAATTTATCATTCAGTTAAGCAAATAAATAATTTCCAGTATGGCATTCCTTACCATGGAAAGGTGTTAATTCGTACCCTGTTCTTATAAATTAGTATGCCTCCCGACATTACTCCAATCATAATTTCATTGTTACTTTGATCCTACAAAAAACAGGAAGAAAAAGATTAATATATATCCTGTGATCAATCATGTGAGTTACTATCTTCCAACTTTCAAGTAAGCTTCAGGATACCAGAGCCTCATTTGGTGAGGAGTCTGTAAGAGACTTGCCATGAGGAAACATTATCTCACATGCAGGGGTGTAGCTACAATAGTGCAGGGGGTGCAACTGCACCGGGCACCAAGCTTTAGTGGGGCAACAAACTGAGCTTCACACTAGTAGCCAAAATTGTGAAAACCTTGGTAATTATGAATAATACTCTCATGTATTATTGGAAAGGTAATTTGATGTGGAATGCAATGAAACAAACCAGAGTATAATATCTTTATCAAACGTTATGGCCCAAAACCCACAAAATGAAAATATAACAGTCATGTAAAAATTGCAGTTTGTTAAAATCACAATTTGTAGGAATAACACTGACATGTTATATATCATTTGATGTGAAATTTCATGCAGAATGCAATGAAGCACGTCAGTGTGTAATATCTTCATTCTATCAAATGTTATGGCCAAAACCCCAAGGAGATAAAATGCAATTGTGATATCACTTCCAGGGCATTATTCTGCCCAGGCTACACTTTCTTTAGCTATGCCCCTGCTCACATGTCACATTCCACCGCTCCACTCAGATTCCCTCCCACACCCACCCTCATCTAGCCATGGAAAACCCTAGCATTCCCAACTATTTTTCAGTACAGAACTACTTTTCAGTACAGAAGAAGTGCTACTATACCACATAGCAATGAAGGGAAAGGATGGGCAAACCAGAGTACTGTCATGAACATGGGTGACTGTTAATCAAAAACTGCCTAACTGCACGATGCCAAAATGCCAAACCAAATCCAAACCCCAAAACAAGTTCAAAAATCTTGATGGGAGGAGTGACAGTGCACAGGAACCTTCAACAGCAGCTGCATTTGTAAACATAAATAAGGTTGGACCCAAAATATATCTTTTAAGGTATGGATTATAGATGGACTGATCTGCTGAACTGGTATGAACGTTTGCTCTTTAGTAGAACAGGAGACTCTTAAGTCTGGTTATTAAAGGCCAAATTACAAGTTACATTAAACACATAGTTTGGGTCTCGTATGCTTCTTCAGTGAAGAGTGGGATTGAATAAGGACCACAGCAGGAGGTTATTCTTTCACTCTGCCACTATCCAGATCTGGACTGGAAGTCTGATGAATGCTCCCCCATCCCCCAGACAAATGCTCCTACTGTTATGAAGGTGAGCTTCCCTCCCAGGGAAAGGAGCAGGGAAAGGGGCTCCTGATCCCAATTGAGACTGCAACAAAGGGAACTGGTTAAAGGTCTTCAAGAACCCCTGCTAGAGTTCCATCCAGATCAAGCCCCTGTCATTGATTTTTGACACACAATAACAAAAGCAAAGATGCAAGACTCAAATTTAATGTAATGTGTAGTTGGGTCCCAAAACCTGCTTTTTAGAGGCTACTACCTGAACAGAGAATGCACATGCCTCACAGATACACTTATCCTCAAATATAAGATATCTGAACATTAATTTTAAATATACAAGTAATGTGTGCAATCATTGGCATTGCAATCCTACGCATGTCTACTCAGAAGGAATCCCCAATGAATTTAAGTAAGCATGTATAAGATTGCCATCTTAAATTGCACAATTCTAAAAAGTTAACACTTTTAAAATCCAGTTGCTAATTAAGTAGTTAATTAACTGAGGAATGGTTTTCCAGGTGACAGTATTTATGGAGTTCACATGGAAATGAAGTAAAGCTGAGTTTTTTTAGAAACAGAGGATACCACTGAAGATATTACTAAGAGATATTTTCTTGCACAATCAGGATTCATTTGCTGAAACTTACCCTTGCATAGTGCAATTCAACTCCGTAGAGTTCTAAGGTTCGGGCTGTATTAAGATAACTAAACTCTGCTTCAGCAGGAGACAAGCCTCTACAATAGGAAAAAAAAAGAGGCAGAGCATGAAACAATTTAAAATGCATGTAAAATCACTTAAGACAGTGGTTCCCAAACTGTGAGCTGTGATTTTCTGGGGAATCATGGAAACCAGCCAGATGAGCCACCAGTTGAAAACATTTGGGAACCACTGACCTAAGCCCTTATATTATCTCAGAACAAGTTTTCTGCACTAGTTCATAAAGCAAATTGGAAACAGCATGCCAAATACTACTTCGCAGTTATCCAATTAGCGTTTGCATAAAGTTTTTTTTTGCAAATAGCAGGCCTGTCTTGAGAATTACATTTCAGTATTCTAGCACAAGTCCAACTACAAAGTACAATTCTGGATACATAGATAGATTACACTCTGTTGTAAATGTAATAATTTAAATGGATTGGTTCACCACTGCTTTCTATGGCATCACTTGTAGGTCTTTAATTAACTATCTTTTCAGTAAAAGAGTGGAATGGAGCACACATGCAACCATTACTTAGGTGTAGTCAAAGGGTTTCAGCACAGGATGTATGGATGGGGTTACCAGATACAAACTGGGACAGAGAGCCTATATCGTTAACCATTGTATAGAAGAGGGAATTTGGGCAGCTGCTGCTCATCATGGAAGGGCTTCAAAAGCTGCACCTGCCAAAATTCCCTCTTCTATACAATGGCTAAAGGTGTAGGCACTCTGTCCCAATTTGTATCTGGTAACCATATGTATGTAAGTGGTCATCCAGGTATTGAAATTGTGACTTTATTATTCCCTCCCGTCTCCATAACCCTTACATATGCTGCTGATGTAGTTTGGATACTTCTTTTTCAAAGTCTTGAGGCTGGCCAGGGATGAATGAGTAGTCTGAGAGGTAGCCTGGGAAGTTCTCGGAAAGGCTGTAGTCTCCCAGTTCAGCTAAAAGTTAAGAGAAACAATTTGTTTAGCAACTACCTAATTTAAACATATTACAATCCATGACAAACAGCAAAACAAATTAATTAATTTTTCTATCTTATTAAAACTTTCTACAAGCAAATCACTTGAACCTGAAACCAAAAGTATTTTATGCTGTCTGAAGGACCAGAACCCTTGAACCGTAATGCAAGACTAAAATTACTTGTAGCTTAATCTGATACACATTTGGTGGTAGAACCAATTACCATGAGAAATGGTGGGTTATCCCTCACTGGTGATGCTCAAGTACAGGTGTGACAGGCAGCTTTTGGAGATGCCCTAAAGAGGATTTTATTGCTTCAAGCAAAGTTTGGACTAGATGGACTTGAAGGTGCCTTCCAACTCTATGATGTTCAATGGCTCACTGTGACAAATTTGCTAGACACTTCCTGGATAAAATCCATAAGAGGTATTGTAGTTCCTTAAAGAAAAAATATGCTCCTACTCATAATAGTTTAATACTTTTAGAACAGAAACACACGTTCAAAGAGATATACAACTTTGTTAAACTGCCAAACTGGAAAGTAGAGCCTACTACAGATACAATCCAATGCGTGTCTGTGCAGAAGCAAGCCCATTTCAGTGGGACTTACCCTCAGCTGTGTATAAGATTACTACTAACATGAACATCATTTAGACTGCACAGAAATAGCATTAATATAAGAGAAGGGGCACTAGTTTAGTGGCAAAGCACATGCTTTGCATGCAGGAGGCCACAGTTTAATTCCTTGCATCTTTAGGAAAGACTGGAAGATCTTTGTCTGAAATCCTGGAGCACCATTGCCAGTTGGAACAGATAATACTGAGTTTGATAGGTCAGTGTGAAGCAGTTTCCTACATTACATTCTACAGTAGCTATAATTATTCAAATAGCATAACTTAAATGAAGTTGAGGCAAAGCACACCAATAACATATTACAAATAATCAATTGTTCACAATGACAGCCTGTCATGTTTTGATGTGCACCATAACATTTTTATGATAATCAAACACTTCCCAATGTATCAATACTGACATATATTTATGTTTTGAATGCCATTTCCTCTTAGGCTGGATTAAGTCTTTTATACATTAATGCCCATTTCATACTAAATAAATAAAAGAAAGGGCTACATCTAGTATCAGCTTTGCTCAAAGAATGTGGGTGTTTCCACCCAATTTTTCCCCAAATCTTCTCCTCTTTGGTACCCCTTCCCACTCTACTTTCCACTCTACGTTTCTGGATTCCCCAATTCTCAGGGGCACTGTTTTAGGAAGCAAAGAGGTCTGTGGTTGGAAAAGGGGGCCTGGAACCTTCTCTTGTGTGAGCTTATTTCCACTTGTACGAAATCTGGATACAACCGGAAGAACTGGACTAAAATCTATTCAAACATTCTTGTAGTAATTCAAAAAATTAGGAATTTCATATGAACATTGAAATCACAAACTTTTAAAAAATTGATTAAATGCCATACTTACACTGAACAGCATAAGAAGCCAAAAGTGCAGCAGTATTATAAGGGCAGAGCAATCTATTAAAGGGGGGAAAAAAACACAACTATAGAAATCTTTAAAATCATGTGGGTTTACCGGTTTATTTGCAAAGCACAATAGCTGAAGCATCT
>JAJKFI010000014.1:15690738-15694229 GCA_029204185.1 Lerista edwardsae
TCTTGAAGCTTATTTGGATCGCTTACAAAAAATTTGACTCTGAAGTTCAAACTGTGAGGTGATCCTCCTAAAATTGATCGAAACAATTGATCAGATTATTTCCAATAAAAACCTTTATCATACTATAATTTTAGAAAAATAAAATAGTTGCTCACTTTTTAATTGTTTCCTGATTGGCTTGTTTGGATCCAGCCACCTCTGGGTAAAAGAAAAGAATAACTAATTATGTATTTTCCCTGACAATAAAGAGCACAATTGCAATACAAGATTATAAAAACTATGCTAAACCATTTTTGTAGGCTTGTTTTACTGTTTGGAATTGGAGTTTGTTTTACTATTGGAGTTGGAGTTGGAATTCGAGTTTGTTTTACTATTTGGAATGGCACTTAAAACCCAACGCAACAGCTACATACATAGTATCATCTTCTTGACTAAGCTGGCTCAAAGTACCTCTCTGTTATCTCTTCCAAGACTCTCCAAATTTTGATGGGACTCCTTTGTGGATCCCTGGCAGAAACCAACTGCTTCCTTTCCCATGAGCTACTGGGGCTGCTGCTATATGGACAAATATATTCCAGACTAGCCATTGGTCATATAACCTACTGGTTTCTTCATATATAGTGGGAACCTGGGGCACCTGGTGGGCCGCTGTGAGATACAGGAAGCTGGACTAGATGGGCCTTTGGCCTGATCCAGCAGGGCTCTTCTTATGTTCTTATGTTAACTTAGAATTGCACCAATTATATCATTTCATTGTGTAATGTGGCAGCCAGGGAATGCATGCCAAACTAACTACACAGTTGTTGAAGTTTACGGTTGCACAATGCAACTCTCTGCATGCTGAAAATTATATGTTCTAGGTCAGTGTTTCTCAAACTATAGGGTCACCACCTGATCTCAGGTGAGTGGCAGAAAGCTGGGAGCAGTATCTTGGAAGCTGCAGACCTTACTCTTGCTATATTCCTTTTGTGAGTGTTAACAGTTTGAATTTTCAAGAGGGTTTTAAAAATGTTTTTAGTTCACTGATTTTACATAATATTTTGTCCTATTCTTGCTTTCTGTCAAGGATGCTTTGTGGCTGTGCAATTGCTGCAGTCCAAGAATGCCAGTTTGCATTCCAGGAGTGTCATTTTATTATATCACAGTGCCTGCATAATCCTACTTTATTATGTTACTTCTGGCTATGATGTCACTTCCAGGTTAATGACATCACTTCTGGTGGGATCCGACAGGAGTGCCATTCTAAAACATGGGTCCTGGTCTAAAGTGTTTGAGAAACACTTCTGGGCTACTAATATACTTAGAGATAGCAGTAGAAAAGATCAAATGGGTACAACTTCCTTAACAATGAAAAATAGGTTTTCTGAGCAGTAACTCCATTTTTGTGCACTAATTTTTAGCAGCAATTATAAACACAGAGATATGCTGACCATCCTGTGGTGCTTTAATTCAGCTCACAATTCCTTTCTTTAGAGATTTTAATGGTTTCTTCCCCAATGTCATTAAGAACACACACACACCCCTTGCAGGTACAGTATATCAATCCATTTTCCCCTCTTCCAGTTTTTAATTAGCTCAGATATTTTGTGAGTAACTCCCAAAATAAATGTGAACATTTAGAATGCTACAAGTCTTTTACGTAGGGCAACAAATACTTGTGAAGACCCTCCTTGAAATGCTGCAAACCATCACTTCAAACACCAAGCTGCTACATAACAGTACTATAAAACAGTTGAACTTAACACTAGAGGGTGTATATGGAGAAATATACAATATGCTGCTACAACTCATTAAAACGTCTTGAATAAAATCCAGTTTAGCTACTAACATTTTTAGCTACTATCGTAACTCAGTTTTTCCAACCCAAATATATGACTAGTCTCCCTATTAGTTTTAATCTCTGGATAAATGAAGTTAAGCATGGTTTGTAAGTGCTACAATTGGAAATGCCACTGGAAAAGTAAACAGAAGAAAATAGAGCACGATTTCCAGGTAATATTCTCTGTGTCCAGGCACAAACATGTACACACATGCAAGTTAAGAAAAAAAATCTATATTCATTCCTCCCAAAATGTAGTTTTGCATGTAGAAATAAGGACCTATTCCTGAGGAATGAAAAGGGAGCTAATTCAAACAATAATATAAGTAACAAAATAATGACAAAAGTGAGACCATTTGTGGCCATTCACCTATTAAAAGTATACAGCCTGCTCACCAGAACAAAAGGATGCACATGCATCCTGTTTTAGATAGCTACATTTTTGAAAAAAGGAAACTATGCTTCTCCAATTCTTCCTCTCTCCAGGACAAAGGATAGTCAGAATGAACAGAAAGCTGAGGGATGCATTACTATTAATGGCCATGTGTGGACTATTCAGTTCAGTTCTTTATTTAAACGGTCAAAGACCAGGAATGCTTCTTAGGCCATTGATTTCCAGGGCTTATGTTTTCCAAACTGAACACAAAATGCATGTCACATTGGAGACATCACTAAATTAAGATTATTTTTTTTAACAGAACTTGATGGTGCAACAAGAGAAACTTGATGAAGCATGAGTTATGTTCTAGCTCTGTATTTGTGAGAATCTGAAAAACATCAGTAATCAGATATCTATTAATAGAACAAAATAGAACAAAAGATATTAATATAAAGTTAACAAAACCTATTTTGAAATTTGTATGTTAAAAACCTGTTCTGCCAACAAAATCCACCAATTTTGAAATTAAAATAATTGGGTCATATAAAAACAAATTATATGATGACAGCAATAAGGAACAGAGCAGAGTGGCCACACTTTAGAAACCAATTAAAACAATTATCACACAATATATGTAACAAACAGAAGTTATTTAGGTAAAAGAAGTCTACGGGTGTAAGAACAGATGGATATTCACTGACCGATGAATAGATATATTTCAGATCGAGAAGAACTTTCCAACAACTAATCTATATATATAAAGAAGAGCGTATGTATGTATGTATGTGTGTGTGTGTGTGTGTATGTTTGTTCCACATAGGCTCCGCAACGCCTGGACCGATTCGCACCAAACTCGGCACGCGGGTGCCTTGGCCCCCCGAAACCATCGCTGCGCGGTTTTGGAACGGATCGCGCCCCCACGGGCGCGGGTACAAGCGAATTTGTGGTTCTCTGTGGACGGCTATGGGCTGAACCGAACATTCCGAGGCTCTGGTGATGTCATGATGAGATGCAAATGACATGCGGAATCTTCAGGCAGCAACTGAACTCTTGACAGTTGAAGACAAACAGCAGCAAACAGGATTCACTCAGGCAAACCGATACAATGTGTTCTGTGGACATGTGGGCGGTCCCTGCTTGGCAGTGGACAGTTGGCACAAGGTGCTGTGGCTGTTGCTCTCTCTGAAAGTTTACTTTCACTGTGTAACGTAAGGCAATTGGGCAGGTGCAACCAAAGGCTACAAAGATGAAACAATAGTGTACACAGGAAACACCTGAGGAAAAAACAACAAC
>JAJKFI010000014.1:15699229-15767069 GCA_029204185.1 Lerista edwardsae
GGAGCGCGGAGAACGCACACCCCCTTGTATAAGACGCACCCAGTTTTTAGTGCCCCAATTTTTTGAAAAAATGTGCGTCTTATACTTGGGGAAATACGGTAACACTTTCTGCATATACCATCTTTCATGGCATAGCCTGTACTCCGCAAGTGATTAAATGTGATTAACATATTTACAATATTCTTATAGAAGCACTTTAATTATCATCAACAGCTGGAGGAATAAAATAGGTCATTGAAAGTCCTTATTACAACCATGACGTAACAGCAATACATTAACCCTTCCTGAAAGCTGTTGTTGTGGACTATATAAAACACTATTGTGTCTACATATAGCCAATTGGTCTAGAAAGCTAGAAGTATAAACACGTAAAGAAATTTCTTTAATGTTCCCTACGTAAATTAAAAGCATCCCCCAAGCTATCAAATTAGAACCAGTATTAAGAGCATAATGGATTAAGAAAACTGTGGGATATTTGGAAAGATATCAGTTAATGCCTTGAATGCATATGCATGAAGGTACAAATAGCAGTCCTCTGCCTCAGGGCAGATGACCTTTTAGCCAACAAAAGGGACAAAAATAAGACCAGCTGAAGTAAATTTAATGATTGTTCTGACTTGATTTTTGATCTCGAGTTCATGTGCTCTACTGGCTGTTCAGTTATAGCATACAAGCAAATCAAAAGCACCTCATCATGGATTAAACAAAAGGCAATTAGAGATAATTCTATGACCAAAATAATCTAAAATATTTTAAGAGAAATGAGTTGTTCTTGCTTTTCTTCTATCTACGAACGTATCTAGCTGTCAAACACAATGCTTAAAGATCTTGTCAGGACTTTCGGGTCTTCAGCGCAGCATATCTGTAGAAGCCATTTCACATTCCACAAACATTTCTGAATAAACATTGAGCTAGAAAGTGATGCCATGACCAGAGACTATTTTACAGTATGACATAATATGAGCTTCTCCCTCATTAAACTTAGCAGTCAAGTACCAAGAAAAATGGAGAGTGTAGAATTGGCAATTCAGTCAAAGGTTATAGCAACAGATAGGAGGCCTAGTAGGTGGGCCTAGGGCCTGTAGGAAAGGTTTTTAGGCTAGCCGGATGGGCAGATCTGGCAGCTGCAGATGTTTAAACACAATTTTGAGGGGCATAATGTAGGAACAGATTCCGTCAGAAACAAAAGTCAGGGTGCAATCCTAATCAACTTTCCAGCACTGGGGTAAGGGCAATGCAGCTCCAAGGTAAGGGGACCAACATTCCCTTACCTTGAGGAAGCCTTTCTGGCTACTACTCCACTGCAGGATGCATGCAGCATGCATGGCACATGCCGCATTTGCACTGCTATGCCCATGCTAGAAAATTGGTTAGGATTGCACCCTCAATCTGAGAAGCTATGACGGTAGCATTTGGACCTCCAATCCATCTGAGGTAAAACCCTGGTCTACAGAATCTCAGAGGTAAAATGCGGCCCTCTTTACCCACAACATTTACTGAAACTATTACAGAATTGATGAAATGCTTAAATATTACCCATACACCATTGCCAATATTACCGATACACCACTGCACATTTTTCAAGGTTCAAACGTAAAATAGTGCAAGTTGCAAATAACTACAAAACTCACAGCTCGATTCTAAATACAGAATATAGTATACCAATACACAGATCTTCCCTTCACCTTGATACATAGTAACACAAGCCTTTGAGTTCTATTTGATTGTTCATCAAGCATTGTATCATCAGCACCAAAATATTATTTTAGTAAAGGAGCCCCAAATTTGGGCTTTGCTTAGTGAAATCACTATTGATCTCTTCCCTCCTCATCTGCTCATCTGTATCAGGAGGCACAAGAAACAAGAGAGAGATCACATATAGAGTCTTTGAGCAGGCAGAATTGCCAGAAGTCATAGTATGATTAGTATGTATACCACACATACATTCCACTCTTTCTAATCAATATGGGTACACGTGACTATATTTTAATACAAACTAAGTTGCAGATTGTTTTAAGGGAACAATGGAACAGGATATCAAGCATTCTTCTCAAAGTTAAAAAAAGGTTTCTCCAAAACAATTCTTCCCATCTTTAAAAAAATTAGGGCCCAATCCCATCCAACTTTCCAGCACTGATGCAACTGTGCCAGTGGGGCGTGTGTTGCTACATCCTGTAAGGGGGGGGGGTCACAGAGGCCTCTTCAAGGAAATGTTTGTTCCCTTACCTTAGGGCTGCAAGAACCCTGGGAAGTTGGAAAGGACTGGGCGCTAAATCTATAGAGGGCATGAATTACCAAAACAAACAACACAGACCCCAGTGCTAATCAGCAGAACGTAATGTAAAGTAGAATAGCAAAGAGAAATGCTTTTGAAAAAATAGACAGAGCTTACCGGGTTATCAGTAGAATCATCAGCCAGCTGTAAACCAAAATAGTCTCTCTCAGTCAGGTCAAGATGCTTGAAAACTATATCCAACAGAACTTGTCCCTGATCGTGTTTCTGCAGGAAGAAAACACTGAATGAAAATGTTTCAAAATGAAAACAAAAATCTCAAGATAGCATGCTAAACTATGCATTTAGCATGCTAAATTGTTAAGTTGCCTTTAACAATTTCCCCTCTTCCATCCCAGTGAAGTAACAAGCAAAGACGGGACAGAAACTGGGCCCCAAATACACTTCCTATCTTGAATTTTACACTTTTCAGCTAAGAACATTATGAATACATCTCACTTTGATTTCTCCCCGAGTTTAGTTATTACTTGTAGATTTCCTATATGAGAGCTCAAATGAAAGCCTTTCTAGACTTTACCCCTGGTCCCCAAGAAAGCTTTTAATAGATGAAAAACTGCTCCACTTGAACTTTGGAAGACTGCATAGTCTTTCAGGATTACAGACGTAGCTAAAGACCCCATTTTGAAGACTGAGATTAAGGGCCAAATCAGACATTGCCACAAATGCATGATGTAGTTTTGTTTCTTTTACCCTTTAAATATCACACTAAAGGAGTCACAAAATGACAGAAACTACCACTATTACAGTTCCTGTCTCAATCATCACCCTCCTGTGCACTATTTGGAAAGTTGAAAAAAAAATTCTGTGTGGAAGAGAGGCTGTTTAACAGTCAACCCTTCCTTGAGACTGGCACAAGGGCTTCCCATAATGATCGGAATGCCCTTCCTTTGCCAGGGAATTTTTTTCACTTGGAAGCTGCAAATGACAGGAAACATGCAAATCTTGATATTTTCAAGATATGGTGGTACTTGGAGAACGTGAGGGCTGGATAAACAGTTTCTGCAGGCCACATCCAGCCCATAGACCTTATGTTTGACACAGCTGATTTAGGGGAAATGCCATCAAGCACTCACATCGATGACTGGCAATTATGGAGGACCACTACTAGGAGTGGGAAAGCAAGGCTGCTGATGGCAATGGCTGAAATAGTAGTAGTAGTAGTAGTAGTAGTATTTATAAATGTAAAAGTATTTATATACCACCTTTCTCTGGCCATTAGATTGCTCCTCTGGCTTTAATTCAAGGCGGTTTACATGGGCAGACTTTATCTCTAAACCCGCAAGGGTTTTTTACAAATTACAGAGAAGTTCTTATCTTTCAAGAACTACAAACAAAATACAGATGGAACTTTCGTGGTTTAGTCCTTCTTTCTGGCTACACGCTTGCCTTCCTCCTGGCTGATAAGCAGCTTCTCTGCTCCCACCAAAGAAACAGCTGGCCCAGCACAACTCCTCTCTCACAGGCAGCTGGAGACAGCTCAGCTCTTATCATTCGCACTTCGCAAGTTCTGCCACTCACGGAGACTTCCAGTGTTGTCGAACTGGCAACCTTCAGATCTTATCTTCGGGCAACGGAGGCTTTAACCCTCTCGACTAAACCTTCAAATACATTGAAAATCTGCTTTGCAGATTAGCCTCAATTTTCAGTGATGGCCTACAGAGTCTCAATGAATTGCTCAATAGCCTCCCTGCTCATTTTTATGTTGTGATAGCCATATCTGAAATCCAGGATGATATAGCAGTTTGGGAGTTAGACTTAGAGCACATTCCTAAACTACTTTCCAGCACTGGGGTAAGAGCAATGCAGCTCAGAGGTAAGGGAACAAACATTTCCTTATCTTGAGGAAGCCTCTGTGACTACTACTCCACTGCAGGATGCAGCACATGCCCCACTGGCACTGCTATGTCAGTGCTAGAAAGTTAGTTAGGATTGTGCCCTTAGTCCTGGAAGATCCAGACTGAAATCCCTGCTCAGCTATGAAGCTTTCTGGGTGGTCCTGGGCCAGTCACTATCTCTCAGCCTCACAGGGTTGCTGTGAGGATAAAAGGAACCATGTGCACCACTCTGAGCTCCTTGGAGGAAGGGTGGTAGAAAAATGTGAAAAATGACTGAATAAATCTTCCTCTAAAGTTAATGAAGCAGCTAGAGCTAGCCATGAATGACTTCACAGTGCCTTCTTCAATCTTCTGCCATTCTTCCAAGATTTTTCCTGGGCTAGGAACATGGTGACTGGCATGCTGCGCCAATTTTGATCTTCAATGCATATGCTTAGCATCTACTCCATTACAGAACTCCAAGCATAAGAGGTTTTCTCAGCACCATCCTGATTAAACAAACAGTGCTCTCATTTAAAGTGTGCAGCCAACATCTGAGACACATTCCCCTCTTTGGAGCCAGTTGGTCACATTTAGTTTAACATCAATTGTGATAAGCATTCTTTGCCCTAGGGCTAGGCTCTCCAGATAAGGCAGCTGGACATTTTCCAGACATGGTCTCAACTGAAAAATGTGCCAAACATCCCATGTCTCTGCTACTGGCCAAATGTGGTTGCTCTACCACACTATTTCAAAAATGAACCTGAACAAATTAGACTTTTTTTTTACAAATCGCATTATTTTGAAAAATGTGCAAATAAAGACCATATAAATGGAGATATGATAGTACAAGGAAACAAAGTATGGTTTCAAAAAGACATTAGGTAGGGAGAATGATGCTTATGGATCATAGACACTGAAAAGTAGAATCTTATTCCATCCCAGTTAAAGGTCCACATTCAAATACAACTTCACTTTCAGTCATTCAAAATAGAGGTAAAACTACCACCACCATGCCCACCAGAAAAAGCATTTATTTGCTATCTCTGACAAACACATTCAACCATTCTTAAACATTTATTGGGCAATCGCAAGTTAAATCTGCCACGTTCAATTAATTGAATGTTGTAACTCTCAAATTCAAAGGGCTTCTTTTTGTCTATTATATTACATAGTAGATGTAATCATCTTGTAGCCATAAAAATCCTCAGCAAGTCTGCCCCTACCCACTGGGGAAGAAGTGTCTCTCCTTTCTGTACCACAGATTTGTTTAACTCCTCCTTTGCTTCCCTCACGCAATGCAGACACTGTGTCTTCTTTCAGGTTACCTGGCCCATTTTGGCCTTCTGGCCAAGTTATTTATGCAGGATTTCCTTTCTTTACACATAAATGAAGATTAGTTAGATGATGAAGCTGTATGTCAAGCAATAACTACATGATAAGTTCAATTTCCCAACCCCCACCCCACCCCAACATTAGTTTTCCACAGCTTCCTGTAGTCATATAACCACCGATTATTACCCCCTGACTGTTGGTTACAATAGCATATCTAGCTGGAGCAATGTTTTAAGCAATAAGTCTAAAATGCATATCTGCCACACTATAAAACCATAAGCAAACTAAATACAAAACCTGTCCATCCTGAAAATCATCAGGGTCATCTCTGCAGGTTAATGTTAGCAAAACAGACTAATGATAGTTATTAATGGCTACTGCTGACATCCTCATCAAAATTAATGCAATGCAAAGGCAAGGCACAGTAAAATACATATGAATCCATCTGTATGAATATCAAAGAGTTAAGAATCTTTTCCTCATCACTCAAGAATTTATTTTTTTTGGTGGGAGATTCAGGGAACCGCAGAGAGTAATATCGATGGAAATTGACCTTACCCCATATACAAACAGGGCTTCTTCTGCTAATGGAAGACAACTGTAGGATATAACCCAAAATAAGCTCTCTACAACTTAGTGGTATGTTCTTTGTAGACTTTGTCTGCAATATATCCTCATTTTAGCTCAACAGATTGCCTTTATTGGAGTTCTACCATATTTAATTAAGCAAGGTATGATTTCCAAGTGATAACAAGAACGCTCTCAATTTCCATGCAAAAGAAGCTCCCAAAAGACGTTTATTGCCAATATTACGCAACTTACACGTTTACATATTCTATATTCTATGAATATCTCACAGACCAAACCAAGTCACACCTCTTTTGTGCTTCAGCGTGTGAGATGTACAAGTTTTCAACAGATCACAAACACATACACCTATCTACAGTGCAGATAAGGAAACAACCCCCAACATCAGAGGTTTTCAAACTGGAGCATCACGATGCCCCAGCCTGAAAGCCTCTGCTTTTAAGGGGTAGGGTCAACTGCCAAGAACATTTTTAGGAAACCTCAATGAGAGTGAAATAGGCCTGAATAAAGGTTATGCTTGAAAATCAACTTTAAAATCAGTTGCCAACAAATATATTCTTTTACCAGCTTCACTGACCCTGTTCATGCAAAATAAACGTTGTTGATTAAAATGCTGCTTTTGATGAACTAATCTGCAATACCATGCCTGCCAAAACCTCCAATCTGACCATGAGATAACAATATTAGGTGCAATATAGCACATTTTCTACAACATTGTACTTACATTAACTCTGAAAGCTTGTACAGTGTTATCCAGAAGAAGAATATTGCAGACCACCTCTGTATGCTGTCTGTCTCGTGCCAGCTCAGATGCTCGTACATTGTAGGTTCTGCCAGCAGGCAATCGGAAACGTGCGGTCATTACTGTCCACACAGCGTCTTAAAAGAGAATAGAAAAAACAAAACTAAGTCTTACCGTTTATGACCTTAAGAATGCACAAAGTGGTTTTAACCAGAAAAAAAGCTAATACCAATGCTCTTGTACTATTATTTATTTATTTATTTATTTTGATGTATTTTTATACCGCCTTTCTCCGGATTTCACTGGACTCAAGGCGGTATTGTTCTATTGTACTAGATACAACATGTGATTTGTAAGATTTATAAATCATCATCCCATAGCAAGCTTTTGATAACCTTAAAAGTAACATTTCAGACTGCTCTTTTCATTTGGGAAAAATTAACTTTTCAGAAAAAATAATTATATATACTCATTAAATAATACACTGTAAGTATAATAGGGTAGAGTTTCCATAAGACAGATGTAAGCACTGGAAAAAAAAACAAAAGCAAATAGAACACAAGGCTTTGGGCAACCTCTGTGGCTTTGAGGCCAACTTCATATGTTCTATGCGTGGAACAAATGCTGCTGAAAGCTCCTTCCTCAAAGTGAGGGCTCTATGCTGTTGCTATAAAATAAATCCGTGTCTCACCAACCACCTTCCCTACTATGTGAAAGGTCACACCAGCACTGCATCTTCCTCGGAACTACTAATATAAGTGCCACAGAGATTTAACCACAGTCTGTTATTGTATGTTATGGCAACTGTTCTGATTCTTGCCATAATGAAGTTGATTTTGGTAGCAACTGTGCCACTTACATAATGTATGAAAGCAGCCTGGGAGACAATTACTAGTTTTACGGGGTTGAGAGAGTCTGCCTGACAGATCAAGGAAAAAGCAACCTAATTTGTAACCACCTCAAATGAATTGGACAAATACTGGCTCGAATTCTCCAGTCAGATTGCTGCAATACACAAAGTCAACAGCTTCCTTTTGAACTAAATATTGGCTGGTGGTTTTTGTACAGTACTACTGGCCTCATGTTAAATAGCAGCATAGATTGCATTACCATTGACCTTATACTCAAAGTGCATAAATACATCAGAATTAGCTCTTAAGACACAACTCAGGAGTTTGGATTCAGACAACAGCTGTTATGTTAGTGGAACAGGATTGGGAAACAACATCTCCTGATTCTTTTTACTTTTCACTTCATTCCTTTTCCCTATCCTGAAGCAGCAAAGTGTCTAATTTCCAAATCAAAATTCACGCTTCAAGAGAATCACTTGTGGGAATATCCCTCACCATGGAGCAAAACAATTCAGCAATACTAATTTTATTTGATCATTAGGAAAAATACATTAGGAAAAAAATACAATTGTGCTTAATTACTCGAACATTATAATAAAAAGTAATGAAGCAATTTTATAGCACCTAAGAGGTTAAAGCTGCAATCCTAAATACTTACCTGGGAGCAAGTCAATGGAGCTTGCTTCTGCGTATACAAGCATAGGATTGTACTGTTAGGAAGGGCATTCACTCTAAACTGTGCTTAGAACACACTTGGATATGCTAAGTGCAATCACAAATCGAGTCTTTCCACCTAGTCTGACACACTAACCAGTAGATCATATAAAGTTAACATATAATATGAAGCTGCTTTCTATCAAGTCAGACCACTGGGACATCTAACCTGTGATATTGACTATTCCAAACTAGAGTCCAGTGATGGCAAACCTTTTGGGCTTGGCGTGTCAAAACTTCAGAAAATGCTCAACTTGACTCTACTGGCGTGTCAATCCCTCTCTCAAACAAAAGAGAAACAGTTCTTTATATTCATGTATTTAAACAAAAAATACAGTCCAATGATGTGTGGTGCTATGTATGCTATAAAGAAACATCAAATAATTGCAAAAATGAAAAATGAGTAAAATAAACTCAATTTTTGTCAGGCTTTGGTAAACACTGGTGTGTCACCCCAATGCTGTGGTGTGTCACCTTTGACACACATAGGTTCGCTATCACTGGACAAGACAGTGGTTCTCTAGGGTTTCAGGCAGACAATCTTTCCCAACCTTATATGGAAGTACCAGGAATTGAAACTTGGACTTTCGCTTTACCTCAGAATGCCAGGTACAAGGGAGTGGCAACAGGATGCAGGTATCTTGTTTTGTGTGCTCTGAGGCATCTGGTGGGCCACTGCTAGATACATTTTGGTTGCCTTCTTTTGTACCTTTTCCAGTTATACAATATGTTATTCAGATGTGGTCATCACAACTGTATACTGTGTTCCAAATAAGGATGCATCATTGACGTGAATAAGGTCAATGCAATTTCACTTTTTCTCAATTCTTTTCCTAATAACTTCCTAGTACAAAATTTGCCTTCTGCATACTAAGCTGATGTTTTCATTTTGCTATCATCCACCATGACGATAGCCTCAAGGTCTCTTTCCTGGTTCATCACTGATTGCCAAGACCTAATCAACGTGAAATTGGGATTCTTTGACTCTTTATGATAGGCAGATTCATGAAAGGTGGGAAAGGCAAAACACCCACACCCGCAAATATACTAAAAAAAATTATAAAAAATGAAAAGATATTGCCCTGCTAGGGCCTGCTTTAATTCTTCATTTGTTACACATTAGGTCAAATATTTTTAAGTCAGTGATCAGAGTAGCAGATCATCATACAATTAAGAGTTTGTAGTAGCTGGGTAAACTCTTTACTTTATGGAAAGAACTCTCACTCAAGTGAGAAACAACAAATGCTGGACAACAGGAGGTAGATGTCACACATTTCTACAGGGTATTAGATGTAAAATGAAGCTATGAGAGTGTCTGTATAACTAAAGTTGGATTTTACTTATTCTGGTTATAATTTAATGCTGGGAATCTAGTACAATATGCTCAAAAGGTCTTTGGATTTGTGTTCATCAAAGAATGTGCATGCTACATAGGAATCAATGCTACATAGGAATCAATTTTTTAATTGTAAGAATGTTTCAAGAGCACTTTGTGATATGGCATATACGTAGATTGACTGTTAAAGGGGGAGGAAAAGCATGCTGAGAGTGCCTAAAATAGTTTTTAAAAAATCCAAGCCTAATGCTACAGTCTACCTATATAAATTACAGTACCTTAACAAAAAACCTAGCAGGGTATATAAACAGTAGCTTTGGATTACTGTGCTTAAATCCCATCAGACTACAAATATTTTCATAAAGGCTCCCCTACTACTGTTTCAAAAGTACAAGGCAGATTTTGGTACACTGAAAACTAGTTTTGGCAAACGTGTGATCCATATTGATGCAGCACTGATGAAGGATCTAAAGAGTAGCTATGAAGCAGGAAGATAACTGTTCCTGTTAGCATCCATCTAGTCCCCCCACCCACCCACCCAGCATTCAGGCAGTTAGCACCCTGCTTCAACATTGCAATAAGCTTGAACGTTTATAGTGACCTGTATAAAATGATCATTTTTGCCCCCATGAAGTTCTAAATTATGTTAAAGGGCACACTGGGGGAAGAGACCCTGGATCTGCAGATACAGAGGCTCACCGGTATACCCAAACAAACAGGAGATTAAATGCCAATTCTCTGAAATGTTTGCGGCCTATGCCAATCTTACACAATGAAGTTGGGATTGATTGTTGGCATCCTCATGCAGGAGACACCCCTCTGTTAGGGGAGGATTGGACGCTACCTGGAATGTGAGTGGGGCTTAAGGGCATTTAAGCAGCTCCCACCTGGCGAAGCATCCTGTCGCATGCTTGCTGCCCACCTGCCCTTGAACACAATCTGGGTTTTGTTGGTTGCCATTTGGGGCCAGGGAGGAATTTTTTCTGCCCACCCAATTGGCTGTTGGATAGTTTTTTGCCTATCTCAAACTGTGGGTAAGAGGTTGGGTCCTCTGTTTTATTGCTCACCTTCTTGGTCACTCTATCTTGCAGGTAGTGTGGGCTTGAAGGTATGAACACGGCCATGGCCATGCACCCTGAGGTCAGCAACGGCAGGGCAGAACTCATTTCCCACTCCTCAGTGGTTCAGTAACGCAAGGGGCTGGATGCATTATCCCACTCCTGGATAGAAGAGGTTGCCTTGGGGTGGCCCTGGGTAGTTTGGGGTTGGCTGGGAGCTTGTGTGGCCTGACAAGGGGCATGACTTTGAGTCAGGGTGATGACACCCTGTCTTCCAACACCTCTCTAATGATCTAGCCCAATGTTTCTCAAACTGTGGGTCAGGACCCACTGGGTGGGTTATGACCTGTTGTCAGGTAGGCTGTGGAAAACTGGGAGCAGCTATCTTGGAAACTGCGGATCTGACTCTTGCTATATTCCTTTCATGAGTGTTAGTTTTGTTTTTTTGTTTAGTGCTTTTACATAATATTTTTGTCCTATCCTTGCATTCTCCCTGACAGAAAGCAATTGCTGCAGTCCAAGAATGCTAGTTTGCATTCTAGGAGTGTCATTTTATTATATCACAATGATGGCACTTCTTGCTTGATGATGTCACTTCCGGCTATGACATCACTTCCAGGTCAATGGCATCACTTCCAAGGAGTGCCGACACAAGTGCAATTTAAAAAGTGGGTCCCTAAAAAGTTTGAGAACCACTGATCTAGCCTTTGAGGTACTTGGTTGTATAACTGCTGCAGGTCTCTTAATTTTCTCACAATTTCTTATCTGTACGTATTGGTCAATAGCGGCCATTCTCCCATATCATGTATCTCAAGTTTTCACCTCGGTGGTGGGTGCAATAGCTGTTACACCTTCCATTCTTGCTATACTTAAGTTTTGTACTAAAAGGATACATTTATTCTACTCTCTCAGGCAGGCCTAGAAAGCTGGTGCCCTTCATACAAAATGGAGACATTGCACAGAAATATGTATGCAGTAATCATGCCCATTAATCCAAATCACTGTGACTTAATAAGATGATTGCAACTGATTGCACAGAGAGAACATGCCATGTAATGTCCAATGTACCTGCCCTTGTTTACAGGGTTCTGGTAATACAGAGGTTATTATAACAGTGGTTCCCAAACTGGTGGGTTGCCACCCACCAGGGAAACAGAAAAAGGGCAAGTCCTCTTTGAGAATGGCCCAGAAATCAACAGCATCATGATCTCAGTGATGATGATGATGATGATGATGTTCCACCCCACGCTCCCACCCCAAACAAAAAGACTTGCCTGGTTCCCGACTTCTGAGAAGGAGTGATTTAATGAATCAGTGATTTAGAGGATTCAGTTAAAATTAGTGTTTTTGAGCACAGAGGTTGTTCCACATACTCCAGTAAACTACCATAAAATATCTTGCCACCATGTCCCTGCATATGTACCTGTCTCAATTCTTCATTAATAGTGAAGTTCTCTGACAAAAGCACATGTTCTACAGGCAAAGTGTTTTTATCTTTATCACACTTTTATCACAGCAGGCGTTGGTAAGGGTGGCAAGCTGACATTGTCTGCTCTACCACTTTTGCGAGATATGCTCAGCCTGCTATGCTCCACCTAACATAGTCAAAACTTTGATTCTTGTGAGCCATCAGGTGTCACACCTTCTGCCATTTCATGAAAAAAGAAGGCATATATGAAGTTGCAAAGTATTATTCAGCTCTGTTGGAGGTCCATTTGACCTAGAAACAAGTAAAAATCTTGATGTTCTGTTTCAGATAGAGAAATCACATCTCAGGGTGATGAACAGAAGAGGCAGAGAGACAACAGGAAGGTTACAAGTCATCAGTATGCTTTCCAGGCTAGCAGTAGAACAATGAGAATCAGTTTACTAAAGATCTCTCTCTTTTGGGACTGAGCCAGTGAGCATTAGGATGGCTGTCTAGGAAAAAAAAAGCAGGTGCCAGAAATCAAATAGAGCAATTTGAATGCTGTTTGAGGATCCTATGCTCTAAATATTACAAATTCTGAATTCACAGCTTTCAAGTCTTTAGAAACATCTGTCATTTTGACCTTAGTTTGCACAGCATTCATCTGTGATGACAAATAAAAAAGTACTCAAAGGTCCATAGCAGTCAGTTTTGTATTATCTATAGCAGTGGTTCTCAAACCTTTTAGACCAGGACCCACTTTTTAGAATGGCACTCTTGTCAGGACCCACCAAAAGTGACATCACCAAGCAGGAAGTGCCATCATTGTGACGTAATCAAATGACACTCCTGGAATGCAAACTGGCATTCCTGGACTGCAGCAATTGCACACCATGAAACATCCCTGACAAAAGCAAGATTTGGACAAAATATTATGGCACTGAACTAAAAACAAATTTTAAAAAACCCTCACTTGAAAATTCAAGTTGTTAACACTTGCAAAAGGACTATAGCAAGAGTCAGGTCTGCAATTTCCAAGATGGCTGCTCCCAGCTTTCCGTGACCCACCTGACATAATGTTGCGACTCACCGAGTGGTTCCCAACCCACAGTTTGAATAACACTGATTTATAGTTCTTATATTGTTAGGGTTATTTCTTTCTTTATCCTACAATTTACTATATTTTGTCAGTGCTTCAAGCCCACTACTGATGCAGCAGTCAAATCTTTAGGGATGCGTTAAAACCGCATTCTCCATTGAGGAGAAACACAGGTGTAAAGTGTGTCCATTTTACAGTGTTGTCAATTTTGTGTTTTCATAAACCACACAATAGTGAACAGATCCCTTGCTACAGAGAATTTGAATATTTAGATATTCAAATTATATGTGTGGGTAAAGGATTGTGACAAGCTTGCCCCAACCTCAATGAGACGAACAAACAGAAATCAGCCTGCTCTTTGTGAAGGCTACCTGTGGAAGACTCGGTATGCAAATTCAAACCATGACATCTGAACACAACAGCCTTGTGATTACAAGAATAATCTTTTGTAATGTACATTTTTTAAATCAGAAACCCTACACAAACCAGATTTATCATATGCAAGTAAGGTTTCACATACAGGTATGACCAAAATGATGACCAAACACATTATAAGCAAGAGTTTTCAACCCTCCATTTTCAAGTACAGGAATGCCCCGGTATTCACTGATTTGGTATCAACAGTTTCAGTTATCCACAGATACTACGGATACTGAGGTATCTATTAAAAAGGGCAACATTTACCAAATCTCGTTTTTTAACCTTGTTGCAGCAAATCCACTGATGTTCCCCTATCTTTAAAAAGGAGTCGCCAGTATCCATGGTATCAGGTATCCACAGTGGGGTCTGGAACAGAACCCCAGCAAATATAGGGGCATGCCTGTACCATCACCTCTAGAGAATTCCTCTTTGGAATACTGGCCAACCTACCATACGAATGTTCTTACAGTAAGGAAGAGACTTCTGCCCTTACAGCTGTCTCTTGGCTTCTCAACTCCACATCTTTATTTCCCAACTTGCACTTGGCTGAGACAAATCAAACCTTTCCCTTCAAACATAACCACCACCACCGTCTTTGTGGCAGCAACAGTGCTACAAGCAAGCAGAAGACCAAGCCCTGCTCCCATCAGACCATTTGCTCTAAGCCAGGGGTCTCCAAACTATACGCCCAGGGGCCACATCTGGCCCACAAGATTTTATCCAGCCTGCAGCAACTTTTTTTGTCAGATCATTTGCTAACGTTTAACATTTTTACTTATTATATATCATTTCTCAGTTTAAGCATGCGATTGTTTCTTCATAATTGTCACATATCTCTTTCGTTCTGAATCATATCATGCGGATTATAAAAAATATCCAAGTAAAAAATATTCATTCATTTAAATTTCATTCATGCATAAATAAAACTGATTTTTTGGGCCCATGAAAATGTATAAAATATAAGATGTGGCCCTTGAAAAGTTTGGAGACCCTGTTCTAAGCAAATATGTAAAAATGGAAATCATGACAGCATTTATGCCTTTTCAAGAAAAGTATACAATATATTGTGGATGACAGTACATAAATGTGTTCTTACCTATTAAGACAGAAATCTAGACTCTAGAGTCTGTGGCAGAAACACAACAGGTTAGAGAACTACTGGCAATGCTGTTAGATAGCAATATGAAAGAAGATGACATTCCCAAAGCAGTATAAGTTGTTGGCACCCTGCATTGCGAGTATAAGCTGTTTGCAGAATGTCACTCTTTCAACTGCTTCCAGTGAGAAAAAAATAGAATTTATAGACAAGGAAGGGGTGAGACTGCAAAGGGAAGGCAGTTGGACCTGGCACATTCATCAGGACTATTTATTCAAGGAGATCTGTCTTCACTACATATCACGCCAGGAAATCAGTAGATTTCCTGCTACTATTTGAAATGGCCAGATGCTACAATTTTATTCTTAAAAGGAAGTATGTATCTAGCCCTTAGAGTTGTAACAAATATTGCCAGAAGGGGTAAACACTCTAAAGTAAAAAAAAGGATGTATTTCTGTATCTTAGGCCTGTAAGCCAGAGATGTCATATAAGAGATAAAGACAGCCACATCTGTCAACTGATGATTTATTGCTTCATTGAAAGTTGTTGTGTTTATTTTTAAGAGAATGAAATGGTGGAGAGGTGGAAGAAAGCCTGTGGCCATTGATATACATCCCAGAAGGAAAAAAGCAACACATAGAGAAAGAATTGAAAATGACGCCTGTATAGTCCCATGACATGTACCAATCAACCTATATATTCATAAGGATTCTAAAAATGTATGGTCAGAAGTTATATGGTCTCAAGTTATATCGTAAATTAAAAGTTACTAAAGTATTCATTTTCTCCTTTACCATAAAATGAGAACAGGTATATAAGGCATTTCAGAATAGCTTATTATATACTGAAAAAGAACACTGGGGTGGGAGAAAATGAGAAGGAAAATTTTCATATCCTATGCAAGTGCTACTTGAATTTAGCTGCTTAAAAAGAAAAGGAAATGTTAGCTTCCTAGAGAAAATGGATACTGGCATCTTCTAACTTCTCTTAATACCATCTCTGGAACCCAAAGCCACCTGTGCTTTCAATGTGAGCCAGTATGGTATAGTTACAGCACTGGGCTAGAACCAGGGAAACAAAGGTTCAAATTCCCAGTTAACTGTGACACTTACTGGGTGACTCAGAGCTAGTTATTCGTGGGGGGGGGGGGGGGGGGGCCGGGAGAAAGAACCATATACATTGCTCTGAAATAACAGGAGAAAGGATGGGATAATTAAATACTATACTTCAAAATTTCAAAGCTAGAAATTTTAGATGTGGTAACGGTGAAAAAAGTCTTATTCAGCCAAAATTCATATGCAAACACTACAAGGAAAATATAAGATATTGCCTGGAATCTAGGAGATTCAGTTTTATAGTTAATAAAAATAAAACTGAGTGCCTTCCTTTCACACAGCTTAAACCATAATGGCTACAATGGAATTCAAATTTATAGACCTATAAAAAGGTGGGATATCACAAGTCACAAAACAATCGAAGAGTTCCAAACTATTACATTTAGTGGTGCAACATTACATGAGATTTGCTCACTATTTCTGCTAAAGAGGTTCAAAATTCACGTACAAAAAGGCAAACAAAACTTTCCTGTGTTTTTATATTACAGGACTTAAAAGGCAACAAAACCGGATTTTATTATCTTGTACTACCACATGGTAAAGCACTAAAGTAATGCAAGATAGCTCAAGATTCAGAGGAGTGAAACTCAAGGCTCAAATCCGTGTGATGCTGATCTCAACAGCCATGCATGTTGCCAAGGTCAGGCTCTATTATTAAACTACACTGTAAACATGGTCCTATAGCTATTTATATTTGCCAGTTTTGTGTGAGCTTTAGGACAACCACTTTGTCAATAACAACCTGTACATCTAATCAAACAGAACACAATCAGAGAACAGACTCAATACCTTTTATTTATTGTTTTTAAAGATCCATGTTTTTCCATTTCCAGAGATGTTGTCATCTCTGCACTTCAGACTTTAAAAAAAATTGTGTCTCGGATTTCACTTAGTCAGAAACTGATATTTCGGTTAAGTTTTGTTCAGCAACACACTGTTCCCATCACTTCAGCTACTGCATATATAAATTACCTGCTTTATTATGAAACATATACAAATCTTGTTGGGAATTCTAACTGATCAACGCTCTTCCAATGAACATTACATAACCTGATTTTCATTTTTTGGCAGCCTTCTCTCCTACCTCTGTGGTCTTCAAAAACAAGCATAACTCAATACCTGCCCCGAAACTTAGATTGTAATAAGAAAACGAATTTTTTGAAACATCACCACTGGATCCTATCCTTTGTGTCCAGCCATGCAGCCCAACACAGAGGCCTTTGCATATGCGCCAGCTAAACAGTCGGAGCAGATGTGAGAAGCATTAGCAGGTTACCAGACTTACCAGGGGGAAGGGGATGTTGTGAACCAATATTATATTTCATTGAAAAAATCCTTGTCAATTCTGGAAATGAATTCAAAACTTTGGTAGCAATATTCTTTTGTTATTAGAATCACCATAGCTGCAATCCTATACACTAATCTGGCACTAAGTCCCACTGAAATCCATGGGATTTACTTTAGAGTTGGCATGCGTACAATTGCATTGTAAGATTAATAGGTTGCGTGTAACACTGACAACTTTTTACAGGTGGAAAAACTTCAGTCATCTTGATGTGCTAGAATTTTAACCACTATGATACCGGTTCTCACTCCTTTTTGTAGATTTTAGGGTACTAAACAGTTGGCAATGATTACAGGTGAGCCTGCAATATCCATGGGTTTGACATCTGCAGACTTTATAATCTGTGCGGCCTTCCCTGGGCCTCAGAATGCCTTGTAAGGCATTCTCCTGGGAAAACAGAAGTTGCTTTTTGGGGGGGGGGGAGCTAAATGGCCATTCTGAAGCTCAGAGGACACAATGCGCATTCTCTGTAGACTTCAGAAGACCTTCCAGTTCAGTTCCAGTCAGGTTCAGAGGGTGGGCGTTAGCCCAATCCATGAGTTTCAATACATGCAGGTTGCAGCATCTGCATGGGTTCCAGGAACGGATCCCTTGCAGGTATCAAGGGCCCACTGTACATTAATTCATCAAGAGATGGAATCATTGCATTGTATAATGCATTGGCATTATGAAGGGAGCATTATGCAAAGATCAGTTAAGAAAAGTTGCCCAAGTAACTTCATTGAAATATATATGTCATTACTTCTACATATATTGGAATAATCAATACAAGAATAGAATGTTTATAATTTTAATTGTATTAAAATTATTTAAGCAATAATGAGGGGTGAATCCAAGCAAAGCACATCACTTATATTTCTGTACTTGGTGGTGAAAACCAACCAGCAGGAAGACATGAAGAACTCCAAATAAATCTCTCTGAATAGGATTAATGGACAACAAAATGATATATAAATCTATGGAAAAGCTGCATCTGGAATACTGAGCTTACCACATAATTAATCAAGGAAAGGCTACAACCATTTGGAGGTGTCCAGTTTAGAAAAAAGATGACTGGAGGCTGATAGAACATGATTGAGGCTTATAAATTATACACAGTGTTGACAAAGACAGCTGTTTCTCACAGCCCTAGAACCAGGGCTCAGTCAATGAAATTGATTGGTGTGAGATCATGAATAGACAAAAGCAAGTATTTCACACAATACAGCCCCCCCCCGTATCCGTGGGGGATCAGTTTTAGGGCACCCTTCATGAATATGGAAGCCATCAATACAGGGGAGCCCTATCTAAGACCCTTATGCTCATTAACGTTATTTAAAGGCTTATCACATGACAAAATGTTTCTTCTTTTTACGGGTCACTATAAGCCTGCCTGTGTATTGTGTGTAGGCAAGCTGCAGGCAGCTTGAATGTTTGAAAAGGCTAGATCAGTGTTTCTCAAACTGTGGGGCAGGAGTCATTTAGTGGGTTACAACCTGATGTCAAGTGGGTCACAGAAAGCTAGGAGAAATCACCATGGAAGCTGCTAGACCTTTTGTATTAACAAATTTTTGTATTGCTATATTCTTTGTGTATTAACAGTTTGAATTTTCAAGTGAAGGTTGTTGCCTTTATGCTTGTGAGTTTCCTAGAAGCATGTGGCTGCCAATATGGGAAAAATAATGCTGGGACAGGTAAAGCTTTGGTCTGATCAAAGCAAAGCTGTTCTCAAGTTCTTATGATAGCAAGTTATTTAGAGAGTACTTCACCAAGTGGGTTTCAATTCATATTTCAGAGATACGTCACACATTTCTAATAACTAGGGTTGGGGTTTTTTTGGTGATGAACACAGAATGCTAAATAATGAGAATTTCTACTCAAAATGCTACATCAAATGAAATTCCAACAAATCATGGAATACCACCACTTTTGCTTATTTTTGACAGTTTTGAGAAACCCACAAATAGTTTTCAGTAAGGGATCAGTAGGAGGAGGGACAGAAATAGGAGGAAGTTTACTTAAACTGCGAACACACATGTTCATAGTTCACAGTGCTTGTGTATCGAAAACTGCGGAAGATCACCCCGAGGAGGCAGTGAATGGTGCCAGCAGTGACCCTTGGTGTAAGTAGTTGCAGGATCTACCCCAGGGGAGTAGTAGCGGCTGGGCTGCACAGGTGCAGCCCCTTAGGAGCTCACAATCAGGATATAAGGAGCACCTGAAGGAAGGGAAGTTGTGGGTGCATAGTAGGAGAGAAGTTTGGTATGAAAGGAGCTGGAGAGAACTGACAAACCTGAAGAACTATTGACTATGAGCTTGGATAACAGACTGGCGTGGCATAACCTGGATTTGGACCTGACTTGGCTTACTGACCCTTTAGACTGGCTTATGGACTTCTTTCAGCACCTGACTCTTGGACTGGCTTACAGACTTGATTTGGCTTATCAACCCTCGGACCGGCTCATGGACTACTGGACTCTGATTCTGGCTTGGGCTTTTAGCTTCCCACTACTGTGGACTGGTGCGATTGCCGCCACTGAACAGGCAAACTGAGAAGGTGAGCCTAGGTGTGTTCGCTCCACTGTCACACCAAAGCTGTTTCAAGGGGAAACTACCCAGCCTGAAGTGGACATCAGGGACCCCAGGGGGGGCCCTGGCAGGAGTCTGCAACAGCTTGGTGGGGAGACTTTATGGAAATAGTAAGTTTCTTGATGCTTCAAGCAGCAACCAGAATGCAACTTGGGAACTTTTGAACAGATCATTTCATGCTGGGGTGTGTGCCAGTGATTGTTTGCCTTTGCAGGGCCATTCACCCTTATTTATAGCACTGTTTGTACAATTTGCAATAAAAATTTTAATCAAGAAATTTTTTGGGGGGGGGAATCACCAAAAAACCCACCACTACTAATAACAAATACCAAGAAATTATATAACTTCTAATAAATATATTTGTAATGCAATTTTGTAATACAGTAAAGGCACTTGGGCTAATTGTTCAGTGACAATTGGCAAGTATGTTACTTTCACAATACTCTGGACAGGTCCTTTGAAAAAAAAATTAATAGGTATTAAAAACAAAAATTACTAAATCATATGATGATGGTTCACCAGCTAGTTATTCAACTCAAATTCTTTTCCTATATTCTCACACTAAAACTACAATGAAATCCTATGCACGTTTACTCAGAAGTAAGTTCAACTATGTTCAATGTGGCTTACTCCTAGGAAAGTGCATTTAGGATTACAGCTCTAATCAATTTAGACTAGCTGAAGAACTTTTACTGCTTTACACAAATGCACAGAACCACAGAGGAAGATGCAAGGGAGCAGCCTAAATTCCTTGCCACCAACACCAAAATCATACTCTTTCCCAAGTTGAAGAGACACTGCAGTCATTTCCAAAGTGCAGTTCTATTTCACTAAGAGGGCAGGGAAGACTGGGGATAAACCTGGAGTGTTCTTTTCAACCAACTACTATCTGTTTTTTATTTTTTATTTTATTTTTAAGAATTAAGATAGAAAGTACAGCATTGTGCTATCAGGTGAGAGTGCTGTTGCATCTGGGAAGAAGGGAGAGGCAAGTGCTGCAATCTGATTGGGTGACCCTAGAGCAACAATTACGTGTTCCTGCATGCAACATTTGTAACTTAAAACTGCTTCATACTAAATGGTTCCCAAACTGTGGGTCAGGACCCACAAGTGGGTCATGAGCCAATTTCAGGTGGGTCCCAAAGCACCTGGAACAGCCACATTGAGAATATAGAAAGATGGGATGTGGAAAAGGAGGGGAGGCTATGTGGTTGTTTCGTTTGCTTCAAGATTGTAAATAGGCTTTTTTCCCCTTTCTGAATCACTTTGCTATTGGAAAATGACTGAGAAATAACCCAACATATTGCTGCATTATCAGGAAAGCAGCAGGCTCTGGTGTCACAATGATGGCATTTCCAGCCATGACATCCTTCTGGTGGATCTCGGACAGACTTTCATTCTAAAAAGTGGGTCCCGATGCTAAAAAATTTCAGAACCAAAGTACTAGACCATTGTGGTGCTGAATTCCAAGGCACAAAAACCTAACTCAGTTGCAGGTTATAAAGCATGCATCTCTCCTACAATACAGAGAGGCACTGGTCAGATCCTTTCTCAGATTGTACTCTGGAGTGCAGAACTGCAAATTGGAGAACGTTTTGCTTTCTGAAAGTGCTTTAATAACACTTCAGTAGCATGCTGTTTTGTTGTAAAACTCTACGCAAGCCAGCTTTCACTCCAAACAGAAGGCTCCAGACACATTCAGTATGAAGCAGCCTGAAGCATAAATTTGTTTCTGTTAAAATGAACTCAATAACAAAGCAGCTTGATAACACAGGTTCAATAATTTGCTTTTCTTCCCCAAAAGGTCTGCTTGAAACTTGAAAAAAATTTCCAAGAAACTCTGGAACTAAAAAATATCTGGAAATTTGCTATTTAGGTAACCCCTTATAAGACCAACATCTCCTCTTCCCACCTCCACAAAAGTTCTCTAAACTGAAAATTACTTCTAGGTAAAAAAAATTTTTTTTTTCATACAAAGGGTGCAATCTGAACAGGCAGGCCAGTGGCCAGCATTGTATGCAGCGCAGCAGGCTGGAATCTCCAGGGGGCAAGGGCATGTTCGTCCTCTTGCCCTGGAGTAGGTGATAGCCACCCCCTGGGCTACTCTGATCTGCACCAGCTATATAGCGGGTGCAGGTCTGAGCACACCACATGGCCTGAATCGGGGCCGCGCACACACCTCAGAAATTTTTTTAAAACTTTTTTTTAAAGCTAAGATAAGCAATTAACTCTTCCAAGATGAATGAAGTTCTCTCTCTCACTCACTCACACACAGCTTGATACTTATTAGTGCCTTGCTGCTCAAAACCTCATGTTAAATACTGAAAAATAGCAGAGTGGCCTAGTATTCTACAAAATACTATGGCCCAATATTCACTATAGCTCCATTTACATACTATGTAACATGGCCATGTTATTTATGCCAGCATACCCCCTTTCCAAATTTTCTACAACAAGCTTCGCCCAACTGCTACTTGCCATGATGTTGATGGGTCTCACAGTTTGCTTGGCAAACGTTTGTGTGCATTATTAGCAGGGCAATTTTTAGAAATATGACAACATCACTTACCATCTAAGAATATAGAGAAAGTTTGAGGCTATTCATGAAACAAATAGTTGTCTTCATTTTTCATGACTTGTGGAGCCCTTTGGGATGAGTGTATCTGGAGGAACTTGCGACAAAGTGTGGGAAATGAAGACAACTATTTGTTTCAAGCATACCAGACACCTGAAAAACTTGGCTGATAATATGTTTAGATTAAAACAGAATAGGTGTGCCCCAGTATCCACTGATTAGGTATCCACAGTTTCAGTTATCCACAGATACTGTATTAGGATGCCTATTAAAACAATAGGGAAACATTTACCTTGTTGCAGCAAAACCACTGATATTCCCCATCTTTAAAAAGGCATCCACAGTTTCAGGCATTCACAGTGTGGTCCAGAATGGAACCCCAGGGCATGCCTGTACACCTTGACATTTCAGCATGATTATTAAGAATATGAAATAGTAACTAACTATAAATTAGCTATGACTTCTGGAATACAATATCATTTCTGCAACTTCAAGAAATCTCAAAGGGGGCAATCTTAATCAACATTCCAGCACCGACACAGCTGGGCCAATGGGTCTTGTTCTACATTCTGCAGTGGAAGCCTCCTCAAAGTAAAGGAAATCTTTGTTCCCTTACCCCGGTACTGGAAAGTTGGTTAGGACCGTATGCAGAGACTTCGAAAAAGTGGTATAAAAAACTGAACTACTGTAGTGGCACTTAGAGTTGTCTTAATCTTGCAGAGGAGCCTTTTGCTTAAGCAGGAGGGTGCACAGAAGGTTGTTGTCCACAGAAACGAAACTCTGGTCTTGCACCAGCAGAAGCTGTTGCACAACAGGTTGCATAACCTCTAGCAGAAAGTTGCATAAGCATGCAATTCTTGTCTGGCATCACACCCTCACTTGCCTATTACTCTTCACCTTTCCATTCGCATGATTTTTGTGTGGACGCTTGGACACAACAGACGACAGTACATTTATGAACAATTAGCATGTATCCTCCGCAACATGGTACACTATTACTGTCGTTAAGTACTTAGGTGGCAGATTTTCATATCTGCCTTTTGTTGTGCCATTCACAACATTTGTACGTTGAAATGTTGCATTCATGCAAAATTACACTGCTATGTGTATGAAGCTGGTAGTTTTAGTTATGTTATCTTCATGCAGTTGCAAGCTTGTGTTAATGTTTGAGCATCTTTTTTTTCTGGTATTTTTTTTCCAAGTCCATCACTGACAACTAGTGGGGTCAGGTGAAGGCTGGATTACATAACTACTGCCTCATTATGAGAAATAGGGGTGTGTGTTCCTGCAAATAAATGAATAAAGTATTACTTGTAAAAAAATAAAAATATTCTTTATTTCAAGATCACCTTTTTTAACTCTTGTAAAGCTAGGTGGGTCTCAATGGAGTGTCATATTAAAAAGTGGGTCCCGGAACTAAAATGTTTGGGAACCATTGGTGTACAGGACTACAACCTTAGAAGATCAAACAGGAGGAAGCAAAAAGACCTTTCTGAGAACTTGTGGATTGCACCAAGGTCTCAAGACTAGCAATGAGCCCAAGAGGTGGGTAAATTCACTTTTTCTAGTTATGGAAATAACTAGTTATGAGGTGGGTGGAGGAAAGACTTGTTTCATTGTGCACACCCCTTACATGGATAAAGTATCAATAACACTGGTAATCACCATCAGGAGGAACTTCCCCAGGAATAACTACAAAGTTGGCCACCCTATTTTGCACAGAAGTAATATGCTCTATAATCACGTTCATATTGCTGTCTCACACAGTCCCCAATATGGAGACTACTGTACAATTCTCATACAGACCATTGAACATGAGGAAAGGTTACAGTAAATAGACTTCCTATTTGCAAATATGTGAAGAATACAAACAAAGAAATGCTCCTTTCTGAGGTGTGGTTTCTATAATTTACTAGAGTACTAACAGACTGAAAATGTTTGATTTCTTTAGGAAAGGAGTAATATATGCTCCTCATCAACTGCAGTCAAATCCATTTTCAAGACTGATCTACCAGGAAAAGCAGCAGGTCAAAACACTGGGACCTCACCAGCCTGATCTACAGATAATACAAAAATAATGCACACAGAGGTTCTCAAACACATCACCAAAATGAAATAGCGATGTGGCTGCCCTATTAAAAATGCATTATTTTGTTTTCCCTGTCTTATTTTTGAAAATACAACTGTTTAGACACAGACATCTGAATGAGATGTAAGAATGACCAGAGTACAAGCCATCTAGACAGAGCAATGCCATTGGGACAGTTGAACACTAAACAGTAGCCGAATGATGCATACCATACTGAAATTCAGAAGCATAACCAGGAGGCAGGTAAGAATTGTCACATTATTATCATAACTAATAGTGCAATTTTATTGTTAATATACTGCTTTTCAACAAAAGCATTCAAAGCAGTTTACAGAAAAATAAAAAACCCTAAATGGCTCCCCCGTTCCCAAAGGACTCAAAATATAAAAAGATGCAGAAGAACTCCAGAAAACAGAAAAAAAACACCTTGTGCTAGAGTGAAAACGGACAGTTACTATCCCCCTGTTAAATATAAGAGGAGTACCACTTGAAAAAGTGACTCTTGCCCAGTTAGCAGGCATAAAGGTCTGAGGAGCTTTTGAACTTGCTTTAAGGGGGCATAATGAAACACAGACATTCCTGCCCCCAAGACCAAGAAACTCAGGGAGTATATTCCTTCCACGACATAAGCTTCCACTAAGAAGTGGAATTTTAGAAATTCAACCCCTAAGGGGGTGAACAGGGTAAAATGTGTTTTCACTGATTCCTCAATATCTCTTAGGCCTGATGAGATATTGACTTGGGTTTTGCTTACGAAGGTTACTCATACAAATGCTTAAAAATATAATTCAGGATTTTGCCCTAATAAACCTCCTAAAGAGGCAAATCTAGATTTGGGGATGAATTATAGAACCCTTCCAATTACTTAGTCCTGGCTAGTTCTCCCCCCCCCCCCGTGCTACTGCCTGAGAGAGGCCTGTTTCTTAGGTGGAAACTGAGATCAGGCTGGCCCTTTTAATTTAACCCTTTTCAAATTTGGTATGGCAAGGGGTTCTAAAATAGCAGAAAAATGGTATTTATTGTTTACTCTGAGCAGTAAAATAGGCACCTCATCTCAAGACAAAAACAGGAAATGCCCTTTCCCCCCTTTATTTACACATGTTTGGAGGCTTGAGGAGCCCTTCGCAGGACTCCCCAGATCCCCAGGACCGCAGTGCTGGAGGCTTATAAGTATAAACAAAAAACAAAAAGCCATCCCATCCCCTGTAGCAGCACAATCCTGCTGCAGCCCAGCCCCCACAAAGACTGCCTCCTCCCACAGAGGACTTTATACAATCTCCTGACCTTCTCCTTTGCATAAACATTTCTCCAAAAATGATTCATTTTCATCAAAACCCTCCGTTCTTTTATCTATTTTAAATTTCTCCATTCATTATAAGTATAAAAACCATTGACAATTGTAACCTTTCTTAATAACTCCTCCTCTGTCTTCATTTTACATTCTTCTTGCACAAAAGCCAGTGAAGTTCTATACATTAACCAATTCTCATTCCATGGGGCACCCTAACAAGCCTTTCTTAATAAAAAAATTACACAGTACACAGAACACAACACACACACACAAATAAAAATACAATACAGTACAATAAAAAAAATTACACAATACACAGTAACAGTAAAAAAGACCAAGTCCATTCTCAAGGAAGAGACTGAAAAAGGCAGAGTGCTGCAACACCTTTTATAAATCTGTGGTGCGATCACATTTTGATACTGGTTTGGACTCAAACCATGCTGGGCTATGTAGATTTATGGGACTTCTCTAATACTCTTGGATTAAAAACAAAACTTTTAACTCAGCCCACTTCCAACAGTTCAAACTTTAAAACTCATTATTGGACATTTAAATTACTTTCTTGCAGTGACATGAAGTCAAGGGAGGCAGAGACTCATCAGAGTCAACAAGTGTAACACACACACACGCCGGCAACAGGTTAAAGTACCTTGCCTTTCATCTTCAGGGCAGTGTGTTACTACACACACACTGCAATTCACAGAGGCAGCTAGCAGACCTGGTTTAGTCGGTTAGGCCGCTTCCTAACCTAGCCTAATCATGGCTGGCTTCCAATGAAAAAAAAAGTCTGGCTTCCAAAAAACAAAACAAAACCAGGGTGCCTGTGTCAGCAATCTCTGGGAGGCAGCAGGCAGAGCTGCCTCAAGTAACTCCATATGCAGCCTATGTACTGCAAACCTGCTGCTGTATCGTGCACTGTGGAGGCAGATACTGAGCTGCGGCAGGGAGAGTTAGTTTCTTCTATCCTTGTTCTCCCTAGCTCTGGGATGTGAGAAATTCTTGGTATTTGAACTTATTTCTGGAATCATTTGAGCAGCGAAAGAGAGGGAGAGAAATCCTTGGCAGAGGCCAGAGCTAGAAAGCTTGTAAAAATAAACCTCCTGCCCTAGAAGGGTGCTGAATAACTTTTTGCTTAAATTAGTTATTTGCCTTTAGTGGTTCCCCTGCCCCAGTAGTCTCACCTTTTAAAATTCTTTTTCATTGATACTGTAGTTTTATGTTTGATATCTTTTTTTAAGTATTTTATTGATTGTGAGCTGTCTTGGGCATCTTAGTTTTTAAGAGGAAAGGTGAATATTGTATAGGGAAGCATATCCCAATCTATCATCACTTCTGCGTCACTGAGCTTCATCCACTGTGACTCCCCAGCCTTGGAACTATCCGCACGTTACTATTTTCTTGTAATTGCAGTAACAGTATTCATTATAGTTCTTAATGTCCACAATGCTTGATCATCATTTGACAATTTTTTGTTGTATGGTGATGTAATTGACCAATACTGGATAACAACTGATGAAGCACTTTGGACAATGGCTGGCTTTATACCCTGCTCCTTGAAAAACATTTTGGGAAGTCAGCAACACAACCAGTTTCGTGCACGTACAAAGGAGGAGGACATTCATGTTTTTTACACTGATAAACTCACACTAAAATTAATAAGAGCATATAATTATAAGATGCCCATGAGTCACGCTTCACATGGTATTATAGCTATGGCTAACAAATCTAAAGAAAAAAGCAGAAGATGCACTAGACCAGACTGGTATTTTATTTGCACTGTTTATTTCCGCACTTTTCAGTGTCCCCATCCAAGTTCTACAGCAAGATGGTCATTTCTTCAGTTTCCTTTATCCATTAAGCCCATTTGTACCACTACTATTTCTGTGAAGTGATTTTAAAGCAGTCTGAGTAAAAGCAGAGTGAAACTGACAGTTTCCCATCATTTTATTGGCAGTGATGGCACCAGAATTCACATGGTACTAGAAGAAAGAACAGTTGTTAGCTTCCAAAGAAAGACCTGCTTGTTTAATGATTTTTATAGCTGCTGAAGGGTGGACAGTAGGTGGTACAGAAAATCTGAAGGCTTATCGTTAGTCCATGTCAGGATCAGAAAAGAACCAATGAGATAAGTAGTGCAGCCTAAAGCAAGCCTTGATATTTAGCAATAGAGTGAATGCTTCAACCACAAATCATGCATTATAAATTTAATACCTATTAGGTCAAGCAACACTCACATTAGTTGATATTTTGCATATGTAAGGCATCCTTTACATTGTTTGTATACTGCTTTGAAAATATGTAAGACTGCTTATCCAGACAGCAAGCTTAGAAGAAAATGCTTTTTAATCAACACCAGCTGCTGGTACTAGCCACACCTTGCCTTGTAATCTTTCCACGGCAGCACAAAATAAATTGGTAATTTATATTATATAGAAATAACTTCAGGATCAGAATAATAAGAAATATTATTTACTGAATCATTTTATTTAAAAATATTTCAGTTACACAGAACTCTTCAATAGCTAAAAAGGAAAGATGGAGAATGTTCTCCCACTGGAACACATTGGACATTAGCAGTTAAAACATTTTACATCCCAATACCTTGCAAAAAATGTGCATTAGGACGCAATCCTAACCTGGAGTTAGACCAGCGAAGTTTGGTTGGCACAAAGGACACTGTAAAGCATGTTCGGACCACTCTCTGAGTCAGAGATGCCAGCAAACAGATGTGGCCATCCTCCCTGACTCCGAGAGTGGTCCAAATGCACTTTACGGTGGCCCTTGTGACAGCCAAACCTTGCGGGCCTAATTGTGCCAGCCTAACTCCAGGTTAGGATTGCACTCTTAGTCACTTACATGTCACTAAAATGAACATAAGTGAAGATACGCAATTTGAGACCTAAGAAACAACATTGATTTACAGAAAAATATGTTCTGATATTAAGTCTTTTACCAACCTTTTTAGAAAAGCGAAGTGTGATGCCCAGAGTGTACATGAGAATATAGAATTGTTCTGTGTCACCATTTATACACTATCAGCATAATTCTTTGAAGGCTGCTGGCTCTGAATGAAATCTCCCTATGTTCAAAGACTCTTATTCCCACAAAAGTGTGCCTACACACTTGTTATTCTTGGCTCATACCATCAGCTACTGCATAGAATTAATACAATAATCAACTCTTAGTACCTGGGATAGTTAAGAAAAGCTGTTAAAAATGCAGATTTATGTAAATTGTTACTTGTAATTGTAGCAACGCAACTGCAAGCATTTAAACTTGTGAGCCATTCCACATATTGCTTGCTACCAGGACACAACAACAGGAAGCTGCAGGGAGTCCTGGCTCCTTGGGAACCATACTCATATGATATACAGGTTTATTTCATTCACACCTGACATTTTTAAGCCAAGACTTAAAACATCTAAGCATGAACCTCAAAAAACCGGGGGATACGTTCTTGCTGCTATAATGGATACCCAAAACCACGGATAGCAGTGAACCCCACTCAATTTCCTCTCCCCATCAATCTCAAGACTCTCAATTCGTTTGCAAATGCTTTGCAAAAGGCAGCCTTTTCTTCCCTTCAGTTTGGAAAAGGAAGCTTGGAGAACATGGACAGCTGCTAGAGGAGGCAACTGTAAGAAAGCTAAAAGAAGTAGAGAGCAGAGGAAGAAGACAGCAAGAACACTAGACTCTGCTTCCTGTTAGCATTTGCACTAGCGTCCTCTAGCAGCAATAAGTCTAAAGTGTTCCTTTTCTAAAGTGTTCCAAAGCAAAAAGAAGAAAAACGTCCATTTGCAAAACATTCGCAAACAAAGAGAGCCAAGTCACAAACTCAACTGGGGGAATTTGAGGACCTCAGATAAGTGAAACTGCAGATATGGAACACGTGGATTTAGGGGGATGCCAAGGTTCAATACATTTGCACAACAGTCAGAGGAATTTTTCAGCTTATAGGATTTTAATGTAACACTAGCCCCCCAAAAAAATTTCACTTGCCACCACTGAATAGTATAAATTAGATTTTAAATATAAACCCACCATTTAAAACTCAAATTTTAAACAACTGAGATAGTAGGAAAATTTGCAAATGTCAGCGTGATAGCAAAATGTCTAAATAAAAAAGCTTAAAAAATAAAGAAGCTTAAAAAGTGTTACTTGATGCATGTAAAATTCATGACATTAAGGCTGCAGTCCTACATATAGGTGTAGGTATAAGCTCCATTCGATGAGCTTACATCTGCACAGACGTGTGCTTTTTAAAAAAAACTTGCTCTTTTTGCCCCCTTTCCTTTATTTCTCTTCCCCACCAGAGTGTGAGAACCTCCATCTACAAGCCTCCTCTCCCTTCTGTGTCACCTGTTAACTGCACCTTCCCTAGCCTAGCAACTCTTGCTGCTGCTGATTGCCAAGTTCTGTAAAGCCACATACCCATCCTACCAGCAGTTAATGAGGTTCCAAGCACTGTTTTGCATTAATCATCACATTATATAATTAAGACAATGTCTCTTAGGAACAATTTGGTGCAAAGACACAGATAAAATGGTTGAAAATGTGGAAGATACACTATGCTGCACACCAAGGACAACAGAATCTGCACTACAGCTGGATGAGTTAACTTTCCTAGGCAATTAATCTTTACTTCCCATGTGCGCTTTATATAAGACAAAAGTTTGGTTCAAGAGTAATTTACCAGGCAACTAGGAACAGATACTAAAGAACAGTCAATATTTTGTGTCGTTAAGCAGTTCCTCAAAGACAAGGAAATGTTGCTTATCAACACAATTGGGTAACTGATGAAGCACCATCTGTGACTGGTTGCTACCATGGTTACGCTGTTTAGTTGGGGGGGGAAAGTGTTTTTATTGTTCACTGCATCATTCTTTGTGAACATCTAGTTGCAAAAAACCCTCAGTGATCGCCAGCACAAGTCATGACATGGTCATTAACATTAAAACCCAATAATCAATTATTCTGGGTACTCTTTGTTGTTATTATTAATTTAATTTCTATCCCGCCTTTCTACCCCATGGGCACACAAGGCGGCTTGCAAATACAATAAAACCACAATGTTAACAATTAAAAACAATGTTAAAACTATATTAAAACAGTTAAAATTTAAAACAGCAAGTCCCGTGGATCATAAAATGTAAAGAAGAGAATGTAAAATGCCAGCCAGCCTGTCAACAATTAAAGGCTTGTTTAAATAAAAAAGTCTTCAGCCCCCGCCGAAATATTGCCGAAGAGGGAGCGGTTCTTAATTCTAAGGGGAGGGTATTCCAAAGTCGTGGGGCCACCACCGAGAAGGCCCTATTCCTGGTCGCCATCCCCCTCACCTCTCCTGGTGGCGGCACAGTCAGAAGGGCTCCCCCATATGACCTAAGAGTATGGGTAGGATTGTATGGAAGGAGGTGGTCCCTCAAATACCCCGGACCCAAGTCATAAAGGGCTTAAAGGTCAAAACTAGCACTTTGAATTGGGCCCAGAAAGGAACTGGCAGCCAGTGTAGCTGCCGAAGCAACGGCCCGACAGAGTCGAACCGACGAGCCCCAGCAACCACACAAGCAGCCGCATTCTGTACTAGTTGCAATTTCCAGACCGTCTTCAGAGGCAGCCCCACGTAGAGAAAATTGCAGTAGTCTAGTCTAGATGTCACTAGGGCGTGGGTCACCGTGGCCAGGTCTGCGCAGCTCAGGTATGGTCGCAGCTGACAAATCAGCCGAAGCTGAGCAAAGCCTCCCCTGGCCACTGCCACCACCTGGGATTCCAGGAGCAGCTATGGATCCAGGAGAACCCCCAGACTGCAGACCTGCTCCTTCAGGGGGAGTGCAACCCCATTCAAAGCAGGGCGACAGTCCAATACCCGAGCTGTGGGTTTCTGGATCAGGAGCACCTCTGTCTTATTCGTATTTAATTTCAGCTTGTTCTCCCACATCCAGCCCCCAACTGCCTCCAGACAACGGTCCAGGACCTCGGCCACCTCCTCAGAATCAGGGGGAAAGGAGAGTCATTAGCATATTGTCATTAGCATATTGATGGCACCCCACCCCAAACCCCCGGATGACCTCTCCCAGCAGCTTCATATAGATGTTAAATAGCATGGGGGATAAGATGGACACTTGTGGCAATCCAAACATCCTCCAGCACCACCTTCTGGGATCTGTCAGCCAGGAAGGAGCGGAACCACTTCAAGACAGTGCCTCCAAGCCCCAACCCAGCCAGCCAGCCCAAAAGAATACCATGGTCGATGGTATTGAAAGCCGCCGAGAGGTCCAGCAGGACTAACAGGGACACACTCCCCCTGTCCATTCCCCAGCGTAGGTCATCTATCAAGGCGACGAAAGCAGTCTCCGTCCCGAACCCCAGCCTGAAGCCAGATTGGAATGGGTCCAGATAATACTCTTTGTTAAGAATGGAAATTATGAATGTTTGCTGCTTCATACTGAAGTTTGTTGCCTATCAAAAAGCAACTGTGTGAGATGCTTTTGCGACCTTTTTGACACTGTTTTAGAGGATTTATTTATTTATTTATTTATTTAAGAAATTTCTACCCCGCCTTTCCTCTGCCAAGGCAGATGTCCAAGGCGGCTTACAATATTAAAAAGGATAAAAATAAAATATAACAGTTAACATTAAAAACAGTTAAAAACAGTATTAAACAGTAAACAATCAAGATTAAAAAACACAAACAATTTAAAAACAATTAAAAAATAAAATAAGACACAAGCCCCGTGGATCATAATAACCAGCCAGCCAACCTGTCAGCAATTAAAAGCTTTTTGGAATAAAAAGGTCTTCAGCCCCCGCCGAAATGTAAACAGAGAGGGAGCAGTTCTCAATTCGAGGGGAAGGGTGTTCCAGAGTTGGGGGGCCACCACTGAGAAGGCCCTCTTCCTGGCCGCCACTCCTCTTACTTCTCCTGGTGGCGGCACAGTCAGAAGGGCCCCAATTAATTTGCAGTTGCAAGGAAATGAGGCAAAATCTGTCATCTATTTTAAAGATAGTTCTATTAAAGTCCAATATAGGCTGCCATGAGCTATACCAATTTCCAAGCCTGTCTGAACTTGAAGAGAAAAGGTGAGATACAAGATGGTGATCTGCAGGTTTTTTGAGACCATTTGGCTATGCTGCATAAAGATATTAGGATGAGTTTTAGGATCTTCTTTCAATGGATATTCTAAATTCTGCATAAATTTCTTTTCTGATACTGAGGAGGTTAAAATGGTATAAGAACTAATTGAGCTACAAAATAACACTAAGCTAAAGCCAACATTTAAGAAATCATACCAAGAGTTTTGATTATAGAAGGACATAGCTATCCTGCAGTATGGACAATGTGTAAGAAGTTCCTTGTTGCATTTCCATCATATTTGGTGGACATGATTTTAGCATACTCACCCAACTTCTCATTAAGCAAAGAAATCATATTATTAAATGAGGCGATATAAGAGACTCCTGTGAATGACTAAAACCAGACATGTAGAATCTGGTATCAAGCCCATTCATTGCCTTAAGAATTTACTGAAAAGAGGTAAATGTGATATCTAAGCTTCTTGCTAAATGACTATCAGACTTTAAAAAGCTGGTATTACATGATCAAGTTCATCAATTTCGTTGAATAAATTAAACAACAATTTTTAATGGGATGTTAAATAAATGTAAACTAATTGCTTGTTACTGTTTTGAATTTTGTTATTATCTTCCTTAGTAGGTCATGCAAATTGTTATTCTGAATAGTGGATTTTTATAGGGTAGTATGCACTGGGGATGAGTTTATGGAACCAGGGAGGAGATGACTGAAAATGTTTGGGAACTACTGGCCTAGAGTAATTTCTAGGGCACAAAAAATTGATCCTCTTATTCCAGGATGGTCTAATACAGGGGTAGGGAACCTACGGCTCGGGAGCCATATGTGGCTCTTTTGAGGATTGCATCTGGCTCTCGTAGCTACAGGCAGCTACAGGCATTTTTTTTTTTTTTTGCATTTTTTTACCCCCTTTTTTGCATTTTTTTTACCCCGGTGGCCATTTTTTTCTGGCTCAAAAAGGTTCCCGACCCCTGGTCTAATACCTCTGCAACAAAAACAAAAACAAATTAACTATGATGCAATTAAATCTACATAAACAGTAAAATGTGTATTGTAGTTCTGAGATTAAAATCTAATCCTTGGTTTCCTTTCAAAAATACATCCAAGGCAATATATCAACTGTAGTGATATTTTCAAGTTTAGAACGTAGAACTTATGTTCAAAATGCACAAACTTAGGTACAAAAATGCACATCTCCAGGCCAGGTTTATTAAGTATTTTTAATGTATAGATTTGTACTAAATTCTTGCCTTCAAGTACAGTGGGACCCCAGTATGCATGATGAATTCTAGATGCATGATGAATTCTAAGAGAAGGGAGCCTAGAAGTGGGTCTTTAGAGCTATATTCAGCCATGAGAGGCTTGGAAACAGCACAGTTTTGCCACATGAAAGTAGGAAAGCCTACTTTCATGCAGGGTTTTTTTTTTTTTTTTTTTTTTTTTTGCATTTAAAGACCTTTAAACTGGGACAGCATCTGCAGCGACTCAAATCTGGGTATGCCAGATCGGTGAATGTGGGTCATACTGTAGCAACATTCCAAGAATTTCAGAAGCAACAATTGGGAATTAGAAATGGGAGCTTTATAGAATAACAGTATAAAACATAACACTTTGTAGAAGTAAAATAGATTTTAAATAATTTGACAAATTGAAAATTCATGCAAGAACAAAAGTCTATAATGGAACTGCATAGGAAATTAGGCACATGCACAAACAAAAAAAAGTCAGATTTCTGCTTTCCAGAACACTATAGTTATTTAACACCTTTTAGGCAGGCTAGTTTTTCCCAAAGGTCCACGGAATTCAACTGAGCAATGCTCTTCAAATGGTGGGTCACAATCTACCACTGAGCACAAAAACAGGCCATTTCCCCTTAAGGGATCGTGGTGCTGCAGGAATTTAGAGCCATTTGCCCTACCTCGAGGGGGTCGAGGTGGGTGTCCGAAAGGGTTGGAGAGGCTTGCTGCCATCTCTGCATGCCTCCCTGATGCTGAAAATAGCTCTGTTGTAAAAATGGAGCTTACTTCCTGTTTTCCGTCAAGCAGGACCACTGAGTTAGAGAATACTGTCAATTCTCATTATCTGCTGGGGTTAGATTACTGAAAAACATAGTAGCAGATATGGAAACCACAGTTACTGAATCATTAGTCTTATGGAATTTATGCGGTTAGGTTTCACAGACCCTCTATCCAGTGGTTCCCAACCTTCGTTTGGGACATTACCCCCTTATGGAACCCAAATGACGACCCGTAGATGCCGTTAATACAGAATGTCCGGGTTTTGCCACCACCACAACCGAATGCATAATCCAGAAGTGCCATACAAATGGCACCTAAGGGTCTCATCTGGTCGCCACCCTCTTAATGGAGTAGCATCCCAAACAAAGTTTGGGAACACTTGCCCCGAGGGGGTTGCGACCCTCAGGTTGGGAGAAAGAACTCTGTGCTATACAGGTCTGTGCTATACAGGTATCCGCTGAGGTTACGTTCCAGACTCCACTGTGGATGCCTGAAAATGTGAATACTAGGGATGCCTTGTTTTACTGCAACAAGGTAAAAAGAGATTTGTTTAATGTGCCCCTATCTTTTGAATAGGCATCGTTTCTACGGACAACTGAAACTGTGCATACCGAATCAGTGGATACCGAGGCACACCTTTACACCAGCAGTTCTCAAAATTCTCAGAAGTTTGAGAACCAGTGTAAGTCTTTGCAGGGGAGGGTGAAGGCAGCACTGCGATTGCCAGGATCATGCTGCCACAGGAGACAAAAAGGGTCTTTTTAGATTGCCTATTGTCATGCTGGCCTCTGGGGAAATTTCGGGGAGCCTCTGCAGGTCTCCCTAAGCCACAGAATGTGTGAAATATGTAATCATGAGCCACGTCCAGTTTCATAATCACAAAATAGCTACAGAATAGGTTCAGAATGGCCATCGCAGAAACACCGCCATAAACAGGTTGAAAATGGCTGTGAATACCTTTAGCCTGGCCGCAGATTCAGCAAATGGCCACAGATAAGTGTGGTGTGACTGTAACAATTGTCCTTCTGAGGATAAGCAATCTGCGGGAACTGAGTGTATGGTTAGCAAAAACACATACAGTCAATCCTTGGTAATATTTAGCCACAGTCACTTCTGCTAGAAGCATTTGGCTCTAAACCACAGGACATCAAATAACAGTATAATTCTATGCTCAATCTATAAGTCTCAATTTAATGGGGCCTCTTCCAGGTAAGGCAGCAAACACTGAGGGCTCAATCCTATCCAACTTTCCAGTGCTGATGCAGCCACAACACAGTCCTGAGATAAGGGAATTGATGTTCCCTTACCTTGGGGAGGCCTCTGTGACTGCCCCCACCATAATGCAGTGTGAAACCCACTGGAATGCTACATCAGTGCTGGAAAGTTGGATAGGATCAGGCTCTGTGTCAGACACAGAGGAACTTCTTTTGAAGACATACATAAAATTGTGCTTCAAGTTGCATTCTGCAATAGCATTAGTGCCTGATGCTCTCCCTCCCCAGTTCACTCCACCAATACAAATAGATCAGTGGTTCCCAACATTTTTTCACTTGCATACTCCTTCGCAGCCCATTTCCATAAACTATACCCCTCATATTAACAAAATATTTGTAATTAATATAGTTGCTGTTAATTCTAATATAGTCCTGCCTTTTCTGCCATTATTCAATTCTTTTTGATTTTCCTTAAAGGTCCTGGCTAGTACTCCTGGGGGCACACATACCCCAGGTTGAGAACCACTGAAATAGATGATCAGCAGGAACCATTGTACCGAGTCCCCACACCTTCCAAAAGTTGGTTTCCCAAGAGCGGCAGTAAAAGAGTGTGCTGCCACACACTTGCTTTGGATCAGATTCAGAAGAGACTGTGAAAGTCAGGCTCATCGGAGGAGGGTGACTCTGGTCCCACAGTAGCTACATGAATACTCAGCAGAAGTGACTGGGTACACTTGTTTGCACATACAGATAGTTAATTATTGGGTACAAACCAGTATGTTCCTGTTAGGATGAGGAATATACTGTATTAGTCCTAGCCTTTGTAGTGTTTCTACAATGCTGGCAGCACACAGCGCTCTGTACCACTGTGCATGTGCAGCAGAGAATACAACCTGAAGCATTCACTGGCTGACACGCAAAACTCAGACACAGCCATTAGCCCAAATAAAGTCAACTGAACTTGCATCCGAACAGCCCATTTTTAGCCTGTCTTTCTCTACATAAGCTTTCATTTATGACATTATGAACATTTGTGGCATGATGGAGCATCATGAGTGTACACATATGCATATTTTGTTAAGGACTGATGAAACTATTCAGACTTTACATTTACTAAAACACAACACTGTCAAAAACACAGGGAAAAAAGACATCATAACATTATGAGTATACTGCTATTGATCTTTAGGCCATGCAACTAGCAAGTAAGACTATGTCACTCGCCACAGGTGTTGTTTTACTTTATGTTCTGAGAAATCATAAGACAAACTCATATTATTGTAATACACTGGAAATACTGAGCTTAGACAACATCTGGCGATATGAGAAAACATTGATTCTTGCATACCAAAGCATTTCATAAAAATTACAAGAATACTTTGTTCCTCTGGACTAGGGAAAATTATGTGATGAGAGAACATATTGAAGAAGTATTTTGAATTACAGCTTCCACAGTATCAATATTAACCATCCTATTGTTTCCAATTTCTTAAACCATAGTAATTTAACATGATATGAAATTCTATTGTGTATTTCCATGTGATCACCACCTACTTTTGTAACATAAAAGATATCATGCAAAATGTATCCAATAAAAATTCCTTTTAGAACAAGTGTTCATTCCGCTGCAGGTGACAGTGCAACATACATACACGTGAACATTCAGAAAGTAAAGAAAAGGTCCCTGTTGCTTATCATAAACCTTTTCAATGCAATTAAGCTACTCTTTGATCTATCAATATGGTTCTGATATTTATAGCTTTACCTTTATGCTCTGAGCCTTTAAAAAAACTAATTTCAGAAATGAAAAATGAAGAGTTAAAAAAAAGCAGATACTTTAAATCGCATTCACTACCTCTGCAACACTATTTCTTCTTGTATTTCTGAATGATATTTTGAACCTTTGGCATGTTTTCCCCACAGAGAAATAAAAGCTGAGGAGAGAATTTCACATGAGGTAAAGCAGGAGCTGGCATCAGATGCCTTCCAAAGAACTTTTATTTTAGGGCTGCCATTCTTTGGAAGTATATAACAAAAAAGCAAAATTGCAATGATTCCTCAGGACAATCTCTTTATTTTCAAAATTGTCTTGCATATCTAATTTGCATGTATAGTTACAGACAGCCCAACCACATATTAACACATGCTCCATTAATTGGTAGATGAGGCAGCACAGAATCTAGAAAATATGTGCATATATATACACACACTAACATGTATGCCTTGAAAATTCAAAGTCAACAACAACTATACTACCTTTCAGAGTACTTTACAGAACCAGGCCTTAAAATAGCCTATTAGCTTTTTCAGCTTCTTTAATGTATGAATGCAGCATTATAGTCATACATCATAATTCTGCAACATATGATGTAATGAATAATAGACAATAGGGTCACATTTTTATTCAAAAGCTATTTTCAAACCTTGGTGGCCTTTCACCAGCTAGTATCAAAGCTTTTCTACAAATACCTTTACTTCCTAGCAATAAACCCAATTTGGGACCCTTTTATACCTTCAGGTACCTTTCTCATTTCTCCACTCCCCCAAAGAATAATGTAATCCTGCTGCTTTTTTGGCTCACATAATTGGATGGAAAACACACCACAGTACACTAAAGGACATCCATTCTCAATCCTTGGGTTTCAAAAACCATTTGTCAAAGTATTAGTTGCTGTAAATACAACAATTTATTAAACAAGAGGGGGGTGAAGATAACCTCCTATCTGACTTTGCAAAGAGCCTTTGCAATCTTCCAGCTAACCAATATTGGACTAAGAAACCACTTGACCTAACTCTACCATCCCTCAGGTCCTTTCTGTAACAGAGGAACTGAAATGATGGGACACATCTGTATTTTTAAAGGATTTCACATTATATATTCCACCAAATGCACTACTCCAGACCTTTGCTTCTCTCTCAAAATCAATACACTGAATTTATTACGATCAGCAACCCTCAGAGATGTTCCCCCACCTCAGTTTAATATTGCCACACATTCTCCTACAATTCCTGGAGCATCCCATATTTAGCCCACAGCCATCCAGGTGGTGGACAAGCAATTTTGGTTTTGCATTCTTACCTTGAAGATATTGCACATTCTACATTGCAAGAGGCACACTGGAAGTATGCAACAACCTTTTTTTTCCTAGGGAGAAGGGAGTTTCCCATTTTAAGGCAACAACTTAAAACAATGCATAAATCCTACCGTCATATAATAGCCACGTCCTTCCAGAGGATGATAAAGAAGCAACAGCACGGATCAATCCAAAGGGGAGCGAGAAGAGTCGAAGGGTAAAGTGATGGAGGGTCCTCCCCACGAAGGCTCAGTTGAAAGCCGCAGTTCAGCTCAGTCCAATTTAGTTCTTGCACCCCCAAATAGAAGTAGTAGGCAAAAAGGAGAGGGGATCACGAACAGCCGTTGCAGTGAGCGCCCCACTCCCAATTCAAAGCCCCCCACATTCCTACTGCAGACAGAAAGGCAAGGGTGGGTGGGCAGATGGGTGGGGGAAGGGGGGAAGGCAACGCAACCTCCCCCCCTCCCCATCCACTGAGCCCCCCAATCAAGGAAGGGGAGGGGGAGCGATTTCAGCAGTCTGCCGGCGGGGATCGCGCCCCCCTTGGCCTCCCACCCGTCTCCAGCGAGGAGGGCTTCCTTCTCTCTTCCTTTTCCTGAAGTCGTGGAGGGGGGAGGGCGGCAGCTAAGCAGCAGGGTTCTGCCTGTCTGTGCTGAAGGGGGGGGGGACGCGAGGGCTAGCGGCCGCCACCGCCTCCTTCGTCTCCCTCCCCTCCCCAGAGCCAGCCTCCTTCCTTTCCTCCCGCCTGCCCTCAGACAGGCAGCAGCATAGCAACCAACATGGCAGCTGCGCAGTCACCCAGTTAGAAGTGGCAGAACCAACTCTCGCGAGAGCTCCCAGATTCTACCTGCTCTATTTTCCCCCCGCGGTAAGCTTCCAGAGCGTCTCTCTCTTTCGCTGCCTGGTTTCTGTCTCATTTCGCAACTGGATTGGGTGTGCCAGGCGAAGGCCCGCCTGCTTTCATTTTACAACAGAGGATTGGTTTGTTGAGGTGCCCGTTATCGTACAGGGTAGCCGCAGCTGGCGTCATAGCAATAATGCCCGCCTCGTCAAAGCTGAAGCTTCATTCAGAGCAACCAAGAGTGGTTTTTTGCAGTATTTCGTGAGGCTATTACAAAAGATGTGGGGAGGGAGAGAACGAGGGCAGCTATTTGAATGAGAGCTGTAGTGACACCTGCTGGCAACTTTATTTTTGCGGGCTCTTGTAATGCAATTGGGGTTTTTTTTGCACTAGTTTTTGATATCTTCTTTTTGCCTCAGTCGTCATCTATACTTATTTTCGTTCTTCGTTGATATTTTGTAGCGCACGCTCATTTTTTGCATAGCTTTCTTGCTTACTGTCATCTTATATCCCTCGGGGCGCAATCCTAACCTGGAGTTAGGACCCGGCACAGGAGTGTTGCAAACGCACTGTAAAGCGCATTTGGACCTCTCTCGGAGTCAGGGAGAGTTAGCCTAAACTCCAGGTTAGGATTGCGCCCTATATTACGTATTTGTTTTTCTCTTGTAGGAAAAGAACAACTGTGGATTGCCAAAAAGTGGAGAAATTCTTTATTATACCCATGTTATTACAGGTTGCATTTACAAATATGGTCATTTGTGTCATCGATAAAGTGCTTAGGCTGCAATCCTAAGCATAGTTTCTTAGAAGTAAATTCAGTTGAATCAGAACTTTCTTGTATTTCTCTTTTTCATTATGGCAGGTCAGGATTTGGCAATGGTTTGATTAACATTGTGTGTGTGAATTTTATAAACCGTGCACTATGGAGTGATTCACTTCTAGTTCAGATATCCAGACATCCAAAATCTAGATTAGATATCCAGACATTTTTGTCCAAGTCTCCCCCCACCCACCCACCCACCCAACTAACTTTCTAGAACACTAGAAGGTCTTGTACAGGCTATAAGTTCTACGCTCTGTACAGATACTGTTGAAAAAAAATCAAATAGGCCAGCAGACACCAAAATGGGTAACAGTGAAAAGAGCAAGAGGAAGCATTTTTCATTGCATTTATGCAGTTATTTGAAAATTCCGAAGAACCCAAAATCGACACCTTCCTGTCCCAAGCAGTCTGTTAAGGGATAATTAACCTGTAGTACTTCCTTACCTGATCAGCGTGTTATAGTAGCCTACTAGTAGAGTCTCTTCTCAGAATTCAGTAATTGCATGTCTAGTACTGTCACCTTATTCACCCCTTAATCAGGGTGTAAGGTGGGAAGGAAAGCTCTGGGATGTCCCCTGCAGCAGGAGTGGTGATGTCATCAGCAGAAGCACTCAGGTACTGCCTTTGAAACTTCTATTTCGAAGGACCTTAACTGAGAAGAAGAAGCAGGCTCGGCAGGAGACAAACTGAGGCATTTCCTATCCCCCGCCCTCTTTTTCAAGGGCTGGTTGATAGTATGTAGCTCCTGTTATATTAAGGCTAGTCCTAGAGTACGAATTTATCTGACATAAGTCCTCCTGAACATAGTCAGGCTTACTTCCATGTAAACATAGGCTGGCACTGATATCTTCAGATTTATATGGGGGAATTAAAATACATTAGTTTTAAACTAATAATGGCAGAAAGTGAGGAAGACCTAAAGAACCTTCTGATGAGGGTGAAAGAGGAAAGTGCCAAAATTGGCTTGAAGCTCAACATCAAAAAAACTAAGATCATGGCAACCACTCCCATCATTTCCTGGCAAATAGAAGGGGAAGAAATGGAAGCAGTGACAGACTTTATTTTCCTGGGCTCCAAGATCACAGCAGATGGTGACTGCAGCCATGAAATTAAAAGACGTTTACTTCTTGGGAAGAAAGCTATGGCGAACCTAGACAACTTAATCAAAAGCCGAGACATCACCCTGCCAACCAAGGTTCGCATAGTCAAAGCGATGGTTTTCCCAGTAGCAACGTATGGAGAGAGCTGGACCATAAGAAAGGCAGAGCGCCAAAGAATAGATGCTTTTGAATTACGGTGTTGGAGAAGACTCTTGAGAGTCCCCTGGACTGCAAGGAGATCCAATCGGTCAATCCTCCAGGAAGTCAAGCCTGATTGCTCCCTGGAAGGACAAATCCTGAAGCTGGAGCTCAAATACTTTGGCCACCTCATGAGAAGAGAGGACTCTTTAGAAAAGACCCTCATGCTGGGCAAGATTGAAGGCAAAAGGAGAAGGGGGCGGCAGAGGATGAGATGGTTAGAGAGTGTCACCGAAGCAATTAACATGAAATTGGGCGAACTCCGGAAGCTAGTGGAGGACAGGGAGGCCTGGCGTGCTGTGGTCCATGGGGTCGCAAAGAGTCGGACACGACTTAGCAACTGAACAACAACAAGTTTTAAACTATTGCGGCATACTCCAGAGTTTTAGGATGAAAAGAATTGGAAGCTTTAAGTGAAGTATCAAGTTTCAAAGCAGGAATAAATATGCAGAGAAGACCAACCTTTAAGGAATGCCTTTAAAATTGATGGGGGGGGGGTTTGTATACCCTGAGGGGGGGCATTGCTAAGGGAAGTGTTGTGATGCATGCCTGCACTTTAACACCTACCTTTTCATCCATTGCCCTTCAAACCATTCTCAGCACTCCTTTTTCACTAATCACCTTGGCTCCTATCTTCTTAGTTTGAAGGAGATGGAAATCTTTTGGAAAAGACCATCAGGATCCACGTATTGTGAACAGTACCCAACACACTGTAGAGTCCAGGCCTAGGCCTTGTTTGTTCATATGGCACAATCCACATTTATAACATTGTGAGCCCAATCCTGAACTGCCTAACTGCCACATGGGTGCAGCAATAGCCAGAAGACTACTGCTGCATCCAGCCACAGCCAGGCAACTGCTGGGATCTCCCTAGGAGAAGGGGACATTTATCCCCTTTTCCCAGGGAAAGCCCCGCCACCCGCGGTGGCTTTTTTAATTAAAAAAAATTTAAAATTAAAATTAAATTTTAAATGTAAATTTATTTTTCCGGCACCTGGCACCTTGTCAGATTTATGATGTGGCACTCATGCAGAAAAATTTGGAGACCCCTGTTATATATCATTGAAAAGAATGAAACAAACCAGAGTGTAATATCTTTACTCCATCAAAGGTTATGGCCAAAGAAACTGAAAATGTAAAAATCTTGGCTTAGATAACTTTCTAAGACTTACTGAGTCTTCGCCTCAGTATTCAGGTTTAATGGCAGTATTGGCACTTTGAAAAAAATAAGTTGGTTTTGTGTTGCAGTTTGGGCACTCAGGCTCAAAAAGGTTTGCCATCCTCTAGGTTGAGAGTTTGTCTTGGATACTCAGAATGCCAGCAGTCTCCTGAATCTTCTGAGACATAAATCAAACCAAGTAGAAAATTTCAAATGTTTTAACTTTTTTTTTTTACATTTTTACACTTCAAATTGAGAAATGTTTGTTTCTCAGTGAGGATGTTACACTAGTTCAAAACAAAAACTAAAAGTTGAAAATAGAATACAGGATACAGAATAATATCAACAGAATATGTCTGAATTAATCTTACAGTAAAATGCAAAGAAAAAAAGGAACAAGACTAAATAAAACCAGAAGTACTAACTTAACTATGAAGGTAATCAATAGACTAATTTGTTCTAACAACAATAAACTAACCAAGTGTCTACTTGCTAGTTTAGGTTTGTCAACCGATAAATTCCTATGTTAATTTTAGTGTTCCTGTAAGCAATCTGGCCATGGATTTCTATAGTTACAAATGCACAGCTGCTTGTTGATGGTACTGTATTCCACTCTTGATTGGTTCAAAATGGCTTCTTTATTCCCTGATCTAAAAAAAACCTTCCAGTTGTTAAAGATTCAGTACTCTGAAGATTATTTCATCTGATTTTTGCATGTGGAACTTCCCAGCTCGGGACTAGTCCAAGACCTTTTGCTCTCTTTATCCAATAATGTGCCAACCTCTGTTTCTCCCACTCTTCAGTGTTTTAGGTCAGCACTCTCTTCCCCTCCACATTTTCTCTTCCTCTTTGCCCCCCATGAAGTGGAAGGAGAAGTAGTGGAAGCAAGTAGGCAGACAGATGTGGTCACTCCCCCCAATCTGCTGCCAGATGCAAATGCTTCATTGGCCTCATGAATTGGCCCTGCCTTAATTGGTCCTAACTAGTCATATGAGATTGATATACCTGAAGCTACAAGTGTAGCTGTTAACAATGTTTACTCAGTCTTTTCTATATGTTGATGGTCATCCTTGTACTAGGCAATGATGTATTTAGCATGAATTTTCTGCCTCACAGCCAGTGTTTCATAAGTGTAGAGCTAGTATCTATTTAAGCTAAAAGTTTGAGCAATATTTTAGTATGCCATTGAGGGCACAATCCTAATCTGGAGTTAGGCCAGCAAAGTTTGGCCGGCACACCATAAAATATGTTTGGACCACTTCTTGGAGTCAGAGAGGCCAGCACACAGACATGTGCCATCCTCCCTGACTCCGAGAGTGGTCCATACATATTTTATGGTTTCCCTTGTGCCGGCCAAACTTTGCTGACCTTACTCCAGGTTAGGATTGCACCTCTAAAGTATGTTTAGAATGTTTGGAGCTGGTCACACTTTAGTATGTTAGAATGTTTGGAGCTGGGGACATCTGAAACTTCATGGGAGCTGTTTTTTATCATTTGCAGGTAAATTGAGGAGGAAAGATAAAAAATAATCTTTACTCCTAACCAATGGTGGGATTCAAATAAATTAACAACCGGTTCTATGACGTCATAGCCAGAGCGAACCCCCCCCCCCCGAAGCCAGCCGAGGTAAGCGAGTGGGTGGGGCCGGGCATTTAACAACCGGTTCTATAGAACCTGGGCGAACCCCCTGAATCCCACCACTGCTCCTAACTAAAATATTGCTTACCTAGACCTACAGTACATCTTTTCGGCGCTTTATGGGCCAATCCTGTCCAAACTTCCAGTGCTACAGTGGAGCCCTGGCACAAGAGAACAAACAATCCCTTACCTTGAGGAGGCCTCCATGACTGCCCACCCATGGCAGGATACAATGCATCTCATTGGCATGGCTGCATCAATGGTGGAAAGTTGAATGGGTGTGGGCCCTTAGTCAAGAAGTACCATTAGAATACAGCTCTCTCATGCAAAGCATTTAAGTCATTACTGGGTCTTAAAATTTATTTATTTATTTATTTTTATTTATTATTAGATTTCTACCCCGCCTTTTAGCCCAGAGGCACACAAAAATGGAGGCGGTGTGCTGGTAAAGACTTATAATTAAAAAGAAAAGTCTTTTGCCTATAGAAGTGTGATACAGCTTTAGCCACAGTTTATCTCTTGGTATTGAATCAAAGGCAGATTTCAAATCTACAAATGCGACTGATAATCCGTTGCCACGAGGTTGAATAAGTTTATATATTGAAACTTATTTTTACTTGTGCTTGAGCTGTTTTGATTAGTAAGTTGGTTAGGCGAAGCCTTGACAGTTTGCCATAATCAGTAACAGTTTTGTCACACACACACACACAAAAAAGACACGGAAAGCCTCCTCCAAATATTCATTTCCATCCTCCTTATTGAGGACCATACTGCAGGCTAGGGGGATGCTCCTTGGGGCTGATGCCAATCTTTTCTCTCCCCCCCCCCCGCTTCCACTGGCCATTTTTATGCATCCAGTCTGTTGGCTGCTTTGGTGGATATAGATGCAGCATTGGTTCTGTGCTAGGTGCAACCAAAGCCAAATCTCGTGATCTGTCTTTCGTTGTATTTCTCATGCAGGGCTCACTGAGGCATCACTGACATCAATAGGACATGAAAGAAAATGTGTTCTTTTGGATGTTGGTTGTTCAGCGGCTGGAGTTTAGTCAGAAATTGGGGGAAGCTGGTTGCAGGCCAAGATGGCAACGCTTGTCAAAGGCAAATAGGGAGAAAGTCTTCCAAAGGGACTTCAGATTATTGATGTTTGTCAGATGTAAACCCTGAGCTGGGTCTCAGCTGGATTTATCATTACCTTTCCCACATTTACAAACCTCCTTGCTTGGGAGTGACCAGGTTTTGGGAGTGGTCATAACTATTTGGAATGTGAGCTTAAGACAGCATTTCACAACCTTGCTGTTGCATGTGAATGCATGCAAGGATGCTATTTGCTTTTATAGCTCCTGTCTGTGATTTATAGAGACTCCACTAGATGCTGTGCTGAGACCATTGCATGTTCATAGATGTATCTTACGATGCTTGCTTATCGGAAGCCAAATACAACATTTTAGACATTTAATAGCAGGTCTGAATGTTTTTGAGAACTTGTGAGAAAACACAAGTTTAGGATTGTGCTGTTAATGGGGAGAGAGTGTGAGTTTAAAATAGCAAACTATTCTGACAATAGTAAAGTATGTTATCATTTAAGCACATAGTGCTATTTAGGTTCAATCCCTGATATTTCCAGTGATTAGAACATGATTGGCAAGTCTGGGAAAGACCTCTTGGGAAATAACAGCTCCCACTTATCAGAAACAGATGAACTGATGAGACAATATAAAAGACAATTTTGCTTTGTAACACCATAGCCAAAGGCTTTGAGCAAATCGACATCCTAAGGAGTGCTCAGATAGAAGTCTATTGCATGCCATCAAACATGGAATAAATAATCATGATGATTTTCTCCATATCTGTAACTACAATGGAATGTAACATTTCTCATTTCAAAGGGGTTCTGCTCATTCAGCTCCTTCTAAACTTCTCATATTGGTCAGCAAGCCATGTATAACTAACTGGAGGACCTTTACATTCTTTGCAGTCTCCTATGACAGTGTTATTCAAACTTGGTGGGTCGCGACCTGATGTCAGGTGGGTCAGCTGTTATTCAGCAACAGCTACCTACCATTAAGGGACAGAGTTCCAGAACCTGGGTGCTGCTCCTTCAGTGGTCAGGTGGGCATGAAAAATGAAGGAAAGAAGTTACATACACTACCTATAGGTACCACAGACAAGGTAAAAAACATCTGGACAGTTCACTACCCGCCAGAGACCTGCAGGTGGCATTGCACATATATTCAGCACTTTTTCCAGTAAAAATGTTGTGTGCTTCAGGAAAGCAGATTGGGATTCCATTGTTCTTGAGCAGAGAGCTTCTTCTTCTGAAGCAAATTTTATTTAATAAATAGTAGTGCATAGGAACGTGAAGTTCCTTATACAGGTAAAGTCTTACTTGCAGTAGGTATGCTTCACTGTAATTAGGCACAGTCCTAACCAGCGCCAATGCATCAGGGCCAAGCATCCCATGCCATATCCTGTGCTGCTTCGGAGCAGGCGGGAAATCTTCTCGGGGCAAGGGGACATTTGCCCAGCGGGCTTCTCAGATCTACACTGACTGAGAGCGCAATCCTATACCCTCTTTGCGCTGGCGCTGCGCTCTTGCACCAGCCAAACACTGTCGCAAACATGTCGTAAACCGTTGTAAACCGTAATGACCGTCGGCAGCACCAGCCGTGCGCCAGTTTAAGCATTGGCAGCGCTCAGTCGGCGCAGGGCCTCTGCAAGGGCGTTCCAGAGGCATGCCGGGGTCATAACTGGGTGGCACAGTGGGCAGAGACAGGGGTTGTGACGCAGGACAGCCATGGTGCCAAATCCTAAACCCCATCCCTGGCCAGGGCAGCCCCGATTTGGGCCGCTCCTGTCCACGTACCTCTGTTGTTGCTATTTTGCCAGCGCAGATCCGAGCAGGCCCATAGGGGTGACCGGGCAGTGGTGTCATTCAAATGATTTAGGAACAGGAAATCACTTTTGATTGGCACTTGTCGGGAACCCGGAACCAGCCATGGAGCCCGTTAAGATCCAGAACGCCCGTTCTGGTCCTTTCCCCCTGAATGACATCACTGTGACCGGGGCTTACGCGGGTGCAAGGGGAAAACCTCCCCTTGTCCTGGACGTTGCTGCCGCCTCCTCCTAATGGGCCTTAGGATATTGCCCTGCTATGTTGGCCTTACTAGGCTGGCATAGTATAGGATTGCACTGTTAGTGTTTTAAGAGGAATCAACTCAAAAGCCACATAGCAGCAGCCAATCAGTGATTGGGAGGACTTTTTATAACTACCCAATCATTTCATATTTCTAAAACCACTAGAATGTACAATGCCATTTAAAGTTGACAAGGACTCTGTTTTCAAGCCTACAATCTGAGACCCACAAGCATAAAGTTCTCCCAAAGCACTGTTTTGAACTGTCCCATTTATTGGCAGTTATTGCCAGTCTTATTTCTTTGCCCTGGATTATGCTACTCTCTTTAAAATATAATTTTAGAAGTTCAGGTATTAAGAGTTAAATTATTAATCCTGCCTTGGAGAATTGTTTGTTTATATAAATAGGTATATGGAACACTGAAGACTAGCGATGCAGCAGCAACCATGCTACAAATGTTACTTGTGAATTAGTCCTTAAAGCAGTGATGGTGAACCTTTTGAATTTGCTGTGTCAAAAATGCCTAACTTGACCCTGCTGGTGTGTCACTCCCCACCCCCAACCAAAGAGAAACAATGATTTACATGTTCAATTGTTTTTTTTTTTTAAAAAAAAACAGTCCAATTATATATGGGGCTATGAATTATATAAAGAAACATCAAATCTTTACAAAAAAAAATCAAATCATTACAAAAAATCCTCAGTTGTTGTTGGGTGTTGTGAAATGCTGGCGTGTCACCCAAAAGCTGTGGCGTGTCACCTTTGACACGCGTGTGTCATAGGTTCGCCATCACTGCCTTAAAGCCATGTCATCACTGGTGGCTTGGTCTGAGCTGTGTCTCAAAAACAGATATGTAAAACTGCATGGACATTTCCTACATTAAAAGCATTAAAAGCTCTTCTTTACGTTCAGCTTGTAGCAAGGCCAGAAGCGAAGGGTGCATGTGCAAAAGCACTATCGTTGTAATGAGTGTGCTAGAAAAGATCAAATACAAATGCATGACCAACATATGGTCTTCAGCCAAAGCCCTCCTCTCTAACAAAAACATGTCCATTTTAATGACCCAATGCCCATTTTTGTTTTGTTGCATTTTTTTAAAAAGGTGCCCTTGTGGCCAAAATTTGGGACCCAGAGGTGAAGCTGAATGCAGTGTTTTATTAACTGGAACAGAGCAGAGACAAAGTACTCTTTATAATATGAAGGGGCAGATGCTGGCTTGGCAGATCTGCATATTTAGTTCTACTGGCTCAGGGTACTGTCAGATGTATCCTTTTGAAACTGCTTCCAGCCAAGCTTCAGCCGCACATAATCATGCTGAGAGATCCAAAGAAAATATTCTTTGAGTAATACCTATCTACTAGGTAGTGTTGTTGCTTTGTGATTCCTTACAGTTGCTTTTACTTATATTAAAATATATTCATTTTCAGTTGGATAGTTTTATGCCCTGTGATGAAAACGAAGCATTCTTCACCAGGTTTCATTGTTTTTTTAAATATTTCTATCTTCCCTTTTCATCAAGGATTCCCAAAGCTGCTCACTGCATCGTCTAACATAAGCATGCTTAAAAATTACAAGGACCCAATCCTAGCCAACTAACCAGTGCCAGTGTGGCTGAACCAACAGGGTGCACACTGCATTCTACGATGGTGCGACAATCTTGGAGGCGCCCTCAAGGTTAGGGAACGTTTGCTTCCTTACCTCGGGGCTGCTCTGCAGTGGCGCTGGAAATTTGGATGTGTTTGGGACCTAAATTACAGGCAGTGCAATCCTAACCCCCTGAAACTGGCACAAGTCCCTTGTGCCAGCTCCTGAGTTTTGCAAATGTGCCAAAAGCACATCTGCAGCTACTCGGGAGCATGCTAGGCTAGCACACAGATGCACACTTGTCCAGCAGTGCCAAACTGAACAAAGTGAGTTTGTGACAGCCTGGGCAGACCAGAGCAGGGTGTGGGAGAGGATGGAACAAGGTCTTTTTGGTAGGGGGAGGGTGGTCTGGGAGGTGGATTGGGATTGGCCTGGGCAACCTCGACCTGATTCTAATTCCTGGGCCTGGCCCAGTTGGGGTTATACAGGCTACTCTGATTTGTGCCCAAGGAATTGCAGGTTGAAATCCAACTAGCCCCATTGGGCTGGCTGACATGTGACACAGGGCAAGGGGAATAAGATCCCCTTACTCTGAGTTGTAGCCCAGACTTCTCCTAACTGTGCTGGATACAGTGCAGGCCAGTCAGCCTGCCTGTCCCTGTGCAGGTTAGGATTGCACCCTAAAACAGACTCAGCAGCCAATGGTAAAACAGTAAAAACAGGTATATTTCTGAAGCTCTTACACTAGCCTCTGTGCCTGTCAACTAAACTTGGTGAGGGTGGGAGCCTAATGAATTGCCAGGGTAATGAGTTCTGATGGCAAGGCACCACAACTAAAACCATTCTACTTTGCATCACCATCTGCTGCCCCTGTTAGTTGCCAGTTTAAACAGCATAAGTTGTTGTCTGCAGTAGGCACATAAGAAAGAAGTAAAAAAGTCTGCATTTAAATAAATTAAAAGAAAAAGACCATACAGTCTATACAACAGCAAATCATCATTTTCTTATGTTTCTTTTTTTGATGAAAATGTTTTTTTTCCAACTGAAAAAACGGTTCAGAAAATAATATTTTGGTACAAAATTTAAGCTAAACCTGTAAGCAGTGATGTCATTCAGGGGGAACGGACCAGAACGGGCGTTCCAGATCCTAACGGGCTCTGTGGCTGGTTCCGGGTTCCTGACAAGTGCCAATCAAAAGTGAGTTCCTGTTCCTAAATCATTTGAATGACACCACTGCCTGTAAGGCTCTGGATTTATTCCTGGAAAACAGAATGCTTATGAAAAAGCACTATAGCAGGTTATTATAACACTTTTCTAACATAGATGCATTCACAGTACTGCCCTCACTAAGGCAATCATGTGCGGGGATCCTGTGTAGTGGCCAATGTCATAGCTTATAATTTGGTGGAGAAAGGAAGGTGGAGGCAAAGGTGAAAGTTGCTAAAATGAGTCCAAAACCAAAAAGATAATTCAAACTGGCCCCTAGCTGAACTAAATCATTCAGCAGCTTTGAAAATAACGGGGCAAAGGGGCCAAGCTGCCTTTTTTGGGGGGGGGGAGTGGTGCTGATAGAGAGAGAGGAAGCTACACGATCAGTTTACACTGGCTCAGCAGCTTCAGTTAAACCTGGGGAGATGGAGAGAGGGAGAAGGCTAGAAAGGAGAGGGGTGTTATCAGTCCTGCTGTCAGGTGGAACAGTGGTTCAATGAGGGGTTTAACAAAGCACCAGCAGGTTAATGCTCCTCAACAGCCAGGCAGGTAATGGATGGTGGAATAAACAAAGAACTTGAGATTCTAAAGCACAAGGTGGGTTTTTTTAAAAGACTTTCATCCTATAGCATCCCTGTCCCAAAGGAGCTTGCAGTATCAAGAGAAACACAAAAGAGATGCCTGCGAACAGCCACTAGAAAAGACATACAGAGACAAATGGGGGCAGTTGCTCACCCTTCCACTAAACACCACTAAACACCAAAGCGGATTCTTTTTTGGGCGGCTAGTAGGGGCAGTAGACGGCAGGAGTCTTCTGTGGCTAGTAGGTGGATTAACATCATCCAATTATTTCCCATGGCCTTTCCACTTGGCCTTGCTAACTGAATTCCCTCCGCTTCATACACTTTTTTTTTGAAGTTTCAATCTTTCTTTCCTAATTCCTTAAAAAAAAATACACATTATTACAATTGGGGAGGGGGAGGCCTGCAAGTCATGTGGATTAAATGCTGCAGAGTTTTGGAATTTGACTGGAGAATTTCTGGCTTGCTAGGCAGGATTTATAGAGCAGCATGAAAAACATGTAATTTCCTATCTTTGATTTGACTCTTAATGGCATGAAGCATATTAACAACTGGATCAGACTAACTGCATGAGCACTGATATGCTGATCTTTGCTTTAAATGTGCCTTCCCCTCTCATGAACACACATTCCTGCCTTTTAGACATGCGCACAAAGACAGTTTTTGTGCAATTTGATTTTGTTCATTTTGATTGTTTACTCTTTGATTTGTTTTCCGTCTCATTTTTGTTTTACATTGATTTGAGTGGAGACCTACCCCATTTATGGATGCTTATAGCTTTGTCATTTGACATCCAAATTGCAGTATTTGTTCTAGGTTTGTTTTACTCTTTTAGGGCATCAACTGCGCTAATGTTTGGAAGGACAAAGAAACCAATTTAAAGAAATTTTAACACACACTCATTTTTCATTCATTTCTACTTTACTGTGAGTTCAAAGGAGATACACTCTGACTTTTGATGCTTTGGGCAGCGCAATCCAGTGCTGTCCATTGCATCGACATTATGTCATAGCATCGATGCAATGGTCGACACTGATGTGGGGGCACCAATCAGCACCCCCATGTCGGTGCTAGAGCAACACGACTGGAGCTGCAGGCAGCGCCAGTCCCATTGTGTTCCCGCCGAGCCTCCCTCGTGTCAACTGAAGCCAGGATTGGCAGGAGCGGGGAGGTTGGGGGCGGGACATGGACGGACTTGGGAGGAATCAATCAATCAATCAATCAATCAATCAATCAATCAATCAACCAACCAATCAACCAACCAACCAACCAACCAATCAATCAATCAATCAATCAATCAATCAATCAATCAATCAGGTACTTATATACCGCTTTTCAACATGAAGTTCACAAAGCAGTTTACAGGCAAATAGTAATAATAATAAAATTAAAATGTCTCCCTGTCCCAAAGGACTCACTATCTTAAAAAAAGGCAGACCACCATCAACAGCTACTAGAAAGACTGCACAGGGGTGAAGAGGGTGAATTACTCTTCCCCTGCTAAATATAAGAGGAACACCACTTGAAAAAGTGCCTCTAGCAGGGGTGCATAAGGCCCCGATCTGGGCCGTGTAGTCTCCTCCCATTTATCCTCCTCCCATTTATCAGGCGCAGATCTGAGGAGCGCATAAGGGAGGCTGGAGCGCACGCTCCCTTGCTGCAGGGGGTGGTGGGCTCCAGCCTCTCCTAAGCAGCACTGGATAAGGCGCTGGCCCATCGGCCTTGCCGTTCCAGCGCCGCTTAGGATTGCGCTCTAACTTTTGGTGTTTTTTGTCCAAATCACATGCAATTTTCAGGAATGGTACTAGTTCCATCAGGCATCTTACCAGAAAATTTCATAGGAATTGGCTAGAAAGAACCAGTCTTATAAACAATAAAAAAAGTGCACAGTGTAAGACTTGCATTGATTTCAGTGACAGAAATTGAGCAGCTCCTCTGCTGTGTTTTCTATCCAATGGGTATGAAAATTTCAACTAATTTCTTAAGGCAGTGTTTCCCAAACTGTGCGTTGGGACCGACCAGTAGGTCATGAGCCGATTTTGGTGGGTTGTGAAAAGTTTTTGAAACATTAAAAAACATTTATATATCAGGATCATGGCATGAAAAAGGTGAAGACCACTGCTGTAGATCATATGGTAACCTAGTTTCAGCCTTTTGTCTGACCTGGAGGTTCTTAACTGCACGTCTTGTCTAGTTCTGAGTACGCTGGAATGATTGTAAAGGTTTGGGGGAACAGTCCTTGATTTCAGTTTCTAGGGAGCGTCTAACAACTGTCTACACGCACTATATGTAAGGTCTCCAGCAGCCTCAGGAGCATCGGATCCCAATTTTTATTAATACATAAAATATAGTTGCCAAAACTCCTTTTTTGTCTAATGGGTCACAAGAGAGTGTCATGTTTAAAAGTGAGTCCCAATGCTAAAAGGTATCGGGAAGTGCAGCCTTAAGGCATCCACTGATATTCTGTGCCAAACAAAAATGAATTAAAGGTGAATGCATTTTAAAAATTGCTTATAAATTGAGTTCCTGTTGTCTAACCTCTCTAAAGATTTACAGCAGTGATCAATCAATCAACAGAGTTTATATACTGCTTTTCAACAGAAAGTTCACAAAGCAGTTTACGTAGGGTTACCAGGTCCAAACTGGGACAGAGTGCCTATGCCTTTAACCATAGTATAAAGAGGGAATTTATAAGCATTGGTAGATGGGTGCACCCCCTTCTTCTTCCAGTTCATGGAATGGGAGAATGAGGGGGAGCAGTGGAAGCAAGTAGGTGAATGAAAGTGAGCAGCCCTTGCCTGTTGGTTGAATGAGGCGACCACCTTCAGTGGGCTTCATGGGCCAGCCCTTGGAGAGGGAAAGCAGTGGGACAGCAAAGAGTTAAGTAATTTCTTCTTGCCTGATAATTCTCCCAGAAATAGGGTCCATCTGGCTTGGCTGGGCAAAGGAGAAGCAGCAGCTGGGCTTTGTAGTTCCATTCTAATGGGTCACAGTTTGTGGTTGCAGGCACTCTTCCCACTAAGCTGTGTGTGCTGCTTGGAGCTCAGCAACTCAGAGGTTTGGCAATGGCATGTGATGTCGTGGCTGAAAGTCCAGAAACACAGCAGCAGCAGACAGGGGTGCTGTGCCATGGCGCAGACCCATTACTGGGAACACTGGTTGCAGGTGTGCTGAGCCTTGTTTAGCACAGTGATTGGCCTGCGATTACATAGACTAGCCAAGCAGAGGCAGGTTCAAGATGTCGAGTTCTCTCCCCAACGTAAGCAGTTTTTGATTTCCTGGCACGTTGTTACAATTGTATTAGTCATGACTTCCATTCAGTGAAAAGCTTTGATTATTTCAATGTGATGCTCCAGTCCTAAATACTGTTACTTGGAAATAAATCCATTGATTTTAATAGAATCAAATTTTAAAATGCTGCCTAAGACTATACCCAGAATATTGTCCACCACAAAGAATGCCAGTGTGTGTGTGTGTGTGTGTGTGTGTGTGTGTTTGCTTGCTTGCTTGCAATACAGTGTATGTACCATGTACCAATACAGTGTATGTACCATGTGTATGTACAGTGTATGAACTCATTCTGGGTTGGAGGAAAAACGTCTCCTCTGGTATATTGTCCGACCAGGACAGGATCTCTCTTACTTAGAAAGTCATGGATAGTACAGCAACCCAACCAAACTGTGGCTGATGTTGATTTTGCTGCAGCTGTTGTCCTTGGTCTGCTCTCTTCGATGGTGTCATCATTGAGGGTGCCAACTGGCAGCAGTACCCTGGGAAAGTAAACCAGCGCCCATGAAAACAGAATGCCTTGGTCGTCCAGAATCAGTGGCCACCAAGAATTTACCTCTCTGCAACAACAGTGACCTGAATGAAACGTATGACCTGGCATATGCACATGGGCCAGATGAACAAGCAGCGTCCTGGAATTCTGTGCAAGGAGATTGACACACATGTGGATCTCGACAACTTTTCTTACTTTGACCCAGGAGCTTGACATCCACCTGTAGGTGGAGCTTTCAGGCTTTCACAGCAAGTCATTCTGAGTAGTCTTGTTTGTGTTTGTTTTGCAGCTTGGCCAGCCCTGCTCATCAATCTTTCATGTGAAAATAGAAACTGAAGGATGGCAAGCGAAGTGTGCAGCTGCAAGTTATTCTTGTTAGATTGGGAAACAATGCTGCCAATAATGAAAGAAAAAAAATTCAACATACTAAAAATCGTAATTTGTAACAATATTATCCTACTATGATATTACTTTTAAAGTAGTTCTTTTTCTTCTGTCCCTGCCCTTCCTGTGTCTTGTTATACTAGACTGAACAGCTTTGGCAGGAAATCTTTACATATAGATATAACAGTGAAGTGTAACATAGTCTTCTTTTACGATCTGGTGCAATGGTAGCCTGGTATTCCATATCAATTAAGACCCAGGGAGGGACAATACGTTCCAAGTCCAGGAAGGGGGATAAGATATAGCGGTAGCTACGTCCTCTCTTCCTACCTTCTCTCACAACGCCTTTCCCACTCCACCCTCTCCCTTCACCCCCCACCAGCCAGATGAAGCACCTACCTGTTCTGGCAAGTATAGAATCTGACTGGCAGCCACAGGCTGGTGCCAGCTTTACTGCTGTTGTGATTATTCTTCATACTGCTGTAACCTGCCTTATGGCACATTTGCAACAATGTGTGTATCCATCCCACCAGCAATACCTGGTTTAGGACTGGGCTGTCAGACAAGTGTAAAATAAACTAAAGAGAATTCACTGGAAAACAACAGAGAAAGCAGAGGATTTTGCAAGTACATTATATGAACAGTTATAAGTAGAGGTGAGGTTTTTTGGTGATATTTTTCCAAACATTTTTTGATTAAAATAGCAAATTGCGGTGTTATGTGTTTTAATATACCCCTGCTAACTGGGCAAGAGGCACTTTTCCAAGTGGTGTTTCTCTTATATTTAGCAGGGGGAGAGAAATTGTCCTTCTTCACCCCTGTGCAGTCTTTCTAGTGGCTGTTGCTGGTGGTTTGCCTTTTTTTCTTTTCTTTTCAGATTGTGAGCCCTTTGGAACAGGGAGCCATTTAATTTTATTATTATTACTATTTGCCTGTAAACCGCTTTGTGAAGTTCGTGTTGAAAAGCGGTATATAAGTACCTGTTGAATGATTGATTGATTGATTGATTGATTGATTAATCCAAATTTGTATTGCAAATTGTACAAACAGCACAATAAATAAGGATGAATGGCCCTACAAAGGCCAACAATTACTGGCACACACACCCCAGCCTGAAATAACCTGCTCAAATGTTCTCAAGCTGCAGCTTGATTGCTGCTTGGAGCGTCAAGAAATGGCTTGCTTACTACTTCCACATTCCTATAAAGTTGCCCCAGCATGCACAGTGACCCATGAACATTGCATGTTCATACTTTAAGCAAGCCTCCTCCTATTTCTGCCACTCTTCTTCCTGATCCCTTACTGAAAACTATTTGTGGATTCCTCAAAACTGTGTCAAAAATAAACAAAAGTGGTGTAATTTTTGTGAAATTGATCTAAATTTGTGTCAAACTCTAGCAAAAATAAGCAAAAGCAGTGGGTTTTTTTTTGCGTTTTGACCTAAATTTCATTTTATGTAGCATTTTGAGTAGAAATTCTCATTATTTAGCATTCTGTGTTGCTCACCAAAAAAAAACCATCCCTAGTTATAAGAACTATATTTTGTTTGAAGAAAAAAATTCAAGGGATGACATTGGATGTTAAAATGTCACCTTGCAAAATGAGGAGATGCTCATCTCTGTGCTACTAGAGATAACAGTAACTTTCATCTTTAGGTTAGGGAGTAGGAAAGCATTGTAACTGTAAGAGTGCACCACTAATCTGTGCAGGAGCAAGCAGCCGGCAGGCCTGCGCTGCATCCTAACACAAGTTAGGATTGTGCTGGACCTAATCATGGAAACATTCCCCTTGCCCTGGGGTAAGCCCCAGCCAGGCCAATGGGTCTCCTCGGATCTGTGCCTACTGTTTAGCAGGCTCATTGTCTGAGCGCCCTGCCACAGCCTGGATTGGGGCTGCATGGCCCAACACAGGGGTTAGGATCCACCCCCTTCTCTGGGCCACCCCACGTATGGGGCCACCCTTCCTCTGCCCCATTCTGCCTTCCCTGTACCCCGAAAAGGCCTGCACTGGCCATACTCGGCCAGCGTGGTTCTGGCTTACCTTGCAGTCCTGCTGGTATTGCTGGGTTGACACTGCGTCAGCCCAGCGATTATCATGCTGGCGCAAACGTACCTTATGGCACATTTGCCACAGTGCTGGGCCAATGCAGTGCACGTGTGTCGGCTCAATGCAGGCCTTGGATTGTGCTATAAGAATAATTGGTCAATGAAACTAATTGCCTGTGAGTGTACAGTAGCTGAAGGGTTTTGTTTTTTGTTTTTTGGTGAAGGATTTGAAGTTTCAACGATAAACCTTTGGCCAATGTACGTTTGCTACAGAGGATCCCATTTTGGAGTGTGGGAGTGAACATGACTGTCCCCCCGCTACCTTCCAAATACCACCAAGGAGAAATCTAGTTCTGTTGCAAAAATGTAACAGAAACAAAGTATTGCCTACTCCTGGGATACGTGTTCTCAACAGTACAGAGAAATCTAAAAGCGAGCGCTATGGATTGCCAAATACATACTGTGCACAGGCTTTAATTATTCACCTGCTTGGTGCCATGGCCAAATAGAAGGAATCAAGCATGAGAAAATGTCCATTCACCCAAAGTGCTAATTATGTGTGTTCCTTTACCCATGTCCATGCACCATATCCCACATGCTCTCTATGCATTTGCAACATGTCATTGTTGTGTTTTCTGAAAGATATTATTTCTGCTCCCACACAGAAATAAAAAGTCCCGTCATTGTTTTCCTTCCACCAGGAAAACTGTTCAGTCACATAATTAGTGAGCAGGGATTTTTTTTTTTTGAACTAATGAAGTAAAGCTACTGGGTGAGATTTGGCACATCCATTTATGCAGATGGTCTGACTGTTGGACTTTAGCATGATCTAATATTTCTCTAAAACCAATTCATTTACAAGCTCTAGAATAGTGATTCCTAACATTTTTTTGCACCGGGACCCCCTTTTGAGGTACCAACAACCTGTCGGGATCCTCGTAAGACCTGGGGCCAGAAGTGATGTCATTAAGTGAAGTCATTGTTTTAAATAAATCACACTTTTTGAAAGTCAAAAGAACTCCACTTCTCTAGAAGAAGAAGAAAGCTCCTGCTATCTGTGGCAAGGCCAGCATCATATTCCTTATAGCACAAATGGAAAATTTGATCTGTCAGTTTGATCTGAGAGAGTAGTGCACCATTTCAAGATGGCCTCTAGGAGGCAATGACATCTAGAAAAAATATTTCTGAAATGATTTTGTTCATATTAGTGCAGGATTGGACCTTTTTTCAGGCCTAGCTGTTTTATAATATCTCAGTTCTCAGGTTCAAACTAAGAAGACACTGGGGATAAGATTATGATGATATTTTCTCTAATGGGACAAATGGCATGAGAAGGGGGCCATTTAGATCAGGAAAGTTCTGTGGGGGGAAGGGGTTTAATCCTGTCTCCAGCATCATGGGAGTCAACCCCCCATGTGGCTCTTTTGGGAAAAAAAAATATTTAAAAGATGGGAGGTCCAATTATGGAGCCCTAAGAACAGTGATCTACAACCTGGGGAGGCAGACCCAGAAGTATGGTGTGACATGATGATATCACACCGCAAGGCATGCTGGGAGTTACCCCAGTGTGTGTGCAATCAACTGGGGAGGCTGAGCCCTCGTCTAGTCTCTCCCTGTATGTGAGGTTATATTCACTGGAGCACAACTGCCTCCCTTGATGGCATATTTCTGCTTAAGAAGAAAGGTGCCAGTGCTGTAGCCTAGCTAGAAAGAGTACCCCCTGTCCTAGAAGCCCTTTTCCCATTCAAGATGAGAGTGGAATGCCTTTTTATGATTCCGAAAGGGAACTGGCGAGCAGCAAGCAGCAAGACTCTACATTCCTGGGTCAGAGAGTCAGTAAAGCTCACTTCGGCAGTTCCAAGCTGTTTCATGGGTGGAGAGGATGTTCTACACCCACACATGACTGACACTGTAGTATCAGATCATATTGAGCCTCAGTCTGCTGGGTATTCCACACTTTAATATCCACAAAACACATATTGATCATAACCCCCCCCCCCTTGCGCTTTCTTAAAAAGTGAAATTGTATTTTTCAGATGTTTGATTTTTTGAATTGAATATTGTATCCTTAAAAAAAAAAAAGCCCAGTTAAACTGGAATATGAAAGAAAGCACATTAAACCCATACTGACCACCTCTTGAAATTGAATTGACAAACCTCCATCAATCACACTGAGGCCCAAATCCTAACCAACTTCCCAGCACTGACACAGCCATGCCAACAGGGCAAGTGCTGCATCTTGCAGTGGAGTAGTAGTCATGGAAGCCTCCATGTTTTTAGATTATGAACATTTTTTCTCAGTAAACAAGACATTATAAGTAATTGTAATAAACTCCTCTGCCCAGCACCTACCAACCCTTGAGTTATGTATAAAACAGACTGACAGCCCAATCCTAAGCCCCAGCTCCACCCAGGGCATTTTGACAAAATGGCTGCCACTGTATCATATGGGGCTGGGCAGTCACCAGAGCCTCCTCAGGATAAATTCCCAGTGGCCCCAATGGGACCCCTTGGACTTGCACCCGCTATTGAGCGGGCATAGAGCCAAGGAGGTCTGTGTAGGACTTGGTGGCTAGGAGGGAGCCCTGGATTCGGTGGCAGAGTGTGCCACTGTCTCCACCTCCCTTCACGGGCCTGAGAGGAGTAACATAGCTTCTAGTTTGGTTGCTGGAAATATTTGATTTTGGGCTTACTATGTATACGCCAACATACACAAGTCTTGTGAGGGACTGAGGAACATGGAGCAATCCCGTAATTAAGTGTCAACTACTGTGGGTGCAATCCTAAACTGGAGTTAGGCTGGCATAAGCTAAGACAGCAAAGTTTGGCCAGCACAAGGGCCACCATAAAGTGTGTTCAGACTACTCTTGGAGTCAGGGAGGATGGCTCACATCTGTGTGCTGGCCTCTCTGACTCTGAGAGTGGTACAAACATACTTTATGGTGTCCCTTGTGCTGGCCAAACTTTGCTGTTTTAGCTTATGCTGGCCTAACTCAGTTTAGGATTGCGCCCTGTGTATTCTGATAGATGGAAGCTATCAGGTGACTTTCTTGGAACAACTGGTCTTCCACTAGGTATAGTGCAAGTGTGCCAAGTGTTCTCACAGAATATGAACTTTCAGGTTGCTCATTTAAAGTGAAGCCATAGACGAGCACTTGTATTTAAGGAAACTTCACAGTTAAAGTTGACCGTGCTGACAGAAAGCTATAATTACTCAGCAAACACAATTCTTCCATGTATTTTATGGTTCCAAGAGTTTACAGGGCAGGGGCACACCCCAGAGCACCAGGAACTATTCCAGATTATATCCCCTACTGCCCGGGCTGCCCATCTGCAAGCTGTTCCTACGTGATCAGGCCTCTGATACCACTTTGTGCAAACATCGAGATTTGTTCATTTGTTTGGCCCGCCCATCCCAGTATATAATCATAGCATATAAGGAAAATAGTTTTCATTTGATTTGTCCCGAGACAAATCCTTCAGATCATGTAACATTGTCTTCAAGATCCAGTAATCAACAAGGTGAGTTCTAACCTTCATTTTCCCTTTACACATTTGGTTCTTAGGGAACGGTTCTAACCAACTTTCCAGCTCTGGGATCAGGGCAATGCAGAACAGGATAAGGGAACAAGCATTCCCTTACTTGAGGAGGCCTCCGTGACTACCCCAACTGCAGGGTTAGGATTGTACCCTTAAAAAAAAACACCAACTTGGGAGCATGCTGTAATACTAAGAGGCACCTCAACTCCTCAATGTTTGTTCCTAAATAACAAAATAGCTATATTTAAGATCAGCAATATACAGGCATGCCAAATTATGCCCCAAATTAAATGAAATGTTACGTGGAATACACATGCCATTCTTTAAACTCTTGTTGACCCGTCCAGCACCTCAAATGGTCAGAGTAACTTCCTACTAAGTACCACGTATTGATCAATGTAATTATATCATGAATTTAATATGTGTGGATATTATGAATATAATAATGTATGAATTGCTGTATGTTGATAGTGAGTCTTGACACTTAAGATCTTACAAGAGGCAAAAAAGGAAATGAAGAATCAAGACCTCAGTGTCAAAATATTGAATGCACTGCATCCATATGGATAGGACTGTGTTTAGCCTGACTCAGCTTACGTAGAGCGCAATCCTAAGCAGCTGTACAGCACTGGCACAGCTGTGTCAAAGGGGCAAGTTCTGCATTCTGCAGTGGTCATGGAGGCCTCCTCAAGGTAAGTGAGTTTGTTCCATTACCTTGTGGCTGCATTGCCCTTCACCTGGTGCTGGAAAGTTGGTTAGGATTGCGCACTTATTTTCATTAAACAGACTGCAGATCACCTCGGAAAATGTATGTATAAAGAGATGTATTTTATTTATTTATTTATTTATTTATTTATTTATTTATTTATTTAAAAGATTTTTATCCTGCCTTCCCTCTGCCAGGGCAAGAGGCGGCTCAAAATTATTAGAAAAATAAAAAAAATACACCACATAAAAATAATAATAAAATAAGCAATAAAAATAAGATGTACGTAAAAACAGGGAAGATTGAGTATAAAGTCTCCAGGATTTCAGAAGAGTGCTTTTTTGCCTTCCTGCATTGGAAAAGGCACTGTGTCCGGCCTCCGATACCACTTTGTGCTAACATCCAGAATTATTCATTTGTTTGAATATACGTATATATTATATACCTCCCATCCCAGTATATAATCATAGCATATAAGGAAAATTGTTTTCATTTGATTTGTCCCAAGACGAATCCTTCAGTTCATGTAACATTGTCTCCAAGATCCAGTAACAAACAAGGTAAGTTCTAACCATAATAATAATAGTTATTATTATTCATTATTCACAGCTACTGTATGTCCTCATGAAAGGGGCACTGTTGATCCCATCTGCTCACACTCAGGTTTTTTCTTCTCACCAGGTCCAAAAAATGCTTCTTTACTCCGTTCTTTGTTTGTTCTTTCTCGTCACCAACTATGGAGTCGCTTTCCCATCATCAACAAAGGATGAGATGTACCAAAACATTGGCAACAAACATATGCTGCTCAACAAGGATACTACTACCCTGATCAATGGCCAAAAGCCTGAGCTTTATGAAGGTAATGAAAAACGTAAAAACGTGGTACAAAAGCAAAGTGAGAATAAAATCAAAGGGGTTAAAGGAATTGCTTTGCTCCATCACAGCATAGCAGTGAGAAGGAACAAGAATTAAAATGGGGAAAAGGAGAAAACATTTTAGACTATCCCTTATTGTTAGATCCAAATGTAACCCCAAGTGGCACTGTGCAAAACGATAACATAAATGGTATAAGATATTAAACACTTTCCCTAGGTAACTATAGGAAATATAGTTATAGGAAATGCATGCTTGATATATTTTGAATTGCAGACATGGCTTTTAGAGTGATTAGTGAGTCAACAGGATAGAGTGGGATAGAAATCTAATAATTAAAATATGTTAAATAATAGACAAATCTCTCGCCGGCACTCCCGTGTGTCATCTCCAGCCACAAGTCATTTCATTAAAACAGAGCTGAGAATTTGGGAATCTGCAGTTCACTTGTAAGATCATTTTTTTAAATTCTGTTCTTATCAGCTCCACTGTTCACCAGACTCTTGTGTCACTCTGGTCGGCTTTTTCTACAAATAGGATGGCCCAGTTAGTGTATTGCAAGAAGAGGTTTGCTCCACACAACCTAGAACTTCCCCAGTTCTTGCTGACCAGATCATGACTTATTGCAGATCTGCACAACACCAAACATCAACGTCAAATCGAATACATCAAATGCAGCCTGCAAGCCATGTGTTGTAGCCCACATGTACTTCTTGGTAGTCCCCCCTATTTTACAGTCCTAGGAAAACAGCAAAAAATAATAATGGGAACTTGACTGAGACCCTCTTGGGTTGCTACATGTGGCTGTTGGGCGCTACACAACTTGGTGGGTCATACGTTGTGCAAATTTGATTTATAGTACAGTTGTGTGATCAGAAGTGTAGGCTTCTAATTTTTTAAGGGAATAAATTTGTCCATCTCTTTTGCCAAGTAATGAATACAACCTTAATCCTGTGCATGTGTGCCTGGGAGTAAGTACCACTGTAAATAGGGAGACTTGCTTCCAAATACCTGTATAAATTGTGATGCAGGTAACATACAATGCTAAAGCATTTGATCATGATTATTGTTATATATTATGCTGAAAAACAAAGATTTTCTTTATTTGTGCAAATGCATTTGTGCATGCATTTAAGGCTAGTTTGGCACCTGGCCTTATTATATTATCCAAGCTGAATGTAGCTTTGTTTACCAGCCCTCTCTGTCTGTCAGCCCTCTATGGCTGCTCTATAGGGACTTAAATTCTTCTTAATTTTACTACTTGCCTGGGGGTTCAATCCTAACCAACCTTCCAGCACTGACATAGCTGTGCCAATGGGGAATGTGCTGCATCCTGCAGTTGGGGGTCAGTCATGGAAGCCTCCTCAAGGTAAGGGAATGTCTGTTCCCTTATCTCGGAGCTGCATTGCCCTTCCTCTAGTGCTGGAAAGTTGGTTAGGATTGCACCCTCAGACTGCTAACTCAGGCCATATTCAACTTGCAGTGGATCTACAAATGAACAAGGGGAACGCTGGGCGGGACTTATGCAGGGCTTCCGCGTGATTGGCTGCCCGTCCGTAGCGTTCTGCAGCTGTCCTGGCCTCGGGGGGGGCTGCCCCCGGTTAGCACACACCCCCGCTGCTCGCCCAGGCACCCGGAGCGACCCTCACCTGTCCCCCGCGGTGAGCAGGAGCCCCCCCGAGGCCAGGGCAGCCGTGGAACGCTACGGACGGGCTGCCACTCAAGCGGAAGTCCTGCCTACGTCCCGCCCAGGGTTCCCCTTGTTCATTTGTAGATCCCATCGCTGGTTCCCATGTTATGCAGACCTACTACAGATGCTTCTAAAAGCATGATTATTTGAATGTCCATGGTCTGGAGATGATGGGACAAATGTGCTTGATATCAGATTGATTGGCTTTCTGAGATTAGGGAAGCGGGTCTGTTGTGCATACAGAAATGTTGTACTTAAGTCTCCTTACATGCCAAAACAGGAATCAATCACATGCCATTCATATACTGGCCCCCACTGTCCCTTTAAATTAATTATTTTAAATCTCTGTCTACAGAGACAGCATCATATCAGAGCATCTCATGGGACTTTGTTCAAAAAGAAAGAAAGAAAAAAGATGCAGAGGAATGGCAACAAGATCTAGGTATCTAGTTGTCTTGTATGTTCCTTGAGGCATCTGGTGGGCCACTGTGATATACAGGAAGCTGGACTAGATGGGCCTTTGGCCTGATCCAGTGGGGCTCTTCTTATGTTCTTATGGCTAGGCAATGTAGAACAAAGTGGTATGAACAGTTATTTTTAAAATCAGAATTCAAAAACATGGAAACAATTGAAATACGTGAAGAAATTTTATTGGAAAGCAGTGGTGTAGAGATGCCCAAAATCCTAGTCACATTGCTTATGCATCCAGTTCTCATGTAGGCACGTGCATGATCAGTGATGTCATCCGGGTGCACCAGGAACCGGAATGCCCGGATGATTGGCAGACCTCCGCCCCTATGGCGGAGGCCAGCCACACCTCCCGGTGCCTGGAATCGCTCCATTTCAGAGTGATTCGGACACATGGGAGGGCGTGAAGGCCCAGGAACAGTGCGCCCGTCCTCGGGAGAGGCGTAGCAGCCCGGTCCCGTCCGCGGAACTAGCGGAAAGGCGTACCGGCCCGTTCCGCCAGGATGACACCGCTGTGCATGATACTACATGAGTCTTGTTTCTTTATTTCAGAATATCTGGCAAGAGACTGCAGAGCTGCTTACATCCGTGGCAGGAAGCGAAGCGGCCTGTACATCATCCGTCCCAAATTCTCTCCATTACTGGTGGTCTATTGTGAGATGGATTACGATGGAGGTGGCTGGACGGTCCTGCACAGAAACATACCCAAGCAAAAGGCACCTTGGTCACGTGCTTGGCATGATTACAAGATAGGCTTTGGGAACCTGCTGGGAAGTCACTGGATTGGCAATGAATTCATGCATCTTTTAACCAGGCAGAATGCCTTCAGTGTGCGGTTTGTCTTAATAGACAGTACTGGGACGAGCAGGCATGTCGACTACCATAGTTTTCAGGTGGATGATGAAAGTACTGGCTATGCTTTGAGACTAGGGAACTATACAGGGGATGCCCCAGATGCACTGACGACGATGGGTGAATCAGGAATTCATGACAACATGATGTTTTCTACTCAAGATAACGATAATGACCGGAGGGCTGACACAAACTGTGCATTAGATAATGCTGGTGGCTGGTGGTACGATAACTGTTACTCAGCCCTCCTAAACAGTGATGGTACCATTTATTGGAAAGGACTGTGCACCGAGGCTAACCCTTGTCAATTAGCATCCATCATGATTAGACCAAGTAGACAAAATTGCAACATACCTTCAAGGTATTAATGAATTGATTTTTAGCACATTCCATTCACTTTAGATTAGTTCTGAAAACCAACCACCAGTATACTGTTTGTGGCATTCAAGGCAAAATTCTTCAGGAATTTCTCTTGCAGAATCCCATTGAAAGGGATAGGAGCAGGCTGCATAACAGATTACCTGTGCCCATTCATTTCAATGGCGCTTACGCAGGAGAACGTCCCAGTTCTTATTTTCTCACCTGCTTCAGGATAGCTGTTAAATATTTTGGCCCAGGTCTATAACTGGAATGTACCAAGCTCATGTTTAGAGAAACAGGACAGAGTACACCTTATTGGGTGTGAAAAAGAAATGGCTTATTTAAAACAGAAAGGAGACATGTAGGGCTGAAATTTCTTCATCTCTGTGCTTTTAATGAAAAAAAAATACAAATTGTGATTTTACAGGTACCTGCAATAAAGAAATAGAAATGGCTATTGTTTCATTGTCAAATACATTCTGCAGAAATATGAATGGAAAAAAAAAGGATTTAATGATGATGTCATACATCAAACATACCTCACACACAAACCTGCTAAAGATATAAATACATTCCTGGGATCACAGGTTGCAATATTACTTTTTTAAACTGGAAAAATTAGTGAAACTTCAGCCCTTCACCACATTAGTATGGCAAGATAAGTAAGACATCAGGGGGCTTAACAGAGGACACCACCTTTTCTTTAGTGGATGAAATATACAGTGACTCCTGACAAAAACAAATTGACCTATATTGATAAAAGACATATTGGTTCAATTAGAAGTGATGAATCTACCATATATGATTTACCAGCCTTCTCTATGAGCAGATTTGGTCAATAATACATTTTTTACTTAATATGAACATAAATCCTAAAATATGAATAGCACCTGAACATTATAAATAGGAAACTCCTTTACTTGGATTCTCTGATGCCTCTTTTACTTTCCTTTATTCTCATATCCACCTAAAAGGTTACCATTCTGGTGGCTGGAAATCTGTGTCACTGAATAGAAAAAGCAGACTGCCTAGATAATGACAGTCAGACGCACATGATGAATATTTAGTTTCCTGATTATGAAGGATATTTCCTCCCTTCATATAGGCCACCCCACAAGAACGTAATGAACAGCTTTAAAGAATTACTAAACATGTCTACACTACATTAATACAAATAGCTCATGAGGTGAGTTTTCTGCAGCCTGGTTTGATAGGAGAGTCAATGAAAGCCTGAAATGGGTCATGGGGAATCACATTGACATGCAAATATTTGCCACTGGGAACTTTCCTGGTGGAAATAGCTAGATCAGGCCACCTGCCCTTCATATAGTTGCAATCCAAGTGAGGGAATCTATCTGGAAAGATGCTGAAGGAGGGCTGGTCTGGAAAGTATAGTGGCATAGTGTAAATCTGCGGGCACTTTCCGGACACAGACATGATTGGAAACTGAGAACTGTGGCTTTTTAAAGCATACATTCCAAGAAGTGACTTGTGCTGAACTCTTTTGATTCACTTTTGTGTAAAAACATTGGAACAGATTGCAGGATGCAGTCAATGTTGGAAGCAGTAATATCAAAGGCCATCACAAAATAATGTATTTAGTACTCATAAGGCAGGAGTGGCAACCCTGCAGCTTGAATAATATGCAACTCCAGCAACCTAGACAAGAAAGAAAGAAAGAAAGAAAGAAAGAAAGAAAGAAAGAAAGAAAGAAAGAAAGAAAGAAAGAAAGAAAGAAAGAAA